>OX638063.1:43054487-44254487 GCA_951804385.1 Trifolium dubium | reverse complement strand
TGAATGTAATCACACGTTCACATGTGTCAGTGGTGTCAGACACCGACACATGTCACACATATATCGGAAGTGTTGGCGGCTTGGCGCTACAGTGCTTTGGGTCATTTTTTTTTACCCCTGCTCTTTTGTCATTTTTTCCCACTATTTCATTACTTTGTGGGTCATGTGCATTATAAGTTTGACTAGTTTTATGTGCCATATTTGCAAATGCATATTATTTATTCTCTACAAAAACATGTATCTAATTTCTCATATCTATTTTTAATGTGTAGGTCTTCTGAACAAGGTTCATCTGGTAAGTAGAAACTCAATTTATGTTTTAACTTTTAAGAATGGATTTGCAGTCAGTTTTATGCCTTCATTGCTTGTCTGTATCATCCTCAATTCCACACTTTCCTTCTTACAAATATATGGGGCATGCTTGGATTTTCTTTCTTAGGAAAAATTTGCCCCCTCCCCCAAAAGCCGGGCAGTAAGATTTATAAGCTACTTTGAACAAAAATTAAGCTAATCCATACACACCCTTGGTCTTTTGACCATGATGTGAGGGACTGAGAAATTCTCATCTATTGGTCGATATACAATAGTGTTTGGACTAGCACTGAATTGTGCATGTGAATCCCTCAGTACTCAGTAGAATAAGGAATATCAGTGTCTGAAAAAAGGAGCGATCCACTCTTTCCTTTTGTTCATGTGAGCAATTTGTACTTTCAGAGTGTCATAAAAAGAGCGTTCCACTCTTTCTGACTTTCTAGAACTATGAAATATTCCATGACAGTCTGTTTCTAATTATCTAAACACATTCCCAACAATATGTAATGTATATTCCCGCGTTTGTTGTATGGTTACAAAATTTATTCATACGCATAAAGATAACCTGAAACAAACATGATTTTCACATGGGAGGGAGGGGTTGGGAAAATAGATTCCCATGAGATGGAGACGAGTTGTATTTGTAACTTTTGTGAATTCCTATAACTACCTCTACACCTCACTTATATAAAAAAATTCTTGGGAATGTCATAACTCATAACATTAGCCAAACTTTAAGTACTTAAGCATAACATTCCCAACATTAAATTTTTGGAAAAATTATTTATGGAAATGAATTTTGATGACTTGAAAGCGAAACAAACGCCTCATTGCAAGTGCCTAGCTGGCAAGATTGAATATTTTTATGATTAATTTGTATTAAATGATTGATCTGGTGGTTTATTTTTCATATGTTGGTGGTAATTGTATTTTCTGCCTGTCTGAATTGAGATAAGGTAGAGAGATTTATCTTGTTTTTGAACAAGCAGAGAAATATATGTTGTGCTAGGAAGAATGGTTATTTCAATCTATTGTTACCCTTACTTTTACTCAGATTTTTGTGTACTATGAAAACAGGTTCACCAATGCCAGTTTGTGCATATGACGTTTATTGCTTTGGGAAAGTGTTACTTGAACTGGTGACTGGTAAGCTGGGAGTTAGTGCATCCAGTGAGGGCGAATTAAAGGATTGGCTTGATCATATTCTCCCTTGCATTAACATGTATGACAAGGAGCCTGTGACGAAAATCGTTGACCCGTCCCTGGTTGTGGATGAGGATTTCTTAGAGGAAGTGTGGGCAATAGCCATTGTTGCCAGGTCTTGCCTAAACCCGAAACCTTCAAGACGGCCACCAATGAGATATGTTCTCAAGGCTTTAGAAAACCCTTTAAAAGTTGTAAGAGAAGAAAGTTCGAGTTCTGCGCGGCTTAAAGCTACCTCTTCTAGAGGCTCTTGGAATGCTACATTGTTTGGTAGCTGGCGTCAGAGTTCGTCTGATGTAACCACAGCCCCTGCAGCTTCTGGTACAAAATTAGAAGGAACTAGTAGTTTGAAGCTTTCAGCCACTAGTAGTTCATCCTCGCGGAGACGTCATTCAAATGAGATATGCCCTGAGCCATCATTTCGATTACCTGATGTAGAGAGGCTGGAGCATGAAGAATAGAGGCTTAAGTTTTAAACTTTTTTCTTCTTTTAGTTCACCAATACCCTTATGCTCTTATTAGTGTCTGGGCCTTACTTAGGGTATTTTTGGAACTAAAAAGTGCTCATTGCATATTTCTGCAGACAAATTGGCACTAAAATTCCTTGAACACATGATACCTTTCATAGGGGAAACATTGTTTTTGTTTTCAGTGGTTATGGACACAAACTTGTGGAGATAGATGTAGAGTGGATAGAAGACCAAATTGGCAATTGCTGTGGTAGATATGGATACTTCTTTGACTGCTTGTTTTGCACAGAGACAAGCTCCATTTTTCACCTGTAATTGAATTTTTTTTTACCTTTTGTCCCGAGTCTTTTCGTGAATGTACATTTTGGATTCGGCATCTCTGAAGTAAAGTAAGTAATCTCAACCATTAATGAGAAAATTAAGGGTTGAAAGTTTAACATACTCATGATTTGTCATGTATGTACATGCGGTATTGACTGTTGATTTATTTATCAATAGTTGATATTACTTACTTTATACTTTAAAGTGACTTACTCATTTTAAAGAAATAGATTCTTAAATTTAATGTGTAAGATATTATTCTTCATTCAAATCATAATTGATATTATTCTGGATTAAAAGGGCTCAACATCAAAATTTTGCAATATGAAAGAGGAAAATGGTTTTACTGGTACTTATGACCCCGACGAATCTTTTAATTGGTTTTGGAAACTTCTTTTTGTCCTCCGTTTTGTTCTGCGTTCAGATGCCATCGTTGCAAGGTTAATGATTTTGAAGAAATTTTAGTTTTGGAGGATTTTGATTTTTGACACCAAGTTATGAATGTGATTCTTCCTTCTGAAATTGATTTTAGTCGAAGCAACTCTTTGTAGCTTTTGAGTTTGACTATAATTTGATTCTATGCAAGTTACATGATTATTTTCCAGCTTCACCATTCTTCTTGCTGGATTTTTGTTTCTATTTGCTACATTCTCCTTGTCTCTTTTTTTTTTTTGATAGGCATTCTCCTTGTCTCTTGGTTAGGGGTAAAACAGCATGGGCTCCGAAGGCCCATTGTAGTATTTTTAATGGGTTTACATTCTTTTTACAGCTAGTATTTTTAACCTTTTTTTTAAACAGTCTTAACTCTTATATTTAACATCCTTCCTTTTTTTGGTAACATGAAAAAGAAGAAAAAAAAGTCCTCACAAAGAGGCAAGAGCACACATAGAGCATCATCTAATAAAGGTGATTCATGGAACGTAACAAATTGATATGAACTATTAGTTTCTTACGCGATTCAAGAGATTTATATAGTGGTGAAATTTTGGAGATGTCTATTCTTACTAGCTGCGCAATATGAAGAGAGCATAATAACACAATTTCCTCAAAAATATGAACACAATATATCAAACTCTATATCAAACTCAAATCAAATAAAATTGGTAATGAATACAAATATATAAATAAGTAATTTTAAATACAATTAAAATCTATTTTGATAATTACGCCTTGAAAATAAATTTTGATATGAACTGTCCAAACAGTTTAAATTTAATAAAATTATTTTTATATCGATGTCACTATATTTATGAATTTACATTAATTTTACTTTTAATCAAAATCAATTTACAATGCTTGTTTTCAATCGTGACGTCCATCTTTAATAAATACTATATGTATAATGATCATGATTCAAGAAAATATACAAAAAGTAAAAAGACATATATTGGATCTAGTTTGTCAAAATAAAAATAAAAATATTGGATCTAGTTTACATTACTCATTAGTACTCTTAAAAGAATTTAAATATAAATATTTGTTAAGCTCTAAAATTTTCATGACCTTCAAGGCTTCAACCAGACCAGTTAATAGCAAAAATAAAATAGCAACCTCATTGGATTCCAGTGTTTAAAATACAAACATGACTTTTGTCAAAAAATACAAATATGACTCTTTCATGAAAGAAAGAAAAGAAAAAAAGAGGTCCCACCGAGAATTGAACTCGGGTTACTAGATTCAGAGTCTAATGTCCTAACCGCTAGACCATGGGACCTTCATGCAATTGTGGTTCACACGTTGCTATTTATAATAACATCATATTATGGAAAGGATGACGTTTTCTAAAACCAAACAAGTCATTAATTGCTTTGTCAAATCACGTCCTTAATTTATTTATTTTTTGGTCTTCACCCTCTAATTCATAGAGATGAGACTCTAGTAGTCTACAGTTTGAGACGAATTCTGACATTAAAAAATTTCAGTTTTATTTCAAATACAGAAATATCGAATCGTGGTATTTTCGACTAAGTCTAACACCAATCTTCACTCAACCAAATAACATTTGTTTGATATTATGTCCTTAATTTTCTTTCTACCATTTACCTTATAGGGATCATTTTCTAGTAAATGCTACTAATACATTTATATTATATATTAATAATTTTGCTTCATTACATTTACATATTTTAACATTAAAGAGAAGTGAGATACACATGTTAGGAAAAGACTTTAAGTATCACATCTTTTCTATAAGTACCTACTTTAATTTTCTCTCAAATAGGAGTACTCATTGATTTTGTTCTTGAAATTGATTTTACTTAAAATTAGAAATTGTAGTTTGTAATTCTAAAATTTATTGTTACACTAAAATTTATTCATCAACTCACTTTTATTATATAAATATTTACAAACATAACTAACTTTTTACCTTCAAATCAGTTATAGTTAGAATCAATATTACAAAATTAATTCACTGAAAATCATTTTTTTTACCTTCAAACCAAGTGGTATACATTAAAAAGTTTGTAAATAGGGATAGAACATGGTGCACAATTACCAGTAGCTAAGTAAATGGACTAAAAATTTAGTAGTAGTACACTAGTACTGTAATTGAACCAATTGAACTGAGTTGAAGTTGTTGTATTTTTAAATATTGTACTGTATAATTGAAGTGAGAGAGCTCAATTTGAAATATTTTGAAAGTACAATTGAAGTAAGACTTCATTTTACACCTGACTACATTCAATACCCAACAGCAGTGAGGCAGCTAGCACCCATATTATATATTTCACGTAATCTGAACTTCCCATTAATGTTGCAATTTATTCGGAGCCGCTACCACCCATATGATTATGATTAATCTCTATCACTTTTCTCTTATTTCCTCTTCTAAATATTGTCTAATCTCTCTTTTAATCTCATTCTCTCTTTCTTCACTAAAAAATAAAAAATAAAAAGTAGAGAAAATAGAAGATCCAATTTGGTGGAGGGAGAAACTATAGGTTAGTTGGTGAAACAAATTGGCAAGCAAATGCAAAATATAGCATGTCCTAACAAATCGTTTGGTGGTGAGTTACTTTGGATAATCGCGTTTACGTGGGATCCTGGTTTAGTTACTTTGACAAAATATATATAGAGCCAAGTACAAACCTATCACCAAATCACAATGGATTACTACGTTTCAACCTCCACACGATATTAATTCATTGGTTCCAATTCAAAGCATTAAAATAGATATTCAAAGCGAGAGTTTGAGACTGAAAAATTGATCATCCATTCTAAGAGTACATATTAATGTATAATATAAAATGGGCTAGTCCATACATAGCAAAAACTCTGGCTTTAAATGGGGTCCTGCAAGTGAACAGTGGGATTGATCCCCTCAGATTAGTCGATCATTAGGCCGGATACCGAGCTTTCAAAAAAAAAAAAAATGTATAATATAAAAAAAAATTATATTTAAAAATTTGATTTTTATAAATTTTTAAATTCTTTAACATGTATCTTACGTTTGTATTTTCTTTAGTACATATTTTTGTTTGTATTTAATATTTCATATAAAATTAAACAAATGACATAATACTAACACATATAGTTGGATCAATATACAATACTAGTTCATTTTTTTCTTCTTCTACAAATTATTACATGTGTGCATGGTGCCATATATTTGATGAGGTGTCCTTTCCTAAAAAAACAAATAATCAATGTTATGCTCATAAATAAATAAATTAATTAATTTCCACTCTCCAGTCACCACCACCTTCACGTCATGCAGCTCCTTGGGCACTGATTCCTTCTGAATCTTTAATGTGATGTGAGACTGAGTGGTATTTCTGTAAATATACTCACATCCAAACCCAAAAGAATAGTAAATAGTTTCCTTTCGCTTTTGTAATATCCGTTGGTGAAAACTGAGAAAGTTGAATTAAAACTTCGCTTTTCTCAATATTCTCTCTTCTCTTCTCTTCTTTTCTTTTTCTTTCTCTTTTACTTTTCCTTTTCTTTCTTTTTCAACGACCATTAACCATTGCATTGAAAATTTTCTCACCAACCAAACATTCTCTGCTTTTCCTATCACCGGAGCAAGAGCAATGGCACCTTCCTCCGCCAATTCACCCGGCGGTGCTGTGCCGTTGCTAACTAACCGAACCTTAGGTCTCAAATTCTACGTCTTACTTCTCATTTTCCTCGCAATCGTTATCGCAATTATTCTCCTCACCGTTTTCTGCATTCGCCGGAATCGAACCTCAAAAAAGAGCAAAATGCGAGTGAAGCATAGCTCCGGCACAATTCCACTTGTTTCTAAGGAGATCGTGGAGGTGATTAAGATCGAACACGTCGTCGATGATGATGATGAATCGAAGATGCAGAAACAGAAGCAGGTGGAGTGTGAGATCGAAGAGAGTAGTAGTGTGTCGGTGGAATCTCCGTGTCAGTCTCAGTCAGAGAACATAGGTTGGGGACGGTGGTATAGTCTGAAGGAATTGGAGAATGCGACGAATGGATTTGCAGAAGAGAACGTGATCGGAGAAGGAGGGTATGGAATTGTATACAGAGGAATTTTACAAGATTCTTCTGTGGTTGCTGTCAAGAATCTTCTCAATAATAAGTATGTGCTGTTCTGTACTACTAATTAAACAGCATTTTCCATTTTTATTCTTCTGCTTTAACCTCTATATGCTTCATTATTCATTTGTTTATGTGTTAAATACAAGCAAAAACAGTTACCATAAACGGTAACTTCCTTCTCCTTTATTATTATTATTATTATTACCCAAATCTTGATGTAACGTAAATTTTTACCGTAAATCACTAAATTAGTCTTTAGTCATTGTAGGATAGACAACTCAAATGGTAATGGTAAGAGCTGGGGACATATGAGTTGGGTAGGGGATGTCCAAGGTTTTATCTTTGACGGGAGCAATATATAAAAAAAAACTAAATTAGTCTTTAACTTTGAAAACACTCTCAAATTGATCTATAAATTTATGAATATTTTAAAAAGTTATTAACTCTACTAAATTGTCAAACTAGTCTCTACAATTAACCACTTGATACTAAGTACTAATTAACAATCAATATAATTCTTATATTTAATATAATATAAGAAGGATTAACATCGTAAATTTAACAAATTCAGAGATTTTTTTTTGAAATATTTCTAAATCAGAAATTTATTTGAGTTAGGATTTAGGACAAATTTGTAGGTTTTCTTGTAATTTTATCTTTTGCTTTGTCTACTTTTATTTTTCCTATATTTAGTAGTATACTTTTTTTTTTTTGACGAAATTTAGTAGTATACTTATTTTATTATAATTTTTATAAATCAACTTTTTCTTTATACATGCCTATTAATTTTGTCTTACTACTGAAAAAACTTTTATTATCATACCAACACATGAGTTATGTTTTTCCTAACTTGAGATGTCGGTGACTGTAAACTACTGATAAAAATGGCATAAGAAAGAAGTACTAATGAAAACAATTTCTTACTTTTGATACTTCACTAGTTCACTTGAAAGTTGAAATATCCATGTAAAATTAAGAAATGCTGCAAGAACTCCAAACTAAGAAGAAATTGTGCAGATATTCACTTTACAAATGCAACTTTGCTCTGTAATGCTATATCAATATATTATGTTTTACCTCAAATAGTATTGATAAATTTTTGCCCTGCTATAGCATATTGAAAATTCATGTGAATTATTGTATTGTAACTAAGGGGTCAAGCAGAGAAAGAGTTTAAGGTGGAGGTTGAAGCCATTGGGAAAGTGAGGCATAAGAATTTGGTCGGGTTAGTTGGATATTGTGCAGAAGGTGCTCAAAGGTAAAGATTATGTTTGCATTTTTTGATTTAAGGTCTTTCAAATGTAGAAACTTCCTACATATCTTGTCTAAAGCTATTTTCCTGATTATACAGGATGCTTGTTTATGAATATGTTGACAATGGAAATTTAGAGCAGTGGCTGCATGGTGATGTAGGACCTGTTAGCCCCTTGACTTGGGATATACGAATGAAGATTGCTGTTGGCACTGCAAAAGGGTGTGTTTGTTGAGTTCACTGTTCATTTTATTGAATTTATATCTTAAAGTATCACCAATGTTACTTTCAGATATATTGACTATATTTTATAAATAACAACTGGAATAAGTATTTTTATGACTTATCATGCTCTATTACAAAAACCACACTAAACAAAGCCTTAAACGGTTTCAAAGACAAAACGTTGTCATAACACCCTATCACAAATCATGTCTAATGACAAACTGTTATCATGCTCCATTTTTATGAAATTTAAATTAGCTTAAATAGTTTTATTTTTCCGCAGTATCAGTTAACTTTTCTACATTATGAAACAGGCTAGCCTATTTGCACGAAGGGTTAGAACCTAAAGTTGTTCACCGAGACGTAAAGTCGAGCAATATTCTTTTGGACAAAAAATGGAATGCCAAAGTATCAGACTTTGGACTGGCTAAGCTCTTAGGGTCTGGGAAAAGCTATGTGACAACACGTGTAATGGGGACATTTGGGTTAGTTCTTTCTCTATCAGGCCTCATTTATTTTGTATTAATCTCTAAAATGGACATGAGTGATTAGACAACTTTTCTGCAGATATGTTTCGCCGGAGTATGCAAGCACGGGTATGCTTAATGAGGGCAGTGATGTGTATAGTTTTGGGATTCTACTCATGGAGCTAGTTACAGGAAGAAGTCCCATTGATTATTCTAGAGCACCTGCAGAGGTGAATCCGGGATTTTTTTTACAGCATTCCATGAAATTGTATGAGTCTTATGTCTCCTTTTGTTTGATTTGCTTCAGATGAACTTGGTTGATTGGTTTAAGGGAATGGTAGCAAATCGCCGCGGTGATGAGCTAGTTGATCCTTTGATTGAGATTCAGCCCTCTCCGAGATCATTGAAGAGAGCTTTACTGGTTTGTCTTCGCTGTATAGATCTGGATGCCCATAAGCGACCAAAGATGGGTCAAATTGTTCATATGCTTGAGGCAGATGATTTTCCCTTTCGTTCTGTAAGCCTTACGTTTTATTCTCTCCATATTATAAGACCATACATTCTTGCCATAGTTTTAAGCCTTAAGTTATGCACACATAGTTTTGAAACTATATGCCACATCTTAATCTAGGTAACTCATTACTGCCATAATTTTTGCTGAGCCCTAATTCCACAGATACTATAGGAAAATTAACTTCACATTCGTGCCCTGAATTACATGTTTGTGCTCAGTACATAAAGTACATGTTGTGTTCAGCATATAAAGTATATGCTATGTTCAACTACACTGGTTACTAATATTATGCAAATATTAAAATATTATCTTCACCACATATTTGGCAGGATACTCATTAAAATATTTCTTTATATGGTTTGGTTTCCTTGTTGTAGGATCTTCGAACTAGAGAGAAAGATCCTGTTCCCTCTCAAGTAGACCTTTCCAAAAAGGTTTCGTATCCAACAAGACACGTGGAACCCGTATATAAAGCGAGCTGGAGATGATTTTCTGTTGCAATGGCCATGGCAGCCTTGGATTACGAATTACTAGTTCTAAATTCTAATGATGTTTAACTTTTTATGAAAAAGTCAGAAGCCATTGTGCATATCTTATATTACCATGTAGTTAATAGTTATTTTTCTTTAGGTCTTAACATATTTTGTTTGCATTATCTATCTTGTGAATAAACAAGCCTTGTAAATATGTATCTCTCACGATATATCAATTTTATTAGTCTGCATATTGCATAAGATGATATTTCTGCAATACTGCTTATGTTATTTATTCAGATTTTATTGTTTGTACTTCATATTGGTTGGGAAGATCGGGGGGTCTCCTTTTTCTTACGCGCTCTTCCCTCGACCTTGTTTTAAAATATTGTTCACAAAGATTTATTCACCTATAACAAGCATGCTCATATGAGCAAGAACTCATGCTGAAATACAATGGTCCTTTGTATTCAATAACTTTAAAGGTAGACTCAAAAGATGTGTGAACTTTCATCAGCAGCCTGTCAAGATAGATTCAAATTGTTAGGATCACATGAAGATAATGTCTCTCTTTAAGCCATTTGTCTCAGGTGAAAACCCTCAAGACAAAACTTATCTTATCCTTTCTCAATTTCCTATGTCAATCATACAAAATCTTATTACAAAGATTTACCAAAAGCACCTTGAAGTACTTAGCTACAGTCTACAGGTGTTCAATTTCTTGATCACTTGTAAGATCTGATCTATGTGATGGTAAAGATAAGACTTATAACTAGTTAACTACTATAAAATCAATTACACAATACAAAAGTTGCAGTTTAATTTATAGCATGCCATAAGAAACAAATAAATTCAAGCATCATCTTTTTCTTTTTTGATAAACAAATAATTTATAGCATACCATAAGAAACAAATAAATTCAAGCATCATTTTAACAAGCAAGTAATTAAATAAATTCAAGCATCATCTTTTTCTTTTTTGATAAACAAATAATTTATAGCATACCATAAGAAACAAATAAATTCAAGCATCATCTTAACAAGGAAGTAATTGCTCTTAGCAACCCATCAAAAACAAATATTCATTTCACATAAGCCCAATGACTCATCAAACAAGCCTTTTTCACAAAGACAAAATCCATCAAACAAGCCTTTCAGTATATATATTGATCGCTTCAACAAAATATTGATAAAAAATTTATTCTTATTTAACAAATTAATAAATAATAAAAAAGTCCCGTGAATTTAGCTCAGTTAGTAGGACATTGCATAATATATGCAGGAGACAAAAGTTCGAACCCCAGTCATCTCAGTTATTCACATTAAGGTGAATTTTTTTCCTTTACATCAAGGTGAAATAGCCATTATGCTACTTGACCAAAAAAATAAAATAATGCAAATTTTATATAATTTTCTCATGGTTCAATTAAAAAAAATAATACCATTTAATTCATCACATTTGTATACATAAATATATTGATTTCTATTAATTTTGACTAATTACCTTCATTTGAATTCAATATTTGTATGCCATACCAAAAAAAGAATTCAATATTTGTATCATTGTATGCGTGAGTTTTTATTGATTTTTGTCGATCCGTATAAAAAAAGAAAAATTGATAACAAATTAATTCCAATTTTAATTATTACAATAACTCTTGAAACATGAATGTTTTATCTCAAATATCCTTATGTAACTCTTGAGACATATGAGTTGTTAAAATTTAATGTATCAAAAATAAAATTTTCTTCGACAAAGATATCGTGCTACATCAAAGATCAAATTTTAAAAGAATATGAGTTTGATTTTTGATGAAATTATATTTGTCTAAACTTTAATTGTTACATAGTCGAACTCTGCAGAACTCCATGCAATTTTAAATGGTCTCAAGATTGCTCAAGCTGAAGAGTTCAGGAATGTTATCATTGAATCAAACTTCACTCTAGCAATTAATTTCGCTTCCCATGGAACTTCTCAACTGCATCCCTATGAACCAATTGTCAGACAAATTCGTCATCTCCACCAGGGGATTGAAATGTCTCTTTTCAACAGACTTTCTGAAAAGGCAATGCTTGTGCCGATTAGTTTGTAAAGACTGGAACTTCCTCTAACGATGTCTTAAAATTTAGAATAGTTGTCCTCCTCATTAATGGTGATGTCGTAAGAGTTACTCGTCCGCTTGCTTAGTCTCTTTTTTTTTTTTTTTCTTCGCTTTGTTTGTTTATCTTCATTTTCATTTCATAAAAAAAAAAACTCTTTTTCTTGGAACTAGAGGGTAAAAATAGAGTACAGTAGTATATAGCTAATCTCTTTGTTTGTTTGTTAGTATTGCTCGTTGTCCTTATGAGTTACTCTTGAGACACATAGGCTCTTTCTACCGTTATTATACTCCTTTGTCTTCTCTTCAGTTATTTTTATTATATTTTGTGCACACAGTAGACTAGAAGACTCTTTGTTTTCACTTTCAACCTCACTCACTTTTTATAATAACGGCATCATCATTCATTCATTCATTCATCTACTAATCTTGTTTTCAGTGTTACCACACTCATCAAATTGGAAGAATTACCACACTCACTCACTTGGTAACTGTAATCCAATCCAATCCAAACTATGTCTCCTTCAATCCTTCTTTTCCTTTCACTATTCTCCATTGCTCTCTCCGTTGTTGGTAAGTTTTTACTACTTTTCTTCTTTCTTTTTTCTTTTTTCCTTTCTTTCACTTTTTTAAAAGTAGTGTTACTTTCTTTCAAACAAATTTTCTCGGGAAAGTGCCAAGACTACTGTTTAACTTTCTTTCTTTAACTTCTTCCATTCTTGCATTGCAGACTCCGAATCCTTCATCGGAGTTAACTACGGTCAAATCGCCGACAACCTTCCGCCGCCGGAATCCACCGCCAAGCTTGTCCAATCCACCTCCATCGGGAAAGTTCGTATTTACGGCGCTGATCCCGGAATTATAAAATCTCTTGCTAATTCCGGCATCGGAATTGTCATCGGAGCCGCAAACGGCGACATTCCGAGTTTAGCATCTGATCCTAACGCGGCAACTCAGTGGGTTAATACGAACGTGTTGCCTTATTATCCAGCCAGTAACATCACTCTGATCACCGTCGGTAATGAGGTTTTAACTTCCGGCGATCAAGGACTTGTGTCACAGCTCGTGCCGGCGATTCGAAATGTCCAAACTGCCCTGAGTTCGGTCAAGCTCGGTGGAAAGGTGAAGGTGTCCACCGTGCATTCAATGGCGGTGCTATCTCAGTCGGATCCACCATCGTCCGGGTCGTTTAACCCGGATTTACAGAACACGTTGAATCAATTACTGGCGTTTCTGAAGGATAACAAATCGCCGTTTACGATAAATCCTTATCCATTTTTCGCTTACCAGAGTGACCCGAGACCCGAAACGCTCGCGTTCTGTTTATTTCAGCCTAATTCGGGTCGGGTTGATTCGGGTAACGGAAAGCTTTACACCAACATGTTCGATGCTCAGGTATGTATGTCATCTTTTTTTTCTTTTTCCCAAATTTAGTCTTTTTTTTTTTTGATCAGCAAATTTAGTCTTTTTTTTTTCTTCGTTAATTTATGTAATTTATTTATAATTAATTGATTAATTAATGTTCTGAAACGAAAAGTTTAGTGAGAGTATCGCAGATACAATCTTTCTATGTTTTCCAACATTCCACATGCACACGTGTTGCCAGAATTAGAATTAGAAAAAAGATTTAGGCTATGTTTGGTTTGGTGTCACACGGGCAGGTACATCAAAGAGAGACTATTCACCATAATTTTATAAAAATTACTATAACAGAACAATTTTTGAAAAATTATGGTGGATTACAATAATTTTGATATATCAACCAAACCGTGATATTAAACAGACACTTATATTCATTCCACCTGGTATTCGATAAATTTTAAATAATGAAATTTTTTTATAGGAGTGATTGTTTGTGATGATGATGATGATGATATATTAGTGACTAAACAAAAAAATGTATCTTTTTGATGCAACACAAAAAGTATATCTAAAAGATCAATAATAAAATTCATGCTCTTGTTGAATTGAATGTGAGTTTGATTTTTTTTTTCATGTATTATAAATAATTAATTTTACTTATTATTTTTTGGGCACATGTCATTCATTTCCACCATTCTACTTTGGAATGTGAAGAGACCTCTTTAAAGATTTTCAACTACCATTCAATTTCTACCATCTCTACCATTCATTTTTATTGTGTGTGTAGTGTGAATAATGATTTTCAACAATGGTCACCCTATTTCTTGTAAAACAGTCACACTTTCATTTTGATTCTACAGTCTAGAGTGACCATGGTGTGGAATATGAATGGAGCTATTCTTATCCATTTGTAATTGAGAATGCTGCCCTTTGTTTCATTTGTTTTGTTTTGTTTTCCATCTTGAAATAATGAGTCCATAGATTATTAATAGACCTCATGTCTTTTATTGGAGACAGGCTGGCACATATAATGTGAGCATAATTCACAAAACAAGTCCTTCCAAAGTCTCAATAATTGTTAGGCATAGTAAAGAAAAATGGACCCATAGTAATAGTAGTAGCACATTATAGTAATGGTAGGTAGAACTTTACCCTTTTATCATCTCATGGAATTAAGAGGTAGAAAAGTTTCCAATGTCAGGAATGTACCAGTATATCTTTACTCTCCAAATTAACACTCTACTGTTGTCCACTTGCTCCTTTGAATTATGATTTTTGGCATATTGGCATTTGGGCAGGGTATAATATTGTAATGCTGATTAATAATCTAATTTGGTTTATATTATCCTGGTCTCTAAATATATTATATTATTCAACAAATTACAAAAATTATGAAAGTTTGTAGTAACACGAAATTTGTTGTGTGTCAATAAATAAATAATTAAAACAGTAGAAAATGGTCATATAAAAGAGACACGGAAAAATCTTCAAATAGTATTTGATTTACTTGCTGATATTTTTTGAGCAGGTTGATTCTGTGCATTCAGCTCTGAGTGCTATGAACTATGAGGACATTGAGATTGTGGTTGCTGAGACAGGATGGCCTTCTAGCGGGGACAGCAATGAAGTAGGACCAAGTGTTGAAAATGCTAAGGCCTATAATGGCAACCTTATTACTCATCTTAGATCATTAGTTGGTACCCCTTTGATACCTGGAAAGTCTGTGGACACTTTCATTTTTGCACTCTATGATGAAGACCTCAAACCCGGCCCAGGTTCCGAACGTGCCTTCGGCCTCTTTAAAACTGATCTTACAATGTCATATGATGTTGGCTTGGCCAAGTCTGGCCAGCAGGTGGGTAATTTGCTATTCTTCAAGTCATATGATGTTGGTGTTCGTTTCTAATTCGGTCGCTGAGTAATAGAAATGTTAAAATTGAAAATTAGTTTCAGTTTTTCTATTTTTGGTTGACAATTAATTATTTCTTTATAGTATAATGCTAAGATATATAGTGTCACAAAAAGAAAAGTTGATAAGATTTTTGAATAATTTTTCGCAGACTCCGCCATCAACTACTCCAGTTACTCCAGCTCCTAGCACTTCAGGATGGTGTGTTCCAAAAGCAGGAGTCTCTGATGCTCAGTTGCAAGCCAACATTGACTATGCATGCAGCCAAGGCATAAATTGTGGACCAATACAACCAGGAGGAGCATGTTTTGAACCCAACACATTACCATCTCATGCTGCCTTTGTAATGAATCTCTACTACCAAACATTTGGTAGAAATCAATGGAACTGTGATTTCTCTCAAACAGCAATTCTCACATCCCAAAATCCAAGTAAATATTCTCTCTTGACACTTTTTCCCCTCATGATCTAGTCTTTGTTTCAATCATGAATAATATGTCACTTAAGCATGATTCATAATGAAAAACTTTGCATTAGTGGAAAATGATTGAAAATTGAATAAACAGTTCTTTTACATTGTGCTTTATGGTTGTAGTGGTGGCATGTGACTGATTTTCAAGTAATAATGTTCAAACGTCTAAGTGTTTGTTTTGAATCAAAGCGAGCTTAACAAAATCACAATGACATTATGATTTTGTTGAAAGTCTAAAGTCTAGTTTTAGCCAAAATCATTATACATCTAACTCAGTTTTCCTCCTCTACTGTAGGTTACAATGCTTGCAATTATGCTGGTGGGAGTACCTGAAAAGGAGATTGTTCAGCTTGGCCTCAGTTAATAAACTTTGTCTAAACAAAGTATATTAATTTAAATTTTATTCAAGGAAAAAGGGTTTATCCTTGGCCCTCTTTTATTTATAGGCCTTATTTTTATTTTAGTATGGCTTTAATTGTAAAGGCATGCCAATTCTGGTATGTGTGCCCACCTTATTCTATTTTTTCTTAATAGTATTATATAATCTCTTTTGGGTATGAGTATGCTGGGGTGTATAACATGTGTTTGTGGCAACCATTTTTAATATATTATTGACCAAGAAAAAATTAATCAAATTATTGATGCGTTTATTTATTACTTGAAAAGGGAAAGATTATTGATGAGATTTAAACTTTTCAGTTAGGAGCATGAGAGGTTTCATGTTGGAGATGGAAGTAAAACCATTTTGAACTGATTCAAAACAACTTGACCTTAATGAAGAGGGAGGAGATGAATAATGGTTGAGCAAGACGAAATTAAACCTCATAACATATTGATGTATATATAGTTAATAAAAAGGTATGTTAAATAAGTAATTATTTAAATAACTCAACTATATTTTCTAAATATTTATACTATCCATCAAAACTTTAAAATGGGTATGACTAAACCTCATAACATACTTCAACAAAGTTGTGTAAAAATAGTTTTAATATATTTTTTCAATTTTATATTACATTTTAATCCAACAAATTTCAAAAGATCCGCGTCCATGTAGAAGAACAATGGTGGATAAAAGGAACGCCTTCAAAGCTAAACATCAATATCACACTGACATGGTGTCATTGGTTATAGTGTAGACACGGTAGTCTTCAACCGATAATCATGCTCTAAAAGCTAGGTCCAAGAAATCCAACCATGGTCCTCTGCTTGATTTAAAAACTTTGTTACTACATTGTTTTCAATCTCACACGCACGTATCAACAAATGAAATGAATTTGTGAACACAAAACAAATGCATATATAAGCTCTCCAATCTTCATTGTACCCATGGATGTTGTATAAATACACAATTGAAAGCCATAGTAACAAGAATCCGTTATCGTCCAGCGGTTAGGATATCTGGCTTTCACCCAGGAGACCCGGGTTCGATTCCCGGCAACGGAACTTTTTGCCGCTTTTTTTGAACATCATAATGATATTCACAGTGGGCCCGGCGGCGTCAGTAAAAATAAATAATTTGAGTCCCCACTTCTTCTTCTTCTCTCTCTCTCTCTCAACTTCAACTCAACGTTGTTTTGTTTTCTTCTTCTCCTGTTTTTCTCTTCACACCTCAATTCATTCCTTTCATTCACCTTTATTTATCTCATAATAATAATAGACAACCGTTTCTTCTTCTATTTCTAAATCTAACAACCATTACAATGGAAGAAGATTTAGTAGTAGTAGTAGTAGATTATTCAGATCCTTATTATTAACTTACTCATCTTCCTTTTTCTTCATTCACTAATCACAATTCCAATCACTCAAGTTTCAAAGCCTAAAAAATGTCCGTTACGGAGCTCAAAGAACGTCACATAGCAGCCACGGAAACCGTTAACAATCTCAGAGAACGATTGAAGCAGAGACGTCTTTCTTTGCTTGATACAGATAGTGAGTCTTTCTTTAATTCTATTCTATTTCATCATTTCCGAATTGATTTGATTAGATCTATCTAATATGCAAAATTCTAATTGAATGAAACCCTAGTTTCTGGTTATGCAAGGTCTCAAGGTAGAGCTCCCGTTACTTTTGGACCAACCGATATCCTTTGCTGTAGAACTCTCCAAGGTCACACCGGAAAGGTTTATTCTATTCAATTTCCACTTTTAGATTATTTTTTGTTCAATTTTACACTTCATAGGATTTTTCAAATTTCTTAATCAGTATATCAAGCATTATTACTAGTGTTCACTTTACTGTAGATGTGTGCAAAACATCATAAATTGAGGGGTTGATTAAGGAAACATACATAACCTTAGAATATTACTATTGTAAGGTTGAAGCATTGCTGTTGTTAAGTTGTTCTAATTATTAAGAAAACTGTTACTTAGATCTTTGTTGCTAAGAGGGAATTGCTGAGTTGGATTTGGATGTTTAACATTGTTTTGTATCGGTCTTTAATGCTACTCAATAAGTTTTTTGTGCTGTATGTTTACTTTATGACATATTTTGTCTTTCACTGGAACCAATGGAATGCAAAGTAGTTAATGGTTGTAACGGGCACGGCGCCCACGTATTGACAAGGCTAGGTGCTAGAAACAGTAAGCACCCTGTGGCAGTTATGCATGACTTTGGCACCGTGTGTGCATCTTTTTAGTGCTGACAAGACTTGTGCACCTAGTCGGAAACTGTTTGAAAAATCTATAACAGCTAAAAATGGATAAATAGTCGAGATATTAAAAAGTTTATTATCATCAGTTTTGGATTCATCAAGTCTGATTAAGTGACGTTTACTTCTTTGTTCACTTATTTTGATAGATAGCAAGCATAGCTTTGATTTTTGGTTAGTTGTGAGATAGATGCTCGCATAATGCGATCATGTTTTTATTTACTACTACAAAGTAACATTGATGATTCATTGACTTTGTATTCATATTTAAATTTTGTGCAGGTGTACTCATTGGATTGGACTTCAGAAAAGAATCGAATTGTTAGTGCATCCCAAGATGGAAGGTTAATAGTGTGGAATGCTCTAACAAGCCAGAAAACTCATGCCATAAAGCTTCCTTGTGCATGGGTCATGACATGTGCTTTCTCACCAACTGGTCAATCTGTTGCATGTGGAGGCCTTGACAGTGTTTGCTCTATTTTCAATCTTAATTCCCCCACTGACAGGGACGGGAATCTAAATGTTTCAAAGATGCTCAGTGGACATAAAGGTTACGTTTCATCTTGTCAGTATGTTCCAGGTGAAGACACTCACTTAATTACTGGTTCTGGAGATCAGACATGTGTTTTATGGGATATTACCACTGGCCTTAGAACATCTGTTTTCGGAGGCGAATTTCAGTCTGGACATACTGCAGATGTACTAAGGTACACTAAGAGATTGCTGAATTAATTTGAACCGGAATTTGTTTCTTAATTCTTAAAGTGCTACTTGCAACCAAATAGCTTCTTGAGACTGCTTCAATGTTAATCAAACTGTTTCCAACAATCTTCACACACACTGTTAAAATAATCTTATGCCATTGGTATTAAACATGCTTGCTAAATGATAAATCTATACCATCTTCCTAAAATATAAAAAAAACCTCTCTTGCTCCCCATTGCCAAAAATGTTGTGGCAGTATAGAGTGCAATTTGTTGGATGACATGCCGTTTAAGTTGTTTTAATAATAATGACATCTTTAGTATGGGTTGAATATCAGTAATATAGTTTTTTTTAGTATGGAATCATCACTAAGAAATATATATTTTTGCCCATTTGCAGCATTTCCATTAATGGATCCAACTCCAAAATGTTTGTATCTGGTTCTTGCGATGCGACTGCCAGATTGTGGGACACCCGTGTGGCAAGTCGAGCAGTGCGGACATTTCATGGGCATGAGGGAGATGTTAATTCTGTCAAATTCTTTCCTGATGGAAATAGATTTGGAACTGGCTCAGAAGATGGAACTTGCAGATTGTTTGACATTAGGACTGGACACCAACTTCAAGTATATAATCAGCAACACAGTGACAACGAAATGGCACATGTGACCTCCATCGCATTCTCCATATCCGGAAGACTTCTTATTGCTGGATATACAAATGGTGATTGCTATGTTTGGGATACTTTATTGGCCAAGGTAATTGTTGCTTTAGTGTAATTATGTAAAATAAAAGTAAAGTGTTTTCTTCCTGCAATGTTTAGCGATTACTGTGTCTGGGACACTTTTGGCAAATGTAATTGGTTCTTCAGTGTAACCTAAAATGACAGAAGGGTGTTTTATTTCTACCTATGATGTTTTGGGAGAATTTAGTTCCAAAGGTAATTGGCGCTTTAGTGTAACCTAAAACAACAGTAGGGTGTTTTCTGTCTACTTCTTTCCTTCTACCATAATTAAAGTAAACTTAGGTTTTTAATGGACCATGTGCTTCTTACGTTGTTAATATTCAGTGTGAATCCAACTGTCAAAGTTATAATTTTTTATTGAGTAGATGTTAGCTATGGTCTATTAATTAAGAGAGCAATGATAATGGGCCTTGATTGTTATTATTAGTAGGCCTTTTAGTTTTTATAGAAAATAACTGTCATTTGGAACTGCAGTTAGATTGGAATAGGCAGTATCTATAGATAATAACTGTCATATAGAGGTGTTGCCTATAAATAGAAGGGGTGATTGAGAAAGAGGGTATCTTAGGATTTGACTGGAAAAGGGCCATTTTGGCATTGGGAGGTGCAGACGCTCGAAGTTCTGCAATATCATTCTGTATCAAAGGGATTTTCCCTATTTTCTTCATCTACCTCAGTTGGTTTCTACTTATTTAATTCGATGCATTATGATATTTTCTGACGCTACTTTCTCTTTCTATTTATTTCCACTTGCTCTTGTACTTCTGTGGTTGTGCCTAGTTTCACTTTTGTCGTTAAGACTAACTATACTTGCTTTGTCATTTGATTGTAGGTGGTTTTGAATCTAGGATCTCTTCAAAACTCTCATGAGGGCAGGATCAGCTGTTTGGGTTTGTCTGCTGATGGAAGTGCTTTATGTACAGGAAGTTGGGATACAAATTTAAAGGTGACCATGTATTTTGGACTGATACTTAAACTTTTATAGGTTATGTGTGCTGTGGCATATGGGGGAGGGCTTGGGGTGGGGCCAATTTTCGAAGTTAGGTTCAATGTTGGTATGTTCATGTGTTTAGTCACTAGGATGATTGTGTGATTGAACTTAAAAATAAGTAGGCTTTTATTAATATGTGTTCTGTTAGTTTATAAACAAAATAGCAATATATTTAGCATGGTTTGCGAGCTTATAGAGGCTTAACATGTGCTGAGTTCATATACTGAGATGAACTCCAAAACATGGTTCCTTCATGATTGTTAAGGACCTTGCATAAAAGTAACTTCTGGGCATAATACTGGGAGTGGTAAATTCTTTGTTGAAAGAAATTGTTTTCTACAGTGAAGTTGGTAACTTGGTATCATATTTTTTTTCATCAGTTCCCCTGATTTGTTCTAGGATTGTCTTACTGGCATTGGTAACCAATGCATATGTATATCAAAATAATGAATCCAGGAATGCTGATGTATGTGGATTTCGCTATAAAATTCATAGATGTGGTATTTTCTGAGTCACATCTATCTTGAAAAAATGTGCAGGCGTTAGTTTGACATAATTACTTGCATCTTGCAGATATGGGCATTTGGAGGGCATAGGAAGGTGATTTGAGCCATCCATGGGAAAAGACTCATACTTTGACTCCTTTGTCAGGGCCACTCCTTGTAGGTATTGTGGTTCGTCGTAGTAGTGATGCTTGTGATGTTGACTCTGGTCAAAAATCGAAAGGCAAAGTTCATAACCTTTAAGCAATGGAACTAGTGCAGCCTTTGTTTATCTCCATGCTCATTGGTCCCTGTGTGTAATCTAGATGTATATCTTTAAGAGGAGTGCTAGTAAGATTCTCTTTTGAACAATTTCTCTAACATAGGCTCTATAATTGGTCGAAATCATTGTGGGTCACACATAACATGGTGAGATCTCCCTGAGTTTCACCTAATTAAAAGAGTAACTGTTAAAGATAATGTTTAAAAGAAAGTCTTGCTAGCATTCATCATACCTTTAAACCAAAATGAAGGACTGTTTACTTTTCATCTCCTTAACTAGTTACAAACCCGTGAATCAGCACAAGTTTGAGTTATGGTTAAACCTTCAGATTAATTGAGCTAAATAATTATTGTATCTTCTAAAACCATGCTTAATTGGTAAAACAATAACAGTATAAACCAAATTTGTTCAAAACTTAATGGAAGCAACATATTAAAATTTTTATTGAATATAATCTTAATAAAGTACATATAAGTTTTATTGAATTCCTTGGATAAGACTTAATAAATGATGCATTGTTGAATATCAAATGGACATATATAATCTCAGCTGTTAAATGTGAAATTAGTGGCTGATGTCGATTACAACATGTAAACGTGTGCTTTTACTATTGCAGTAAATCTTGTACATTACTATCAGAGTCGTAATACTTGATAGTAATGTACAAAGTTTAGGCAAATTATGTCAATCAAAGCTAAATTTTGTAGACCATGATATGTCACTTATATCTAAAAATATACGTTGTTAAAATAACTTTAACACATAATCGATCAAACTATCATTTTAAGTTGTAATTTAGCATTTGTTTTTATGTCTTTTATTTACTTATGTTTTCAGTATTTCTAAAAAACCCATCAATAAATTACTATAAAATAGTAGAAAATTACTTGTAAAAAACCGGAAAAAAAATACAAATGAAAACTTTATGTAAAACCAAGAAAAAAATAATAAAAAATACTATTTTTTTTTAAGAATATATATTACCAAATAAACAACTGTTTCAACAATTATCCAGTTGAATGGCGACAGAAACATCAAAATTCATATTACATTAACTACAAGAAAAAATGAAGTATAATCATGAGTAAGTAAGTGTACTCCATTAATTATAGGCCCAACTCAACATTATACTTCCAGTATGGTTGCTAGTCTACCAAGAATGCAGTGAGGGACAAACAAATGCGTACTGATCCCAAACATAATAAAGTGTTTTGTAATTCTTTACACACCTCTATCTATGTGCCTGCTTGCTTAACACCAATCTCATTAACAAAAATTGGGGCCATC
Organism: Trifolium dubium; assembly: GCA_951804385.1. Lineage (NCBI taxonomy): Eukaryota > Viridiplantae > Streptophyta > Magnoliopsida > Fabales > Fabaceae > Trifolium > Trifolium dubium. The sequence continues at coordinate 44,231,755 of OX638063.1, read as the reverse complement.
TTGAGTCAAAATTTATCTACTTCAATAGATCATCCGCTAGCTACAATCTCATGAATGGCATCACTGACTGTTTCATCCTCAGATCTGACAGTCAATTTCATTGCAACATCCTTTGGACCGTCAAGTCCAAAAGACAACCGCACAAGCACCTTTATATTACCTATGAATACACCAGACAACAAACATGTGTGTGATCTTGAATTGGGTGGAACATCCTCTGTACCCTGCACAGCCCACAAATAATATAATTACTAGTAATACAGTATCACCTTCCAGAAGATAACAGTGAATAACTCAAAGCAGAAACCAATAAAAAGTACCATGCACTTGGAATAATAGAAGCATCAAGGAACAACTTCTAATTTAGCCATAAAAATTCAACTTAATGGCTGAGTAAAAGCATTATTAACCTATATATGTTCACCAATTGTGCTTGCATCTAGGTATGAAATATCAAACTCACGTGCACTTAGTCTGATCTTTGTGTGCCATGGAATAAAAAGTCTCTTATTATAACAGCACTACATAGGTTCTCTATGTTCGTGTTCGTGTGTGTGTGTAGCACAAACATCCTGCATAAATAGGTGTACACGCAAGGGGATACTTGTGGCTAGAGATTGGAAATGTCAGGCCCTAGAACTAGGCCCTTTTAAAAGTATTTTCATTGATCGCTTAGACTGTCGTTAATGTGTTGATTGGGAATTTGTTCAACTTAATGGCATGGTAAATTAGCTGTTCAACTTAACTGTAGCAAAAAAAAAAGTTCAACTTAACGTGGTATGAAGTAACATAACATTGGTCTTTTAGAAGCATCTAGCAAGCAGAATTGTCCAACTACTACAGTAACTAGTTACAATAAAATTGCATGATCACTTTGACTTGCTCATAATCACTTTGATGAAATAAGGCTATTAATGATGAGGGGATCGGGTAATTAACAAGAGGTCGTCATGCAACTATTTTACACAACAGAAAATGCTAAAAAAATGATCTCAAGTCTCAACAAAGAGTTAAAAAGCAGCAGGTAACACCGTCCACTTACCTCACAGGGCTGCAAGCCAAGAAGGTTGATGACAGTATTTACAGCTTCAGCCAAGCTCTCCCTAGGACCAAGACCATACTCATCCACTCGCTCATAATCAGGGCCCATGCTTTCCCATGCATTCCTGAAATTAGATACCCCCACTTTCAATGTGTAATCTGCTGAAACAATGTCTAGATCCTCCAGCTGGTATTCATCTTCAACACCATCATCATCTGCCTCACCAGTGGTTGGATCAACCTGAAGAACTCCAATTAATGCAGAGGTTTCATGCTTGAAATATACACTTAATCATGATACATATCGAGACTTGATCAAATAATAACAACCCCATAAATAAAGGGGACAAGTACCTCTCTAACAATAAATTTCAAAACGTTAGAAAATTTTCCAAGTGTTGGCACTCCCTCAGGCTTCTCAAATGCCACAAAAATCTGTCCAGGTGAATCATAAGGAAGAGACTTGAGAGGCTTGGAGAACACCTCTGAAAATTCATCTGCTTCTGAATTATCCACAATTACGATAACCTGTACAAGGATATATATAATTACAAGCAAGACCTGGATTTGGATTGTTTTGTAAAATTTGAAGTATCTATGTTAGTCATTACATGTTCTAATAATTGCTCTGGTATTGTGTTTGTGCAGTTGTACTGGAACACAACATGCCTATCAAAAATGTGTTTAACGACATTAACTGCATATTCTGTCTCAGCTTCAGTGAGCTCCACAGGTGCTGAGGACTGGAAAGAAATTTAACATCAGCACACATATACTGTTTTAGCCATTGAAGGAACAAAAAACAAATATAGATTTCTGAAAAAAACAATCAAATGTATGAACCTTAAAAAGGTTCCCAAAGTTAGCAAACTCTGGAATGGACGAAAGCACCCTCTGGTATGCATCAGCAGTTGATGTGGGACCACTTGGAGGAGCACCCAAACCAGTTGGCTTTTTACCAGGGGCTTTCTTCTCCGCAAGTGGCTGAGATTTGATTTCCTTGGGCACAGAGTCAATGTCAAAAGCCTCTTCTGAAGGCACCTGTAATCATTACAAACACGTGAGATATTGTAGTGTACTAACGGAACACAATAAAAACACCGAGACTTACATAATTTTTCAAACTAGTCTCCAGATTGACAAGTGGGATATCAAATGGCCCAAACAGGAAGTCCTTTACAGCTATATCAGTTTCAACAACAGAGCCATCACCTCCAAGTGTGTTTAGATAAAGGGTTGCTCTATCACGGACCTGCAAATAAATCAAAATACCAGACATAAAATAAAGGAGTTGTCCAACTTTACACACAACCAGAAATACAAACTCCTCTTCTTTTGGGGGAGGTTGAGGAGGGAGATGTCATCCATATTTTTTAAATTTTAACTAGTTACTAGTTTTGTAGAACATGCATATACTGTATTATACAAAAAGACTTAAAGTAAACAACAATTCAAAATCACAATTTTCTCACATGTATAAGCAACAAATCCTTAAATATGACATGCAAAAATATACACAACTAGTGCATCTCATAAAAAAGGACACAGAAATTCACCTCATCATCACTGTCAAAAACACATCGCCTTAGCAGAACAAATATGCGTGGCTGACGGAGCAGGCATGAAATTTCGATTTAAGTTAGCACCAAATATTCCCCATGTGTTATAAATATTGGAGAAAATTACTTAGAATGAAATAATAAGCAAAATAAAGCAAACCTTTAACTCATCAACTGCAGCACCAAACTTTGCCAGTGTGCTCACAGCGCCAGCCCTAACTGTTGCATTCTCGAGATGTACTCGATTATAAACGAAACGAATATATTTGCTCGGGTCTGATGTTTTTGGCCCTTCAATTCCCAGGAAGTGTAGAATCTATGGTTCAAGGGGAACAAATTGGTTAACAAAAAGAACAAATTGGTGAACAAACTGTGAATCATGAAGGACTCCAAAAGAAATACCTGTGTAGACAGATAAGTGAACTCACAATCTTCAATGAACTCACAGAGATGAAGCAACCCAGTTTCCTTTGCATCAGGGATTTCTCTAATGAGAATCACAATTGAATCTACAATTGCCTTCTTGTACTCAAAACCACCTTCTTCCCGAAGAATGTTACTTAGGAAGTTCATCCTGATAATAATAGCAGAGCACAAACATACAATTTATACCACTCTTTAAGGAAAAAAGGTTATGCAAGATATAAAATTTGGGGAGACAAAGACTATATAGTACAGCACACATACAGAGATCTATATTTTAATGGGAACTTCTGGCACAATGATCTTATTGCTTCAACAACAACAATTTTGAACTCATCAGCAATATCAGACATGAAATTTGTAATCTGTTTCATAAGACGGTCAACACTTGATTCATTTCCTGTCTTCAAGAGTGTAGTAATAGCCAGGGTAGCAATGCTTCTGTTCTGGTCGGAGATTAAACTTTCCATATCAATGTTGCAGTTAGTGACTGATGTTGGGTGTGTCATTGCCACCTGCAAAGTATCAAATCAGCACTCAGAGTTATGAGAATAACCAAGGCAAATATGAGAACATTCAGGAAACCTGAAATCTTGATTTTATATCAACTCATCCAAATCATATAGAGGAAAAACAAATACTTATTCTATAGGGAGGACACTTGAGAGGCCTGTTAAAAATTACTTCTGCTAAAAATTTGAGTAATTGACGAAGGCTTACCTTGTTCAAGGTGCGGACAGCAGCAAATCTTAAAACTGGCTTGGAAGAACTTAAGAATAGCTGAAGAACAGTAATAGCTGGATTTAATTCTCGGCTTGTAACACCATTCAGCTCTGTAATAGCCCTGGCAGCTTCAAAAATCACCATCTCTGACTTGTTACGAAGGCAACTCTCAAGATAATCATAGAAGGGGCGATCCCCTGACTGTGTATTATTTCCTGACTCACGGATAACCTACAAATATAATCGAAGATAAACATTAAGAAAACAAATATCACTACAACAACAAGATTCACATGAAAGTAAAAATACCTGACTTGCGTAACGAATCAACAGGCACTGGGCTAAAGGTGAGCGAACAGTTCCCTTTGTCAAGCTGGTAACAAGCTTGCTAACAGCTAGCCGATCATTCTGCCGTATCTGCAATGTTGAAATCACAAAATACCACAGACCCTATTTAGAATTTATACTTAAGTTCTGTGTGATAAAAAAAAGTAGGCCTAAAAGAAGGCACAATCTAAACGATGTGCGGTAAAACATTTATAGAAAGAATTCCACAAGATATAGCTCAAACTGGAATTCCACAAGATAATTACATAAGACATGTAAAGATCGTGTGATGATGCAAAAACCTACGCAGTGACAATCAATGTAAGAGATAAACTTAGTTAAATAGAATTTTTCCATCATGGTTCAGCTCAAACTGGAGTTTCACATTCCATAAGACATGTAAAGATCTTGGTGATGCCAAAACCTACAGTGATGACGATCAATGTAGGTAAGAGATCAAGTTTTTTCCAAGTTCAACAAATATATTAACTTTCTCAACCTTGAAAACTTCTCATGGTCCTATAAGAAGCAACCACTTGTAAATTGCTGATGGAGTTGAATACAAGAACCAACAACTAAGTCTTATCCCACTAGGTGGGATATGCTACATAGATCAAACGATGTTGTAATGCTCAATCATAAACCATGTCTATATCCAAATCACTAACTACACTGGCTTCCATCAGTTAGTGTAGTTAATTACACAGGGTCATTATCCCCTGTTTTCCTTCCAATTCCTCCTACTTCTCTTCCTAGTAGGTCCTTGTCCCCTAATCATATCAATTTCCATAAAAGACAGCATGATACCTAGTACCGCACATGGAGTAAAAACCAGACAAACAAATAACAACTTAAGCAGTTGAAGTTCAAGAAGTTTTTATTTCTCTTGTCTTGGTTGAATTCGGCATCCAATTAAGCTCAAATAGAAACTAAGCAGTAGCACCTCTTAAAGAAATGAACTGAAATGGAAGTTGTCATAATAAAATCAAGACTAGCTCGCGCTCAACATTCTCTTAGACCTCTTATAAAGAATATATATATAAGAGAAGGGGCCGGAAATAATTGTTAGATGCTGTCAGTAGCAGTTATTTTTATTATTAGAAGCAAAAGTTATTATTTTTAGGAGCAGTTATTAAAATTAGGCTGTCGTGTGTAAGTGGCTGTGTGTAGAATAAAAGAGAAAACCAAATTATGTTCTGTTTATCCTAAAGTTGTGTGAGTTAGAAACTGGACGGGAGAAAACCAAGTTCTCGAATTTTGGTCTGTTTGTGTCCATGTAATTTCCTTTTAATCTTCCTATCATTATTGTAATGTTTGTATGGGTAATATTCTGGTTGTGAATCATTCATTGGCCAAAATAACTATCAATAAAGTGTATGTATTGTGCAAATTATTTCTATTCAATACCAGTTTTGATCACAATCATCATTCATGATATTTAGCTCTGATAAAACAAGAAGCAAAATGACCATTCAAGAAAGTGCAGTTGAAATAAAAAGCTACTCCCTCCGGTCCTAAATATAAGAGACTCTTTACTTTTTAGGTTCATAGAATGATTGATGTATCTAGCCTATAATATGAACCAAATACATCAATCATTCCATGAACCTAAAAAGCAAAAGTTCTCTTATATTTAGGACCAGAGGTAGTATACCCCAACAAGCGAACCATAATTCACTGAATGATCTAGAATCACAAAGTAACCAAACTTACGGCGTACCTGGTGTAGCAAACCCAGTGCATGAAACTGTACAAGAGCTGCTCTTGATTGAACAGCTTCCTGAACCTCATTGCTCCACCTTTTTACAATTTCAGGATTTGTCTGTAAAGATGGGGCACAAAATAAGCATGTAGCATACATGGGATGTGCAAAATATACAGAACTACAAATAGAAATTGGTATTACCTGGAGTAGATGAATGCCGCTAACTAAGGCAGCACTTGCAACAACTGGATTCTTATCTACAATTGCTTGTTTCAAATACCGTTCAATTTGAGCAAGGAGGGTTCCATCTGTGATACGACAAAGCACTCGAATAGCATTTGCCCTATACATATCAATCTTGCTATTCATGTCCTTCATAAGAGAGCTTGTAACAATAATAACCTTCACAATATCAAAGAAATACAACAGTCATATAATCTAAAATTTCAACACATAATCAACAACCGTACATATAAATCTAAAAATCAAGAATTTTAGATAAGAACATGTAACCTCGTCTGCAGACGGAGAGATCTCTTTTATCATCAAGTAGACCATTCTCCTTAATCCCATATCTTTAGACTGGAAAAGCTTAGTCACAGCAAAGAAAACTTCTGTGGCTTCGGTCTAGCAATAATAAAAAGAATTAATAGTAACTCTAACATAATTCCACAATGTCAAACCACAAATAAGCACATGAAGATTTATATCTCACAATACCTTAGTAAATGTCTCTCCCTGATTCAATAGGTATAGAAGCTTTGTAATAACCTATAAAAAAATTAAACGGCAAAACACACACGGAATCAAATTTCAACTGCTGAATAATTTACAGAAACAATAGAAATCATTTAGTTCGTTATAAAAACCTGTGAACATCTCCTAGCATCAAGTTGTGGATCATTAAAAACCCTTGCCTCCTGAAGAACAGCCCCCTTTTCAATTCCCATGAAAGGAGAATACTCGGCTGTTCAACAACCAAAATTACAATTAGCAATTTAGCAAAGAATTACAATCTATTCGCAATCGTGACAGAGCCAAAAGAACGAATTACTATGAACTAATTACTGGAAACTAATTGATTCAATGATCTATCTACATTGCGAATTATATAGCAAAATAAATAAGGAATCGAAATCAAATTAAACAACACTAAATTCAATCCAACGATAATGATGATGATAATGATCGTGATGTAATAACTAGTAGTAGGCGAAAGCTAATTAGAGCATTGAGAATTGGAAATCGAGCATGGATCTGGAAGCGAAACAGATAGATAGAACATTGGGAAGCGATAAAAACGTAAAAGAAAAGCGAGAAGAATGATAGAAAGTAGATCGAATTGAGAAAAGGAAAGAAAAGAAAAGAAGTGGACCTTCATCGTCGCGGTCATCGTCTTTCTTCACAAGCTGCTGAGCCATCACCGAAGCTGAATATCAGGGATCTGTGAATGCACCACTCGGGTGGGTTTATTTGTTTATATATATATATATATCTATCTATCAGTGTTTCGAAGAAGAAGATGGTGTTTCAATTTCAAGTAACGTGTTGTGGGATTATCAGAGTGATTTGTATTACAGAACGCAGATCGAACGGGTGGGTCGTGGGTAAGATACAAACTACGGATTAGTAGTATTACATTTTCTTTTCTTTTCTTTTTAATTAGTAGTCTTACATTTCTAATTTTTAATTTAAAATTTAGTATTAAATAAAAAGTCGAGAGCACCGGATGAGATGATAATGAATCTCTTCAACTTTAATCAGATCAAAAATAATCCTAGTAATGCAAAATAGAAGATACCTGATTCAAACTAAATAAAAAATTTGGTATATCATGTTTGTCATTAATAACTTTACTTTGAAAAATTAATGATAATTTGAGGTGTGTGTTATTTCTCATTATTTATTAGTATTTTTTTTAAAGGTCATTATTTACTTATATGTATTTATTATTTACTTATATGTATTTATGTATCAACATGAGTTTTAGATCCACGCAAAAAAGAAAAATGAGGGTTTAGATCAAGATGTATGCAAGAAGACTCTTGTACCGTTATCGTGACAACTTTTTTAGTGTTAAAAAATATCATGTCAGTTTTTTTTTTTGCGTACGACGAAATATTATAAACTCATGCACAAAGTGAAGAAATCAGGGATCAAAGCCTAATCATGAGTGTTCAGCTTAACAATTTCGACATTTTTTTCTAGTTGAGTTAGCATTTCTAAAATGTTATCATGACAAATTTAGTAGTACCTTTCGTGAAAATCTCCGATAACTCAATCGTTCATCCAATAATTTAGAAAACTATTCTACTTCCAAAAAACAACATTACAAACCTCTCGCAAAAATTCATATAACTATTACAATTAAATGCGAGATATTGTGATCGCAATATATCAGCGGTCCTTTATCTTTTTTATCTGTAATATTTTAATCATTTATCTTTGTTTTTTAATAAATTGGTCCTTCATCTTATTTATTTGTAACATTTTAGTCTTTTATCTTGGTGTTTTTTTTATCAAATTAGTCATTTATCTTATTTATTTTCAATACTTTAGTCCATTTTCTCATTTTTTATGAAAAAAAGTGATGTGGCAAATAAAAAATAATGAGAAAAGGGCTAAAATGTTACAAATAAATAAAATTAGTGACCAATTCGATAAAAAATAAAAGACCAAAATATTATAAATAAATAAGATAAATGATCAATTTGATAAAAAATAAATATAAATTACCAAAATGTTACAAATAAATAAAATAAATAATTTTGCCATAAGACAAACAATTATGTTTTTGGTGTAGAACAACTCCAGAAAGTATGATTAAAAGCATCAAAATCAAACAATTGTTTGATACCAACACAATACCAAAGCGATTAGTCAACTGAAGCATATAGTCTAATTAATACAAACCATGATTATCAAAGCACAAATATTTACTCCGACTTCTGAGAAAAATACCATAAACTACCTATAAAGTGACATGATTTCATATTTAAGATCTTTGATGTCTATAATATAAACAACTATTTTTACTTTCTCAACGACTCTTTGTATTGTTTCAATGGAACTATTTTTAATGAAATTTTGGTTCGTCGCAATGTGAGAGTTTAGTCCATCTTATTAGACACAAAAATTTCAAAAATTTAAGGCCAAAGATCTTAAAATATACTCTCACACTGAGAACCAAAAGTGTGTTTTTTTTTGTAGATTTCTAATTAAAGTTGATATTACTACAATTTGATCTATGATCATACAACAGAGTATAATTTTTGTAAAATTACAATGGCCGGTTGCAAATTAAAACTCGTTGCAATTCCAAACTCGCACCTAATGTTTGATTGTGCTCGGTTAAACAAATTTTCATCAAAATATTTGACATTATTAAACAAAAACTCATCTTCAATCTTCATTTTATTCTCAATTATGAGCACTAATACTAACATTTGCAATTCAATCTTCTCTATTATAACTTTAAATCAATCGAAATTCTTGGTTCCTGTTCCACCTGCAGTTCTGCTGCTATATTCAGCAGAAGATTGATCACTGCTTGAGGCAGAAAGATTGAGGCCATACTCACTCGTCGCTCCGAAGCTTGGGGCGACACCGCTGTCCAATGGTAGTTTCCTGAACTTTTTCATGTCCGAAATGTATGACCCTGCATCATAATCTCCACTTGAACTGCTATACTCAGTAGTTTGTCCGGGTTTAACTCCATCCTGACTAAGTGCTTCCAGTGAAGCATCTCCCTCCAGCACCCGCACAATCTATTCAAATAACATACATACATATATTTCATATTTTGTTAGCATATACATAATGTAGTAACTAGCTATTCTCTTGTCAAAAAAAAAAGTAACTAGCTATTCAAATCACTTTTATATTATACCTGACTCATTTTTGGACGTCTTCTTGCTGAGTGCCTAACACTAGCAGAAGCACAAGCTATCATACATTTCATCTCATGGCTGTCATAATTGTCCTCTAAACGTAGATCTACCAATCCAATAAATATTCCATTCTCCAATGCGTTTGTACAAAGTGGCCTAGCCTGCATGTTCAAAAAACATATTAATTAAATCAAACGGCCAAACATTATATCATATATATTCATGAAACGGCAATTAACATTAGGATTTTCGAAGAATATAACCAAAATATATAAGTTGAAATATGAAATGTAATATACTTACCCAGTCAACCAAACTATCTTCTTCATAATCACCAGTTGTACCAATTGGTCGTCGTCCGGTTATGAGCTCCAAAAGCATAACACCAAAGGAGAAGACATCTGATTTGTCAGTTAGCTTACCACTTGATGCATACTCAGGAGCCATATATCTGAAAGTAATAGACATATAGGTAATTAGAAATTCACACATACTAGTAAATAAATGTGTATTGAGTTTTGTTAATTACCCAAATGTTCCCATGACACGAGTAGAAACATGAGTGTTAGTGTCTTGATTAAACTTTGCCAATCCAAAATCTGACACCTGAATAATGAAAACAAAGTTTTAGAGCGAATGTTGTCAACAGTCTTCGCGCATGCTTAGTTTATAATAACTAGACATATACAAATGATTGGTATAACATACTTTTGCTTCAAAGTCGTTTTCAAGTAAAATGTTTGCACCCTTTATGTCTCGATGAATGATACGGGGGTGACCTACAGGTTATTGTTTCAACAAAGTTATTAATGATAATAATTTAATCATTAACCAAATCAAGCACAAAAAAAAATGTTATTTATTTGTGAGAATTATTAGATATTAGATAATAACTTACAATCCTCATGTAAATAAGCAAGTCCTTTAGCTGATCCAATTGCAATTTTAAGCCTTGTGTCCCAATCCATCACAGGTCGACCTTTTCCTGCAAAAGATTATATAATATATATAATGTCAATTTAAATCCAACAAGAAGTCATATTACTTATACTAGTTTAAAAGAGGTAGCTTACCATGAAGGTGATAATCAAGGGTCTTGTTAGGAACAAATTCATAAACGAGAAGTTTTTTAGTATCTGACATGCAATATCCAACAAGAGAAACAAGATAACGATGATGGACACGACTGATAGTGTCAACCTCAGCTTGAAACTCTCTGTCACCTTGTCCTCCAGTTGACTTAAGGCTTTTCACTGCTATTTCCTTACCATTAGGAAGAACACCTTTGTGTACATATCCAAATCCACCCTGACCTAATAAGTTTTGTTTTGAAAATCCATTAGTAGCAGCTGATAACTCCTCATATGTGAATGAGCTCTGGCTAAACCCAAGTGCAACTGTTGGATGTGGTGGTGGCAATACAGGACCGTGGGGCCCAGAGTAACTGGAGTTGCTATAGTCACTGCTAACTTGTTGTTGTGTTTGACCTGTTGTTGGTGTTGGACCCCAACCTCCAACTTTAGGTGGTGTAGGAGTATTTTTTTTTTGATAGGCAGTTGGTGTAGGAATATTAACCTTGTGTTCCTTGTTGTATCCATACTGATTTGGACCTATAGTTACACATTTAAACTATTAGTTTTTTTTTTTTTACATCAAATATCAAAAAGTCATTATAAATTCACATGCATAAAGTGGAGTGACCGGAGATTGAACTCAAGTCATATACGTTCGGCCTAACAATTTTGAGTTCGACCTAACAATTTTGACATTTTATGCTTTATTATCTACACAATATTTTTAGCTAGTCTTTTGACAAATAATTTTGGACAAATTGGATCCGATTCCGATCTATATTAGATTTGGAAAAGGTATCTTTTTAAATTAAAAAGTACATATAATTGCAACACCTGATCTGAATTCAAATTAACCATAAAAAGTCTGACCTTCAACGTAATACTATCTCCCTCGCAAAGATCACTAAATTTTGATTTATTAGTTTCCTTCATGGATCAACTAACTAATATAAAATCACACTATTCTCAATACATTAATTTCCAAATTCCAATTAAAAAAATGAAATTGGAGATTTATATATATACCTCGTGATGGGTCATAGTAATACATGTGAGGATCTGTTTTCCTCTTCCTTCTTGAACATAAAATGTAGAGTATGATAACAAAAAGGAGCAATAAACCACCACCACTTGCAACTGCTATTATAGTTCCCATACTCAAGTCATTCCCAATGCCTTCATTCCCACCATTTTCGTTATGGTTGTTATTCGAGTCTGATGACTTTGGCGGGGACAAACGGTGATGCTGAGGTGGTGGTGGTGGTGGTGGTGGTGGCGGCGGTGGTGGAGGAGAAAACACTCCCCGGTTAGGAGGTGATGGCGTGTTGCTGGGTGGCGGCTGTGAATTTGACGGTGGTGGTGATGACGGTGGAGATTTGGAGGAGTCACCAGAAGGTGGAGGCGGAGACGACGATGGAGGAGGTGAAGATGGAGGAGGTGAAGATGGTGGCGGAGATGAAGGAGGAGGGGAAGAGGCTGGTGGAGGAGACGAATTCTGAGCCGGTGGTGGTGATGATGATGGCGGTGGAGATTGTGATGAATCAGGTGGAGATGGTGTTGGAGAATTGGCATCTGAGCTATTACTCATTATTATTAATTAATTAATTAATTAAAACTGTGATATATAGTGATATAATACAAGTTTAATTTTGTGTACGGATTGAGTTAATTATTAATGATTAGTTTTGAAAGAAAGAGATGAATGATTATCGAGAAGGGATTAATGTAATGTAATGTTACAAGAGGGTGAGAGTAAAGAGGGGGAAGAGGAGGAGATGAACACGGTGCATGTGTATGTGTGTAGTAATAGTAGCACCCAGAAACGGTACGTGTTTCATTTTCCAAATCACATTCTATAAACCAAACCAAATCATTCCTATTTTTAGCTACTTAATTATATAGTTTTCACTCTGTCAATTGCTATTATTATACTGTGCTTCGTTTGTTATAAACAATTAATAACTTAATTAACAATCATAATCAAAATATATATATATATTGGGGTTCATGTCTTGGGTTATACGTATATGTTTGTTGCAACCATATATGCTTCTACACTCATCGATCAGTGGTTCATATTAAACTCGGTTTCGGCACTGCACGTGTACGTTTTGGGTGGTTTCATTTACATATAAGATCCTCTGTTACGGTTTTTTTTATAACTGATTTCTATAGATCAGAGTATTTTTTATTTTAATAAAAGTTTCAACTGAAAACATGTTTAAATAATAATTTTTCAAAAAATATTACAATGACAAATTATTTTGATTAGCTTTGAATAAAAAAAGGAAATCTACTGAATTCTCATAAAAACTATTTTTAGAAATATAAATTAATTAATCAACTCAATAATTTGTGAACCTTAATTAGCAATTGGACGGACAAATTTATGATTTTGGAATATCTTTGTTTTCCTCTCAATCAATAGATAAATGCCTCAATATTTATCTACCATCACAAGCAATGTTGTAGTGAAAATTTATAAATGTGAATTGGGTATCTTTTTTTTTTCTTCAGAAAGACCTTTGGATCCAGATAATTTTCCTTTTGTTGTTATATTGTAGGAACTGGGAACACGAGAGTGGTATGCTCAAGCACAAGTAGCTGAGTTCTTTGGTGCATGCGTTAGAAAATAAGAATTGAATTTGGTGTGGATGGAATATAGATCTAAATGATATGTCCCATAACTTAAGATATCTTCAAGTTTTATGATGTTTGCCCGGAAACTATTAAGGGTTGTTTTGAGATGATGTATCCGGCCGGAGTCTTTACTCCTCGTCTAATTAATATGTAATTTTTTTTTTGGGTGTAGGCCCTCTTCTATTTCAAAAAATGTATATATCTGCCAACAAATGTATTGATGTTAAGGAAGTTTTTGGTACACAACGGTAAGTTTCACTTTCACTAGCAAACTCTTAACCTAACAAGAATACAATTATTCCAAAAGCTTAATTCATAAACACATACATTCTTAGTGATCATCGAACATACAACAACACCAACTTATTTAAATATGCTACGTCTTAGTAGATTGAAGTTCTTAGTAGTTTGAAGTTGTATTCTACTTCATATTACATTTATGCATCATATTTAGTGCCACTTGACCTAGTTTCAAAATCTGTCATGAATTCCTCATTTATCTCGTCAACGTCGTTGTTTCCATAGGCTGAAATATTGGGTCTTGGTTCAAAACCATTGGCACCTTTCTTCATTTTCTCAGTGTCAATGTCATTGTTCCTATAAGATGAAATGTTGGGTCTTGGTTCAAAATTATTAGTGGCTCCCTTGTTGTTCTTAACATCAATGTCATTATTTCCATATGTTGAAATGTTGGGTCTTGGTTCAAAATCTTTAGTAGTTCCCTTCTTTTCCTTAACATGGTCAATGTCATTCTCTCCATAAGCTGAAATATTGGGTCTTGGTTCAAAATCTTTAGTAGCTCCCTTCTTTTCCTTAACATGATCAATGTCATTATCTCCATAAGCTGAAATGTTGGGTCTTGGTTCAAAATCTTTAGTAGCTCCCTTCTTTTCCTTAACATGATCAATATTGTCATTCTCTCCATAAGCTGAAATGTTGGGTCTTGGTTCAAAATCTTTATTTTCCTTAGCATCACTGTTATTATCTCCATAAGCTGAAATATTGGGTCTTGGTTCAAAATCTTTGAGAAAACTTTTATTTTCCTTAGAGTTAGTACTATCATCCTCATATGCTGAAATATTGGGTCTTGGTTCTAAATCCACTATAAACGCATTCTCTATTATGTTGCCTTGTGTGTCTTTAACAATTGGCTTGAGATTCTTTTCAGTGTTGGCGTCAAGGAGTCTTTGAATTTCTTCTAGCATGTTTTGGTCTTTCATCACCGGTTTCCAATATTCTCCCACATCTTTTCTTGATTCCACAATTGCTACAAACTATATATCAAATTAATAACAATATATAATATTTTTTAACGGAGTAATATATAATAATAATAATAATAATAATAATAATAATAATAATAATAAGCCAAAAAAAAAGGCAATGGTGTCCAAGTTCGGTTAAAATAATTATATAAAGTGTTTTCTCCAAAAGATTATACATCCTCTGTTTTTAAAATATAGAATCTCAAGAATATACTTGAATTGGTTTGGTGGTGTATTGGTAGTATTGGTACTCATCCGCGATGTCTCATGTTAGATTTTCTTCGGGACTAATTTAGGTTAACTAATTTAGCTCCTTCAAAAAAAAATATAGGATCTCAAATAAATTATTTCCTAACCAAAAATATCTCGAATTCTGTAATAGAAAATAAATTTAATATGGATGTTGTATTTAGAATAATATGTTTCACAATTTAAAAGGGAACAGTGGCGCATTTTGACGTTGTCTGTTTATCTTCTATTCATTTTTGTGTGTGTGTATATATATATATATATATATCACAGTTAATTTTAAAAGAAAATAAATTTTGTAATAATAAAAATTAGAAAAATATAGAATATATTATTAAGTCTTTTGTTTTTGACAGAATATTATTAAATCTTATTAGAAATAGCAATATCCATCCACACCTTTAGACCCATGCATAATAACAAAAAGAAATATGAACAATGAACACCACAATATATAAGTGTCAGAGATAAGATAAAATGTTGATGAATTCAATTTGAACTCGCATTTCTGCATTTGAACGTTCTTGTAAGTTGTCTATTATTTGAATTATACTTTTTTTTATTCTTCGGAAAAGATTTGAATTATACTTTTGACTTGAGAATTATCTACTACTTTAATTGTTGTTATATTGACGACGATTATTTAATTTGTTTCCAACAACAGTCTTAACTAACGTACCAAAAAAAAAAACAGTCTTAACTAATTATTATCTCATTTCTCATCTATTATCTATCTACAATTAATCATGTTGCAATGAATTTTAAAAATAACAAATAAATATGAAAAACAAATAAATATGTTGCTTCAAAAACAAATAAATATTAAAAAAATATTCAATTAAAAGAGAGTGATAGAGACTACAGAGTTAGATTATTACATTGTAACAAAAAAAAAAGTTAGATTATGACAAATTAAATAATTTAGATATTTAAGTTAGAGGTTAAATTTATATATATTTGTTTTTGAAAGGAGGATAAATTTATTGGGAGATGCTACGGTACACTTGATAAATCATCATGTACCGGTACAATAGAATATATTGACCAATAGTTAGATGACACATTGGATTGTATTTGCCATGTGGCAATAATTAATTTTTAAAATATAATATAAAAGTGATGATGTGGATAAAAGGTAGTTTTTTATTGGTTAAATTTTCTATTATATCAGTACATTACTTTTTGACAAACTTTTTGACAAAAGTACCATAGAATTTCCCAAATTTATAATATTGATAGTTAGATTTTTATTTGAATTGTTGAGTACTTTAGTCTTTTGGAACTTTTTCTTAACTATTACAGTATATCCGGTTAGTACTTTTGTATATAATTTATTTATTTTTCTTTATGTTTTCACTAAAATAAATTTAACTTTCTAACAAGAGTGAGAGTGGAGGAGTACTATTTCTTTAAAGAAAACAGACGTTAGAGGATACTGGATATAAATACTAGTACTAAATATGTAATTAATTAAGAGGACGCAAAGTGAATTACATACCAAGAAAAGCAAAAGAGGCAATAATGCAAGAGGAGGTCTCATCTTCAGGATTAAATTGAAGCCTCGCTGTGTCACACTTCTCTTTTGGATGAATGATCCTTATAACAAGTTAATCACTTATTTATAGAGCTAGATACTTGACGTCCATGAGAGACACTGATCTATCTAATTTTTATTAAGAAAACGTCTATTTTTTAATTTATTAATAATAATAATAAATATGTTTTGTAAGCACTAAGCATAATTTAATTGGTATAAATATTGTATTTTTTATTTTGGTACATTGGAAAAAATTCAAACAATATAGTATGATTAGATTCATCATTTTTTTAATAAATATAAAAATAAATTTTTTTAATAAAGTAAGGACACAAAAGAGTAGATAGCACTTAGTCAAAAAAAAAAAAGAGTAGATAGCACATGACATGACTAGAGAGAGAGGTGCCTCTTTTTTCTTCTCCTTATTTTCATGAATAATACTAAAAGATATATAGTGAAATACAACGCATTTACAAGTTTTTTAGGATGCACCAATCTTGAATAATATTATAATGAATAAGAATTTTATAAAATTTATTGTTGAATTAAAAGTTTATAGTATCATTTACATCATGCAGATAAATTTTTATAAAAATAAAAAATCATTTAATGTATCATTAAAATTAACGATAAAAAAGCTCATAAACGTTTTATTTTTGTAAAATTTTAAATAGTCAATTTACTCTTATATAATATCGACTTTTAATCTAACGATGAATTTTATAAAATTTGTATTCATTACCTGTAATTATAACGGATGCATTATGAAAAACTTGTGAAGATCTTTACAAAAGCCATAGTTTCAATTATTGAAGTTATATTAAACTAATTGATTCTCCACGTTTTAACTAATTATCCGTACAGGTACAGTGTGTCAAAAAAACTAATTATCCGTACAGCTTAATTATAATAATGAAGAGTGGGTAGAATAATAAACATATCTCAATATTATAAAAAAGTAAAATAAAAAATATAAGCATATCTCAACATAACAATGAGAATATACGGGTTTAAATTTTACTCAGACGGTGGTTAATCTATCAATTTTTAGTGTGTGTTTGTGTGTGTGTGTGTATATATATATATATATATATATATATATATTAGAAAACATTATATTATTGTGTACTTTTTTAGAAAAAAATTATAATGATAAAAATTCAAAATATAGTCTGGTGAACTTAACATGTAGGAACATTTCTAGCCACTGTATAAAAAAAATTAGTTTTCATATTCTAAAAATGTCAATGATTTATTCATTTGTTAACATTATCAAATACTACCATGAATTTAAATTTAGACTAATTATATTTTGATGTTTGCTTATGTTTAACATTAAAAAGAGAAATTGAAATAGTGAAAAGATGACGTACCAAAAAAAATAGTGAAAAGATGAAAATTGAGAAATTAAACTTGTGATAAATGAATAAGTCTAATTAGTTTATGAGTGTAATTAATTTTATTTTATAGGAGTATATTGTAATGAGATTGAGCTCCCCAATACACCTCCATACTTCCTCAATCTCATAATATAAAGAGAAAAAACAAAAATCATATTTATTAAGAAAAAGTAAAATATAATGATTGAAGTATGTTTTTTTGAAAGAAGTTGTATTGTAATATTTAAAAATAATTTTTATTGGTTGTTGGTTATAAAAAAAGTAAGAGAGAGAGTAAACTTTTCTTGAAAAGACAAATGTTTAGACTTTTTCTGTTATACTACCTCCGTCCTAATTCATTTTGACCACTGCATGTATGCCAATACACAATTTTGAAAACTTGATATTTTGAAAATATTCATCAAGACGAATCAAACAAGATTTTATATGTTAATATTTACATCTATATATTATTAAAAAAATATGGTCAAAACAAAATACATGAATAATATTATTTAGTCAAAATTAGTCTTAAGTATTGAGACGGAGGTAGTATTTTAATTTTTTTTCTCACACATTATAATTATAGAACGGGACGGAGAGAATACACTACTGAAGTACTACTAAGTACTACATCTACCACCCCTGAGTAAAGAAGGTTTGGTTGGTGGGCAATACAAATCATGAGATTTAGTTTTTCACTTCAAAACAAATTATAGATTAGTATCTGAATTCTGATTGCATTAAGATACTCCATGTGACACTTGAAAATCATATGCCATATAACTATACAGACCGGTGAATGAATATTTAAAAAAGAACTCCTTATACTTTTTATTTATTTATCGGTAAATATATTATAATATTCAATTATAAGTATAAAATATATACGGCGAGAAAAAATATAAAAAAAACAAAAAAACATAAAGATCGATAACAACACCAATAATTCTACCCCTATTTTATTGACTACCTAAAGAATTAAACATGAATCACACCACTCATATCACATGTTTGTAGCTGAAAGACATAGAACTCGCCTCTACACTGAATTGATAAAAACCTTAGAAAAATCACGTCACAAAACTGCAAAAATATTGAATGTGATAACATTTAATTTAAATTATGTATATGTATATGTAACTTCTAACATATATAAAAAAAAAATGAATTGACATACCTTTTTCCTTCAAGATATACTACCAGTTTTTTTTTTTTTGTTGATAAATACTCTCCTCGTCCTATAATATAAAAGAAAAAATTTATTTTTTGTGCAATAATATAAGAGAAAATGAAAAAATATTTATCTTTTCAAAAATAATTTACTCTCTTCTACTTTTTCTATAAGCAATAACCAATATAAATTGTTTTTATATTTTATTATACAACCTTTTTAAAAAAAACATACTTACAATTATTATATTTTATTTTTTCTTAATAAGTGTGATTTTTATTTTTTTTCTCATATGATACGAGACAAAGAGAAGGAGTTATTGGAGGTCTAGAGTTCAAATCCTGACAAAGGAGATTGTAATATTATTTACTAACGACTAATATTGCCTATCAAAAAAAAGTATATACTATTCCCCGGTCCTTATTATAAGAAAAAATTTACTTTTTAAATTCATATAATATTTTATGTATCTGGACTATATTATGAATAGATACATCAAACATTCCATAAATTTAACCCAAGGGGTGTGGTTGAGCAGTTGGGACTCATCCTCCCTTAACCAAGAGTTGAGGGTTTGATCTTCACATTGGGTATGGAGCAGCTTTAAATCTTTGAGTCAGCTATCCCACCAATCGAGGTGCCTCCAATCTAGCGAGGGAACAATCATTGCGTTTGGCGGTGGATACCCTAATCTCGGCAAAAAAAAATATTCTATAAATCTAAAAAATCAATTTCTTGTTATGGTAAAGACTGGAAGGAATGAGTACTAATTAATTATCACTATAATTTGAGCATAACAAGAAATTGAATTATTATACTGCATGCTCAAATTATAGTAAAAAAAATATGTAAAAGAGCAGACAAAGCTTGCATTATTATATTTTTTTGTTTACGAAATAATTGAATTATTTTACATATTTTTTGTCTGCTCTTTTTGCGACCATAAACAAATTATGTAGTTGGCTGCTTGCACATATTAGCCTGGCAGTGACACAAACATAACCGGGCGGGTGATATTTGCCTCTTGACCACCTCCACTTTTTTTTATTAGTATATATATAAACTAGTATTAGTATGTTAATCGACGCCGTGTATGAGATTATTTTCTTTTTAAATATTATTTAATAATTTATTTTAATATTTATTAGTAAATTTGAGATATTATATTTTATGAGCTGCTAAAATATAGATTGTTGGAGTAAAAATATTTTTTTAACTGAAATTTGGAGTAAATGTATTCAAAATTGTATAAATGCCATTAAATAAAAATAAAATTTATATTAAAAAAAATATTACTTAAAAAATTAAAATTTTAAGAATAATAAAACAATTTTAAAAATTTTGAAAAAATAGAAAGGACTAAAAACATATTTAATCTATTAAAATAAAATTTTATATTAGAAAGTGACATTTTAATTTATATTAAAGAAAAATAATATGACCTAATTCTTATATATCATAAACTAATGTGTTTGCCTTAGATTTTATTGAAAATGATTTTTGTAGGGTATTGTTTTGCCATTAAAAGTTTTTTAGCAAATAATATTTTTACAAAAGTTTCAAATGAAAAATCTATTTAACTTATCTTAAACTGTAGTTTTTTAGCAAATAATCATTTTGTTACAATTTTTTTTAATCACAAAACTCCCATATTTTTTGTCATAAAAAAAATACTCCCACATTCATCGACCATCTAACACTTACTATAGATTTATTCAACTGAATTTCACCAAACTACATTTTTTTTAATACAATGTAAATTAAGACATCTCATCTAATCGTTATTTCACATTGTTTCAACTTGTTTCTCAGTAATCCATATATAAATTTCAAAATAAAATACATATAAATAGACAACCTTGCAGACGATGGCGGAGCCAGAGAACTTATAAAGTCCGGGCAAAATATCAAGTTTAAATAAAAAATTTAGTTTTGCGGTGAAAATTTTCAGTTTTGTCCTAAATTTAATCCTTAAAAATTTCAATTTTACTCTGTACTAACCCTTAAAACACCAAATGTTTTATTTTGCAATGAAAAATCTCAATTTTAAACAAATTTTTTTCAATTTTGTCATAAATTAATCTCTAAAAGTATCAGTTTTATCTTGAATTAACTCTTAAAATACCAAAAAAATTCGACCGAGCCAGGCTACAACCCTAGCAGCCCTTATGGTGGATTCGTCCATGCTTGCAGATCACAAAACATCAAAAAAAATTCGTCAAAGAAAAAACTCAAATTCGATGATCTTCCTACATTTATTATAGATATATTCAATTAAATTTTGTCAAACTATATGTTTTTTAAATACAGTGTAAATTAAGATATCTTTTTTCATCGTTCTCTCACCTCATTTCAACTTGGTTAATAGTAATCCACATGAAATTTTTAGAACAAGCAGAAAACAAGACCACTTTAGGATTTTTTGGATCAACGAAAACTTTCTGACAACTCAGACAACACAAGTAACATTAGCAAACTTATTTGTGATTGCTTTAATCATGATATAATTTTGTATCTTCATTTATGCAGGAAAGTTGTGAATCAAAGTTTTTTGTTGGGTTAAAAATAAAGTGCATATATGAATTATATCGACTATAGTTGTTATCCATTATTAATTCATAAAAACCCCGCTATAATAATTTTAGTCTTTTGAATTAAAATACGGTGTTCAAATTCACTTATATGTTTAGTCTTTAGTTTTTAGTCTTTAGTCTTAATTTGATTTGATGTTTTAATTCCCCCGTGTAGCAGCACCCCCGAAGTCCCAAACCTATGCATTCAAAACGGTCGAAAACTGGAGTATTCGTTAATAAGAACCTCGCTCACTGGATTCGGTACCAACTTGTTCTCTTTTTAGTCATTTGTGAAGAATTCAACGTTGAAAGTAGAGATATGGCCATAAACTTTATATCTTGGATCATTTTTCATCTACTACTAATCCTGCTGGTACGTTAAACATTTAAGTTACCTTCTTTTGTTTTCTCTTTGTATTTGTCTTCACTTGCAAATTAATTAAGTTTTCTGAATTTTTGCAGTGTTCTCATGGAAACCAAGCAAGGGAATTGGTTGAAACAGAAAACAAATCATTGGAAATTCATCACAACCTTCATCATAATCATAATCACATGACTCATAATAATATTGATCCTTCACTAATGGTGTTCTTCACTTTGAAAGATTTGAAAGTAGGAAAAAAAATGCAAATTTATTTTCCTAAGAGAGACCCATCAACTTCTCCTAAGTTATGGCCTAAAGAAGAAGCTGAATCACTTCCTTTCTCATCAAACCAACTCTCACATCTTCTCAAATTCTTCTCTTTTTCTCCAAACACTCCACAAGCCATGGCTATGGAAAACACCTTAAAGGAATGTGAGAGTAAACCCATCAAAGGAGAAGTCAAGTTTTGTGCTACATCTTTAGAATCTATGCTTGAATTTACACAAAATGTTCTTGGTTCAAAATCTGAAATCCAAGTTTATGCAACTTTGCACAAAACTAAATCAAGTATTACTTTTCAAAATTACACTATAGTAGAAATTCTAATGGAAATTCTAGCTCCAAAAATTGTAGCTTGTCACACTGTGCCTTACCCTCATGCTGTTTTTTATTGTCACAGTCAAGAAAGTGAGAATAGGGTGTATAAAGTTTTATTGGGGGGTGAGAATGGAGATAAGGTTGAAGCTATGGTGGTTTGTCACATGGATACATCACAATGGGCACCAAGTCATGTTTCATTTCAAGTTCTTGGTGTTACACCAGGAAGCTCTTCTGTGTGCCACTTTTTTCCTGCGGATAATTACATTTGGGTCCCTAAATTGAAATCACAAGGTTCTTCTACCATGTGATGATTTGAAGTAGTATACAGTATTAGTGTGTGCTTGCAATTTGTCGTTTTAATGATGCTAAAAAATAACTCTGTGTTGTGTGCAGAGCTAAATAATGTAAAATAAATTTCTTTAAGTGAGAATCTCTCCTTTTAGTATAACTTTGTTGTAATTTTTTTATTTTATTTTGACAAACTTTGTTGTAATTTTGAATCATGGTGTTTTGGTATGATTATTCAATATCTCTATCTATAGAGAAATAAATTTACTCTTAATTGTGTTTCTCTATTTAAATTTGAATACAATGATAAATGCGATTAATCTATAATTCCAGTAAAGATAAATAAAATTTAGTCGATGATTATTTTAATCGAGAGTTGAACTTGAATTTTTCAAACTACACCAAGGTAATTGTAGCTCATAAATGCATATTATGTTGATGTGTCCGATTCCAAAAATTCAAAAACTAAATTAATTAAGAAAATAAGAGAAATTTAAATGCACAGATAAAAATCTGAAAAGATAACGTTCTATGATAAAATAATTAACACATAATAATATTTATAGAAAAAGTTCATCTACATTGTGTGAATGAGTTTCCAATAACTTGTTATTTTGTCTATTTATTGGCAAAAAAAATTACTACTATTTTACAGAACAAGAAATAAAAAATAAAAAATATCAAAATTTTAAGCTTAATTATATATTAACCATTTTTGCATCATTGTTGTTGTCTATATTAGACAATGCAACATTGATTTTACTACATTTGCCTCTCACATATTTGGATCACTTTAGTCGTTCAGTTTTATCTTTATTTAGTTAGTTTCATTCCTAACTTATTGGAGTATGTTTTCCGTTGCTTTTCCTTTGTTTTTTCCCTTGTTTTTCTTTAAAATTATCCTTGTTTTGGTCTTTGAGTATTTCCTCTTTGAACACTTGTCTTGATAGCTTTTGTGGCTTTGTTGGAATGTGGCTGGGATTAATTGATTGAGATTCTTGAAAGGATTCCTTTACAAGAAACTGAATAGGAAATCGTTTTACTATGTTATTTTTCTAACTTGAGTGACAAATTCAATAGTGTTAAGTAAAAAGGAAATATAGTTTGACACACATGCTAAAACCTATTTTAGTAATTATATATTAAAAATAATCGATTCAAACTATCCAAAATGCATTGAAATGATAAGATTATTTTTGCCTTTCTATATCTTTAACCTTAATAATTTTCGTTTGATTCGACTTTATTTTAATACATAGACAAGAAAATGACAAATAATTGAAAATTCATAATACAAAGTGGCGGGAACATAATTTGAATTCCAATCATAAATGTCTGATTGAATAATTTTGACATTTCTCTGTCAGTAGAGTTAGAATTTACATACTCTCATTCGATTCACTTTAAATTAGTAAATTTTTTTAGCACACTTTTTAATTAAAACTAATTCTATTAAGAAAAATAACAAATGGGCCGAAGCCGATCAAAATTCAGTCTAATCATATCTGAACCAAATCTGCTTACTCATGTGGGCTGCCTCTCCCAAATCAAATCCCGTGATCACGAACATGTCTTTGTGTCAGTGTGTTTGGGTCACCCAACTTGGCTGGGGTGGGGGGGGTGGGGGTAAATTATTAAGGCTTGTTGTCATTATTGATTGATGATTATTATTAGTTTTTTCCTTTGCAAAGAGAATATTTTATTTAAATAACCAAAAAACACCAACCACAATCTGTGCAAAAATGACAAAGTACAATAAGAAAGATCACATATACTACAAAATTGGCCAAGTTGTTAATTGTCACTGCCTCCTCCCTACCAAAATACTCTACAAGTCGTTTTGACCATATTACACAAATTAAAAAATGTAATTATTATTGTATGGAAAAGAGAAATTATAAGTTAGTTTACAAAATTATCCTTTATTAAAGGTATGAAAATTTTAAATTGAAGAAGTAAAAGAAGAGAGAGTAATAAATATTTAAAGGTATAGTAAAAAAATAACATTAAATGCTTCATTAGTATCGTAAATTAACTTATATTTTGATACAAAAATTTTCTTTAAAATGACTTATATTTTAATTCGAACAGAGTATCACTTATCAATGATTCAATGGTGGATGATATTATTTTACTTCGTTTTTGGCGAGGGCGTTTTATGGTAGTTTGGTCACTTTTTCCTCATGGAAGAGAACAAGATTGAAAAAAAATAAGAGATAAGAGTATTTATTATTCTTTTTCGTTTATTTTAAAATAGTCTAATGACTAAATAAAAATGCAATTGATCAGGATTCACGTTACATATGGTAATTGACAAAATTTGCAAAATTAGAGGACTAAATTTACAATATTCTGGTCAACTAACCTCTTGATTTTGCAAATTTTTGTCAATTACTGTCTCTTATGTGATGCAGCGCTACGTTGGTAGGTGTCACATATATAGTTAACGTCCTATCATCAAGATAGACGAAATAAACAGAGTAAGAGACAAATTGATTGATGATTTAGTATTTCACTCGATATTTATTAGGGAGTATGTTCTGCTGTTGTTTTGTTTTTCTTTGGCCCCTTTTCTCTACTGTAACCCCAAAAAATAAACAGCCCTTTCTGTATTTCTGCATTGGGCCCAATTGAGGTGTTGGACTATTATTCCGGCGTTGCCTTTAGGACACTACTATCAGCACCCCTGTTTTCCTGAAACGTTATGTGTAATTTAATTTAAACAAAAAATGTCTTTAAAAATATTCATGTTAAGAGGTGAATTCTAGTAGCAAGACATCAAATAAATTAGTTTCTCCTGTAAAGAAAGAAAATAAGTTAGAATTTAAAAGTTTTTTCTAACTGAGTCAAGTTTTTTGTTGTTCTCGTCAATTTACAATTTACACAGTAGATGTAGGAGAACTTTATAATTTTTTGTCACCTATTTGGTGAGTTAGTGACTTCCAATTAAATAATGAATATTTCCAATTAGATTCAAAGCGAGTAGTCGATCATTCCATCTCATCCAAAAATAATGTTTTTGAGTTTGATACCATTATTTCTGATTGCAAGCATATATTGTCTTCATATTTCAACAACTCTAGAGTTTTGGTAAAAAAATAACAAGACACTCTAGAGTTTATTTTATTAGGCAGAAGAGCAATAAAGCAACTCGTGATTTAGCAAAATGGTCACATCTTTGACTATCTTCCATCATTTTATTGAAAGTCTCTCTTGGATTGTTCATATTATTGCTAAGGAAATGAACTAAATTTGTCCATTTAAAAACTGAGTAAATTATGCCCAAAGAATATGCATGAGGAAACATCCTTAAAAAATAGATATTATGTTTCATACACCATTGGAGTAAAAAAACTTTACATTGTCAATAAATGACAACTTATATGTGTGTATTTTTTGTCTGATGCCTTCCGAGGATTGTGAGCATCTTTTCTACCGGTGCCCTCTTATACAGGACGTGTGGGTTGCGGTTGGTGCATGGACTGGAGGTCAAGTTGATACTACTATGGAAGGGTGGAAGCATTTTTTATCGTTTGGTTCGAGGCCTATGTCCAAGAAAGGCAAGCGGGTGCGGTATCTTATTTGGTTGGCAACAACGTGGTGTATATGGAATCATCGAAATAAGGTGATCTTTAATGAGGGGCAGCCACAAGTTTCCGCCTTGTTGGATATAATACAACGGATATCGTGGTTTTGGTTTAGTGGTCGTTCAGGCAGTCTGTTGTCTTTGTCTTTTTCGAATTAGATTTGTGATCCTTTTACTTGTCTTATTTCTTTGTAAAGGATGTTGTTATTGGCTGTGAGGGTTAGAGTACCCCTTGTACTCCGTTGTTTTTAATAATATCACCGCTTATCAAAAAAAAAAATAGTTACAATTAAAATCAAATATTTTCAATGATATGATGATTAATTATGACTAATATACAATGACATTTTTTTGTTGGTGTTGATTTACATTGACAATATACAAATTGAATCCTAAAAAATCAGCAACAATGTATGAGAACTTCTTTTCTCCATCTTCATAATTCTCAAATACTAAAAATGATATTTTATTTAACTTTCAAATTAATGATGAAAGTAAAATTTCTTATACAAACAAGAAGTATCTCTTGTATGCTTCACGGCTGATACCGACATCATGAAACAGGTTAAACACTTGGTTTATATATTTATACATAATAAAGTAACACCTACAACCGTGTAGTTCTCGTCATCCTTGGTTAACATATATAGCAAAAATGTCAAACATCTTCTAGAAAGAACTGCCAATAAAAAATTAGGCACCTTCACGATCATGTGGAAATTAACTGTGAGATTGAAACGACCCTCTTGTACTTGGACATTAGGGTCCGGTGATTATGAACTTTAAACAATCATATAAATGTGTTGAACAAAAATTTAATTCAAAAATTTAAAGTATTAGATTATGAGTATTAATTTTTCATAATAAACAATAGTTGAATTGATTACACTTTTTGTCATTGAGAGAGAAGGACGTGATACTAATACTTTGAGACATTTGGAGATTCTATTATAGCACTTGAAATTTGGGAGATCAAAATTTCATACCACAATACATGGAAGGCTAAAAGTTCTATTATGGCATACTTAAAATAAGAAAACTTGTGTCAGCAAGTGTGATTGTAGACTCAATTTTTGTCTCCTTTTGTTCTCTCTAGAGGTAAATTTCATTTTAGTCGTGTTGGACACTAAATATAAATATTTGTTTAGTCATGATTCAAATTTAGATTCGCTAATTTATAAGAATTTAACTCTTCTATTATCTTATTTACTAGTAAAAAGATATCCTTATTATTTATTTTTCCCTTTTAGTATATGAAAACAATTTTTTATTATATTTTACTTATCTTAAGATCGAGTTTTATATTATGAAGACCTCATTCTTCTAGATATCGATTGAATAATAAAACAAAAGGGTTTGCGGTCTTTATGTATTCTATTCAGAGAATTTTTTTCCATAAATTAAACACTACATTTTTTTAACGCGTTGATTTTATACATTTTAATAAAAATTCTATAAAAAAAACTTACTATTTAAGGTACTTAGAGAGTGTCCCGAGGCACTAATAAGTAATAAGTAGTATTTAGATATTTTTAAGAGGGCATTTCTCCATTTTTTTTTCAATCAATCTAAATTTTTTACTTTATGTAATTTTTATCAAACATTTAGGTAATAAAGGGCCTTTTATTTCAACTATAAGACATGACTCACATGAGATATAATCATAAGAACCATAATAGGCTAACAAACAAGGTAGCCTTCCACATATTAGCATTAGCACAGCCATGAAGTCCACCCTTGTTGTGTTCCTAGTATTCTCTCTTCTCCTTGTAAGCTTTCTAATTCTTTCTTCTATGAAAGATAATTTCATTTTTAACTTCATCAAATTCAAGTAGTATCGGGACTAGCTTTCCTAATTCAACTATATTTCAATTTTCTTTCTGCTTACTCAAAACTCTTTGAAATGTTTTTGTGAATAGGTTTCCACCATGAGTTGTGCTACAAAAGACCCTGGAGAATATTGGAAGAATATGATGAAGGGTGAAGCTATGCCAGAAGCAATTATGGAACTTATTCAGCATTCACAAGCAACATATGCAGGGAAGGATCGTTTTATTAGGGACTTTGATGTAAAGCCTAATGTCATATTATATCACACCCATGTTAAGTCCATGGAGCAGAACTAGAAGGTGCTAATGTGGTTGAAGTTGAACAAATTAATCATCAAAATTGGTTGAGGCTTCATACATATATATTAATATACGTATATCTATACACAAATATGACACTGTAGAGATCATGAATGTATAGTACTCTCCTATTATAGTATATTGTGTTGAGGTAGTGCTTAGCATTTTATGGCTTGTTTGTAGGAAGTTAAGCTATTGATATTTCAGGATCTATCTATTGTTAACCCTTTAGCTATAGGTATATCTTTAATCTTTGTGGTTATATATCTATTGTTGTATCTGTGATGATAAAGAATGGATTATTATTTAGGGTTATTTGCATCTTTGTTATGAGTAAAATTTAACCATTAATTTTTAGAGTGCGCATGAACATTAAGGTGTTATAAACTCTAATAATGATATGCGTCCTCTAAAAATTAATGGCCATATTTTAAAAATAGTAATTATTATCACAATTTATAATTTGACATCTTTAATACATTATAGATTATACTTTTTAATGAATTATATCTACTGTTAATTTCTTAACCAATACTAGTACTAGGAGTAAATAAATACAAATGCAATGTGCAAAAACAGAGTTGCTCTGTTATGCTAGGCAGAGTATGCAAACTCAAAGCCATTTGAGGATAAAAAAAGGCTTGTCAGTAATTCTTTACCAAACCAACAAAAATTTACCTTAGTTTACAAAATAATATTTGTTAAAAGAAGTCAACTGTTTAAATGAATTTCAGCTATCTTAAATATTTAATTTGTACAATTCCACAGAGAGGATATCTTAATTTACCAAAAAAATAAAATTATTATAAATTACGTCCATTATATGGTCTCCAAATGTTGTTGCTATTATGAAAACCTTCAAATTTATTATAGGTTGTTGTTGATTCATAACAGCAACAGAAAAATGCAGCTTTAATGTGATCTAATGAAAGAACAACTAGTAATAAAAAAATTCACACACACGTAAGATACATACACATGCACACAATATCAACTACTACAGTTTTAAAATAACAATTGTATACATCATTTTAAATTATTATATTCTAATTTTCTTTTTCTAAAGTTTAGATGCGTTCACACCGACAACAAAAATTGAACCCACCTCTATATATAATCATTGAGAATTCACATTTACAAATAGATGAGTCGATATTCGAATTTTGACTACAATGTTTAACAAAACAATTTCGATATAATTTTTTATCAGTTGAATTAAAATTTATGAACAAATTCTTATTAATTTTTATTGGCTTTATATTTTATTATAACGGGTAAATGATCCTTTTTTTATACGGGGTAAATCATCATTTTGATTTTGAGAAGTGTAACTTATTATCACATTGAACTTTGAATATATTAAAATTGCAATCCCTGATGCATCTTTTCTCGGTAGTTTAACAGACTAAAATTATTAACAAATTAAAATATACATTTGAGGATCAAATTGATTATCTAAATAAACAAAGGTGACAACACACTTTAAAGAACTAAATGATGGTGTGCCCATAAAAGAAATTAAGAACACTTATTTTAGATAGATGTTTTTTTTTTTGTAAGTTTAGATAGATAAGAGGTGATATTAACAAATGTGATTCATACTCCAAAAGCCAATTATCCTCAACATAGATAAGAGGTCACCCCAAATGTACTGTTAGCTTTTGTAAAGTCAACTTCAAACGTGCTACGCCCACAAATAATTTGTGACGCTCATAAAAAATGAAATGAAAATCTAGTAGGCACTAGACAGCAGCCAGCAGCACCTTTTCTTAGGTTCATAGATGACTTTCTTCTCTTTTACTAGTACTAGTATAACTGTATAAGGTTGTCTTTTCTTTGTTCTTCTTTGCGCTATATAATAAAGGGTTTTATGGTAATGGTTGTCACTTATCTTCTAGATGTGTCAAAGTCAGCTTTGCTTCATTGACAACCGAATTTTAAGGTACTTGTATTTAACACTCTTTTCGTCTGAAAAATGATTGAAGAAAAAAATGTCTTAAAAATTTGACTTTTTTAATACAATAGTATTAAACTTGTGTTTGGTTTCAACTTTTAAAACGTTCGACTTAATAATTTAAACATTAAGACTTATGAACTCAATCGATTAATATAAATTGCATCTTTAATATGGTCTAAGAAAAATTGATTATAATAATATAATACTTCATAAAATTCATAATTAGCATATGAAATTCAAAATGTGAAAGACGATCATGCTGGAACATATATATGTACACCACGTACGATTAGCACTTTAATTGGTTATAAACGGCTTAGGAAGTTCCGTTTGAAATCTTTGTTGAAGCACAGCCGAATTTAGTGGGTTGTCAAAGTTTTAGGTGGAGTGGTCGGTGAGGCCCATCACAGCTGCTAGCTACATCCACATTCAACAGTTGTGTTGTGACTTTTGTCAACGTTCTCGGTTTCCCACTTTGTTCATACTAGTATATCATAATATTGTGATATGATTATGATTTATGAGTTATGAGGCTCACATCACATATAGTCAAATGAATTTAACTATTAAAAGATTTAAAACAGAATATGATATGACACATATGATACTTATAAAGTGTAAACATGATAAGAACTAGCCAAAGTCACGCTGAGGATATCTATATATCATTATCATTATAAGTGGGATCCGATGCCACTACTCTTATATGCTCACAACTTTATCTTAGCGACTTTGTTCTATTTTTTTAGACAAAATTTATTCCAATTTTCTTTTTACTAGATAACGTTTAGATTAGTGGATACGAAACTTACTCTTTTGAACAGAACGTAAATTTATCTGTGGAGGATAAATATGTTATAAACTGATTTTAAGTCCACATCTTTAAGAAATTGTTTCAAGTAATATATGATTTATAGGTGAACCATAATAGATGCCCCAGTCGAGGCATGAGTTATGGATTTGAGCACGAATTTTATCGTTCGCACAGACGGCGTGAACAGAACTCATAATTAGTCCGCGGGGGATAAATATGTTCTGATTCGATCTCAAGTCTACATTTTCCAAAAGATTGTCCGCTTTAGGGTTAATCCGTCACAATTTTGTCCTTTGTTGAAAAGACACCTCGCTTGGTTTGAGAAGTGTGGCGTGTTGTATACAAACTACTATTAGTCTCAAGTTCAAAGCGATATGAGACTTATAGGTGAGCCAAAATAGATGTCATCCAGTCGAGGCTAAGGGGTTGGGGTTAGAGGCATGTAGATTATGTTTTTCCCACAGACGGCGCTACTATTCTGAACATAATTCAGATTTATCTGCGGGGATAAATATGTTCCGATCCGACCTAAAGTCCACGTCTCCGAGAGATTGTCCGCTTTGGGGTTAATCCGTCACAATTTTGTCTTTTGTAGAAAAGGCGTCTCGGTTGGTTTGAGGAGTATGATATGTTGTATATAAACTATAAAAAGCGTCTCATTTAGTTTGAGGAGTACGGCGTATTATTTATAAATTATCTTTAGACTTGAGTTTCAGCGATGTGAAATTTATAGATGAATCGGAACAGATATTTATGTTTGATAATTTTGGTTTCTCAACATAAGAAGTTATAAGAATTCTTTGAATATTTTTTTTTTTAAAAATGGCAAAATTTTATTCAAGCTTACTCCATTAACACAAGATGTACAAGAGAAGCTAAAAGAGACAAAGAAACTAAATGCAAAACCAACAAACACCCATACATATCAACACCACAACCCTTACAAAAACCACAACCTAAGCAAGCAATCGCCCAGATTCCAACTCCACTCATAAAATAAGCTAGGCGACAACTTCAATCTCACAATACTCCATTTCCAACTCAACAATATAGTGTTTAAAGGATTGTCCATAAAAAGCATAACAATATAGTGTCTCATAAATTTATAAATGTAATTTTTAAGAAAACTAATTTTACAGTCCATAAAGATTAACGGCACATTATAATATAAAATATTAAAAAATGGTAAAAACTTACAAAGATATTTAAGATTTGTTTGAAACAATTTTAATTTTTAAATTTTAAATTGTGTTTTATAAATGTGTTTTAGAAAACTGTTTTTAAAAAGAAAAAAATAAAATTCCTTAAATCTATTTTACTTTTAAAAATTGATATATAAAAAACAATTTTTAAAAAAAGTTTTTTAAAATTAGATTACCAATCAAACTTTTTAATTTTTAAAAATAAAAAAAATTATTTTTAAGAAGTCTATTCAAACATACCATTAATATAATGTGTGAGTTCATCAATAGTGCAATTAAGTTTAGGCAAATGACCAAGGACGGTGACCGGTGACATATACTACAATTTTCCCCTTTCTTAAGATTTCAAATTTTACATGCATATCTGTGGGTGGTGTGCGTGTACTTTTGACCAAGAAGATATTTTCCTTAATGGGAAAATATATATTTTGAGCATATGTAATACTCTCTCGATCTTTATTTATAAGAGTTAATTTGACAAAACACATGTATTAAAAAAAAATTAATTTTAATATTAAATTGATTCACAAATTATATTAATTTTCTATGTATATCCTTAATAACAAAGAGAAGAGAGAGTAAGTGGAAAGAGAATAAGTGAGACGGTAAAGTAGTATTTTAAAAAAGAATTTAATACTATTCAAAAAATATATAAAATAAATAAGGATACTTTTGGAAAAATATAATTAATGTTATTGAGAATTGTATTTGATCTTATATAGAGAAACAAATATTTTGTCAAACTATCTCATATAAATAGGAATAGAGGAAATATTATTTTTTTTAAAAAGTGACTTTTGGATAGTTAAACATAGTATGTATTAAATAAATAATAATATTTCTGTCAAAAAATAATAAATAATAATATCATATCCAACAAAACTCTAGATACCAAGTGCTTGCCAAATAGTTAATCTTAGATTAAAAAACAACACACTAATTCAACTTTAAATATATTTTTTCAGTTAAATTCCACATCAAAGACATTATTATTTATATTTTTTGATGATATATAATGTACTTTTTCCGGTCACATTTATAAGTAAATTTAATTTTTTTGTTACATTGAAAAATGAATGTATATTACTTATATTATATTATAGACTACGGACATTCATTTTTCAATGTATATAAAAAGTCAAATTTACTTATACATATATCATTCTAAAACATGAGTGCACTACTACTAATATAATGAGGTCAATTGATCAAATTTCCCATGTCAACAACTACAACTCCCTAGACCTTAATTCATCCACCCATTCATCCAATCCAATTAATCAACTCTCATTACACTAATTACTATAATCTTCTCAATTCAAAGCTGTCTAGTTTTCCTACACACTCCACCACCCATATATTATTTTTTCCCCTGCCTTAACCTACAAACAAAACAAAAAACACATAGAAAGAAATTAAAGTCCTAAGTTTCACAAGAAACAGGGAAATGAGACTTTCAATTTCTTCTTGGAGCTTCATCCTATGTGCCCTACTTTTCTTTTTGGTAAGATCTCTACATGCTATTCTCTTAAACTATATCATACCTTAATTTCATATGATACTGTTGATAATATATACACAAGATATTTTCTCTTGATTAATCTTTCAAATTTTATATTTGTTCTTGCAGATTCTACAAGAGAATTGTGCTAGAAAGATAAGTATAGTTAAGGATGTAGCCTATGATTTGCAACAGGTCACAACAGAGGATCTTGTAAATAATATTATGGATGTTGAAAACTCTGATCATGTAGAAATGAATAAGAAAGATGAACACAAAATGATCATTGGAAAGGATATGCATGATGATGATTCTCATAAAAATCATCACAATCAAATAGACCCTGAATTGAATGTGTTTTTTGTTCCAAAGGATTTAAAAGTTGGAAAAATAATGCCAATTTATTTTTCAAAGAAAGATTCATCAACAACTCCAAAATTTCTACCAAAAGAAGAAGCTGAAAAAATTCCTTTCACACCAGAAAAACTATCTTTTCTTCTAGATTTTTTCTCCATCTCAAAAACCTCTCCACAAGCCAAAGCCATGAAATACACACTTGAACAATGTAATTTTGAACCTATGGAAGGAGAGACAAAATTCTGTGCAACATCCTTAGAATCTTTGTTTGACTTTGCAAATAACATGTTTGGTTCCAATTCAAAAGTCAAAGTTTTGACCACAACCCATGTCACAAAATCCACTGTCCCTTTACAAAACTACACAATTTCACAAGTGAATGAGATTTCAGTTCCTAATGCAATTGGGTGTCACCCTATGCCTTATCCTTTTGCAGTTTTCTATTGTCACAGCCAAAAGGGTGATACTAGTTTATATGAAATTGTTGTTGAAGGTGAAAATGGAGGAATTGTTCATGCTGCAGCAATTTGTCACATGGATACTTCTAAATGGGATGCAGATCATGTCGCCTTTCGCGTGCTTAATGTTCTACCTGGAAATTCTCCTGTGTGTCATTTCTTCCCTCCAGATAATCTAGTTTGGGTTCCTTTGCCTGCAACGCCATAATAATAAGTTGTGGTCTTTTTTGTTTATAGTATGTTTATGAAAAACTATGTCAACTATAATAATAGTGGTTCTAGACATGGTGTATAATTAAGGAAGGGTATTTTGATGCAAAACTAAGTAATAAAGATGTTGTTATATAGTGTGATTTAGAATATTACATAAGGATCCATCTTTAAACTTTGTCCCGATTCACGTTAATTTTCAGAAATTAAACTCATCTAAACTTTCTTATGTAAAAATTTATGAATCATAAATCTCGAACCAAATTATGGAGCAGACACCTAAATCATAGTTTTGATGTGTAAAGTAATAAGAACAAGTTAAGAAAAATAAGTTGTTTATGTACAGAGGCGGAAATAGGGGGTGGCTAGAGGTGGCCACGGCCACCTCAAAAAAAATGGGAAAGTACTAAAATACTCTTGATACTTTTATAAAATTATATCTAATTACTATATATGTTTACTCACGCGCATTATTAATAAGTTGGAGTGATAGATTAGTTGGTGATTTCTATGTATATACATACCCAGGTATGTCATGGTTTGAACACACATCCTTTGAGAATTGAGACCAAAATATTGCCACAAATAAACCGCTAAAGCAAAGACCTAATATGTCTATATTGTATTACATAAATGTGTTTGCTTATTATGACTTAATATTTATTGGCTCACTCACAAAAAAATTCCAGTTCCGCCGCTGTTTATGTAATCTGTTTTTCTCCAGCAACAAAATCAAAAGAGAACAAACTCAAAAGTCAAAGCTGCTAAAACAATTTATTTAAAAAAGAATAAGAGAATCTGATAAAAAAACTCAAAGTCAAACTTAGTATTGTTTTTTGTGAATGTGCTTTCGTTAGGTATACCCAACATAAAAATATTCCATATACACGCACTTAATCCAAGTTCTGCAAAATTAAATTATACTCTATTTTTTTGATATAAATAAATAAATACTAAATTATACATACTACAAAATATGTTACCTTACCAAAAAAAAAAATACTACAAAATATGTTTACTTTACGGATTGTGCATAATGTATTTTTTTGGATACAGAATTGTGCATAATTTACCTTATGATTTCCAAGATAAAATGTGGGTTCTTTTAAGATTTTTTTTTTTTGACTAATTCTTTTAAGAAATTTAGGTTTGTTTATTTTGCAAATTTTTAATTTAAATGCGTATTTATTTTAACTTATTAATTATTAATGAGAAAAATTAAGAGGGTGTAGTTGAGCAGTTTGAGCTCATCCTCCATTAACCAAGAGTCGGGAGTTTGATCCTTACCTTGGGTATATGGAGCAACTTTAAATTTTTTGGCCAGCTATCCCATCCTTTGATGTGCTTCCAATTAGTCACCCTATTTGGCGGTAGATATCCCGATCTCGACCAAAAAAAATTATTAAGGAGCAAATATGAAAAAATATATAATAATAATTAAAAATGTATCATTTTTTAGATTAATAAATATGAAAAATAATTATTAATGACCAAAAACGACATTTGTTCCTTCAAATTGGTTAAATACATCAAACAATATATATTCAAAATTGCTAAAATGTGAAAAGGATAATCTGTGAATAAATTCACAACATCCACGTTAATAGCATGCAACGGCAAAATACTTACAAATGTGTCAAAGCCTACATACATGATTAAATTGAAGTGTCCGGAATATCTATACTTTGAAATATATATGTTTGAAGATGTCAATATCATTGATTGAATATATATTTGATCGAATCTAATCTTCAATCTGAATCGAACAAACATCATACAAATACGGAAAAAACAAAACGTCACACAAAGACGACGAACAATATAACATCAAACTAAGACAACGAAATAAAAAAAAAACTAAATATATGTGAATTAATCACTTATTTTAATAATCTCATTTAATTATCACATAAAAAAATAAAATTTTAAA
The DNA here is from genome assembly GCA_951804385.1 of Trifolium dubium. Taxonomy (NCBI): domain Eukaryota; kingdom Viridiplantae; phylum Streptophyta; class Magnoliopsida; order Fabales; family Fabaceae; genus Trifolium; species Trifolium dubium. The sequence continues at coordinate 44,194,801 of OX638063.1, read as the reverse complement.
AATCTCATGTAATTCTCACATAAAAAAAATAAAATAAAAAATTGACTTGGGCACAAACAATATATTTTGGGTCATATCATTTGTTATTTTGGGCCTTGTCATTTTTTATTTGTTTGGGCTTTGTATTCTAAACAGATATTGATGCTAACAATCCTCTCACAATTGACTTTTTGTTTTATATCTCAGCAAAAGTCAACAAAAAAATATAAATGATAGAATCTTCGCAATGGGTAAATCAAAATTTATCAAAATTTGTCAAAAAAAAAACTTTATATTAACCCTTAATTTTTATCTACATGTCTCTATTTATTATTAGTACAATCCTCCTAAAATATTTTTTTTTGAACAATCCTCCTAAAATATTATTTCAATTTACTTACAATTTTATTGTTCCTTTTAATTTATGTATGTAAAATCCTTAATCTAGCTACATTCATTGCTTTAATTGCCAAGAAGTCTTCCATGGTGCATAAGTTGTTGTAGAAAACATCATAATGAATATGAATTTTATAAAATTTATTATTAAATTGAAAATTTATATTATATAAATCAAAACGGTTCAACTGCACCCCCTGAACTTAAAAAAATTGTGAATATATTCATGTATATTTTGCATTTTGAACTCCCTGAAATTTTACTTTTGCACCTACTCAAGAGAAGAAGAGAACAAATAGAGAATTAGAGATCGAGAAGATGCATGATGATGGCTGAAAAAAGAAAAGAAGCTCGCAGAAAGAAACAGGAAAGGAGAGTTGCAGCTACAATGAGTTAGAGAAGACAATAGCATTTAGGGTTTTTCTAACTTATTTGAGCTTTTATTGTGGGCCACTTGTTAAATTGGGTACATGTTTATGTTTGTGTGTTTACTTTTGTCAAAAACAAACTTAAGAAAAATTACATCCGGTAAACACTAACATATTGTTTTTATTTTGTCAAAAAAAAAACATATTATTTTTATTGTTGGCTTTAATGTTTTTTTTTAGACTAAAGTTGGCTTTAACGTTATAAATTATTTAAAAACTGATATAGTATCATTTTAGTTAAATTTTTTTTGACAAAATTATTTTATTTTATTTTAGTTAAATTTATACTATGTATGTATAGATTTTTGATATATGGTCTCCAATTTTGTTGTCCTTTTAAATTTAAGAATAGATTAAGATAAAATGAATATTGACAAGTTAAATCATTTTTAACCCTATAAAATACAAAAAAAATAGTAACAAAGACGATCAAATAGATATTGAATTAAGAACTATAGAAAAACGAACAAACGAGCATGTTAGTGTCTGTTTTTTTTGCTAATAAAATTTTTGCAATCCCTGGACCAGGATCATGACTACGCCACTGATATAGAACATCCATACTTTTTTTAAAGAAATTAAAAATCATTTCCTATATCATTGAGATCCATCAAAATTAATGGTATATTTGATAAACATCTATAAACCGTTAATTTCGATCACTCTCAATAATATATCAAATAATTTTTTATTTTTTTATTAATGATATGATCTAAATTTTTAATCCAACAATAAATTTTATAAAATTAATATTCATTATAATATTTTTTACAATTTATGCATTACGAAGACTTCACCAAATCATCGATACTGTTCTTTGTTAGAACTTGCCTTCATAACTTTTGATATATTAATGGCTTAAATATATTTTAGATCTTCTAAATATTTTTAAGGTTTCGTTTTGGTCCTTTAACTATTTTTCGTTTTGTTTTAGTCATTTAATTATTTTTTCGTTTTATTTTGGTCTTCTAATTTTCATTAGAAAAATGTCAAAAACGTTAATTTTGCGTATGTGACACTTATGGATTTGGTGGCTTTGGTGTGAGATCCATAGGAAAACGTCACGTGACCATATACTTTCTTCTTCCTACTTATTCATCGCGTACAGAGCTTCCTCCATCATCGTCTCCATCCACATCACCGGTGATATTTCCAGTCACGAAAGGTTACGAAACGATACTCCAAAACCTCTTATTATTCACGATGAATCCAAATCTAATGTCCGTTTTCTCAATAGAGGCTTTTACCTCTCGTTTTTAACATTTTTTCTAACAGTTATGACCAAGTAAGTTAACGGAATGAAAGTTAGATAATAAAACAGAACGAAAAATAATTAAAGGACCAAAATAAAACTTTGAAAATATATTTAAGCCTATATAAATATATTAATGCTACCTACCGTTCATTGCTTTTCAAATACTACATTTTATCCCCTAACCTTCACGAATGATATACTTGTTATAATTTCATTGGCTTGACATTTCAAACTTATCCTAATTGTGTATGGTAGTTATGCATCATTAAGTAACAAGTCGTCCTGCTTGGTAAAATAAAAGTGGTGCTGCATTGAGTACAGTAACATATTCGAATGGCACTGCTGTTTTTAAAAATGATCCACACTTGTCAAGCATGCAAACCCTCCCCACAGTATGTTGTGTTTCTCGTGAGTCATTTTTGTCTGTATGCCTGATGGGTTTTTGCTACATTTGTGGACTCCCAAGAGTAGGTAACACAAGATTCATTATTCAACTTAGCATGATTCTGTGAGGCCTCCTCAACACAAAACATAGGAAACGTTCCCTTCATGGTATCATGTGTACTTGCATGCCTCAATACAACAAAACACACTGCCATGCGGGCCCCCACATTTGCCTTCTTTGATAATCACTTCTGAATACCGACTAACATCAATATCAAGATGATAACATAGAGCTTCAATATTCACATGATACGAAAATGACTTATATTTAATTAAAACTTGTTTAATTTATTGCATGCATTAAGTCTTATATTACTGGTTTGGTTCAAACAAAGCTAATTAGATAAAAATATTCACTTAAACTTAATGCAGCATGTGACCATTATTTTGTCCTTTTTCTTCTCATTCACTTATAAAAAGCTCACTTCACTTGCACTTGAATTCATCTTTCGCAGTAATCAGCATTCCCACAAGTAAGCATAGAAAGATATGGCGCGCAGAGTTGTTCTGTCTCTCCTTGTTCCTTTTGTCCTGCTCTTCATCATCGTAAGTAATTTACTTGCATGCATGCTTCTATCTTAATTACATTTGCATTTTTCATTATTTATACTAGTATATCATAATCCATCGTTGGTTTTTATCCTGCTCTTTAATCATCGTTGGTTTACTTGCATGCATGCTTGTATCTTTACATTTGCATTTTTTTTCATTATTTATTTATCATAATCTATCATTTATTCTTTTGTCCTACTCTTGATCATGGTGAGTTTAATTACATGCATGCTTGAATATTTACACATTTGCAGTTTTGATAATTTTATCGATGCTTGTATCTTTACTAATTATCATAATCCATCATTAATTTTCATCGATCCTTTTGTCCCCTACTCTTCATCATTGTGATCACTTATCACTTTTACTTGCATGCATGTTTGTGTCTTTACATTTGCATTTTTCATCATTTATATTTATCACAACCATAACTCATCACTCATTTTCCTCTTTATTATAGCAATTGAGCACGTTGAATTTATTGCATGCATGTTTCTTAAGAACCTGTTTAGTTGTTTTATACACTCAACATTCGTGTTGGTCGGTTTGATTTGATAAAATGATGTTTATTGCTGTATTGAAATTCAAAATAGTATACCTCATTTACTTTAATTTGTAAAAAATATTTTCAATTTTTCTTCTTCTAAACTGCACATATATATAAGACTTTTCTATTTTCTTTATTTTAAACTGTTCATAAAAAATAATGAAAATAAGACTTTACTATTTTCATTGTTTCTATAAACTGCACATATATATATAATTATGTTGACTAATTAATATAGTCTATTATTTCCTTGCAAATAAAATTAACACAAAATTTCAAATATAGTAAACGATATCACAAACTAAACTGGCCCCCATTGTTCATTATTTTCTGTTTCTGTAAACAGGGCCCTATTGTTCCTTATTTTTGTTTCAGACACATATCCATCTACTATATACATAATTAACGTCTCTTCACTGTGCAGCAGAAATGCACAGAAATGTGTCTCTCATAAAACACTCGTGTTTATTTGTATGTGATCATCATTAATTAAATTGCCATACATTAATACCCCTTTGTTCAATTGCATTGTAGAATGGCCATGGAAGCTTTGCTAGAGATATCAAGATTCAGCAAGCTTATCTTGATGGATGGCTGAAAGATAGCCAAGCTGAGAAAGCAAAATCCACTCCTAACTCCAATCAAGTTTATCTGGATGGCTGGTTGAAAGATAGTCAAGAAAAGTCGACCTCCAACTCAAATCAAGTTTACCTTGATGGATGGTTGAAAGATGGTCAAAAAGAAAAATCTACCCCTAATGTCAATCAAGCTTATCTTGATGGATGGTTGAAGGATAGCCGAGCTGAGAAAGCAAAACCCAACCCTAACTTCAATCAAGTTTACCTTGATGGCTGGTTGAAAGATAGCCAGGCAAAGTCGGCCCATAACTCCAATCCAGTTTATCTTGATGGATGGTTGAAAGACGGCGAAAGAGCAAAATCCACCCCCAACGCCAATGAAGCTTACCTTGATGGATGGTTGAAAGATAGCCAAGGTGAAAAAGCAAAATCCACCCCTTACCTTGATGGATGGTTGAAAGATAGTGAAGCAAAGTCCAATCAAGTTTATCTTGATGGATGGTTGAAAGATAACCAAGGTGAAAAAGCAAAATCCACTCCTTACCTAGATGGATGGTTGAAAGATAGTCAAGCAAAGTCGGCCCATCAAGCTTACCTTGATGGATGGTTGAAAGATAGCCAAGGTGAAAAAGCAAAATCCACCCCTTACCTTGATGGATGGTTGAAAGATAGTGAAGCAAAGTCCAATCAAGTTTATCTTGATGGATGGTTGAAAGATAACCAAGGTGAAAAAGCAAAATCCACTCCTTACCTAGATGGCTGGTTGAAAGATAGTCAAGCAAAGTCGGCCCATCAAGCTTACCTTGATGGATGGTTGAAAGATAGCCAAAGTGAAAAAGCAAAATCCACCCCTTACCTTGATGGATGGTTGAAAGATAGTGAAAAGTCCAATCAAGTTTACCTTGATGGGTGGTTGAAAGATAGCCAAGGTCAAAAAGAAAAATCCACCCCATATCTTGATGGCTGGTTGAAAGATAGTCAAGCAAAGTCGGCCCATAACGCCAACCCAGTTTATCTCGATGGATGGTTGAAAGATGGTCAAAAGGAAAAATCAATCCCTAACGCCAATCAAGCTTACCTTGATGGATGGTTGAAAGATAGCCAAGGTGAAAAAGCAAACTCCAAACAAGTTTACCTTGATGGATGGTTGAAAGATAGTCAAACAAAGTCCAACCAAGTTTATCTTGATGGATGGTTGAAAGATATCAAAAACCAAAATGAAAAAACTACCCATAAATCAATACCAGCTTACCTTGATGGTTGGTTGAAAGACTCGCATGCAGCAAACCACATGAAACTTGGACAAGACCTGCCAGAACCAAAAGAGAAAGTTGACCATACAGAGGCATTCAAGTTAGCTTTTTTCGCTTTGGAAGATCTTTATCCAGGGAATGTAATGACCTTGTCATTTCCTATCAGAGAATATGCCAATTTCTTACCAAAAAAAGTAGCTGATGCCATTCCTTTATCCAAGTCACAAGTACCAAGTCTTCTTCAACTATTCAAACTCACAAAAGATTCTCCACAAGGTGAAGACCTAAAAGACATAGTTGATCAATGTGAATTTGCACCACAAAAAGGGGAGACCAAGGCTTGTCCTACTTCTATTGAGTCCATGCTTGAATTTGTTCATAGTGTCATTGGTGCCGACACCAAATACAACATTCACACAACTAGCTATCCCACACCAACAGGTGCACGTTTGCAGAACTACACTGTTTTGGAAGTCTCAAAGGATATCTATGCTCCTAAATGGGTGGCTTGTCACCCTAGACCTTACCCTTATGCTCTTTACTATTGTCACTACCTAGACATCGGAAGTAAGATCTTCAAAGTTCTTCTAAAGGGTGAATATGGAGATGTTATGGATGCTTTGGGAATTTGCCACCTAGACACAGCTGACATGAATCCTAATCATATCATATTTAAACATCTTGGAATGAAGCCTGGGGAAGGTCCACTGTGCCATTTCTTCCCTGTAAAGCATGTCGTTTGGGTGCCACTTCCACCAGAGGCCTCTAGCTGAACAAAAGGGAATTAACTTATGTCTTTGTTGATCCTATTTGTGTGTTGTTTTCTATGTTTTTCATTGTGTTTCTTTGTTGTGTGTTGTGATGAATTTCTATGTATTGGCAGTGTATTGTAAGGTCTTGTTTGTGTCTAAATACTACTAAATGAGACCTTGTTTCTGTGTAGTAAGTAACTTTGTTTAAAATAAACATCGAATTGATCGGTGGAAGATTGAGTTGGCTTCTCTCTACTCTTTCAAATTTAGCTAGCTGTTCAATGAATCATGAAAATGACATTAAAATAATAATTTGCATATAAACCATGACATTATTGAAAGACTAAATTAAACTGAGGTTTATGCAACTCATCACAAGCAGGACAGAGCATCCTTGATAGTTGGACATTTGGACTCTCTTATTAGTTTGTTTTTTTTTTTTGAACAAAGGACTTTCATTTGTTAAAGTCATAAATTGGTATAGAAAAAAGATATAATGTGTGGTTCATTGTATATTTCGATCAATATAAATAAATGGGGAAATTAATAAACAAGTAAAAATAGAGAAACAATATGATTAATTATTTTGGTAGATTACTAGGAATATAAGGTCTGTTTGGTTCAACTGAGAGGGAGAGGAGATGAGGGGAGAAATTTTTAAGGAGGTGAAGTGATAATTTTTTTTTTTGGTCTTATGAAAAAAGTATAATTTATTATGTTGACAAAATTACCTTCACTTTTTTATTAAAATTTTACATTATTCTTGTTGGAATATTAAAAATTTAGGTTTTATTTTTTTAACAACAAAAAAAATTTATATTTTCTACTCATTAGATTTTTTTTTTGATTATATATATCCTTTAAATTTATTTTTTTGACGTAATATATCCATTATAATTTAATTCTTATTTTGAATTTATAAGATTAAAGGTAAAAAAGTAAATTAATTATTGTTTCTCCTCCTCTCGTTAAAAGTTGAACTAAACATAAAAATTTAAAATACTCCCTCCCTTCTTCTCCAAAAATCCCAAACCAAACAGGACCTAAATATTACTCTAAACACACTCTTCAGCCTCACATGCTTGTCTCGTCCACTATACAATGTTTTTGCAAATTGTTGTTCAAACGTTGGTCGTCTAGCCATATGTGAAGACCTTTTCGTGTCTTCATAAGCCTTTTTTATTTTTTATTTTATTATTTTTTGTATTTTATATTGAAATCTATATATTTTACAACTAACTCTTTTAATGTTTCTGGTTGTTGAAACTATAAATTCATGAAGCTCTCTTTCCTTAATTAACTTATTTTAAATGTTTCAGGGAGCATGATATAGACTATGCACATTTCACTACATCTTGATGCATGTGATCCTTCAAAGGAAGTTAATTATTGTAGATTATATTATAAATCTTGGCAACAACGAGTCTGTACCTTTTGAAACATAACATGCAGGAAAAATACAATTTTTTTAAACACGAGTAACAGTCAAGATGTGTTTATGTTAACTGTCAATTTTCATACAAGTTTGAAGTTTACTTAGTTGACTATCCATCTAGGATGTGTAATTCGCAGCAGTTCCATATATAGTTATTCAATTTTGTTTTATTGGTTGTTAATATTATATAGTATAACAAAAACTATGTTAAGTGATTTAGATATGTTCATTTTATTTTAAATAGTTGGGCAGATAGATTGAATACACTCTTCCTCCGTTCTTATTTAACCGTCATCCTAACACGTATATTTTGTTTGTTTTTAAGTGTCATTTTGATAAACTAAACTTATAAGTTTTAAAAATACTTTTTTCTTCATTAATAATATGGAATATAATGCATATTGTCTAAAAAATAGAGACTTAACTATTGAAGAGAGATGGTGAGTGTGACTTAAATAAGGTAGAATAGAAAAAACAACTCATAAAATCTACTATTTTGGTTGAAGAATTTTTTGGTAGAATGACATATAAAAATGAACAAATGCAGAACTAAAAATGAATTTGATTTTTAAAAGTAACAATTCTTAATTAAGCATTATTTTTTATTTTTTTTTGCAGTCAAACACTAAATTACTAGATTCATAACATAAAATGTTATTTTCAAATTCAAAAATTTTGTTTTTTTGTCAAAAAAACAAAATAATATATTACAATCTTTTTATTGTCAAAAAAAAAAAAATTTTGATAGACAATGTTAGTTGTTTGTAAATACTTATATATTACAATCTTTTTTGCCAGGAATTGAACATTGGACCTCCCGTAACTCCTTAACCCTTAGCTCAACCAGTTGAGCTACCCATCCCCTCAAATTCATAAATTTTGTAGTTTCATTTAAGAAAATAATATATTTGATGTTAATAAAAATTCAATTTCTATACATAACTTAGATGCACGGGTCGAAATACTAGTTAATTAAGAGTAATATATAGTACATGCCTAATACAACAAATTTTTTATTATTTATTGGTGAAAGGCGATTTATTTATTTGGTTAACCGATTCCTAATATTTTGCTATGAATAGGACACTAGACACGTACATTAGTTTGTTGAATTTAGTCTGATAGAATTCAAAAATTATATGTAACAAAAACAAAAAAAAAATTCAAAGATTTTAGTTTGACAAAAAAATCTAAATTATATGTGGATAGGTTCAAAGTGAAAACTGAAATTCCAATTTTTTTTTTATATCAATCTTCAAATTCCAATTCTATATATTTCCTGAGTTACATAACTCTTCAATAAAACTCTCTTTCACAGACACTATTCACTCTTTCACAAGTCACACACAACACCATTGTTCTTTCTTTCAAATTAACCATGAGCAACTCTGAAGAACAACCTATTCAAAACAATTCTATTCCATCACATCTAGCATCTCCACTTCCTCAACCTTCTCGCAATCGTGTTCGCGGTGGCCTACGTGGCGGAAAAATTGAAATCATCCCGGTTCCTTTCATATGGGCTACTGATCGCAGAGCAACTGTTCATAGTTACAATTATCTTTCACAAAATCAAATCTTTAATATTATTGGAGAGGTTCAATGCAGGAGATGTGAACGAATAATCCCAAAGTCCTTTGATGTAAGAGTTAAGTTTCCCGAAATCAAACAATTTATTACTGAAAACATGCAAGAAAGAATGTTTAGAGAATGATGTATTGTGTTCATTCATATACTGAGTATATATATACATATTACACACGAGCATATTCATGCCTAGCCATAACTGCATAATGCTATAACAGGAAATAAAATATGTGACCATTAACTAGGTATAATAATATATAATAATATATATAAATGCTCATTGATATATGCTTGATCATAGGAATCACAGTCAACTATGATTTGTCTCTAACTCTCCCCCTCAAACTGATGGTGATGGAGTCACTCCAAGTTTGTCCCTTAGGAAGTTGAATCTTGAGTGAGTGAGTGATTTAGTTAGACAGTCTGCAATCTGATCAGCAGTTGGTACATAAGCCACTATGATTTCACCTTTCAGTACTTGATCTCTTATAAAGTGGACATCTATTTCAATGTGTTTGGACCTAGCATGCATAACAGGATTTGATGCAAGTGCCTTAGCACTCAAGTTATCACACCACAATATTGGCTTCCTTGGTAATGGCAGTTTTAATTCATTTAGGAGAGCTCTAATCCAAGTTACTTCAGCTGCCAAATCAGCTAGAGCTCTGTATTCAGATTCAGTGCTTGATCTTGACACAACTTTCTGTTTTCTTGAGGACCAAGAGATTAATGTTTCACCAAGAAAAACACATTGTCCTCCCATAGATTTTCTGTCATCTATGCTTGTAGCCCAGTCAGCATCAGAAAACCCATTTATGTCCAAGTCAGTCGAAGGCTTGATATGTAGACAATAGTTTGATGTGCCTTGTAGATATCTCAAAATTCTCTTTATTCCTTGCCAATGTTCAGTAGTCGGTGCACTCATATATTGACTTAGTTTGTTCACAGAGAATGCGATGTCTGGTCGAGTGTTGGTGAGATATTGCAAGGCACCTATGGCTTGTCTATACATAGTTGGTTCTTCCATTGGTTCTCCCTCAATAGTAAATTGTCTCCCAGTGACCATAGGTGTTGGACAAGGTGATGATTTCTCCATGTTAAATTTCTTGAGCAAATCACTTATGTATCTTGATTGTTTCAAGTACAGTCCTCCTGCATTTCTTTGCACCTCGATGCCTAGGAAATAGTGTAAATGTCCTAGATCTTTAAGAGAAAATACTACATTGAGTTGCTTAATGAAAGCTTCTAGAAACTTGGTGTTGCTACCAGTTACAATTATATCATCGACATAAATGAGTAGAAAAGTGGTATGGTCACTACCTTTGAGAATGAAGAGGGAGGAGTCACTTTTAGTATTCTGAAAACCCCAGTTTAGAAGAGCATCTTTTAAGCTATCAAACCAAGCCCTTGGGGCCTGTTTCAAACCATAAATTGCCTTAGATAACTTGCAGATGTGATTTGGTTTTGCAGGATCTACATACCCTTCTGGTTGAAACATGAATACGGTCTCCTTGAGATGTCCATTAAGGAAGGCATTATTTATGTCCAATTGTCTAATGTCCCAATTAAGATGAACTGCAATTGATAATATGATCCTCATTGTGCTTGTCTTAATAACTGGGCTGAATGTTTCTTCAAAATCTAAGCCAGCAGTTTGTTGAAAACCTCTTGCCACCAACCTTGCTTTTCTTCTTTCAATTGATCCATCTGCCTTGTACTTAGTTTTAAACACCCATTTTGAGTCAATTATGTTGTCTTGACCTTGGTTTGGTACCAGAATCCATGTTTGATTTGACATTAATGCCTCGAACTCTAAGTCCATGGCCTTCTTCCACTCAGGTCTAACAAGAGCTTCCCTCACATTTAATGGTTCTTTTTCTTCTATGTTTCCTTGTATCAGGCCAATATATGGTTGCTTTGGCTTGTAAATTCCATTTTTGCTTCTAGTACATATTGGTGTGATATTCTCTTGGTCTGCCTCAGGTTCTGCTTGTATTTCTGTTTCAGCTGAGCCTTCCTCATGTTCATTTGTGTTCGATTCCTCAACTGAATCCTCTATTTCATTTGTAGAGTCTTCATTGACATCAATGACTCTTTCACTCGTTGACATCTGATCAGTGTTGGAATTTTCTGCATTTGAAGTCTCATCTTCTGAACTTGGTTCTTCCACCTCATTCATTTTGTTATCTATGTTTCCTGCGGAACAAAGAGGAAAAGATGCAACAATATTATCAGTTAGAGGCATTGTTTTCAAGGGATTTCTTGTGTCAAGGAAACCATCATGAAAAGGAAAGTGGTTCTCATTGAACACTATGTGTCTTGAGATGAAAATTCTGCCATGTGAGTTGACACACTTGTATCCTTTATGTGTATTGCTATATCCAAGAAAAACACACCTGGTTGTGTGAAATTGGAGCTTGTGTTGGTTGTAAGGTTTGAGACAAGGGTAACAAGCACATCCAAATGGTTTTAAGATACTATAATCTGGTTCTTTCTTATGAACCAGCAAGAAGGGACTCACATTATTAATTACAGGTGATGGTATCCTGTTTATCAAATATACTGCAGTGGCGAATGCCTCCCACCAATAGATCAATGGCATTTTTGCTTGAGCTAATAAGGTCAAACCTAGTTCAGCAATATGCCTATGTTTTCTTTCTGCTCTACCATTTTGTTGTGAAGTGTAAGGACATGACATCCTAAATTGAATTCCTGTGTCTAACGCAACCTTTTGGACAGGTTTGAATTCACCTCCACCATCACACTGTATGATTTTTATTCTTTTGTTAAATTGATTCTCAACTAGATTTTTGAATTGCATAAAAGCCTGAATGGTTTCAGATTTTTGTTTGAGAGGATAAATCCAAGTAAACCTACTAAAATCATCAACAAAGTGCACATAATATTTAAAACCAGAGATCGAATTTATTGGTGCAGGACCCCATACATCAGTGTGAACCAATTCTAGAAATTCCTGAGCATGAGAGGAAGACAATTTAAAAGGCAACAAATGAGACTTTCCTAATTGACAGGCTTCACAAAACTCAAGTTGATCACTTGGTGAAGTCTTTACATTGCAAATTTTTAACACTCTATCTAGTGCTTTATTATTAGGATGACCAAGCTTCCTGTGCCAACTTTCTTTTACTGACAAGTACACACACGAGTCTTTATTGGTTTGAGTAGTATCATAAAGTTGATACAATCCATCTTTAAGTCTGCCTTTTAGAAGAACCTTCCCTGTCACCTTGTCCTTCACAAAGCAACAATCATGATCAAATTCAACAATAGCATTATTATCAGAGGTTAGCTTTGACACACTAAGCAAGTTTTTGGTGATTTGTGGTACATATAGAACATTGTGCAGATTAACAGTGTTAATTTTGGAGGAACCTGAGGCAACTATTTTGAGTTTTTCCCCATTTCCAACCATCAATGAATTCTTACCAGTATGTTCAGTGAGATCTTGGAATCTATCAGCCTGATGTGTAACATGGTTGCTAGCTCCACTGTCAAAGTACCACTCATAATCTTGGTTATTGTAAGGTGATGCTACAAATGCATTGTGTGTGCCTTGCTTCTCATTTTCAGAATTTGAGTGATTTGGGCCTGTGTATGACTTATCAAAGCGATAAAAGCAATTTATAGCTGTGTGACTACCGTTGCATACCTGACAAACTGGTTTGGAATTAGGGAATCTACTTTTGCCTCTGCCACCTCTCATACCTCTGAAATTTGATCCTCTCCAATTTCCTCGAGAGTTGAACCCGTTGCCATTAAATTTGGTTTTGTTAGCAACATTTGCAGTGGCATTCAAGTTGAGTTTGTTGAGATTGTTAAGTTGTTCTAGTCTACTTTCAAAAGCCAACAATTGAGCCTGCAATTCGACCCAACTTAGATCAATTTGATCTGATAACTTTACCACAACAGGATTGTAATCCATGTCTAACCCACTCAGAGTTTGGATTACAAGGTCAGAATTTGAAATTGCAGATCCTGCTAGCTTGAGCTTATCAGCCAGCCCTTTCATCTTAATCAAGTATTCCTCCATCTTCATCTCACCTTTTTTAGAACTGTGGAATTCTGACTTGAGATAAATAACTTGAGATCTTGTGTGTGCTCCAGCAAGACCTTGGATCTCATCCCAAAGTTCCTTCGATGTCTCACAGTGCAAGAGTTGTGTCGCAATTCCTACCGTCATCGAATTGCGTAACCAACCTAGAATTTGTTGGTCATGAGCAATCCAATCCTCAAATTCTGGATTGATCTTCTTGCTACTTGTATCATTTGATGTGATATATTGTTCAGGACATTTTTTTGTTCCCAACAAATACCCATCAAGCTTGCTTCCTTTTATCAAAGGTAAGACCAATGATTTCCACAAGGGAAAATTTTCTCTGTCCAGCTTAACAGAGATGGTTGAGGGCAGATCATTCTTTTGGTTTGTTTGTGCAACGGATGACATGGCTAAGGGGATCGAGAGCTTTCAAGCTTAAAGCTCTGATGCCAAGAAAGAATGTTTAGAGAATGATGTATTGTGTTCATTCATATACTGAGTATATATATACATATTACACACGAGCATATTCATGCCTAGCCATAACTGCATAATGCTATAACAGGAAATAAAATATGTGACCATTAACTAGGTATAATAATATATAATAATATATATAAATGCTCATTGATATATGCTTGATCATAGGAATCACAGTCAACTATGATTTGTCTCTAACTATGCACACCATGAATGACAGAGGAACAGTTTGGATGAATCCAACATTGCCTAAATGCTTGCATTGTGATCAAGAGATGAAACCGGTAATTGCGGATAAAAAGAGAAAAATCAACTGGTTGTTTTTGTTTTTGGGACAAATGCTTGGTTGTTGCACACTTGCACAATTGAAATATTTCTGCAAACACACAAAAAATCATCGAACAGGTGCAAAAGATAGAGTTCTTTATTTAACTTATATTCAACTTTGCAGACAGTTGGATCCTGATGGATCCTATTAATAATTTTAAGGTTTATTAGTGTGAGGTCAAGATGTTAAGGTTTATTAGTGTGAGGTCAAGATGGAGCAGCTCAGGGATTATTCACATGATGACCAAGAACATTGCTGACTTATATTTGATGAATACTTGATGTATTCACCAAAAACACATTCTTCATTTAATTTAATTTGTAGATTTATATATTTTACTTTTATTATTTTTTAATTAGTTTTGTTCTCAATCTAATTCAAATCTTCATATCATATGCATGTTTTTATGAGTTCCTTCCATAATCTATAACTTAGTTTGTGCAAATTTTGAGTATACTTTTAGTATTATTGGCGAATTGAATGAATACATGCAAACTTTGTACCAAAAAAAAATAATACAAGCAAACAAACTAGAAAGAAAAAGAAAAAAAAAAGACTTTGAATTATTCAAGGCTTGTATATAGGTCATTTGTTAGTACCTACTTGTTTTTAATGGGATCAATTCAATTTTTTATTAAAAGATCAATTCAAATATTTATGTGAGCCTCTTCGTTGAATGTATTTTTTTTATTATTTGTTGAATATTATTGAGATTATTTTTTTTTATCAAAGGGAATTGAAATGATAAAAAGAAAAAAAAACTAATATTTTCTACTTTTTTTATTCTCCTTAAAAATATTAAAGAAAGAAAAAAAATATGTTTGACCCCACTTCTTTTTATTTTTTTACTTCTTTAGTTTATTTCTCTAATACCTTTAAGAAAAAATATGACTAAATTCAAATTTATACTTCTCTATTTTATTTAAGAAGAAGAAAAAAAAGTAGAAAATAAGCCGGACCAAACGGAGCCTAAAGGTTAGAGAGTTGGAAATTAAGGGTTCACCTCTTAACAAAGGAAAAAAACTAACACTGAAATATACTAACGACCAACATTGCTTATAAAAAAAAAGAAAAAACTACAAATGGAAAATCCAAGTTCCTCGATTATCAGCTAAATAAATTAAGAATATCTTTTGCATATTTTATCAATAAAAAAATAAAATACAAATCCTTCATAAACTATGAAACTAATTTTTAAATGGATAAGTACGCTACACAGTAAAAAAAACCTACACTACATTCTCTCCGTCCGGTGTATGAAATGTAGCATAGTTATTCACTTAAAAATTAGGCTTATGATTTATGGAGAAATTTTAAATCTTTAAACTAAATATTCCATGTTTTAAGATGTCTCTAATTCAGTAAAAATTTAATTATTATTCGATAATGTATATCTCAGTCTCGACCATAAAATCATTGAATTTTATTTTACTTAAATAGCGAGCTTTTTTTTGTTAAGATACTTGAACCTTAAGTTTTCAATACTAAAATTTTAACTAATTAAATCAGATACTTAGAAATTGTTGTATATGTTGTGAATTTTTTTTCTTTCTTTTTTGACAAATTTTACTTTTAAACTTGGTTTCTCCTAAGAATATGGTAACTCAATTATGTGAAAACTAGATAAATAAATAATTCTGCAAAAAAAAAATAATCACCGTAATTTTTTTTTATCATTATCTTCTTTTATTTTACAATATTTTTTTTATCATTATCTATTTCAATGAAAACTACTCCCTTTGTTCCTTTTTAGGGCATATTTAGTTCAACCGAGGGGAATGTGAGACATTTTTAAGGAGGTGAAGTGAGATAAAACATAATTTATTATGTTGACAATTTTTTTAGTTATTAAAATTCTAAATTATCCTTGTTGAAATATTAAAAATTTAGGTTTTATTTTTTTGATAACAATTTTTTTTTGTAGGTTTTCTACTAATTAGATTTTTTTTTGTTGGTTATATACCCATTAGATTTTTTTTTACATAATATATATATTATAATTTAATCCTTATTTTGAGTTTATAACATTAAAGGTAAAAAAGTAAATTAGTTCTTCCATCCTCTCCCCTCGTTAAAAAGTTGAACTAAACATAAAAATTTAAAATATCACCTCCCCTCCAAAAACTCAGAACCAACACAGAGTCTTAAGTGTCACTGGACGTCGAATTTGATCGGAGTTAGATATCTGATCACTCTATTTAATTTATGTAAATTTATGATAAATTTGTCATTTCATTTATATATATAAAAAATACGAACAATAAAACAAAAGAAAATGATGCCTTTACGGTATCACTGATGCACAAAGACAAAGACAAGTTGTGGCCCCATCTAAATTCTAGTTCTAATTAGAGAAAACAAAATCAAACCCCGAATCTAAAATAACCGCGAACCAAACAATTTTTTTTTTTTAATTTGTTGTTTTAGAAGAAAAAGATCAAATTAAAAATATGTATTTTCTACTTTATTTTTTTATTATATTTTTTTTAGAATATATATAATTTTAATCCATCAATAAATTTCTATTTATTTACACATATTTTATTTATCCAAAAAAATTAAACCACAAAAAAATTATAACAAACTTTATTTAAGAAATAAAAAAAAACAAACAAACTTTGTTAAAGAAATTAAGAAATAGAGTATAATAAATAAAATATATTCTAAATTATCAAAACTGACAATTTTTTTTTTTAAAACAACAAATATAAAAAATGAAAGAAAGGAGTAGTAAATAAAAAATAAAAAAAGAAAAAGAAAAAAGAGAGAAAGAAAGCATTAACCATGGCATGGAAACTGCAACGGAAAGAACGAGAAGAAGAGTAACAACAATGTTGCTACGTGGTTAGGTTAGAGAGAGAAAATCGAATGTTACGATCTCTTCTTTCTTTCTCAACATCCTCTCTTATTTTTTTTCCTAATTCGTGATGGAAGCTTTGATCGAATTATGCGACCTCATTGCTCTAAATCCATCGCAATTCTCCGATAAACTCTCTTGGATATGCGATAAATGTCCACCGCCGGAGTATCTCTCTGCCGGATCGCCTAGGGTTTCACGTTCTCAGCTTAATGCCGTTATCGCCGTCGCCAGATTCTTATCTAAGTGCTCCGATTCCACCGATCTACGCCCTAAATCAGTCGCAATCGAGTTCCTTCGTTCAGTTCCACATTCCTTCACTCACTCCTTTTGGCCTCACCCTTTCAACGTTGATTTCGTCGCATCTTTCTTCAATGATTTTATCGGTTACGTTTCCAAAGCCGCACAATCGTCGCCGGATTTCGCCGACGAGGTTTCTGGATTCACAGGCGAAGTTGTGTTATCGGCAATTTCACAACAGAATTCCGTCGTTGCCAGAGCTTTTTTGATCGCTTTGTCGCAGAATTTTCTTCCTATTTTGTCTTCGGATGCCGATAAATTGGTCACTTGTTTGATCGAACAATTTGCGGCACCGACTGTGAGCACGACAGGGGAGCTAAATTCCGACAATTCTCCGTCTCAGAGCAACGGTAGTACTAGTAATGTATCTAGTTCGAGTGGCGCGGCTTCTAAGACTGCCGGGGATGAAGCTACTGCTAGCACCGCTTCCTCGAGAGGGTCTATTGTGACGAATGGGGGCAGCCATATATGGAGGAGCAATGCCGATCAATTGGCGCAAAATTTGGGTTTAAATGATGGTGGTCATGGTGGAGGCTCTTCTGGACAACAGGTTACTTCCTTTGAAGAAGAGTCCGTGGAATTCTTGGAGAGACAAGAAATAGCTTTTAAGGTGATTGCTCACGTGTTGGACAAGATTCCTGTTGATCCTGCCCTTTTGGAGCAAGCTAGGCTGATTGGGAAGAAACATATTCAATCTATGTCTGCTTTTCTAAAGGTAGTCATTTTTTCTAACCATGCCTTCAAGTTGTAATTATTTTCTCTATTATGCTTACCTGAATGAACGTCTTGCTTTACTCACTGTGAAATGATGTGGAGTGTAGGCATGTTTTAATGTTTGCAAGTTGTTGCAGATAAGGAAGAGGGATTGGCATGAGCAGGGGTCAAGTCTAAAAGCTAGAATTAATACCAAATTGTCAGTTTATAAAGCTGCAGTTTCAATGAAAATCAAGAGTCTATCGGCACTGGATGCTGATTCGAGATCCGTCAAGAGATTGGTTTATGAGGCAGTTGCCATATTGATAGATGCAGCCGAGGCATGCTTGCTGTCTGGATGGAGGAAGTTGAGAACATGTGAAGAGCTCTTTGGTTCCTTGCTACTTGGGGTAGCACAAATAGCTATTGCTCGAGGAGGTCAGCCCTTGCGGATTTTGCTCATTCGCCTAAAACCAATTGTTCTCAACGTTTGTGCTCAGGTGCCCTTTTTGTTTCTTTTCAATACCATATTTCCATTAACATTATGTTTTCAAACTTGCATTCCAGTTGACATATAATTTCATGAAATTTGTTTTGTTTGTTTTTTAAATGTTTTGAAATGTTACTTTAGCAGCCTGAAACATGGAGTAGCAACCAGGGGACCATGTTTGAGAGTGTCACAAAGGCCAGCTGTCAGATTATTGAATCCTGCTGGACTAAGGAGCGAGCCCCTGTAGATACATACATCATGGGGTTAGCTACAAGCATACGCGAACGAAATGATTATGGAGAACAGGTTCATATAATAGTACTTTTGCATATCCATGAGGCAGAACATGATAATAAATAAAAATATATCTAAGTGTGTCAATGTTGTACTGTCTTTTTCTTTTCTGTTTTGTTTTTGCACATATCTGTCTATATAAAATATACGTTACGTCTATATATTCACGTACACATGTTAATTTGGTAGTTCATACATTTCCATATATTTTGTGGACTTTAGTGCACTTGTGCTTTGTGATACTTAAGTGTTTACTCCTCCTAATTTCATGCATAATGATATCTATTTATACGGTCACTAGGTTTTTCCTGTTTCTTCAGCATTGTATCTTGTGCAGAAATTGTTGACAATTATTTTGATTCTGAACATGCTATTTTAATCATATCTATTCATGTATTAAACTCTTTGCTTGCTTACGAAACCTTGTTGCAATCAGGACAACCAAGAGAAACCTACAGTTCCTTTTGTACAGCTAAACGTTATACGCCTGTTTGCGGAACTAAGTGTTGCAGTCAACAAGTCTGAGCTGGTAGATGTGATATTACCTCTTTTCATTGAAAGCTTAGAAGAAGGCGATGCTTCGACTCCTAGTTTACTAAGACTCCGAGTATGGATCTGTATTCAATATATTCTGAAATTGATGTGAAATTCTGTAAACTTATTTTGTGACTCTGTTTTGAGAAATTATCCGTAAGAGTAATTCTTGAACTAGTACACTTTCTATAGGCACTATGCTTATGCAAAAATAGCTTTGATCTATCAATCCTTTGGCTGCTATATATGAATCTTATATTGTTTTTGTTGCAACCCATACAGCTTCTAGACGCCGTGTCTCGAATGGCCAGTTTAGGCTTTGAGAAATCTTACCGCGAGACAGTGGTTTTGATGACTCGAAGTTACTTGAATAAACTGTCTAGTGTGGGATCAGCTGAAAGCAAAACAGAAGCATCTGAAGCCACAACTGAGAGAGTTGAAGTATGTAGTATCTCAAAATGTCAACAACACATGTTAAATTTGATTAGTTTGGTGTAACACAATATCAAATGGATTCTCACTAGTTCAATTAAATTCTAGACTCTACCTGCAGGGTTTCTTCTCATTGCCACTGGTCTTACTACTGATAGACTACGTTCAGATTATCGCCATCGATTACTCTCCCTGTGCTCAGATGTTGGTTTAGCTGCTGAGTCTAAAAGTGGAAGGTATACCTATTTTTTATGCTGAGCACATGACATGATATTGTTATTAATATGTGAAGTTTTGTCTAGTATTTTAGTAGGCATTTATTCAACTCGTTTTCGTTGATGAGTTATGTTTTCTGAAAATTTCACTTCTGATGCTTACTCATTACAGGAGTGGAGCAGATTTCCTGGGTCCTTTGCTCCCTGCAGTTGCTGCAGTTTGTTCTGATTTTGATCCTACTTCAAACGTGGAGCCATCAGTTTTAAAACTGTTTCGAAACCTTTGGTTCTATGTTGCCCTTTTTGGCCTAGCCCCTCCTATACAGAAGACTCAGGTAACTACGAAGTCAGTTTCCACTACATTGAACGGTGGCGGAAGCACAGGTGCAATTGCCCTTCAAGCTGTAAATGGACCTTATATGTGGAATACGGAGTGGTCTTCAGCTGTTAATCGAATTGCACAAGGGACTCCTCCACTAGTAAGTAGATCAAATATACTAGTTTTTGGGCAAACAATTCTATTGGTGTTTATTTGCAATATGTTTGTTGTTTAATAGGATACATTAGTGTATTTGTTGCTTTGGGTTTGGCTTGTTTTTGTTTTACAGTATTTTCATGATTCATCATTTCCCAGAAGGACTGCATTACCATTTAGCTATCTATCGGGGTCTTCTTTACCTTGTTTACTTTGACTTGTATTATGAACCATGTTATTTAAAGCGCCATGCTTAGGATGGTATTTCTCCTTGTAATACTGATACACAAATAATTGATTTTTTCCCTTCTTCCAGACTTTGAGTAAGAGAAGGAATCATGTGGAGTTTTTATGATTCTTAATAAGAATTGATATAAAATGGAATCATGATATGTTATTTAATTTCTAACAACTAAAGAATTATGATTTTTGTGGAATAGATATAATTATAAGGCAATCCCTGTTTCATGTACCAATTTTTATTTTTTTATACCAAATGAGCACTAGGTTGAATGTGTCAGGTCTATGTAAGGCAGTGTAAGAAAATTTAGCTACAAGTTTATTGCATCTCTTGTTTGTTGAGTGCTTTAGGAGAGGTGGATTTCTTTTGTCCAGTTCAATGCATGTTAATGACATACATTGGTTGGAGGGGTTGGCATAGGGATTTGAACTATATATGTAATGAAGGTATTGTTTTGAAGCATGTCTTGATTGTTAGAATACAAATATTGAAATAACAATTAGATAACTTGGACTTTATGGCGTGGTGTGTAGAATCGACATTTTTCTTCCAGAATAACTAAAAGGTTGGATATACTTATTCTGAAATTGTGGATAGCATAATGAAGTTATGATATGATTAAATTTATTATTGTAGCATTGTAGCTACTCCATGCACATAATATAAATATTTTTATGTTGCATGATAGTTACACTATTTTTATTGATTCCGGCGTGATGGCTACAAAGGTTTCAACCTAGAGCTCCAGGGACTGTTATGGAAACTGATAACGGAGGTTGTATAATGTTGTGAAACTAAAATCCATTATTTTGAAAATAGAGTGCCAGGGACAGTATGGAAACCGATAACAGTGACGATGTGAAATTAAAATCCATTATTATGAAAGTAGTTTGTTATTTTAGAAAAGGTTTAATTATTCTAGAAGTTTCTAAACTATTTGAAGATTTTTAAATAGGTCTCTGAATTTAAAAAGTTTGTAACTGGGTCCATAAACTTTTCAATAATTTTTTAATCAGGTCTGTAAATTTTTAAATAATTTGAAATTAAGTCCTTGAACTTAGAAACCTGGTAACTGGTCCATAAACTTGTCAATAATTTGAAATTTCTAAATAATTACAAATTGCTTAAAAGTTCAGGATCAAATTACAATTTTTTTAAAAGTCCAGGGACCTAACTGCATATTGTTTAGAAAGTTCAAGGATCTGATTTTGTTTTATTTCCAGTATCTAAGTGCAAACCATTGACAAGTTAATTTGTGGACCCGATTACAATTTTTCTAGTTTCGAGGCATTTAAAAATTCCCATATAATTGAGAGACCTCTAGAGGAATTAAACTTCTAAAAAAAGTTTAGACATTTGCAAAACAGATTTTTTTTATATAAGCACATTTGCAAAACAGATGATATTGCTTGTCAAAAATTGTTCCAGATAGGATATGTGACATGAGTGGCCTATGATAAAATCAAAGATCTGTTAATTCCTCTAGTTCCGGCGAAATACCATGTCTGCTTCTGTCACTGCTGGTACTTTAAAATCCTGGGAAGAAGTTAAAATATGATTTTGCTAGTATCAACTTTATATCAACTCAAGAAACCCTCTCCTTTTAATTATGAGCGGCGATGTTTTCAGCCTTTGATATTATTTTTAACAAGTATAGTTTTGTTGCATTCTATTTTGCACAAGTCTTTTTATCCTGAAGAAAAGTTTCCATTCTGATGATAAAGTAAACTTTTTTGCTACTAATTCAGCATCTCTCTTTTACCTCCCTTAATTTGTCTGTTTACTAGGTACCTGTCTGAACTGAAGTTTACTTGTGTCTCTCTTTTTCTGTCAAGGTTGTTAGTTCAGTGAAATGGCTTGAGGACGAGTTAGAACTAAATGCTCTGCACAACCCAGGCAGTCGCCAAGGCAGTGGCAATGAGAAAGCCGCACTTGCACAGAGAACTGCTCTTTCTGCAGCTCTAGGAGGGAGAGTTGATGTGACAGCAATGACCACAATCTCAGGTGGATTGCATTTTCCATTTGTCTTATATTTCTATAAATTTTCGATACCTTCAGTTTGCTAGAGAGATGCTTCCTCTTGTCTCGGGTATGTATCAGTTTCATCACTTGTATAACACTCCTCCCATCAGATGCATTGCTCACTGGAAACAATTCACTGCAAAATAAAGATATATTTTGAATGCATTGTTGTCTTTTAACAGTTAATGCATTTGGACGTGTGGTGGAATGTCTTAGACTATCATTTCCCATTAAAATTGTTCATAGTTTTTTTTTCCAATAACAAGCATCAAGGCAAATGATTATTTCTTATAGGGGACATGATGACATGTGTTTTGTGATCAATGTAGTATTCTATGGAAGTGTGTGAACTTTGATTTTCTTGGTTTGTGTATGCAAATATAAACTTTCTTGGTTGATGTGATTGTTTTTATTATTTAATTAGTAGAACATTGTTTACACAACTTGTTCACAGACTTATGCTGCTGACAAGCATCTAAAATTTCACTGGCCCCTTGTTTTCCCTCCTTGCTCCTTGTTAACTCGTTTTTATATTTTATGCCCCTACTATCATGACTCGCATGGTGATGGTCTTTTTCTAATTATTTGTGTGTAGGGGTGAAAGCTACTTATCTTCTTGCTGTAGCTTTTCTCGAGATCATCCGCTTTAGCAGCAATGGCGGAAACCTAAATGGTGGCACCACTATGGATGCTGCTAGAAGTGCTTTTACCTGTGTCTTTGAATATCTCAAGACTCCGAATCTAATGCCAGCTGTCTTCCAGTGCTTAACAGCGATTGTCCACAGGGCTTTTGAAACAGCTTTGTCATGGATGGTAGGTTTTAGTTTCACAATTTTTTTGTCATAAATACATTGTTGCAAAGGCTTTAGCTAATTTGAAACAGTTTCAACTACGTTATATGCGTTTAACTTGATGATACTTCCTTTATGTATAATCACGAGGGCCGTAGTTTTCAAAGCAAGGAACAAAACAAAGTTTTTTTTTTCACGGTACCATGTTTTCTTAGTAGCATTTGTATATAAATTTGAGGTATCCACTTGACACCTAAGAATCATGTTTTAACTGAACATTATTTACTACTCATCTGAAAGGCTGCATGCAGTAGCAAAAAATAGCTATGTAAATGAAAAACAATTTATGTTCTCGGTTTTCTCATATGGGGAATGTTGCTGTTATTGTATTCACAATTGATTGTTTATTATGAATAAAGGCAAGGTTGCTGTACCTTGGATTTTATTTATCTATCAAGGAAGTACTACAGTCTACGATTTATTGATTGTTTACTAAGAAGCCTTCACAATTTAATGAAACTTTGCAGAATGTTTGAAAAGAAATTTGTCACAAAAAGTACAATAGTTTTCAATGAAGTAAATTGGATGTTCAAATTTGTACTTGTCTTTCCATGCTTTTATTACATTAGCAATTTTACTTTACATATTTTTGTTTCAAAATGAGTTTCTCTGTTCACACTAATTTAAGTCTTATATTTTCTTATTTTTTCTTTTCTTTTTTGTGTTTGTTTGTTTGTTTATGTCCATATAATTCATTGTATGCTTGTCATTTTTTCTCAATACAATACCCAGAGCTTTTTTAACAAAAAGTCACTAGTTGTTTTGAAACAATTATTTTTATTTCATTTAAGAGTAACCTCTTAAATTGATCCTCCAAAGCTTACATTGTCTCTACATTAGTCTATGACAGGGTTTTACATTACATTTGTCTTTATATAGAACTAAAGCGATCAAACAAAAAGATGAGTTTGTATATTTGAGGAACTGGTTTGGTGACAAAAATATTTGGAGAACCAATATAAGGGTTTATTCTATAAATAATTAGCATCTGCATGAAGGCATCCACTTATCTTTCCTGCCAAAATTGGACCCCCCCTCCTCCCCAAAAATAAAATAAAATTGAAGGTTGTTTTCTGTATATGTACATCGAAAAACGGTGTAGGTTCACACCCTTTCAAGTTCTGCTATGGGTTGTAGTTAGCTGACTTACTAGTGCTCTCATTTATGTTATGTGTCTGGCTGAGTCTATGCTGTTCACTTAGTTAAAGGCCGATTTCTATGTTATTATATGTGTCACTCTATATGTGCACAACTTATTGATCTGCTTGCAGGAAGATCGAGTATCTGAGATAGGCCATGAAGCTGAAGGACGAGACTCAATACTTACAATGCATACCTGTTTCCTAATCAAAAGTCTGTCCCAGAGGGAGGATCATATACGAGATATTGCAGAGAACTTGTTAACTCAACTTCGAGATAGGTTTCCACAGGTAAATTTTCAATAGTGTATGCATGTATGTAGTTTTCATAGTGTTTCTTCTGCCCGATTTTCTGAATTGCTCTATATTTAAGATTAAAACTATATCTTTGCAGGTTTTATGGGATTCGTCCTGTTTAGACTCGTTGCTATTTTCATTTCTTGATGACCCTTCTTCTGCTGTCATCAATGATCCCGCTTGGATATCGACAGTCCGTTCCCTGTATCAAAGAATTGTTCGGGAATGGATAATTAAATCACTTTCAAATGCTCCATGCACAAGCCAGGGCCTTCTTCAGGTTAAACTGATTTATTTCACTTATAAAAACGAATGTTTCCTTGCTATCACGCTCTCAATGCTTGCTTTAAAGGGACTAAATTACGTTGTTTCCTATATTTAACTAAGAATTATAATTTTACTTGAATATCAAAATACAAATTCCTATTTTAAGAAAGTGTCAAGGGCTGGATGATGTTCTTTTTCTTTGGGCGTGAGCATCATTGTTTACACAAAAAAATTCATATATATTTGAACCATAATTTTATATGTTTCTACTTCAGTTGATTCTCCTCACTTTCATCCATTGCCTTGTTATTTTGTACCACAGGCACTGGTGTATATATAACCGAACCCTGGTAGTAGGCCTATTTTCCAAATCTTAATACGAATTGTAAATACATATAAAAAATATTACTTTTATATAAAAACAAGAACATAAGCAAAAACACATTAGCTAACATATCATATATGAACTTCTAAAAACAACTGTTATTTGGACATACAATTTCCAACATCATTTTTGACACTGTATACTATTGAGTGTGGACATCGGGCCCAATAGCTTATGTAAGCTTATACGTATAGCTTATGTAAGCTTATACGTAAACGCTTATCATTGATAAGCGCTCGTACTAAAAGCTGCAAATAAGCTGTTTATCTTAACAGGCCCTAACATAAATAGGGATACAAGACTCTATCCTAAATAAATAGGAAATCAAGAACAAAGCATAAACTCTAATCCTAAAAGACAAATATAAGATACTCTAATATAATATAAATGGTATTATATACAATATTTTATAATATTCCATTTAATTTTTCTGTAATTTTAACTGTCAAGTTATATTTATTTATGTAATTTGAAGTCCTCACAGTTCTTTTGTCACATCTGGATCTTTGTATTTTACATCAGGATAAACTTTGCAAAGCAAATAATTGGCAAAGAGCACAGCCCACAATCGATGTTGTTTTACTTTTATCTGAGATAAGAATTGGCACTGGGAAAAATGACAACTGGTCAACACAAACAGGAAATATTCCTGCAGTCTTGGCTGCAGCAGCTGCTGCTTCAGGAGCAAACTTAAAAGTGTCAGAATCTTTTAATTTAGAGGTTATCAGTTCCGGTAAGTGCAACCAAGCTGCTGCAACAGTTAAGTGCAACCACGCTGGCGAAATTGCCGGCATGAGGAGATTATACAACAGCATTGGTGGCTTTCAATCTAGTACAACACCTAATACAGGTTTCGGGCTTGGAGCTGGGCTTCAAAGAATTATATCTGGAGCTTTTCCTCAACAGCCACAAGCCGAGGATGATTCATTTAATGGAATGTTGCTTAATAAGTTTGTGCGCTTACTTCAACAATTTGTCAACATAGCAGAAAAAGGTGGGGAAGTGGTTAGGTCTGAATTTCGTGAAACTTGTTCTCAGGCTACTGTTCTGCTTTTGTCAAATTTGGTAAACACATTTCTCCCTTTGATCTAGATGGAAGTAGTTATGACTCTTAGGGAATCCATATTTGTACCTTATCTGAGTTATGCTTTTTTTATGGACAAGAGTTCTGGATCTAAATCGAATGTGGAGGGCTTCTCACAACTTCTCCGTCTTCTTTGCTGGTGTCCTGCATATATTTCCACACATGATGCAATGGAAACCGGTGTTTTCATATGGACATGGTTGGTTTCTGCTGCACCTCAGCTTGGAGCTCTTGTCCTTGCTGAGCTTGTTGATGCATGGTTATGGACAATCGATACCAAGCGGGGTCTTTTTGCATCTGCAGCAAGGTACTGTGGGCCTGCTGCAAAACTAAGGCCGCACCTGTCTCCTGGGGAGCCTGAATCACAGCCAGAGATTGATCTTGTTGAGCAGTTAATTGCTCATCGGCTATGGCTTGGATTTCTCATTGATCGTTTTGAGGTTAGAAGTTGCTCACTGCGTTGGTTAACCGACCTTTTCTTGTCTTGAACCTGTTTCTCTAAACTGTAATAATTTCTGTTTATTTTATGTTGGTTGACCTTACGTGGGCATATTGTTTTGATATTACTATTGCATCAATTTTTTATTTGTAATTCACTACTGCTTTGTAAAACTAAATATGCTAGGTTTAACTTGTTGAGCAAATTTGAAGTTTCAGTAACCTAAAATTTACTTAGAGTAACCAACCACCAAATGATGGTATCTGGTTTTTGGATGATTGGTTGATTATTAATGCATGTTTTGGTGCGTTTTTTAGCATTCAATATCTTGATACTCATTACAGTTACCTAACAAACAAAGATTGAAATATTTGAAGAGAGCGTTTCATTGTTCATTACTTCCTCTATTGCGTTAAACATTGAATCTAGTTTCAACTACAAAATTGCATCATTTTATTCCCTGGATTACTATTTATCTTGTCTCCTGTAGGCGGTTCGACACCAAAGTGTGGAGCAACTCTTGCTTCTTGCTAGGATGTTGCAGGGGACAACAAAGCTTCCCTGGAACTTTTCACATCATCCTGCTGCCACTGGCACTTTTTTCACTCTCATGCTTCTAGGGCTCAAGTACTGCTCCTGCCAGTCTCAGGGAAATCTACAAAAATTTCAAATAGGGCTTCAGCTTCTGGAAGATCGGATTTATCGGTGAACACAAGTCTCTCTTTATAGTTTTTCTTTGGCATTCTCTGAGCATTTTTCATGTTTTTTTTTTTACTCATCAAATAGTTGTGTTGGCTGTTGGCAATCTCTTTGTTAAATGTTATTCATTGAGCATTTTGTTCTTCTCTTCTGTATGAAGCATGCGTTGTGCAAGCATGTCTGCATTCCCAAAAGATTATAACCTGTATTCCTTGTGCAATGTCTTTTCTTGCATTGTATTAATTCCCTTACTACGGTGACATGAAAGGTTGTTCTGGAAACTGCGCAACTTTGGCCTGCTTCATTTTTAGATGGTCAATTTTTGTCTACATGCCAGTATGCTTCTCATTATGTTCTCCATGACTTAACACCATAAAAAGTACTTTTTTCTTATCTTTAAAATCTGACCAATAACATAATGTTAGAAATGTGTGCTTTTATTTATTGCCAATTCAAGCCGAATTCTTTCCCGCTGTATAAAAGATATTTCAGGAAATGACTGGGGTGATCCAAGCCAACACTTTTTCTTTTGTATTAATTCTTTATTTTCTACTAAACAAGTACAAAGGCTTATTTCTCCAACAATGAACATTTGTAGTTTCTTGCAAAGATAACTAACTGAGCTAGATTAGTCATGTTTAGCTTTCTTTGGACTAATTGAAATTGTTTGGTGCATTTGCAGGGCTGCATTGGGTTGGTTTGCTTATGAGCCTGAATGGTATGACACAAACTATACAAATTTTACTCAATGTGAAGCTCAGTCTGTTTCTCTATTTGTTCACTACCTTTCAAATATGAAAGGAGATGCTGTTCATGTTGGTACCAAAGGAAATGGACAAGAAAATGGGAACCCTTTAGCTGATGCGGTAATATTTCTATGTCTAGCATTGGCATATGCTTACACTGGGCTTTGTAACATTAACTGTTTAGTTTGAATTTTAAAAGCACGTCCTTTTTGTTTTAATGTTTGCTTTTCATTTTTCAAGAGACTTGGAATTACTTTGTGTAATTATCCTTATATTTACATCTTTATAGAATGATCTCTATCATCCTGTTTGGGGTCAAATGGAGAACTATGCTGTTGGCAGAGAAAAACGGAGGCAGCTACTTTTAATGCTATGCCAACATGAAGCTGATAGGCTTGAGGTCTGGGCACAGCCGACTAACACAAAGTATACATCTTTTTTGACCGCTGGAATTTTTATGATATATTTTCTCTTCTTCCTGTCCTGATCTTTGAAATACCTTGCATGTATGTATTTTCAGGGAAAATATATCTAGACCCAAGATTAGCTCAGACAAATGGATAGAACATACTAGGACTGCCTTTGCGGTAGACCCAAGGATTGCTTTATCTGTGGCCTCTAGGTTCCCAACCAATACATTTGTGAAGACTGAAGTAACTCAGCTTGTTCAGGTATTTTTTCCAATAAGACTGTGAGCTGGCCCAGTCGATTGAGAATCTGGATTATGGAAATTGATTTACCATTTATTAAATCAAACTTTAAATGTTTCAAGCAACAACTACTACGTATGTTCTTCTGATGCTGAAGGAGTCTTTAAGCAATATAATATTGTTTTAGGGTTTAATTGGTTTTGCCCTTGGATAATAAGGTTTGAAAGAATAAATATTTGATAATACTAACCACAAGCTCTTTTGAATGTGTAATTACGAAAAAGCCTGTGAATTTTATAATCTGACAATATTATTTGTATTTTGTTCCTGAATTTTTAGGTATATAAACTGGTAATAGAGCAAATTTATATTAAAATAATTCAATTAAAACTTAAAACTATTATTAACAGATTCTTATAATTATTCTTTTTTACTAAAAATTAAAATATCTAAACTAATAAAAAATTGGGTGGGATTGGAATTAATTTTGTAATTATAAAATTATTACTACCTCCGTTCCTTTTTACTTGTCGTTTTAGAAAAAAAAGACCAAAATAGGAGAGTGTATTTTTGCACCTTATTTTCCTACTATGCCCTTTTTTTTAAATATATATCATATTTTTAATCCACCAATAAATTCCTACTTTTTCATAAACATTATCTATTTCCAAAAAAATTGTAACAAACTTTATTTAAAACAAACAAAATTTGTATACAATAAAAGATTATATTGTTTCAACAAAAAAAAATTATACAAAATTTAGTCAATAAAATAAAATATGATGGAGGGTATAATAGGCAAAATATAACCTAAATTGCCAAAACGACAAGTAAAAAGGAACAAATAATTTTTTCTAAAACGACAAGTAAAAAGGAACGGAGGTATTATTATTATTATTATTATTATTATTATTATTATTGAAACATTGTTATGTAACTCTTACAATTTGAGTTGGACCTAACTCAACCCTTACAAACCCGGCTTGTAAGGCGAGGGATGTTTCCCACTTATAAACTCATTCAAGCCATATCTCATCCAATGTGGGACTCTCAACACACCACCCGTCACGCCCATGATTGACACATGGTATGTGACTTGAGTGGCCTGACAACGATGGCCCAATAGATTTTGGATAGGATATCACGTTATAATTTGCGCTGTGCTTGTACCTAACACAACCCTACAAAACTGGCTTGTAGAGTGAGACATGCCTCCCACATAGATGATGAGCCTTGACTAAATTGTCATGTCAGATAATTCTGTTTTATATTTTCCTCAAGAGTAGATTTTTCTGGTGTGTAGTGTAGCTTTTGTGTGTGTGTGTGTGTTTATATATACTACACGTGATTCCAGCTGCTCACTCTCTTCTAAACTCATCATCTTGAAAAATATGACATAATAGCTTCACTTTGCAGGCGCATATAGTGGATGTACGCAATATACCAGAAGCATTGCCTTACTTCATCACTCCAAAGGCTGTTGATGATAATTCAGTGCTATTACAACAATTGCCTCATTGGGCTCCGTGTTCTATTACTCAAGCTCTAGAGTTCCTTACTCCTGCATACAAGGGCCATCCACGGGTCATGGCATACGTTCTAAGGGTTTTGGAATCCTATCCTCCTGAACGTGTGACCTTTTTCATGCCACAGTTGGTGCAGACATTGCGACACGATGACGGGGTTAGATATCTGCTGAAACTTAAATTCATGGTTTATTCCCTTAGTCGTTAATATGTGTTTCCTCCTACTGTTTGTCACATAAAACCTGATTGTTTTTCTGTTTACTATTCAATTTCTAAAGCATAAATAAGCCTTGTGATAAGTCATTTAGTCAATGCACGAGATTTTAAAAGATAATGGGGTTTTTGAGTTATTTATCCTGTTCTCTAAACTGTCTTTTCACTATGCAGTGTCGTGGGGTTTTTGAGTTATTTATCCTGTTCTCTAAACTTAGCTTGCAGAATATTTTCATACCGTAATGCAATGCATTTCGACAATTTGAAAAACCTGTTTTGACTGAAACATATTTGGATCATTTTAAAAGTGATTTTTTTTAATCATTTTCGGAATTTAATCTCTAATAAGAGATGTAAAAGTTGAAATAATATAGCACCAATATTATGATCTTTTTAATTGTTAAGATTCTATGTGAAAGAGAAATAGAACATTGATTGATTAAGTCATGTACACTGAACTGCATTATAAAGCTATTGTCTGAACCTTACAACAGAATTACTGTAAGCTAGTTATTCTCTAGTTATGAGAATAACCAACTTACCTAACTGACAACAGCGTAATAGACTAGTCTAACTACCTTACTTTATCATTTATTGTATATTTTAGTGTTTTCATTTGATAACCAGTTGCTTATATTAATTTTTGCAGAAATTAGTGGAAGGTTATTTGCTTAGAGCTGCTCAAAGAAGTGACATATTTGCCCATATTCTTATCTGGCATCTGCAGGTATAAATTGTGTTGTTAGTTATTATTTTTGTTCATTTACTTTTGTTGTGCAAACTGTTCTTATTTATAGTTGTATTTGCCTTACCTGCCGGTTATGATTATTTTTCTGGAATATATTGATTCATTAGAAGTTCTTTGATATGTACTGAATAAGTGGTTAAGACATTGTGTTTCTTTTGGGCAGGGTGAGACTGTACCTGAGGCAGGGAAAGATCCAAATACTGTGAAGGTAATGCTAACAGCAAGTTTCTTTATATCCAGTATATTTATTTTCTCCGTAAACCATAAACAACAGAGCCTGTAACAGTGCAAACCATAAACAACAGAACCTGTAACAATGCAATTTAATTTTACAAAGAATCGAAGATGATGGTTTCTCAGAACCATAAATTTCTTGGATTCTCGCTCTTCTAATCCATTTTCTCTGTTCCATCATTTTCTCAATGATGCTTGGTTTATGACAGCATTGACTTCAGGGAATGACAGTTACTCCAGATTACATTAAGTTCGTTAACTGGCCCATACATTTTTCTAGTCTTGTTTAAAAATATGGCTTTCAATCTTGTAGCACTCCCTTGTGAAAATATAAATAGATATATTCAAAGTAAACTTTGGTTTATCTTAGAATCTGTTGAGTTTATGTTTCAAATCATACTATAGTTTGTTTATCTTGGTCCTTTTATTTCAGAATGCTTCATTTTTAGAACTGCTGCCAGCTGTAAGGAAACGTATAATTGACGGTTTTAATGCAAAGGCACTCGATATATTTAATAGGGAGTTTGATTTCTTCGATAAAGTTACATCTATTTCCGGTGTATTATATCCACTCCCTAAAGAAGAACGCCGCGCTGGTATTAAAAGGTACTGGGCAGATGTCTGAAGGAATTATTTTTATTGTTAATAATTCTTAAATTAAATTTTCAAATTATTATTAATTGGAGTGTATGTAGCCGTTCAAAAATGAAAATTGGAGCTTATGTATTTTTTTACTATATGTGATAGGGAGTTGGAGAAAATTGAACTGGATGGCGAAGACCTTTATCTACCAACAGCTCCTACTAAGCTTGTTACGGGTATTCAAGTAGATAGTGGTATTCCCCTACAATCAGCAGCAAAAGTCCCGATCATGATAACATTTAACGTAGTTGATCGAGATGGGGACAAAAGTGACATAAAGCCACAAGCTTGCATTTTCAAGGTAGGCTCAATTCAAGCATTGATATTTACTATTATTGTCATCTTGTCAAAACACTTCCTGTAAACATTGAATTTTAGGACTTGGTAACTTAGCTCTTGTTTACTTGTTTTAATATTTGCCTTTTCCACACTTCCATGTCATGCAGGACTTGTGCTTTCTAGCATCTAGGTCAGTTACATATATAAAAATACTAGTTCAGTTAATGACATAAGTGTCAAACAAAGCTAGTTTATCAATTAGTTCATAAAAAAATGTTATTTAGGTAATCATTGATGGTCCTATATGAAAAATATTGACAAATCAGTAGCTGCATATTATAATTTTTCTATAGATGAACCAATTTTTTTGCACCTCTTATTTAGTTTTTTGCTTCTTGCAAATTTGCTTAGCTTGTGTTTTTTACTTTCGTTCTTAGGTTGACTGAGCTCTCTTGCATTCCAGGTTGGAGATGACTGTAGACAAGATGTTCTTGCCCTTCAAGTAATAGCACTTCTTAGAGATATATTTGAAGCTATCGGATTAAATCTTTATTTATTTCCTTATGGTGTTCTCCCGACTGGTCCTGAGAGAGGTATAATAGAGGTGAGTTTATTCCTAATCCTACCATGCCGAAGCATCATGATAATTCTGACATCGGGTATTTGTAACAATTATGAAGTTCTTTTTTGGCCTTATTTGAATTTTAAAAAATAACAAATGGTGTCCAATCAGTATAGTTGGGAATGATATCAATTTTAATTATTTTTTATATCATACACAGGATTATTATTTTGTGGATTTTTAATTTTCTTTTGTACATTTGACAGGTTGTGCCTAATACACGTAGTAGAAGTCAGATGGGAGAAACAACTGATGGGGGGTTGCTGGAGATATTTCAGCAAGACTATGGACCTGTTGGGTCATCCAGTTTTGAAGCTGCACGCCAGAACTTCATCATTAGCAGTGCTGGTTATGCTGTTGCTAGTCTCTTGCTTCAACCAAAGGATAGGCACAATGGAAACCTTCTATTTGATAAGTAAAATTATTTATCTTTTCTTCATTAATTTGTCAGCAAGTCTTATTATAATCACCAATGGATTTAAGTTTAGCTTTAGATGCATCTGAAATATTGAAGAATATCCTAATTGATTAATTCCCTTGGTTCAATTCATTTGTGATCCAGTTTACCTACCCTCTCTGCTTTCTTCTCCTACTGCAAGTAATACGAAGTATTGCTCCAATAAATCTATCACTAATATCATATATGTTGATGCAGTGTTGGGAGGCTTGTTCATATTGACTTCGGTTTCATTCTAGAAACTTCTCCAGGTGGGAATATGCGTTTTGAAAGTGCACATTTTAAGCTGAGCCACGAGATGACACAATTACTAGATCCATCTGGTGTTATGAAGAGTGATACATGGAACCAATTTTTAAGGTAGTAATGGCATTTCTAGCTTGATCACAAATAAGTCCCCTCTTTAATCATTTCCGGTTTTTTCTCTCTCATTTTGTATTTTGAAAATTGTCTGTTTTTTTCAATGTTTGTTGTGCATCTAGATTGTGTGTGAAAGGATACCTCGCAGCCCGCCGACATATGGAAGGGATAATCACGACTGTGGCATTGATGCTAGACAGTGGGTTACCTTGCTTCAGTAGGGGTGACCCCATTGGTAATCTTCGTAAGAGATTTCATCCGGAGATGAGTGAGCGTGAAGCGGCTAATTTCATGACCCATGTATGTAAAGATGCTTATAATAAGTGGACAACTGCTGGTTATGACTTAATACAATACCTGCAGCAAGGCATCGAAAAGTGAGAGATAACATAGGACTGACCTATATAACGTGTACATGTTTGCTTGTAATATTACATTCATTGTTGTCTTGTGTTTTGATTTTTTTGAGGATTTTTCTCCATTATAGTATTGAGGAGGGAATAGTATAAATAGGCGGATGAACATTCAGAAGTTGTGTATTTTCATTTCGCAAGTCCCTCTTGATGTAAAAATACAGTTGTGTAATCTTGTTTATTGGATAGTGAATACAATTCATTGATTGCGGTGATGAGTACCTACTTCCTCATCCTTTTCCTTCTTTTTTTGTCAGGAGAATAATTTGTGTTGTAAACTTGTAATACACTGCAGTATTTATTTTGTATACTACATACAGAGGATGGGGGAGGTTTTGATTATGAGTTTATGACAAGCTCCAATACCAAAGGAACGTTCCACTATGATTG
Source organism: Trifolium dubium (assembly GCA_951804385.1). Classification (NCBI taxonomy): domain Eukaryota; kingdom Viridiplantae; phylum Streptophyta; class Magnoliopsida; order Fabales; family Fabaceae; genus Trifolium; species Trifolium dubium. Next base: position 44,159,736 of record OX638063.1, on the reverse strand, counting down.
GAAACATTATAGTATAAATAATCATTCACTTACAATATTGTAAAGAGACGGAGCAATCCAATAAATTGTCACAATTGCAGTCAAAAATAAATTACTCCTACAGTCCTACCTAATCCTAGTATTATAACATCCTTCGCATACAAGCCTCAATCTAGTGGATGAAGGACTTTTTTTTTATATGAAAAACTGAACAGCCTACTACTTTATTTTTAATATAAATGAACGAAACCTACTAATACAACATAAGTATCAATTCAGCAGGATTGTTATTGGTCCCTAATTGGCGAAACGGGTCTCTCCGTTATCATTGTTAGTACCCCCAGATTTTACCAAAAGACCCTTCCGTTTCTTCCATAGTGTTTACCTTGTGTTTCAGGGAGCAATGTATAGAAGAAGATCCATCCACAAGCTGCAATTCCACCAAACAGAAATATATGATATCTTATATATATTTATAAGTGGAAGTAAATTTTATCTTTCAAATTTATTTTGTAGAGTTAAATTTTATCTTTTAAGAATATACTTTCATTTCTTTCTCTAAAACAAATTCATTGTAGTTTTTTTTTTCTCTTACATTAGCTAGAATTCATTATAGTAGCAATAAGGCAACAATTTTTTTTCTTTCTAATTCACCATAACTATGATCTTTAAATTAATACTCCAAGCTTACGCATGGTTACAGAAGGGGAAGGTTTGGCTTTGCTTGATGGCATTCATATGGCTATCAGTAACAGATGAGAGCGACTCGTGTTTGAAAGTGATTCTTGACTATTATATAACACTGTTACTTCTTGCCGCACTTCATTTTCATTCCAATTAATTCTTTCGTACGGGAGTTATGTTACATATAAATATAGACTATAATTTATAGAAAATCATATTTGTTAGAAAATTGGTAAATTATTTTATCTTTTGAGGAAACACAAGTGTTCAAAGATCTTAAATGTTCCATAAAAAAAATTAAATGTATAAATTTTTAAAATGTGGATAAATAATTTCTGCAATTAATTAATAATAAAGCACCGTCTCCAAACAAAATTATAATAACTTCATAATATGAAAAATTGGAAGGTCAATAAAATATATCATGAATTTTCCTCCAATAGGCCAGAATACAAAAATCATCCAAATAATGTACTACTCAAAATGAACAAACTGAGCTTAGAATAATGTACTACTATTATGATGCTTCACACTTGCAAAAAACAATTCCTTCACACCTATGTTAAAACTTCAAGGAAAACCTAAGCTTCATACCTATAATAGGCTTCGAACCTTGGATAAGCACGACAAAATATTTTAGCGCAGGAATACACTTCAATGAATAGATTAGGAAGTCGATACAAAAGCGTGTCATATGCAGCTTCAAGAGAGGTTGTTCCAAGTGTGGTCTTGGTGTATTCCTCCAAATGTTGCATAACATTTCTTGTATAAACAACTAAACCCGTCACTGTGTTGGGATTAAAAAAGGACTTATTTCTGGTACTTCGGTTTATAATATCCGATGAGATAAACTTTGTCCAATCTGAAGAATTGTTTAAAATATGTGACTTCTTGGTAAAATTTAAATAAGTGAATACATCTTGGGGGACAGGGACATGATCCATGGCCTTCAACATGTTACCAAATTCAATTAAGAACAATGCCTTGGTGGAACTCCTCCAAAAGTGTGGATGAGTTTTTAATGAGGAAGGGCATACCCTATTACCCGGAATAAAGTGTAACAAACTATCCAATAGAGGAATCGTTTCTGGCATCAAATGTGTAGGTAGAAGACTGACCTTGGTAGGGAAAGGAAAATCATCAACATCTCCCGATTTTGTTTGAATAGTTGCATATGGATGACGGCGTCTGATCATGAAGTAAACAAGTAACCCTAAAGAAAAGACATCCGACTTTAGTTCTCCGGGAGCATTACCTGATTCCTCCGGAGCTTCCCAACCGTGTTTACGTGGGCTAATCGGGTCAGTAATTTGTGAAGAAAAATTTGAAATTTTGAGCTGGAAGTTACCATGACGATCTTTTACAAACAAGATGTTACGAGGTGTAAGGTTACCATGCCTAACATTCATGTTCTGAAGAGTACCGATGACACCCAAAAGATCTCTACCATATAAACAAAAAACAAACAAAAACAGAAACTCAAAAATGAATACTAATGTTTTTGTTTGTTTAAACAAAAAACAAACAAAAACAGAAACTCAAAAATAATTACTAATGTTTCTGAGTTTCTGTTTTTGTTTGTTTTTTGTTTATATGGTAGAGATCTTTTGGGTGTCATCGGTACTCTTCAGAACATGAATGTTAGGCATGGTAACCTTACACCTCGTAACATCTTGTTTGTAAAAGATCGTCATGGTAACTTCCAGCTCAAAATTTCAAATTTTTCTTCACAAATTACTGACCCGATTAGCCCACGTAAACACGGTTGGGAAGCTCCGGAGGAATCAGGTAATGCTCCCGGAGAACTAAAGTCGGATGTCTTTTCTTTAGGGTTACTTGTTTACTTCATGATCAGACGTCGTCATCCATATGCAACTATTCAAACAAAATCGGGAGATGTTGATGATTTTCCTTTCCCTACCAAGGTCAGTCAGTTGGTTCTTTAATTCCTAATCGATTAGGAGGAGTCCATAACGGCGGTACAGATCTCACATCCTGTTTTTTCGATTCACTCCAGTCGTTTCCTATATAGCCAATTGCCTTGTTTGCTAGTAAGTCATGAAGGCTGAAAGCGCCTCTTTGGAGCACCAAAACGTGGTCATTCATATTTCTACTATATGCACGTAGACGCAAAATATGATCAGTGTCATAGAGAAGTTTGTAGGCCGCAATCTCCTTTTCAGCGGTTAGTTTGTTTGCACTCGTCTTCGTCGCAACTTCTTCTTCACCCCATAATGCGGCCTTAATCACAGAACCATCACTGCATGTATCGATGATCTCTTCTTGCTCAGTGAGAACTTCGCCTAAGATTTTAACCTCTTGCTCATCGTCTTTCATTTTCTCATCTTGCTCCATAGAAACGTTATCATCTCCAATCGCCATCGCGAGCAGCTGCTTAGTTAGGGTTTCAGGTGAGATAGAGTTTCAAGGGAAGATACTTATGTTGGTTGGGCTGGGGTTATTGGTTGGGCTGGGGTTATGGGGTTATGTTGGGCTGAACATTATTTAGTTTAATTTAATTATTTTTTTGGTATGAGTTTAATTTAATTATAATAACACTTAACTATTATTCAATCTATTATTTCTCCACAAAAAACAATCCACCTTAAATTAAGGCTTAATATGTTCAAATTCCATACAGTTGTAAGTTGATCATTAGTGCTAATGATAATAAAATAGTAGTATTAATTTGAATTATGTTTGAAAAGTATTACTCCCTCCGTTCTTAAATAACTGTCACAATTAATCAGTTTAGGTATGTCAATTTACATCTTTGATCACAAATATCTTTATATTTTAAAAATATTCATCGACACAAATTGAACAATATCATATATACTAACATTTTTTTATATATATTAGTCAAAATATATGGTCAAAGTATGTTATATAAATAGTACAAACGACACTTATTTAGGAACGGATGGAGTAATAAATTAATAGATGCATATAAGAAATTGAAATAGGACAATTTTTTTCAATTAGTGTTTATAATTAAGGACCGAAGTAATATGATAGTGATAGGGAGACGTAAATATTCTAAGGATTTGTCAATCAGTTATTTTGGTTTGCTGCATTGTTATTTTTGTTTTGTTGAATTTGGTTTGGTGCATGGTCCTTTTGTTGAGTTGTATTTTCTTTTGTTTGTTATGATAATAATATATTCAAGTCTATTATGATAATATCCAAAATGCAAACCACAAAATTCCAAAATGCATCTGAATGTTTCCTGATTTTAGTGGTTTTGACACCAATAATGTCCATCTTAATGGACATTAGATGATTAGATTCACATTGTCTCTTTTCTAAATGGACTGCTCCTACCAGTTTCAGTGGATGCTTGTCAGTTGTCGATGGATTGGTCCATTCATCCACAACCCCTCGCACTATCTAATTGAGGTTTTTATCCGTCCCTTGTGTCTATGCAATTGAAAGACAACAAATTTAAAAGATGAAACTGGAAGAAAAAAACTTAAAATGAAGAAATTGTTTAAGCTTAATGTACAGCAACAGTCTACATACTATGATACTAGCCAACTAATATAAGTTAAACCCTACAGCCTCCCCTCAACTGGCACAAAAACGAAATGGAGACAAATTACAAACAAAGGAATGATGATCCTAGTAGTTCAAAATTTAATATATCCCCATATGTTAGTAAAGGCTACTAATGAAACCAGCACATGCGTAGAAACTATAAAAACATAAGACCACAATGCGACGCGGTTTGAGGAAGTCTTTGATCTGAAAGGCACCCTTCCTACGAATAAAAAGTCTCTTAATCACCCTGCTTTTGCAACTTTTTGAAAAATCTTTCTATTGTCAATTGACTTGGATGTCTTCCGCTGTTTATACACATGATTAGTACGAGTAGCGCTTTCAGCATCTGCAACATGGTTTTCTGTAGCTTTCTTCTCCTGCAAAATAGACACAAAACTCAAAACACATGTAAAGACAGCCTCTTAATCATGCAAGCAAAATAAGCAAACTTTTCTTACCACTGCAATGCTTGGTTTTGAATTCTGCTGTTCTTGTGTACAACTCCCATCTGAGCCATGTTCAATCTTTGACAAACGGATTCTCCTTTGCGCAGTACCTTGCACCGAAGCTGTCTTCAATTTTTCGTCTCTTGGCGGTCTGGCCCTCCTAATGATTCCACTTTCAGCACTATAATAATTGTATTATTATAGTTTCTTGGTTGACCATAGCCATTGACGACATTGTACACTTCACCGAAATTAACATATGAAGGAAAAGATGTTTGGACATTGTTTTGTAATAGTACAACATTGCTCTTTTGATCACCACGTCAAAGGTGCTAAACGATGGCGTTGTTGCAAAAGGAAACCTTCTGTCAACTGCCTGTTGGGGATAAGCAGCTTGTATACACTACAACATAAAAATAAGATTAACATTATGAAGAAGATGTGACAAAACAATGTTAAGTTGTTAGAGCTGCCACTAGAGATTGATCAAACAATACATAGCATTAGAGATGTTACTTGCAGTCATATTGGAACCCGCTTCTGAGTTGCTTCCAGAACCGTTATCTTTAACATTAAACAAGGGGTAGTTCTGCTGGAGGCTACTGGACTCCTCACAGGGAAGTTGATCCCAATTAAGACCATAATTTAAGAAGTCCGAAATATTTATCTCATTTGTACCATATTGAAGCCCACATTGACAGCCTGATTCATTATTTGCTTGATAATTAAACTCTGGTGGCATATGGGCCAGAACTGGGGAGAACAATCTGCCATCTAAGAATAGACCATCTCTCGGGTCATAATACATGTCAAGTATCAATTCCTGATCCTCCTGCAGGAAATATCAAGTACTCAATCAATAAATCCAATGCATTTAAAATTGTATATCAGGGGAACGAGACAAGTAGAAGAAAGAAATGACTAAAATGTCTTTTACAATTATCAAACTTCAATAACTAGTAATAATAGATTTTATAGCTCAGTTAATCGATCTAACCTCTGCAAATAATTTAATAGTTTGATTTTGGGAATCACGAGCATGATATCCATCACTAAGGCAATCAACCGAGGTTATAACATTAGATATGGTTTCCTCATAGACGTCATGGATAATGGCTAGCTGCTTATCCTCTTCTGTAACCTGTGACATGGATGTTGTCATAGGAGCTGCATCAGATTGTATTTCTTCCGGAGAGTAATTGGCAGCCATAGGAGCTGAATTAGTCTGCTCCACTTCACCACAGTTTGAAGCTTCCAGGCTCTCATCATTTTTCTTAAATAAACGACAGAGGACATATGGATTCTGATAAAAGCAAAAAAGAAAAAATTGATTAACAATTTAGTAGTAATTGTTATCATATTCGCATAATTCCTTAGCTAGCTGTAAAAATATGAAAATAGAATAGAATGGACCTGTCCAGGGTTGGTACCATCAAGCTCCTTCAGAGTGGGACGATAATCATGCATAACCCAATTAGTCCTCTTTCCTTTAGGTGCACGGCCACTGTAGAAAACTAGAGTCTTCTCGATTCCAATCAAGATGGTTGCCTTCCAGTACCCATGATTTGGTTCTCTGTTCAATCGATGACCATTTGGATACTTTTGATCTTGTGGACAGAAGAAAAGCCACTCCGGATCCTTGTTTCGTATCACCGACAAACCTACAACAAACCAAACACACACCAACAGATCAAAAATCAACAAAATAAAACAAACAATTCAACACTCCTATTTGTTATTCAAAGTCTCAATCAAATCCTCATGATCAATTACTTAAACAACAAAAATACTCAAAATAGCTTAATAAACATTTATAGCATAAGTGATTATCCTACCAGTGCTTATGTATAAGCTAATTCTATAACAAACAATAAAATAAAGTAAACTTTTTCATATAAACATAAGCTGTTTTCAATCATATAAGTTATTTTCATAAGCTATCATGGAGATAAGCTGAAAACAGCTTATGTACATGAAATAAGTTATTTACATAAGCTCTCACAAAAGATATCAATAAATAATCTTAAATAAGTATGCGATCTACGAACATAGTTAATAATTGATTAAAATAACTAAGAATTCTCACTACTACTTTACCATATCAAGATAAGATTATTATGTATGAGTCTAAAAAAGTAAAGAGAAATACCAGCCCAGGCATATCCCATTTGCAGATATCAATCTCTCGGTCGGACAACCCAAACTTCATCAGACACCATTTCCATTGATCTTCGAACGCAGATAGTAATCGATAAGTTGTAATGGTTTGAGATTTTAATGTAATTTGATGATAATAATAATAATAATAATAATAATAATAATAATAATAATAATAATAATAATAATAATAATAATAATAATAATAATAGAAATACTAAAAAGTAAAGATAGAAGAAGAAGAACCTAAGCACAAATGCTTATGTTCATTACTCTACTATTGAGTACCAAAGGGAGAGAGGAGAGACTTCATCATTTTTCTTCCTACCCACAATTGATCCCTTTTTCACTATTTATGCACAACCAAATGTTCTTGATTTAAGGATCACTAGCCATGTGTCCATTTATCTTAACCAATAATGTTACGCCATGTGTATTTCTTCAATTGCTATTTTGAATCATTACATTATTCCCCCCATTAAAATCAACCTTGACCTCAAGGTTGAAGTTAGCACAATGTTGTTGAGTGACGATAGTGTCTTGTTGAGTGGCCCTCAAGTCAAGTGGACTTTCCCCATGACGAAGAGAACATCCACCCGGATCCCATTGTTGAAATTGTAGAGACTTTTTGGTATAGAAAGAATAACCATTAACTTTTGTATCCCATTTCTTGGAGTGCTTTGAAAGTATGGTAATTGGTTGTAGTATGGACGGTTCAATGGTTGTATGCCACCAGTGAGAAATTTCAATGTCATAGATGCTAGTAACTTCTTGCCTGATTTCCATACTATTATGTACAACTTGAGGTGCAACAAAACATCTTCCAATCAAATTCAAATTATAATCATCCGGACCAAAGTTTGGCTCACTATAAGGAAATTGACAAGCTGGTACTGAATATAGAATCCCAAGAAGAACCACATGCATGTTCCAGATAATGGTTTTCAAAAAGTGCAAGCATTGATAGTTCAAGTACCCTTGCAAATTAGAAGTGTCAACACAATATAATAAGCCCAGACTTGCAATAATGGCAGAAAAGTCATCCTTGGCTAAGATGCAATTAGACATAATATCATAGCACACTATAGGAGAAGATTGCTCATAATGGAGAATGGCAACACTAGTTGTTTTTACAGCAAAAATAAAATTGTGATACCAATCCATATCTAGACAGTTCCTGGTGCATTGAGAATGTATCTCCAAGGTACTATGTGTAGGATACTCAAATAACACTTTGCCATTCACACATTTCAACATTAGAGCAGCCACAAGAGAGCCATCTCCCAAAACTATATCAATCAGTATGTCGCTGCTGAAACGGTTAAGTTTACAGTGCTCTAGGAAACAATTGACAACTGCCTGTAACACATGGTGGCTGAATAGGTGAGTGCTACAATTAGTTAATATAGTACCAAACAACATTGGGGTACAAAAGTTGTAACCATGATACTGATCTGATTCTGGAACAGTGAAACGACCAAGAAAATTCTGCATTAACCTTTCAACATCAATAGCATATAAAAACACAAGCAGCATGGATATGGATCCACTTCCCAATTTGCTATTGCTCCTCACACCTAACAAGTTCTTAGAGTCTCAAGCATTCTTTGCAATGTAAAATAGAAATGAAATTTGTGGACTGTGCAGGTTCTCATTAGAACCAAAGAGACTAGAATATGGACCATAATCAAGAGGAAGACCCAAAATGCAAATGTGAAGCATGTGAATCAAACCCATTGTGTTGTCATGCATTTCACATCCCTGAGACATTAGAGAATATGCTGCCATGTCTCGGTTTTTTATATCATGGAACAGATCATAAGTGTTGTTCATGCTTTCATGATTTTCATATGATTCATTAAACACATCGACCAACTGATTTTTCCATAAAATGATAACAATAATAATTTGTGGCTCAAATAAGTTATTCACAACAAAATCAACAACACCTAAGTCACCAACAGTAATAGCCTTATCTGATGAAAAAATTATAATTGATCCATAACAAACCTCAAACCCAAGTGCCTCATATTCTTTCCTATTCAATTGCTTCTCTTGGAATATCAAAACATCCTTTGAGAGCAATGCACAAAATGACTCTTTCTCATCCAATACACTAGTTGTTATAAACCCCACATTTAGAGAATTTGAACAAACCACAATCATCTTAGGCATTACATCAAACACATGATGTGCATTCCACACTTGAAAGATGTAGATAGCAACTATGTGTGCAAAAGATTCTGAGCATTGCACATATAGAATTAATGCATTAAACGACACAAAAGCAAGCTCCAAAATACTAGTATCATACCTATTCCAATCCAACAATTCTTCTCTGAGAATAGCAAATGGTGGCATCGGTAGTGGTGAAGGCATTATGAGGTCACATATCACATGCAGTTCGATCATAATCTTCTGAAAAATCCGATCTGGAGGTTTCGGAGGCGGCAGTGGTGGCAAAAGATAGGGGAAGCGATTTGTGGCGTTGTGCCAGGTCGTCGAGACGAGATCAAAGGCTTCGAAGAAGGTCGCTATATGTTGTGACTGTTTGCAATCCCCCAACAATTTCAGCTCGTCGCTGTCCTCTTGTTCTGTTGCAGCTCGTAGATCCACAATCCTGCCATTGATATCGCATGAAGGAGTTGCCACTGTCACCGTCAAAGTATGGTCAAGAACTATCTGCAAATTTTTTACTAGAAGTGACAATTTCGTTCAAAGCTGGCAGAGCAGAGTGTAACAAGTCTGGCACAATTGAGTTCAAATCACCATTAGAAGAGGAACTAACTTGAAGTGCATCCAATTGGGCTTCAATGCGATCAAAACGCAAGAGGTCGGATGAACGTGATTGCAAATACTCGATGTGGCGTACTACTTCCTTTTCCATAAACTTCTTCATTGTTGCGCTATGGCTTTCGATGGCTGCTTCCAACTGGTTCATACTAGTATTATCCACCATGGTGAGCAATGAAAGCACCAATGTAATGGTTTGAGATTTTAATGTAATTTGATAATAATGAATGGATGAATATTATGAGATTTGATTCAATAACAATGAGAAATTACAATCAAAGTTCATGAAATAGAAATACTAAAAAGTAAAGATAGAAGAAGAACCTAAGCACAAATGCTAGAGAGTACCGAAGGGAGAGAGGAGAGACTTCATCATTTTTCTTTCTACCCACAATTGATCCCTTTCCACTATTTACTAGTTTATGAGCCCGTACAGGTAAGAAAATCGTTTATAAATTTATTAAATTTCATATGATACAGTTTAAAATACTTTAATTTATATAAAAAAGTTCTAATATTAATGTACCAAAATAAAATATTAAAATTCTAATGAATATTGACGATGATTAATGACAATACAAATATTTACAAAAATAAAATAAATTTCATCAACTAAATGGTCATATGGGTTAGGTAGGGGGGAAGTCCAGGGTTTGATCTCTGGCAGAGTAATTTATATTTCTGATGTATAAAAAAAAATGATCATATATCACATAAAAATGAATATAAATAATTATGAAATATATACCGGTAAAAAATGTTCAATGATATATTTTTTTATAAATGAGGGGATTTTATGGTTTTTTCAATAAAGTGAATAAAACTATCATGTGTACTAAGGGCACATGTTAAGAAACTTAACATAGAAATATCGTCCGTCAATAAATGTTTGCATTTAATTTTATTTATGTCAAAATATATTGTTTCCCGTGTAAATAAAGTACAAATTCATCATTATCTAATTCTCGCAACCATTTTCGACTGAGCACCTTTACGTCCATATGTTTTCTCACCACTACACCGGTCAACATACCAATAAGATTTGAAAGAAAAAAGGGTTAAAAAATATATATGAATAATTAAAAAAAAAACTAACATTTTTTTACCATCATGACCATTTCCATTTAAAATGGCAACTTGCACGCTGCAAGATCTTTGACATGCCAAAGTCTTCCAACACGGACCATCAGGTTCCAATTTTCTTTGACGACATCAGCTGAAGCAAAGAAATCGTATTCGAGAGTCATTGGAATGCGTAAATAAAGTTATTAGGTGAGGAAATCTTTTTCAATATTTTTTTTTGGTGCACACAAATATGTGTATATATATATATATATATATATATATATATATATATATATATATGTGTGTGTGTGTGTGTTTGCTTTGGAGTAGATGGATAAAAATGATAATGCGACCATCGATTTATAAATGTGAAACACTACAGTAAAAGCTACATGTGTATAAACTAAAAGAATATTCTTTGGTTGATTGGCTTTTTTAATCCCGTTCTTCGCCTCCGTTTGGCCCAATTTATTTTCTACTTTTTTTCTTCTCTTTAAAAATAGTAAAGAAGGAAAAAAATTATTTTTGACTCCACTTCTCTGTATTTTTTACTTTTTTATTTTATTTCTCTAATGTTTTTAAGGAGAAATATGGTTAACTTCAATTTTATAATTTTCTATTTCATTTTAATAAACTAAAAATGTAGAAAATAAGTCGGGTCAAACGGAGTTTTCAAATTGGCACAGATATTGTTTGACCAAACATAATTAGCACTTGATTGAAGTAAATTTTTTTGTAAATATCTACATTTAAATTTTTTATTATCATATTCATTTTATACTAAAAAATGTAAAGACCCATCTTTAGAGTATTTCTAATAGGTTCATACGGAAATGGAAGTATCGACCGAAAAAAAACTTGACGAAATAGTATAGTAATTCTTAACCGTTGAGAATGTGAAAATCAATGGTCAAAATCTATTAGTCACAATTTTTTTCTTTTTTTTTAGTAGAAAGTTTTATCTAATGGAAAGCATCTTGATTCATATTAACAACTAGTATGAGAGCCCGTGCGGTGCACGGGAAAAAATGCGATTATAGAACCAAACACTGGAAAAAATGCGATTATAGAACTAAGAAATAAGAATATAAAAATAATCATGTTGACATGTACTCCCTCTGTCTCGAAATATATAAGGGAAAAAAACCATTTTTTTATCCCAAAATATAAGGAAAAAATCATTTGCAAGAATATATTTTTTATTATTCTCATAAAGTTAAATGTAAATTTAATTTAATTTTTTTTCTCTCTCTTTTGCTCAATAAACAATAACCAATAAAAAACGGTTTTACTTTTACACCTTCCTATGCAACTTATTTCAAGAAAAACCCCACAGAAACATATTTTAAATTCTCATAATTATGTTTTCTTAATAAGTGAATTTATTATTTTTCCTTGTATTTTGTGATGGAGAGAGTATTTTTTTTTGTACATTGAAAATATAAATTGCTCCCGCCAAGGATCAAACTCTCGACCTCCTCTACCCAACTCATATGTCCCCCCAGCTCTTACCACTTGAGCTATCCTACGGGGACACGGAGTGAGTATTTAAATAACACATATTATGATTGTCTCTATAAAATATGTCATAAATGTAGTACATGTTAATTTTCACAAAAACTAAATACTTTAATTGATGGTTGATTTTAATTTTTTTCAAAAACAATAATGTTTGGATAGATTATTTTTCTAATTTAATTTATTGACAATCATAAATAATATCATATTGAAAACTTTTATTAACTTATATTTTTTATTTTATAGAATGACATTAATTTGGACGTCAACTATTATAAGTGTATATTTTGAATAATACTCTACCCTCAAAAAAAAGTTATTGGCCAAATAATAAGAATCATCATAAATATTGAATATCATTAATTTTTAGTACGATAATGCACATTAAAAAATATGACAAAGAATTAAAAAATAGAAGAATAAAATAGTGCCTCAAAAAAAAAAAAAGAATAAAATATATTGATTTCGGCCGTTGTCATTGCTGTAGTTTTTTTTTTCTTCTAGCAACCGCAAAAAGTGTGTTCTTAAGAAAATGTGGACAACCTTAAATCTTAAGAAAAAATTGTGTTTTTTTATGAGAATTCAACACCCAAAAATTACCTGTATCACTTGAAAAATAAAATAAAATCATAATAAAAAGAATAACATTCAGAAACAAAAAAAATGTATTAGGGTAATTGTTTTTTTTTTATGAAAAGGATAATTGTTTATTTATAGTAAAATATAAGAAATGAAATATATAGCATTTATTAGCATTATTAATTTGTCATTGAGACAAATATGGATATTTAATAACTTCTAGCTCAAATTTTTGAATTATAATAAAAAAATAATTATTAAATTAAATATGGATATTTAATCATTGAGACGAAAGGATAATGGTTTTTTTTACATATAAGACTAAAAATAATTATTCTTTTGACTTATATAGAAATAGCAATGAATATTGAATAATGAATAATAATGAGTAATGAATCATATAGGAATAATGTTTTTTGCTTTATTTCTGTTTTTAATTATTCAAGTTGCCTTTTTTTGTACAATTTATTTATTCTATAATTCTTGATTAGGAAATAAAGGAATAAATAAGAAATGTTATAAATAGCAATATACAGTATATCCTTGCCGTATTGGTTATCATTTTCTTTCTGTATTGGTTATCATTTATTTCCTTATTTGTTTTGATTTTTAAAAGTTTTTATATGTTACTCTTTTATTTCGGTATCAAAAAATGTGTCCTTCTGCATATAAAAAAAACGTGTCCTTTTAATTATGATTCATGATTCTAATTATTATGATTATGTAATAAAAATTAATATAAAAAATGCCAAAAAATTGAGGTGATAGAATGCCACATGTATATCTATAAGATTAATGTAATAAATGTAAAATCGTTGTGGGAAGATAAAACTTATAAGAATGACACGTGTACAAATTACTTTAGAAAATTGGTGCCAATTATATATAGTATAGATGCTTAAATTAATTACATCAATGGACACAATAACTTGGGCTAGCATAATTTATTCCATTTATAGGGAAACAAAAAATTCATTTGATTGATATATTTCTACAGTTGGAAATAACCGAGTGAACCAACAATTTAAATTTAAATTTTTACAAAGCTTGTCATCAAAAGTTTGAAAATGGTCGGTTGCAGGAAACAAATAATTAGCATGTTTGTTTGAAGTTTTCATAAATTATAGTTAGGAATTAATTATTCCTAGGAATCTATACTATTATTATTTAGGACCCTTTTTTCAGAGAAAAATGTACACATGTCATTCCCACATTAATTCTCTTCTCACATTGTTTTAGCATTAAATGCTTTCAAAGAATTTTCACATGGTGAACATTCAGGTACCTCCTAATTTTAACAAGATTCCGTATACTTTAACATGGAAATATTTGATTGGTCCACATGTAATAGTAATTTACCATGTCACTGTAAGATTTATTTAAACAAATTTTTAAAAATTACTCACTTAATTTCCTAAAATTGCAAAACTACCCCTATAGATTTAAGTTAAAAACAAATTTTCAATAAAATAAAAAACAATAGAATGCAACGATTCTTTTCTTTTCTTCTCCTTCTCCTCCTTTTCTCCTATCTTGACTTTATCCCGTAAAAAATAGAACACTTACACTTCTCTTATTTTTTGCAATTTAGGGTTCTTCAATCTTTCAATCTTCCTTCTCTAAATTACAAACAGCTAGATATTATTTTATCTTCAAATATCTGTCGTCGTGCCACCATCGTGCCGCCGTTCTGCTGCCTCTGTCCTGCTGGCGCCGTTGTCATTGCCACCCCCACCTGCATTATTTCTGCGTTCATCATATTGTCGCGCCACTACCACTGACTTTGAGTGGGTATTCAAATTGTTCGATTGCAATTGTATTTGATTTATCATAATTTTTCATAAGCATAAGATTAATAAATCAATTTTGCATTAATCCTTTGTTAGTGTTGTTTCAAATTTTGCTTTTCTTACTCTGTGGCCGGGGTGCAGTTTGTGCTTTCTGTTTTGGCCTTATGTTTTTGTTTATGCCTTTCGTTAATCCTTTTCCATGCTTTGTCTTGCCTTCTGTTTTTGTTTTTAATTATTCTTGCCTTATACCTTTTTGTTAGTTAGAGTTAATTTGTTCTCTGTTTCTCTTTGTGCTTTAAAATCAATAGCACATATATTTCCCAAATGCTTCCGGTGGCTAATCCACTGCATTGACAATGTAGTTATCAAAATTTAATATTTATAAGTCAACAAAGCTTATGAGGTCTATGTTTCGATACAAGAAGTATATGTAACATAAATGCAACATAGATTCCAAGACAGAGACTTGAATTATGAGGAAATACTAGGTGAGTAGTGACAATAAGAGTTTCTTGCCTAACACCATTGTTTTGACATTGAAAATGTGGAAAAGCTAATTTAACATGTAACAATTGGTACATCTTGTACTAGATAATTCTTGTTAATATATCAGCCTCTTGAAGTGCAATATTAGCTTCTCTCCACAATGATTTAGCTTTGATAAATTCACCTCTTTCATTTATAATACACATGCCAATTCCAAAACCACTTAACTGCTCAAAAATAGTTAGCTTATAAAGAAAACTAAGAATTTGTTAATAATATATGTTTAGAGTGAAAATCTGTGTTATCAAAATAGTTTTATCCATGATTAAATTCAACTAAAAGTATATCTTCATTTGCATAGAGAGGGTAAGAGAGGGTAAGAGACATGATAAACATTTGTCGCAGGTGGACCGACACAGGGCTCCAAAGTCCAAAGGCATTGACTCGAATAGGTTGTCGAGCTCGGATTCGTGTGGATGTCTTTATAGTTTCTCGAGATTTGCACATAACCATCATTTTTTTTTTAAGAATAAAAAATGACATATATTAATAGCAATTGAGGATCCTTACTAGCACATGGTGTGCTAAATAGGACCTCTAAAAGAATACATTAGACAACAACCTACCAGAAACAAAACAAACAAAAAACTTAGTTGATGCTCATACAAGCTAAAGGGCTTAACCACCACACACATGAGTTTAAAGCTGAATTATTAGTCATTGTTTTCAATCTTAGATTCACTTGGTCAAATAGTTACACAGAGTTATTTGATCTCGTCAATTATGGGGTTTCGAACACCTAATTGAAATGATAAATACTCATGAACTCATATTTTGATTAATACCTAATTAAATGACAACT
Organism: Trifolium dubium; assembly: GCA_951804385.1. Taxonomy (NCBI): domain Eukaryota; kingdom Viridiplantae; phylum Streptophyta; class Magnoliopsida; order Fabales; family Fabaceae; genus Trifolium; species Trifolium dubium. Next base: position 44,143,837 of record OX638063.1, on the reverse strand, counting down.
ATGATTTAAGACTCAATTTTGACCTAATTGGAATGACAAACACTTAATAACTTGAATTTCGATAATCTAACAATTCAATCAAGACAAGATAGATTAATGATAACTCAAGAAACCTAGTTCATATAAAAGGATCATTAAGTATCAACTAATTGTCCTGATTGTGACCAAGGGAATCACTTTATCTCGACTAAATCGTTTATTTTCTTTTTTTGCTTTCACCCTCTGGTTCATAAGGGTAGGGGGCCTTAGTAATCCAGAGTTCGGAGCGAGTTTTAGAATCAAGTGGTTTCAGTCCCCTCCTAAACACAAGTGTCAATCATCATTGTACCAACTAATGTTTGATAAACCGTTTATTTGAAACATAATCAGTATGATAATCTAATTAGTTATTCTAACCTTGACTATGAAGTATAATTTTTTTCAATCAAGTCGTTCAATATCACCTAATTAGACTAAAAATAATTAATGAACTCGAATTTCAACAATGAGATATACGACTTTAGAAACCTAATTCCTACTAAAATATCCAACTAAGTTTACAAATTTAGTGACTAAGGAATTCAAATTTCATTTTTAATCCTCAAAAAAATATTGAATTTCTCTGGCACTAAGAAAAAATTATTACGCACAATTTTAGTCTTATTGATTTTCATAATTATCTAATTATCTTTGCACTATTAAATTTTTCAATAATTAAAAAAAAGGAATATTATAAAAAAGTTTATTCGCAGAACTTTAAAAAGATATTAATTCAAAATATCAAGATAAAAGTAGCAAAAATTAAATTTTGATCTCTTCATTTTTGAAAGAACTTTTTATAATATTCTAAAAACGCATAATTAAAAGATACACATCGACTTAACATCATGAGCTAAAACAATTTTGTAGGAATGAAATCATGATATTTTTTATAAGACGGAAAATAAAATATAATTTTTTAAATATAAAAATTATGTATTATATAATAAAAAAATATAAAATCTATAAACATAATTTAAAGGTAAAATCTCACCAAAAAAAATTTAAAGGTAAAATCTATATACCAAAAAATTGAGGTATAAGGCAACAAAAAAAATTACCTCATTCTTATAATTAGAAAAAACGAGGCTGCATTATCATATCCAAAAAAAAAAAAACAATTCCTTAAATAATACTAATATTTATGTTTCTATTTGTAGGAAGGATATATTTGCAAATATTAAAAAATAATGGTTAATATAGAATATTAAAATGAAATAAATCTAATTATTAATGCAGTGACACGTAATCTCCACCTCACCATGGTACCGGTACCCATCCACATAAGATGGGTACCTAAGAATTCACCTTTTCACATAATACAATAAATGGTATAATAATATATGAATTCAATTCTCTTATTCTCTCTCTTTTATTTCTTTTATTATTTATGATTGGATCACTATTTTTGAGTTTTTTCATTTTTTTTATTACTACGAGAGTCTTTTATATCTACAACTATAAGCACTATTGGTAAAAAAAATCATTATCAAAAAAATATTATATATTTTATTGGTAAAAAAATTAAAATTATATTGTTATGCAAATTACGACAATAATTTTAATGCAAACTGTAAAATATATTTTTATTGGTAAAAATATATTCATTATCAAAAACCATATACTCATTATCAAAAAAATATTATATATTTTATTTGTAAAAAAATTAAAATTATATTGTTATGCAAATTACCACAATAACTTTAATGCAAACTGTAAAATATATTTTTTAAATATTAAAAAATATATTATTTAAAAAATTTCATATTGTTGAATCTCAAAAAATAAAAGTATATAAATAATATGAAAATAGCAATCTTAAATCTTTGATGTCTTTACAGAAGAATTTTGTTGACGGACAATGGTTTTTGAAGTTGATTTTAAATTTTGATTTTTTTTTGGTTACAAAATAACTGAAATTTTTTTAAAAAATTGGTATGATTTTTTATAATGCAACATAGACAAAAACGTATGGTATTTATACTATTACAGTATTATTCTTTTTTCTTTTTTGGGTTACTACTAGGCATAAAAAAGAATATTCCTTTCTAAAATATTTTTGTACGGTATAGTTTAAGAAATTTTCTTTCAATTTAATGTAAAACATTCCTTTTCCAATTTAAGGGAGTAATTAATGTGATTATTGACTATCTTTTACTATAAATATTGTCTTGATCATTGGAATTTTCACACCATTTTAAAATGTAAAATGCTGTATCAAATTTCTTCTCAATTTTTTTTTTATAGATGCATGCTTCATATTTTCCATCTCTACTCTATTCGGTGTATATGTTGTTGATATTTTTGTTGAGCTTTTGGTTGAGTTAATTGTTTTTGAGTATAAAAGTGTAGCTTGCAATCCGTGTTTGGCACGGACTCATAATCTAGTACAATCTATATATACATGTAAAGCAAGCTTTAATTTGTTAGTGGTTTTGTATTCATTTATCTTTTATATATATATTTAAACATGACCCAACTATTTATTAGTTTTGTATTCATTCATCTACAAAACAATGACTAATCGGTGAATCAAATTAATAATATTGCTAAAGAACAACAACAAAATTTAGTTTTGTCAAAAAAAAAAATTGGAAAAATAAATCGCAAATGAAATAATTAAAATGATCAATTATATGTCAATAAATTTTTTGTTCCAACATAAATGGAGGAAAAACTAAACTATGTTAACAGAAATTTCGTTATAATATATGGAGGTAAATAAATAAAAAAGAGTAAAGTCAAAGTGTAATGAAAAAAATCACTTTTAATTATTGTATCCAGACAAACAAAAGTTTAATTTATTAAAAAAATAATTTTTATTACGTAAAAAACATAAAATTAATTATACTTTTCTATAAAATATCTAAAAACTAATCCCTAAATTATTTAAAGCCAAAATCATTTTTTTTTATTAATTTGTAACAAACAACCTCTTAATCTACTATTATTTAAAAGAGAAGCTTATTGTTATATATACAAGAGAAACTTATATAATATATGAGATGCAAACTTTTGTTATATTGAAGTAATCTTTAATTAATGTTTTAGAATCTGACTTTTCTAAAGTATATGATTCACTTTAGAGAGTAAAGTAGATAATTTTGTTGTTGATTCATAAATTATTGGTAGCTATTATATATATGTACATCATAAAAATAATCATGAGAATCATGAGTTGTTACAATCACAATCTTGGATTTTTTCACTATACACTTTACTCACTTTAGAGATCCAACTCCATTCTTTAAAACTATTTTTGAGATTTTATTAAATCATTTTAAAAATATAACAAATATATAAATAAATAACTTCGCATATGTAATTTTGACAAGAGCCATTCTTTTTAATTTGTATCAACTTCACATTGAAAAAATTAAATTAACTAAATATTAAACTCTTTAAATATTTAAAATGAAACTCTATTTTTAACATAACAAATATTCAATACATGTATCAAATTTAAATAAATTTAATAAATTACAATCTTTACTTCAAGAACAAAATAAATAAATAAAACTAAATAAAGTGAATACTACATACTTTGCATATTTTTAAAATTTCTCCCATTTTTAAGATAGCAACAATCAACATTATTTCTAGGAATACAACAACAATTAACATTCGCCTATAAAAAAAAAACCTTAAACTACTATGGTTCATTTTTTCTAGGAATTATAGGGTGAAAATTGTTTGTATAATATACTGTAAATAACTCCCATTTTTAAAATTGTTTGTATAATATACTAACAATTAACAATTAACATTCGCCTATAAAAAAAAAACCTTAAACTACTATGGTTCATTTTTTCTAGGAATTATAGGGTGAAAATTAAAAAAAAATTATAAACTTAGTTTTGTTTTTTTTGGTCGAGACCCGGATATCCACCACCGAATGCAGTGACTAATCTCTCGCTAGATTGGAGGCACCTCAAAGAGTGGGATATCTTAGTTCAATTAATAGGAATAAAAACATATTACACCTAAAGTGTATGAATAAAGATTATTAGCAAAAACACATAAATTACATCTACAACTCTAAGATTATTAGCAAAAACCCATAAAAACATCTACAACTCTATAAATCTCAGCACAGTGGAGAGGTCAGTGACTCCTATAGTTTACACACCATCAATATAACATTTAAGTCAATAGTTTTTTTTTTACGAAACATTTAAGTCAATAGTTTTGTTTTGATAAGCAAGATTTGAATTATAAGGAGGAGTACAAGAAGTACTCAACCCTTATGATTCAAGTAGGAGAAAGTAACATAAAATTCCCCCAAACATAATTCAACAGATTATTACACCAATCATCAATAGTTAAAAATAACAAACCACTTAACTTGAATAATTAATTTTAGAAGCGGTTGTGGCATAAAAAGCAACATTTTTTAATTAAACAAGTTCTTGGGCTCATGTGCTGTATACGGGTCAAGTTCTTATTAAACAACTAATATTCGATATTGTTTGAAGTTTATCTTGCAAAGACTATGTGTTGATTGAGTAAATGTGATTTTAAAATTAGAATGTCAGATATAGATATTGTACTTTAGAAATGAATTTCATATAGTACATTTTAGTGATATTGTACTTTGGTGTCTAGTAGCATCTTGTAGAGTTTAGTTAATGTCTTTTTTTGTTAATCTGGAAATTTAGAAATGATTTTTTAAATTAGAAGTAAATCTCTATTAAATATATTTGGTTTTGGTATTTTCCTGATATTTCGTTTATATACGACATCTTTGTTATGTAGTTCGTTATTTTACCAGTCTCTATTCATCTTATACAGAGATTTAACTTTTATTTGTAATATATTTATCGCTAAAAAAATTCATAAAATTCAAAAAGAATTGAGATGTGTTCCGAAAAAATATGGTGGCATTTTGGGGGAGAAAATGGCAAGTTCATGAGCAAATGTGAGGGTGTCAAAAGCAACCCCAAATGCAGGTGTATACTTATTTTGGCCCAGTTAACGTAATTTCTAAATATATTATAAGAATTTTCTTTTTGTTAAATAAAAGGTCTTTTCAAATTTAAATAAGATAAAAAGATTTTAAATATTACTACATATTATGGTTCTATCAGACTCGAGAGATTAATTTTTATAGTTGCGTGCAGATTTATCTTTTGGTCCTACAAACCTATTATAAATAAGATCTAATTCGTTAAAAATCATATTAGAAAAAATTAATAGAATAAAATTGTTGTGAAGGTGCAAATAAAAGGTTGTAATCTTGAAATACAACAACAAAAACAATAATCAATAAGTCATAATTATTGCAAAACAAAATTGAAATACAAGAGGTGATAAAATCAACCAAACAAAAGAAGGTGAAAGGGTTTAACTGAAACAATAAAAATCTTGAGAGATTAAAATTGTTCAATAAAATTTAAGAGACCAATCATATAAATAACCTAATTGTATATGTGTTGAGAATAATGCCTAAATATCTTTTAAAGATTTTAGATTAAAATATAGTTTAGATTTATATTTAAAATAAATTAATATTAGATCTAATATTTTATATTTTTGTTTAGAATATCTAGGCTTTGTTTGTTATTTAAGATCGATATGATCTAAAAATATATTTTTTGTAGCTCTATAAATAGAGCATTATACCATGAATAATAATGAGAGAAAGAGAATGAGAACAATGAATAATATATTTGTTATATTCTCCGATCTCCAAAGCTTCTTCATATAAAAATATATCCCACCAAATTCCGCAATACAAAATCAAAAATCACATCAGTGGTGTATACCAAAAATATAACCCATCAAAGTGGCATCGAGCGCTAAGTTTCAGACCTGTGATGATGGAAGAAGAAGAAGAAGAAGAAACCATGAATTCATAACCATAACCAAAAACCATAACATAACCAAAAATCATAACCATAATCTATATCATTCTTGTGTTACATTTGAGATGCTCATGTATTACATAACCCATAACTATAACCAATACATGAAACAAGCTCAAGTATCATATGAAGATGTAGAGAATAACAATATACATGGCTGACATCCTAACTGTCAGATATGGCTGACAACCTAACTGTCACATAACCACAAGAGACATCTTTATGTTTTATTACATGAAGATGTAAGCATAACATCCTCCATGGCTGACAACCTTACTGTTACAAAACCATAAGATACATCTTTATGTTTAATACATGAAGATGTAAGCATAGCATCCTCCATGGTTAACAACCTACTGTTACAAAAACCCTACCTAATACTAGTATTATAATTTCCTTCCCATACAAGCCTCAAGTGGATGAAGCAAAGGTTTTTTTTTTATTTGAAAAGTTAAATAGCCTAATATAAAGGAAAAACATGCATGCAAATGAACCTACTGGTTTATTTTTAAAACTATAAATGAACCCTACTAGTACTAGGACAACATATTGTCTCAGCTCAAGTATCAATTCAGCTGGTCTCTAATTGGTAGATTAGATCTCTCCGTTATCATTGTTACTACTAGTACCCTTGATATTTGACTTCCCCCAGAATTTACCAAAAGACCCTTCTGTTTCTTCCAAAGTCTTACCTTGTGTTTCAGGGAGCAATGTATAGAAGAAGATCCATCCACAAAGTGCAATTCCACCAAACAGAAAGAAAGCCCCTCCAATACTTATCTTATCAGATAAGGACAAAAAAGTCATCGAAATTATTCCACTGGTCACTCTATTCACTACCACCCCTGCAGAAGCACCTTGAGCGCGTAACCGCAGTGGAAAAATCTCTGAACTATAAACCCAAGTAATGGGACCCGCACCAATTGAAAATGTTGCCGCGTAAGACAAAACAGAAGCAATACTCAATCCAACGGCCCACATCTGCCTAACGTCTGAATGATCAACGACTGTGAGACTCACTGCAAGAGTGAGTAGCGAAATCACCATACCACCAACACTAGACAACAACAACGGTCTACGCCCAACTCGATCCAACAAAAATGTAGCCACTAAGATGAAAACGGTTTTAGCCAATCCAACGGCTACCGTTGCAAGTAATTGTTCCGTATCAGATTCAAGTCCAGCTTTACGGAAAATAGTAGGACTATACAAAACGACAGCGTCTATACCAGAAGCTTGTTGGAAGAAATGAATCCCAAGAGCAGCGATCACTATGTGACGTACTGCTGGTGTAGGATAAAGAAACAACTCTTTCCACACAGTAGTACCCTCCCTCTCATTGGTTCTGTTTACTGAAACTACGTCGTCGTTGCAATTTTCGGGAATTCCGGCTGCGGCTTTGATTTCAATGAGTCTAAGTTGAGCTTCTTGTTCAGAATCAGAGGTTTTGTTGAGAACTTTGATAGCATCACCGAGTCTTCCTTTCATAACGAGCCAACGAGGTGACTCAGGCATCGCTAACACTCCAACTGCTAAGAATACAGAAGGAATTGCTCCGATTCCAAGCATCATTCTCCATCCTAACTCAAGTGAAAGCTTCGAAAATCCAAAGTTTGAAATGTATCCAAGTAATATCCCTCCATTGATGAATACCTTATTATCAAATCAAATTATATATAACACAATTATTAGTTTAACTAATCAATTAATTAATTAATGTTAATTTGTTATTTTTTATGAATATTATAATTAAGCTATGAAGCGCGGACACTTCATATATTACCTCAGGGAATGAGGTGAGGAAGCCGCGAGAGGAAGCGGGAGAGACTTCAGCAGTGTAAACAGGGGCGATCATGAGGGCATAGCCGATACCAATGCCGGCAATGAAGCGGGCGAACATGAGAAAGGGAAAGTTGGGAGAGAATCCCATGAGGATTGCGCCGGCAAAGAAGATGGCACCGGCGAGGACAATGGTGTAACGACGACCAATCCAGTCGGAGGTTCTACCGGCAAGGCATGAGCCTATTAAGGAGAAAAGGTTGATGATGCCTACCAGGATTTCGATTTGCACGTCAGATAGTTTTAAGTCCCTTTTAATGTATATCACTGCTCCACTCATCACCCCAACATCTACATAACATAACATATACAATACATACATATAGTTAATTAATGTCCATGCATGTTCATAACTTGATATTCATCTGTGGAAGCCAAGTATACTTACCATAACCAAGTAAAATGGAAGTCATGGAAGCCAAAATAGCACAGGCGAAAGCAAACTTGTTGGATTGAGGTTTCATTTTTGGTTCCAAATCCTCAAGAGACTTCTCAGAACCTGTTTTAGCCTCCGCCATATATCCCAATTAATGGCAGTAGTGATCAAACAGAGAGATCAAGATCGGAGATAGAGAAATATGTGTTTTGTTTAATTAATTAATTAATTTGAGTATGATATATAGTTAAGTAGCTAGATACATGCATGCACGTATGTGATGAGAATTAAGCCAAGCCACCACAGGTTTAAAGAAAGATAGATGAGGTTTGTAAGTAATTAATGCAGAAGCAAAGACGCAGCTGGCGTGCTTATATAGACATTGTAAAGGCACCAAGTCCCCACAAACACTCTATCAGAAACGTCCCTGTCAATAATGTTATTGTGTTTCATCCTCTTAAGACTATATTAACAAACAACAATAGTTATAATTAATGGGAGTTGGCCAAAGTTGTTCAAGTCAAGCTCTAATCTCATTTGCTGCATATGGACAACTTGATGATTTATTAAGTATATATGTTAAGTACTGTCGTCCTATATATGTAAAATAAAATGTAATCTATAAGTGTTTGGTTTTGTAGAATTGAGCAATTTGTTAATTTCTTTTAAGATTTGCAATTGCAACTGGTGTAGTATCTAAATATTTTATATAAGATCCTTTCATTTTGTTCCGTCATTAGTTCATCTTCTAATAAAAATTTAGTAATAAGTTATCTATAATCCAGCTATAATATCAGTTGCTAGGGTATGGAGTGCGTGCTTTAATCTAGTTGGGGAAAAGTAAAAAGACAAGCGTCAACTGGTTTAATTGTTTAGCTGCGAAAAAGAAAAGGCAAGATCCACTTTAAAAAGTAAGACATGAGACTAAAATATTTACTCTGAGAACTTGATAAAAAAAATACTCTCAACAATAGTATTGTGTTTATAAATGATGAATTGATTTAAGTAGCAAATTTTTTAGTCTTAGTTATAGTAGTCATGAGCCTAAAGTAGTTATATTATATTGAGAAGGAAAAAATTCTGGGTTTTATTAGTTTTTTAAATGATAGGAATGAAATCTCTCAAATGTGATTTATACTTGAGAGAATAAAGTGTAATCTTTCACTATTTGAATTTATTACATTTAAATTTATATGTTAACCATTAAACAACCATAAAATTTATATCTATAATTTAAGAATCCTAAAAGAGAAAATTTTGCATTGAAAAAAATGTGACTTTTTGAATTAGAAAAGTTGAATGTACACTATATTTAAATAAAAATTTCTTTCTTACCCTTGTGTATATGGTACATATTAACATTTTTCTTTAAATAAAACTACGTATATTTTTGTTCACCAAAAAAAAGACTGTTTATATCAGAGTAAGATCATACTCTTAACACTTGTAGATATTAATTAGTACTAGTGATTGAATCATGAAACTCTATATTTCAATTCAAATCATAAATCAATGAATTAATTGGAGGACTTTTTTTTTCTAACACAGATCTTTTTTTGGTATGTCAAAAGATTTAAAAAAAATTATTTTGTCAGATAAACTAGATAACTTAGTGACTACAATTTCACCCTTAAAGATGAATAAGTAGTATATCAGAGTTCGAACCTCAATTCCTACATATTAGGTGCAAATATCCCTACCAATTGAGCTAGGTTCACATGACAAAAGACTTAAACCTTTGTTACAATTAGTTTAATATTTTGACACCTCAACTAATTGATATTAACCTCAATAAATACAACTAATATAAGTTTTTCTGTAGGAAAATAAAGAATAATTGATATTAATCTGATCGAGACTTGCACCATTGATAAAAACATGAAGATAATGAAGTTGAAAATTATAAGCTAATTAACCAAAAGAATAATTGTCATTCAAGTTTATTAATTGGATAAACCTGATGCTTAATTATACTTGTTCTACAATCTTCTTCAATGTCTCAATCCAAATTGCACTAATAACATAGAGCGTCCAAATCCAAGTGGGATCAACTTACGGTCACTATAGTTTGTCCAAGACACACCTGGTTATCTTGGATGCCATACAAACTGCGCTAGCTGCATCATGTCTCTGTGGTACGTATGTATGTATGTGCATCCTGAGTCCTAACCACCACATGCATGTGCAAGGTTGAAAGCTTTTTTCGATCTTTTTAATCTTGCTGAGACTAAATATAGCTAAAAAATTGACTCGCAAAAATCAACTTAATGGGGATTTCAATTTTGAGTAGGCATGCATGACAACAAAATTTGTATATGCGGCTATCTGCAAATTAAATAATTAACACAACTAATGCGTAGTAAATTTTTAAACCATTGCAAATATGAATTTTTAAATCTCGACAACAGTCAAGATCTATAATTACATCAAGCATTTACAATAGAAAATCTCATTCATTCCGAATATATAGAACTCAGAGATTGAGGTGGATTTACTAGTTAATAGTTACTATGATGGTGGATTGGTGGAAGAAAATGCCCCGTGAATGGAGAGGCCAGTATTCGAGGTGGAGATTATAGTGATGGAGGGAGTGTACCTACAAAAACTATCACGTCCAAATAAGCATAAGCTTGAAGTGAGTATAAAAGAGGTTAGAAGTAAAATAACATTGTAAGATTGTGAATTAACGGTAGTTTATATAGGTCAATATGTGGTAATCGGCATACACATGTAACATTGGACTTAGCCCGGTCCAAAAGTTCAATATATATAAAATCCTTTAATTAATTTTAACGGTCAATTAATACATTCTTTTTGTTATCATATTATATGTACAAAGTTTTTGATTGTCATATAAAAGTGATTAAGCTCTATATATGAAGCACACAAGGTGGTTCTTTCTTAATAAATGAATTTTTTTTCATACACAAGAGTCGAATATTAAATTCGTCATGAACACTTGTTTAAGATGTTCAAACCTCTTACCATTTAAACTCATTCATTGTTGGTCAATCAATAAATATGAAGCACGAATACTACTCGAATCAGGATGTCCACGGTGTTGGACACGCGTTACTTCGTATCAAGTTACACATGATGTCGAGACGTCGGATACGCATCAGAGACACCAACACAACACGACACTGATACATATTACAATACCCGTGTATGTATGCGTATTTGCTTCATAGATCGGTATGAATTGAAATCCAAACTATACTTAAGTTAGTTCCTAACTGAGGTAGGTACTAGGGACATGACAGCAAGCAGTACAAACTCCATTACCGTTTACAATTCAAATCACAGTTAGAAGCCAACACTTGGACTCTAGTAGGCAGGGGACCAAAAATCCAATTACAAATGCAACACAATACACATGTTTGGGGGAAAAAACAGACTCCAATTTATTTGGCTCTTTGTTAGTACATTAGAGAAAGAGAATATACGGGCAACATTTGCGTGATATATTTGGACATGTGTCATGGTGGAAAAGGGAGTCTTGTGTAGTGGTGGACCTCTAATTCTAACATCCTTTCTAAAAGGCGGAACGTAACACAACTCCTTTGCTTATTGCTTATCAATTATTATGATTATGATTATGATTATTATGGTTTATAATTATGGTATTATCACTTTCATACGAATTTTGAATTTTATGTTAATTGTGTTGTGCCACTCCAACTCCCCTAATATAGGCAATCTGCCTTTTTCCATTAAATTGGTACACGGACGAATCAACTAGAATAATTTTGTTGTCGCCACTCGCCATGTGAAATTTAGTGTTGTGTACAACAAATTGGTTGAGTGATTGTTTGCTTTTTTGTTTGTTCAGCTGATAAGTGATAACATGATATGTCATTCAATCTTTAATAATTTTGACAATGATATCTTTTATTCCATCTGTGGGCAATTGAGTTGAGAAAAATAAATTATGTTTCTTACTTCTTAGTTGTGAAAGTATATATTATTGAATGTTGAACTACATATATAAAGAGTGTATATTTAAGGTTGCTTGAAAAAATAAAATAAAGGTAAATGATAAAGAAAATGGATATAGATAAGTAATTAAAAAATTGTCCATATTACATATCATATATGATCATGATTATAAGTTATAGGGACTGAATTTGAATCCTAGAGTCACTAGACTACCTGACAATTATACACATTTTAAACTTGTCAATTCGGATGAATTGCGCACTATATATCGTTGTCGAGTAATTGATGATAACTACTATGTTCTCCACATTCCTATTTTAAAAAGATTGTATGATTATCCAGGTTTTTGCCTCTAAAACTAAACTTGATATTTGTTTTATCATATTTTTTTCTCTAAATAACCATCTCTCACTCTATCCCAAATATTTACCGAAGGACTATTATGGCATGTCTTAGGCTCTTTTATTCAACATTATCACAATAGCTAAATATGGTGGATAATTGTCTTCAAGCTCATTTAGACTTTGCACCGGCCAGGAGATTTTTGTATGAGTTGATTCTACGTAAGCATTAATGCTTACTAATAGCCTCCAAACCTTACAATTAGTAGCCACATTCAGTAGTTAGCTTATAGCCAATTCTGCATATGATTATTATGTATTTATCTGTTGTACGCGTACTTCAAATTAGTAGTAAAGTCAATTTTTTTTTTTTGAGATCGGGATATCCACCGCCGAACGCAGTGACTAATCCTCGCTAGATTGGAGGTATCTCGATGGGTGAGATAGCTGGCCCAAGGATTTAAAGCTGCTTCATACTCAAAGTGAGGATCGAACCTTCGACCTTCAGTTAAGGGAGGATGAGCTACAACCGCTCAACCACATCCCTTGAGTTAGTCAAGTCAATATATTATCTGGTTTATATATTTTCATATATAAATGGGTGTGGCGTGCATATGATTATTATGAAGCCATAGAATAATGTGGATCATAATATTGTAGTAATCATGATCGATCACTTTTGAAAATATATATTGAGCATATATATTCGAGCCATATGCATGTATGATCACCGCATATATAGGAGTCACTGTTGATGCGTCATGCCAACAAACCTCGTGTGTCGAGATTCTATTCAATGCAGTAAATTTAACAGTTTCAGCAATGAGGTTGAGGAACTCATTTTTTGGGCAAAAATTACTGAAATAGTTGATCAATAGCTGAAATTTACCACGGCATATTCATTGCATTATCCCTACCATTTTTATAATGACACCCCAGTTCATGTGGCATAAGCCAATATCGATATTTATGCTCTTAGAAGTTGGATAGACTTCTGTCAAAAAAAAAGAAGTTGGATAGAGTGAGACGTGACTAAAAAAAAGGTTGGATTCACAAAAACAAAATTATTCATTTTATTGAAGTAATGATCGGTGCAAAATGTATGTTTAAGTGGTGCAAATGATGTCGTTCCGGTGAGAAATACACTTTATCAAATATTTTGGAGGGTGCAGTAGTAAATAACTAAATATAGATGTTGGACCTCTCGTCTATTATGGTTCATTTAATTACATGAAAGAAGATAATCCAAATTTGTCCTTATTAAAATATTTATGAGCTTACCAAATGTTAGTTGATTCAGTAGTGATTGACGCTGAATTAAAAGGAAGTATCACAGTTCTATTTTCCACAACTGTATTTAGAAGATAACTGAAACTACTTAGATGTTATAACTCGTCCTAAACTCTGAAATACTAAATCCCTTTCTCTTAGAAACGGGAGAATAAAAGTCAAAAATAATAATTTATGAACTTAATTCAATTGATAATAAGAATAGAAACATATTGTATGTAAAGTGCATCAGGATTGTTAGTAAAAACTCATAAACAAGTCTACAACTCTATAAACCTCGGCACAGTGGAGAGGTCAATGAATCTTATAGTTGACACACCATCAATAGTCTTTTTTTTTTTTTGACGAAATTTAAGTCAATAGTTAAAAGTAACAAAACACTTAACTTGAATAATTAATTTTAGAAGCGGCGGTTGTAGCATAAAAAGAAACATTTATTTTTAATTCCTAATTAAATATGGGTCAAGTTCTTATTAAACAACTAATATTCGATATTGTTTGAAGCTTATCTTGCAAAGACTATGTGTTGATTGAGTAAATATGATTTTAAAATTAGAATGTCAAATATTGTACTTTAGAAATGAATTTTATAAAGTACATTTTAGTGATATTGTACTTTGGTGTCTACTCTAGTAGTATATTTTAGAGTTGAGTTAATGTCTTCTTTAATGGTTTAGAAATTTAGAATTGACTTTTTAATAATGAAATTGGAAGTAGACATTTATATGATATCTTTGTTTTGTAGTTTACTTTTTATCAGTCTCTATTCATCATGATAGAGATCTGACTTTTTATTAATAATATATTTGTAATTTCATAAAATTTAAAAAGAATTGAGATGTCTTCCAACAAAGTATGGTGGTATTTTGGGGGAGAAAATGGCTAGTGCATGAGCTAATGTGAGGGTGTCAAAAGCAAAGCAACCCCAAATTCGCGGGTGTACACTTGTTTTGGCCCAGTTAATGTAATTTCTAAATATATTATAAGAATTTTATTTACGTCAAAAATAAAATAAAAGGTCTTTTCAATTTTAAATAAGATAAAAAGATTTTAAATACTATATATTGTGACCCTATTTATAAATAAGATATAATTCATTAAAAACCATATTAGAAAAAATCAATAGAATAAAATTATTATTTTTTTGGTAAGGCAATAGAATAAAATTGTTGTGAAGGAACAAATAAAAGGTTGTAATCTTGAAATACATACAACAAAAACAATCATCAATAAGTCATAATTATTGCAAAACAAAATTGAAGTACAAGAGGTGATAAAATCAACCAAACAAAACCATTTTAAACATCTAAAGAAGGGTGAAAAATCTAAAGAAGGGTGAAAGGATTTAATTGAAACAATAAAAATCTTAAGAGATTAAAATTGTTCAATAAAATTTAAGAGACCAATCATATAAATAACCTAATTGTATATGTACATAATAATATACTTAGTGTATGTTTAGGAATTTAGTTGCTCACCACCGCTGCATATTTAACATCATTTTCACCGTGAAATTAAGAAGCTGGTATTTGCAACTTTACACTCAACGTGGTTTCTTGTCGTGATTCCTTTCATTACCAAACATGTGCTTATTCATTTTTCGAGATATGAGCGGATATATACGAAGAAACGATTGCATCATTTAATCGACAACCCTAGGGGTAAGATAAGGCAAACATGAGATCCAAATTTCAAGCAGAAACTATGCGACATTGTAATTGATTTGAATCGACATATAATACAACTGAGATTTGTATCTTACAATCAAAGTCGTTATACCTCATATATACAATCGAGATGAAAGACAACAATTATCTGCGTCGTGGTTTTATTACAACAGGAAATCCCAATCCGTACTTTACAACCAAAGCCGTTATACCTAATACCTCATATATACAATCGAGATGAAAAACAACAATTTCTGCGTGATTTTATTACAACAGAGAATCCCAATCCACAATCATGTAAGTATATGAAAAGAAGAAAGGAAGAATGAATCAGGGATAAAATAGTAATTTAAGATGCAGGAAACGATCCCGAGAAAGAGAAAGAAGAGATGTGGAGGTTGAACCGGAGGTGATACTTAAACCTCCGTTACAATTCGTCGCATGTCTGTCATCACACCACACTACACTTCACTACACTTCACCAACGCGTTTTCAATTTCATTCCGATGATGATCAATGAATGAATGATACTACTACTTCATAGTAATAACTAGCCACAATCTCCACAATAATTATTATAATAACACCGTTACTTCTTGCCGCACTTCAATTTTCAATTCCAATTAACTCTTCAATCTCATTCTCTTTCTCTTCAATTTACATTCTCAAACCCTAAATTAAACCCTACATTTTCATCACCTCAAGGTACACTACTACACTTTCTCTCTTTCTCTTAATACTTCTTCCATTAACTCATTAACACACACACACACACACACACCTTGTTAATTTGTTTTTGATTAATCACTATTAATATAATAATTTCCTAATTAACTAACTAACTAAAACCCTACTTAGTGATACTAGATAATCGTAATCCATGGAGGGTGGTGAGAGAATCGGTGATGAAATGGATCTCGTTCATTCAGAAAATCATCCTAATAACGATCAAAATGCCGTTCTCAATTCCGTTCCTATCGATCAAGAAATGGTTGATCAGGGTGATGCTGATGATACTACTACTACTACAAATCTCCATTCTACCCCCAATCCTCCTCAACTTGAACAACAACAACTCATTACCCCAAAACCCAAAGTTAAGAATGTTACAGAAATGAATAATAATGTGATAAACACTGCTACCGAGGTAGTACTTTTCTGATTGTTGATTCATTCTAACAACATGGCTAGAACCGTTATTTTATAGATATTCTAATTGTTGTTATATTGTCTTTCACTGTGTAGATGACTGCTTATGAGGAAGGTACGCCTATGGAGCGAGAAGCGTTTATGAAAGAGCTTGAGACTTTCTACAGATCGAGGTCCATGGACTTTAAGCCTCCTAAGTTTTACGGAGTGCCATTGAATTGCCTCAAGTATGTGTGATATAATACATTGTTACAGTAACCCCTTTTTCTCACAAGCATTTTCTAATGGCTACTTTGAGCTAGCTTCATACTAGTTTCGAATGTTCTGATAGTGGGTTCCTTACTTTCCCATCTACTGCAGGTTATGGAGATCTGTTATCAAACTAGGTGGCTATGAAGTGGTACTGATCCATCTGCTGCATTATTGCTCACTCTTTGCATGCATATAACCTATAAACATAGTTCTTGCATTCTATAGTTTTAACAATGCTGTCTGAGATATACATTTCCCATGTAGTGAGATAAGACTTGGTTGTTGTTGTTTTTGTCTGAAAATATATTATATTTTAGTTTGCTTGATATTCTTAATTTTTATTTCACTCAGTGCTAATATGTTTCGGGCTCTTTATTTAGTTCTCTTATGTTTATGGCTCCTTTTGTTATTAATAATACTTTTTGTTTTTGCCTGTTAAAAAAAAAAGCTGATCTTATTGACTGATTATATGTAGGTAACTGGGTCGAAGTTGTGGCGGCAAGTAGGAGAGTCTTTCCACCCTCCTAAGTAAGGCCTATATATATTATTTCTTTGTAGTTCTTAATAAGCATAGCCCGACATCTCACAATTATGCTGTTCACATTGATATAGTTTTAAAGTCTTCTGAGTTGTGCTCATAACTGGTTGTTATGGACATATATAATTCAGTCTCTGAATGATAAACTCTTTCAATAATTAACTTCAAGAACAAATATCCCTTTGATGCTTATTATCTTATTGTATACATTCTCTACCACAGGACTTGCACTACAGTCTCATGGACATTTAGAATCTTTTATGAGAAGGTAACCTTTATGTTTCATTGGCTTTATGCTCAGTAAATGGATACAATTTCTAATCTATATCAATAAGAAGATTAAACTTCTCTTATGGCAATAATTGATTGATTCGATAGACTAAATATTAACAGATTTTTTTCCTCTGAAATGCATGACAATGTGCATCAGTTTTAGTTTGAATTGGAAAAAGTGTGTCTGCTGTCTCTATATTTTCCACCCCATGGAAAGAGTTTTCCTTGTCACAGAACTTCTGGATACCAATGAAAACAAAACCAAGATTTTCTGTTATAATATGCTTTTCTGTCCTGTACTATTTCAAGTGTCTTTTATTTGCCTTTTTTTAGTCACTTGCTTAATCTGCTGTTTCCTTTGTGTCTGGTGTCTAAAAAATCTCAATTTGTACAGGCACTCTTAGAGTATGAAAAGCATAAGAAAGAGATTGGGGAGATACAGCTCCCTGTTGGATCACTCCATCAACCTTCAAGTGTGGAAAAAGAGGTTTGTGTACTGTTCTTTATTTTTTCTTTGTCCCTCCTTTTGTTATTTGATTTCATGTCTACTAAAAGGTTATTTTTTATAAACAAGACCTCTGTTTTCCTTTGTCTTGGAATGGCTCTGATTCTTCAATTATGCACACATCTTGCAATAGAAACAGAAGCTAAGCTGTGAAGCAAATGCTCTTCACAATTCTGTAGTTGAACATGACTGCTAGAATTAAAACAATAAACTTTATATGTTTATCTGATAGAGTGAAATAAAAAACATTGCAGAATCATACTTTTGTTTATTTTACAACACAATTAAGTGGAAAGAATTAGGAACTGAGTGAGTTTTTGTTTCTGATCAGGGAAGGATAGGTAGATAGATTGATTGGTTGGTTGAATTTTCACGTGTACTAGTAGGCCTTCATTTTACAAACACCCACGAATACCTAGCAATTCAAAAATTGTTATGATATACAGTTTAAGAGTTTCTGCGAAATTGACAATTAATAACAGAATCCAAATTGGAGATAAGTCATCGGTCTCTCAACTCTGATTATGATACTAATATAAGAATCAAAGGAAAGGAGAAACCAAAAAGAGTAGCCAACAGGGCTGGATATCACATTCATTACTGGTCATGCTGGTAAATGTAGATTAGTGTGGGCGTCGTGTCACCATTCACCAAAACCCTCTAGTCTTTGTTCGTTGAATCTGCTGCTGGTTCTCTCAGTAATATGAAAAGCATAGTGTTGAAATAATGAGTTTCCTTTGCAGACGACTGTTTATCAGGCTCCAGGCTCAGGTAGGGCGCGAAGGGATGCGGCAGCACGTGCAATGCAAGGTTGGCATGCTCAGCGTCTTATGGGATATGGTGAGGTTGCTGAGTCAGCTGTTAAGGTCTGTTAGGATCTTTGAATTTCACAATCCCATTCTGATTATCATTTTGTTGTGTTTATAATATATATGTTTCTACCACTTGGTCACTTTGTATTTTCTTGCATAGGACAAGAACTTCAGTCCCACAACGAAACGTGAAAAGAACCTCAAAAATATCGGTATGCGCATTACAACCATCATTAACTATCCTACAACTTACTTGCATCCTCATTTCTTTATGGTTCATCACTTCTTCATTGAATTAGGTGTGATCAACAAACAGAGGACACCATCTGGTATGGACCATGCCGACAAAGCTGCAAATATAGAAGGAGATAGGCAGTTAAGTTATTGGTCTTTTCTATTAATTGACTTATAATCCTGTATGTACATTCGTTATAATTTATATCTGTAACACTATTGATTTCTCCATCCACTATCTTTTATTTCATGGTACTGACCACCTTGTAAGTTCTCTTCGATATAACAAGTTTTCTTAATCAACCAAAGTGTCATTATGGCAGAATTGTTAACTATTAATCACTAATGATGTTTTTCTATTATATTTGGTGTTCTACCACAAAATAAAATAAAGAATTAACCAGAGTAGTGATTTGGTGCTTCCCCCCCACCCCAATGGTACTACCCTGTCCATATGTTGTTCAAATCCTTGGAGACTTCCCGACAAGGTTTCTGTAACTTCATCTTTCCTTCCTTACGGTTTTGTGAATCAATACACAGACAAAGCAAATGTGTGATTGGGGACCCTTCAGTATTTTCATAATGTCAGTGTTGAAACCATCTTTATTACTGACACCTCAATCGATTTAACAATTTATAATTCCTACTTGAAATCTCAAATAATTTAGAGGCATATGTTAAGAGTCTCATATTGGATGAGATAAGGTCTGACAATGAGTCCCATATTGGATGGGATAAGGTCTAGGTAGGGATAAGTTAAGCTCAAGCCAAATTCTATGTGCACCATTCAAGTTTTTGTATTTCTAATAAACCATGACTAAAAGATTTTCATCTGCCAGATTGGTCACAGCAGTAGTGGACATTGGACCCCCAGCCGACTGGGTGAAGATTAATGTGCGGGAAACGGTCAGTCAGTTTGGTTTTTATTCTTTACCTGATTCATGTCCTTTCTATGTATCACAATGGCAAAAACTGTTCCCTTTAAATTGATTTTCTTAAGATTGTTTGCTATATCCACATCCAGAAGGATTGCTTTGAAGTGTATGCACTAGTTCCTGGGCTCCTTCGTGAGGAGGTAACCTCTTTAGTTCCTTTATCTTTATCCTTTGTCATTGTTGTACAGAAAAACTTGATATCGAGGTACCTAATTCTGTTGAATGAAAAATACGTCGGTTTTAATTGTCGAGTCCTAATTACCTAAAAATGAAAGTTAATAAAAATAATTGATAAATGCTTGAATTATTGCAACGTATTATTGATTTCGGCTCTTAAAGCATAAATGTATAGAATAGGATGTACTAAAAAACTTTTTACTGATCTGCATTGGTTGTTTTTGGATTCTTTTTCATGAGAAATTCTTCCACCAATATTTTATGTTTAGACTAATCTGATGCCATCATGATGTTAAAAAATTAGTCCCTACCTGTATACTTATATATCATGATCCAAAAAGATTCTAATCTGGGGTTTTCTCTGAAGCGAACAAGGGTGCACTCAATTTTATGCAATCATGAATCCATGATCATAATCCATTCAATTATTTAAGGATGGATGTCTTCATCTGCTTACTTTTCGAGAGTCATTTAAGGGTGCATTTGTTTTTTTTCTTTATGATTTTGCCTTCTTGGTTTCTGTTTTTATTGCTTACTTGATTGAATGAATCCAGGTGCGAGTCCAATCCGATCCAGTTGGACGACTTGTTATAACTGGTATGCCAGAACATGTCGACAATCCTTGGGGTATTACCCCCTTCAAAAAGGCAAGTCTGAACAAATACATTTCGACAACCTATCTTCTCTCAACAATTACCTTGATATGTTACTATTTGTATTTTCATCATGATATAATGATGTTGACAGTAGCTGTAGAAATTTTCATGTTACTACGGCAGTATTAACTGTGGGGAGACATTAGTTTGGCTTCTGATTTGAAAAATGGGTGAATGAAATTAGCTGGATGTTTTTTTTTCAGGTTGTGAACTTACCTGCGAGGATTGATCCACTCCAAACATCTGCTGTTGTTAGTTTGCATGGTCGACTATTTGTACGTGTTCCTTTTGAGCAGGGAGTTGTATGAATTTTCCTCCCTTGAATAGTTGGCTTCTCACATATCATTAAAAAGAGTAAAATATTTATAAACAATCAAGACATGGTTATGCTAGGAACTAGTCTAGCCCAGTTGGATTAGTTAGAACTACTGCCCAACTTTTCTGTCAATAATTTATTCTCTCTAGGTAAAATACCCAAATGCGCCAGTGCAATATGCTTGATTTTCATGTGTTAAGATCCATTTTGCTTTTGTAGAAATAGGGGGAAAAACCCCAATTTACTTTTGTTGTATTTTGCTGGTACACATTATTAGGAAAAGTCCAATGAGTTAGAGGACTGCCTCTAAATCTTGTTGCTTGTGGAAATGCCTTACGAACAAAATGTTTAGCAGAAAATCGCTCACGCTGCTTCCAATTACAGGTGGATGTGTTAAAAAAAATGGGCATGGGCATATGTTTATGCACTGATCCGATGTAAACCATCCTAATTCAGGCATTTAGTACTGATTGTATAGATAGTTTTCCGGTGCGCTCCACACCAACTATGACTACAGACTAGTAGAAAGATCTCACAAATCATCCCACAGTTGCTTCCTTAGAGCATGCCTAGGGCAACCATAAACAATTGTGAGAAGCCATGTGCCTTGATCCTTCCTACCAACACGAAGATGTAAGAATTGGTTGTAAATTGTAATTGTTCGAAACCTCTACACATAGTCATCTTACAAGCACCAAATGCCTCCGCGCTGACCAGCTGAATCCACAGAGAAATTTAAAAAACCAGTTATCTTAGCCATTTTAAAGTGAGTTAACTTATGTTAAATCGTCTGATTTTGCTGGCTTTGCACAATTCTACTTTTAAGAAACCCAAAAAGTAAAATGAAAGCCGTGAAAAATAAAAATAATATATATAATAAAAAAAATGTCCAAGAGATGTCAACTGAGAGGTAACTAAGTTCGTCTTTATAACCTCAAGGGAAATAATTCATATTCCACTTGAGACAGTTATACTTCAAATTATCTTTTTTTATGAATCCATAACAAACATACAAAAATTCAAAAAATTGATTATTTTAATTTTTTTACAAAAATGGTTTTATTCTTACACAGAAAAAACTTGTGATAAAGGAAACTTAGTGTCACAAAAAAAAATGATTACATGTAAATATGTAAGTCATTTTTATTTGGGTAATTACTTTTTTACACACTTTTATTTCTTTATATTTTGATTAAAAAAATTTGTTTACGAAATAAATTAGGGGTACTGACAATTTAAATCAAAATAAAATTCTTCCAAAGTCTAAAAAAAAAATCAAATCCTTCTGAGTAATATTTTACTTATACCCATCAATATTTTTTAATATTAGATTAGGCAGACTAATTTGGAAAACATACATTTTCTTCTTTTGTGAAAAATACAATAAAATCGTGTCCTTTCCTTTGTATAAATCGGTTCTTATAACTAGGATCACATAAGGTTAATCTCTTCCTCAAAAATTTCAACATTGGTTAAATTAAAATAAACACGTGTTATCTCATTCAAATGTTTTTCTTTTGTACATTATCTCATTCAAATGTTAATGTTGATAATTCGGCCATTGATATATTAAATATTTAATGAAAACTTAAACAAACTTTTTTAGTGAATTTTTTTTTGTGATGTTAACAATTTTATATCTTTAACGGAATAGATTAATATATTGATTAAGGGAATCCAAAATTTGTCGCTTAAAGTTAAATATCTAATATTTGCAGCTTAAGGGACCAAAATATCAAGTGTCCAGCTTATAATTTGACAGACCAAAATAGAATGAAAAAAATCATAACGGACCAAAATAAAACATAAAATAACTTATAGAACTAAGTATAGTTTAGCCTATACTAAATCGATCATTCAAAGATATTTTCTTAGTATTATTACTCATTTTAGAGATCTCGATTTCTACACTCACAAACCAAATTATATTGTTTATACTATTGATACTTTTTTAAATTTTATGGAGTTCCGCAAGAACCATGGGGATCTGCGGGGATGGGGAGAGAGCTCTCTCTGAGGCGGGGAATGGGGAGCATTTCATATGATGGGGGAGAGGGTGGGAAAGTACTCCCCCGTTACTGCAACGTTGACATCTCCAAACTCAACAACTGCCATGAACCAAATCCCAAACATTTCATGAGTAATACCGGATTAATGACAGGACTTATTAATTATTAATAACATGTTTCCTGAAGGATGGGTTGTTACCAACACCCATTCCCAAACCTCAAGAAAATACACTACTTATAATATTTGAAGGGTATACAATGTGATGATGGAGAGCACTGCTGCTATGTAAAACAAAAACCTTAATTTACTATATCCTTAATATTAGTATGTTGTCAACAACATTTATACAACAAATGGTAACCTTTATTAGAGATGAACTAAGGGACAGTGACAGCAAGTTGAAACTGACCCTGTATCCAAAATTAATATAAAAGCCTCACTGTTGATTGTTTCCATTTTGAATCCTGCCAAGAACATCACAAATGAATCAATAAATCAACATATTTATGCCTATAAAATCTGAGCATTTAACCCAAATAATTAAGTTATCACAACCTCAAATGCAAGAAAAATAAACAAATTGGCCATGAAGCATCCATGCATGCAATCCCTTCAAATTGACCATCAGTGCCTCTTATGCAGATTGATGTTTTAACTTACAAGTTGAATGACTAGTGCCAGCAGTGAAGCAGTGCAGGTCTTTAACAGACCATCAATTCAAAAGAAGCCAAAACTCGGCCCCATGACAGTAGAATGGAACCAGGTTGGGGGCCCAGTGACAGTTACAACAAGTTACTGCTCAGCAGTGTTGTCGCACAGTACCGCTGTAGCGCTATTACTATAGCATAGCAGAATTTAAGCAAATCAATATTGTTCGGCAATACACTATTTAGTACCAAGTGTTGTTCAGTAGCAGCTATAGCGGGGATATAGTACATTAGCACTGTAGTGTAGCGAACAAACCTCTATTTTCCACCTTTCCTAATTTTCTTTCTTGTTTTCCCCTAAGCAAAAAAATATCTAAGTGTCAATATCAATTATACAGCTTATGTTTTCTACCTAAGTCCATTTAATCGCACAGTCTTGCTGTTTGCTAAGTCAATTTTTATGAAGCCCGGGTACACAAAATTTCTAGAGTATGGTGTCGTTCCCATATCTGATATTTAACCGAATATGCCTACGATACTCAAAGATAGGTTTCCAAGAAGTATCCTCCAATTTTTTTAAGGAAAATACTGACCGACACATTTTGGATACCTTTGTGATACTTCAGGATACAGCTCCACAAACTTGAGCCTTGTTCTTCATCATGTTCTGAGAAGAATTAGAGGATGTACTCCTTTATTCACTTTTTGAGTTTATTAAAAAATGGTTGTGAGATATTAGTGGAGATGTACATAATTTTTTTTTTAATGTGATTTCTCTATTAATTTTTGTTATAATCACAAGTATCTTTTTTAAAGTTGTGACATATCTACCGACTACCATGTATTGTTTATTGCTTCTTAAGAACTTCTTGTATTCATGTTGTATCAAGTATTAGGGCTTTATAGGTGAATTTTAACACATGACTCTTCATTTTCGGGTTGCTGAATGTGCGTTCCTTTAAAAGATTAAAGCATGTTTTTCTTCTCTAATAATTATGTTTGTTGCAATACTTGTAATTTCTTTAAGTTATGTTTTTCGCCCAGTCCAAACCTACAGCATCCAACCAAAACCATGTACTAGATTTATGAGGTAATATCTAATAAGTGTTGTTAAATAGCAGCTATAGTGGCGCTGTATTGCTTCGGTGTAGCGGAATTTGGACAAACAACTATTGTTCCACGATACGCTATTTAGCACAAAATGTTGTCAAACAACGGCTATAATGGCGCAACAACAATATTGTAGCAGAATTTTAACAATCCGCTGTTTTCTATTGTTCGTATTTGACAACATTGTATCTACTAAAAAGTAAATATCCAATCAATATTTGTTATACTCTAGGAACATTTTGTGCATATCAAAACACATATCCTAGGTCTATCATATCATATCTTATATTTCAAAAATAGCCATATCAGTCAAGTGTATTGACATATCGGTGCATTGTAACATTAGCATATCGGTGTGCAATAGAAAGTAATTTAGTAATAACTATATATCAGCAAAGTAAATTAGGACACACTTACGCCCGATCGAATTTCACTATAACTACGTGTAAATTAGTAATTAGTAATAAGGATAAAAACTTACAAGCTACTATAAGCTAATCCTGTGTCCTATTTGAATTGCCTTTGTTATTGTTGTTGTTGTTTCCATATATCAAACCAGTCACCTGAAATTGAAATTATAATTACAATCAAAATTAAATAAAAAAACAATAATAAGGGGAACTATTCTATGGAATCTATAATAGTGGTAAAAGACGAACTTGAGGATCAGGAACAGGTTTTCGAGTCTCAACGTAGCCAAAACGATCAGAGGAAGCAAGAGCAGCTTTTTCCTACGGAAAATTCACACACAAAAAAAAAATGAATCAGGTTTTGGTTGCAATTGGTGAAAATAATAAGAAGAGTGAAATTGAAAGGAGAAGAAGAAGAACCTGTTGTTCGCGTTTGAGGTCTTGAGCGGGTTTGATCCAAAGGTAGTAAGCTAGGGTTCCGGCGACAACCCAAGAAGCAAGGTTGCTTCCACCTCTCAGACCGCCCATCGAATTGTTAACGAACGACCTAGCGTTACCCAACGTTCTTCTCCAACTACTCGCCATATTTGAAAAACTATTGAATTGAATTGAATCGAATCTCTGAACACAGAGATTTCACTACTTACTGGTCTTGTAGAGAGAGTGAAGAAAACAAGTTGCGGATTAAACTCGCTCGGTGCATACAAAACCGCCCCTTTGGACAATGATTGATTCGTAAAGCACAAGTAAAATAGGGAGTGCTGTAATTGTAATTGTAATCGTAAAGGGTAAACGCAAATTACCCTCCAAATTTATCCCAAATATCGTTGAATGTGTGAGAGGGTGTTTCTATCGATACATATATAGCTGTTGCGGTAGCAATAACACGCACTTGTACGCAATAATCGATCATCGATTTATGATCGAACGATTCAGATTTACATCATATAAATTTAGTAATTTAATTCATTTTTTATTTCGACCTTTTATTTTTGATCGAACGATTGCTAATAGTTATTGCGTGCACCATGTTGAAAAGCCCAAAAAAAGTTACGGTGTTAAAAATAATTTTAAAAGTAGTTTTAACTTGTAAGAGGCATGACTGAGGAGTTATAAGGCTAATTCAGTGGCTTAAATGGAAGTGGAATAGTTAAGAATTTGAGTGAATTAGTGATAAGGGTGGTCGTGGATTCCATTTCTCCTTTAATAAAAATGAGCTAATAAACAATTAGCATACTAATATTGACCATTTAAAAATTACTTTTAAGAGCGATCTTATCCTGTTATAAAGATGTGGTCGACGTTGAACACAACGCGTCCATGTATGTAGTTGTAGTTAAAGTTGGAGGAGTATTTGTAAACACTCTAAAGTGAGAGGTAAAGATTGTGGGTATATTATAGACCCAAAACATAGTTGTTGCTGTTAATGGACAAACACGACAATGTCCTAATTAATAGCGAGAGGATATCAGTGTCATTAATGTTTTGATTAACATTATTACATATTGATGCACAATAATAATATGTTATAAGGGTTTTTTGTTCATCTGTTAAAAGATTAAATCACAAACGTGAATCGTCGTACACATCTGAATAGTGATTAATCGTTCTCTGGTTAGGAGGTACTCAAACGGCTGTCCAAGATATTTGGGCACCAAGCAATAAAATTTTCTGAAAAAAATACAAATAATCAGTTTACATTAAATGAAAAAAAATAATTTTATTTTTGAAAAGAAACCCTACCAAAAAAAAAAAGAAAAGAAAAGGGCTGGAGAAGGCATGAGTGGGCCTGCATTGAGCAGCATAGCAGGCTGTCCGGTTCGGTCTCTCTCTGGCCTGGCCTGACGAAAATTACTCTACGCACCCCCCATGCTACTCTTTTAACCCCCCTGAAATCTAGAATTGCCCTTCATTTTTCACTAAATATGTGGTTCGGATAATATAATCCGAACCTAGACAACGAGTAAAAACCCCCAGTTCGGATAATTTTATCCGAATATTTACTTACACAATTCGGAAAATATTTTCCGAACTCTGTCGAATAAGAACAGAACAGAATACACGAACTGCATAGAGCAGTTCATTAGTTTTATGGTTTTGCAAAGGAAAGGGGTCAAAGAAACAAGTTTTAGAGTGCGCGATTCTTCATCAAATCCTCATATTTGCAACTATCTCATATCAATTTGTTGAATCTATCACCTACATTCAAGTAAGTATCAATTAAGTTTTAATTTTGGTAGGTTTATGAGTTAGGGGTTTAGGGTTTGGGAAAAGAACTTATTTTGATTGTTTAGTTTGTGATGTTATTGGGTTGTTATAGATTATGATGGTTGGGTGAGTAGCAATTTGATAATGGGTTATAAATTATGATGATTAAAAAGGTTTATGAGTTTAAGATTTATTAGTTTAGGATTAATCAACATTGTTAGGTTTGTATGATGATTGTAAGATTTTTGATGATTTTGTTATAGATTATGATTATAAGTTGTTTGATTTAGGTTGTATGATTTTAGATTATGATTATAAATTATGGTTATAAGTGGTTTGAGTAAGTTGAATAATTTGATGATTTTAATTGTTGTTGTTGTATAGTCATGGAAGAAGGCGAAGGCGTTACTGGAAGAGGTAGACATGGTAGACCAAGTCGGACACATGTATCGGCTCGAAAAGTTAGTAATCCTGCTGATGCTTCTGATCCTGCTCCTACTCCTTTTCCTACTCCTGCTGCTGCTCCTACTCGTGTTCGTGGTTCAAAAAGAAGTAAGAAAACACGTCAGGAGCCTGAGATAGTTCCAGGAAACAATGATGATGAAGCTACTGGTTCACAGCAACCTACTGAGATTGAAGTGGGTGATGATGTTGTTAATGACAAACCTGTGCGGCGCAGACGTATACCCAAACCACCTGTCCGGCGTCAACATGCTTTTCAGGAGGGAGAAGAAGAAGATGAAGAAGGATATGGAGGTGGACCAAGACATACGTCTTTGTTGACCGATTATGCCGAGCATAGGTCTATTATAATATGGAATGCAGATGAAGTTGAAGATAAGGAGGTATAACAATTATAATTTTGGTTAATTGTTGTTTGATAGCATCGTTATTAGTTTTTATAATTTATAGTGTATGTGTCTTACAATTATAGATTTGATATTTTTCAGGTTTTGAATTTTACCCAAAAAGTCACAACTCATGGAATGAAGATGTTCAAACTCAAAAAACCTGTCCGTAATGATGACAATGATTGGTTTTGGGATGTCATAATTGAATCTGGTCTCGAGCCCCTTCTGCATACTAGCTACAATGTTATAAATCATGGGCTGATGACAGCATTTTCCGAGAGATGGTATCCGGAAACCGAGACCTTCCACCTTCCCTTTGGTGAGATTGGCATCACATTGGATGACATCCAGCATCTTCTCCATCTTTCCATCCGAGGACGCTTCTTGGACTACTCCAGAATGGACAGAGCTGATGCTCTAGACTTGTGTGTTAAGGCCCTTGGATGTGACCCTGCCGAAGCTGAAACTGAATTCATTTTCACTCATGGTCAACATTTGAGACGTAGTTTCTTGAAGAATATTTATTTAGAGAATTGGGAATCTGCTGAAACTGCTGTTGAGGAGGATCAGCCGGAGGAAGTGGTACGTGAGTACAGAGAGAGGTGCATCAGAGCTTTTCTGTTGTATGTGGTCAGTTGTACCATTTTCACAAACAAGAGTGACAACTATGTAGATGTTGTCTTCCTACAATACTTCACTGACTTGACAAATATTCATACGTGGAATTGGGGTGCAGCTGCTCTGACTTATCTTGTGAGGTACATGAATGAGTCATCAAAGGCCAAGTCTGGAATGATGGCAGGATACTTGTCTCTGCTTGAGGTAAGTAAATTACTAAATTTTGCAAGTTTTGGTTATTTATGTTTTGAAATTTAGAAGTAATTTATAAATAAGTTTTAGTAGATAGTCTTATAAATAAATTTTAGTAGATAGTTTTATAAATAAGTTTTAGTAATTTAGAAATAATATATATATATATATATATATATATATATATATATATATATATATTAACAATTGATCTATATTTTGTAGGGATGGATAATGACACATTTTCCTACCATTGTCCCGTATCTTGATGCTGATAACTACATAGATCATATGCCAATGTGTGGTAAGTATGGCGCAAAACAAGGGCACGTTGATGCGGCGAATTATAGAGCATATTTGGATAATGTTCAGGTGACTGATGTGGTATTCGCTCCATATGAAAAGCTCCGTCATGTACGTCCCATGATCGATGAATGTTGGTTCTCTGGCTGGTTGAGATGCGGAGACCTGAAAGCAAAACACTTGCCTGAACGTGTGATGAGACAATATGGACACGTTCAAGGCATACCAAGGCCACCTGCTATTGCCGCGCCATTTGTCATCAATATCAAACATATTTCTAGAATGTTTGAAGAAGAAATTGAGAATCATATAATCCCCGTTGATGAGAGGGGTCCTACTGTTGAATACCCATGGGACGTGTCTGCTGATTATATGAACTGGTTTTGGGAAGTTTCGCACCCGAAGATGCGTCCAGCAAGTGCACTTGTTACTTCTCAATTGCGATTACTCCAGATGGTGAGGACTGATATAAATGAAGCTTTTGAAGGTGAGGTTGAACAAGGAACACCAATTCATGGTCGTTTGACTCGGATGTTGGGGTATGTTAATCCGGCGGTGATGGGCTTTGACAATTAGAGACATGGTAGGAGAGGTCGTAGAGGTGGAAGCGTGCATATGGAGGAGTGACACTTTTTTTTAAGCAATTTGTTAATTTAATGACTTTATTTTGGTTTATTTTGGTATGTAACCGGATTAATGTGTAAGCGGATTATTTAGCTTATTTTGTTTAATGACTTTGTATGACTTTGTTTTAATTTGAGGATTATTTATTTTGCTTATTTTTGATTATTTCCTGGTTAATTACGTTGTTTAAATAGGTACGTATTCAGAGTTATTGAGATAACTTGGTTAACAAAGTCGAAAACACATAAACTGGCTTCTGGTTTAGCAGGTTCGGATTATATTCTCCGAACTGGACCTGTAAGCATAAGTCTTGATTATGTAAGGCTTGTCCTCTACATTACCAAGACCATGTCTTGCTGTTATAGGTCTTTCAATAAGCATAAGTCTTTCAAACTCTACTTGCCGATCCGTGAAACTGAATTCCCACTCCGCAGCTTGTTCGGTGCGATGAATCCTCCACTCAAGACACGTCCGAGGTAAAGGGCACTCATCCTTCAACTTAACATACCAAAAATGAATGCCAAGTAAAAAAATACACATAAGACGTGAAGATGGTTTGGATGGTGGTTTGGTACGCCATGGGAAAAAGGTTTCAGATACGCCTTCTACCGGATCAGTCAGAAGTACTACAACTTTATTGTAGGCATTAGCAATGATATGACCCATGTCTGGAAATTGTAACCAATATTCCCTTGGCGCAATTCTTCTTTTTCTGGCTTTTTCAGGAGGGCATAGAGCTTTGATGAGATATTCATATCTCTCGGAATTAAAAGCTCTCACGTATGCAGGTTTGTGATGTCTTAACTCCCTAGACATGGCAAGCTGCACCAAATAAAACTCATCTTCAGTTTTACCATCATCCACAGCAATTGCGCGAAATCCACAAAATCCGTCACCAACGACTTCAGTCACATCATCGATCCATGGTTGAATAAATTTGGCCATCATACGAATACAACTGGGCAACTTTTTAGTCTTTGATGTTGATGCCTGACTTGGTGGAACTTGGGTGGATTGTGAAGCTTGAGAATCCGCCCAAATCTTATCCACATGCTCAAAATATGAAGGGTCACGTTTGGTGGATTTCGTTCCCTTCGATTTAGAGGCATTTTTGGATTTAGCGGACTTGGATTTAGCGGACTTGGATTTAGCACTAACTAACGGAGGGGTCAAGTTTGTGGTGACTGGCCATGCAAAATGACGTAATCCTTCTTTGATTTCAGCTCTCAAAACGGAGTCTCCTTTTTTTAATCGCTCCTACAAAAAAAATTACAAACCTATTAAACAATTTATTTCGAACATTAAAACAGGCTTACCTATAAAAATGACAAACATTAAAATGAGCTTATTTATTAAAATTTAATTAACCTGGATAGCATTAATCTCTTCTAAGCACATGTAATCATCTTCGACTTCACCGACTTCGCCGTCATTGAACACCAATTTTTTCCACTGACTGTCCACCTCATCAAGTGTAATAGGTAGCTTGTCATGTAGCTTTCTAGCAATCTCACATGCACAAGGCAAACCAAATAATGCTCTCATCACACAACCGCATAGTTCGCGGTCCATACCAACCTCTTCAACTCTTTTTTCTTCTTGTGAGATAATGTCCAACGCAACTCTCGAAATATTAAACACTAGATGCTTGTACAAGATTTTTCCCTCATGTCTGTGTTCCGCAACAGACAAACTCCTACCAAACTCACCCTGTATCTCAGTGAACTGACCAATCAAGCTTTTGTGGATCGCTTCCCATAACCTGACATAATCATTCTGATTGTCTGTCAAGTAACCCTTCAATCTACCATGTGCAGACTCAACCCTGTTGGATGTAGTATTGTCAAAATGCATAATACGGTTAGTCCACGCTAGTACAAATTTCTCTTTATCTTTGTTTAAAACTTTTCTTTCAAAATATGTGATAAATCTTGGCCACCTCTGACATACATTCCTAAATTCTTCCAGATTATCAGCATATTCCTCTTCAGTACTTGAAAAAATCACAGCCTCATAAGATTTCTGAATATATTTAAACACATCTTTCTGCTTCTCCTTGTCCCCATCCTTAACAAAGCAAGTTGTCTGCATCTTGGTTTTCACATTTCTCCTAACATGAAGTGAACAAACCAACGGTGTTGCTTCAGGAAATACTCTCTTCACCGCATTCATCAGACCGTCCTGCCTATCGGTAACAATGACCTTCGGTGAGATATCTTTGTTCCTTAGAAGACCACGACAAGCTTGAAGGGCCCACGTGTAATTTTCTTCTTTTTCATTTTTTAGCAAAACATAAGCAACACAAAACGTCTGATCAGTCGATGTGACTCCGACTATCTCGAAAAGCGGCATTTCATACCGGTTGGTTTTGTATGTGCAGTCCATTATCAAAATAGTCGGAAAAGAATTGAACAAGTCTACGGATTTAGGGTGTGAAAAGAAGATATCTTGCACAATTGTAGACTCACCGACCGTCCTTGTTCTGTAAACATAGTTGTTATCCCCTAGACATTTAAACAATTGTTGCATTTCAGTCATTGAACCCCTAATTCAAACCTTATTTCTATGAACTACGTTGTAAACTTGCTTAATGACGGTTGAGTTCTTCGGGTCTCGCTCTTTCATTGTGGACATGATATTTTTAGGCTTGACCAAATTTCTTGTCAACTCAACCACCAATTGTTTCTCTTCCGGTTTCAAACGCCCGGCAACCAAATGACCTTCTAAAGCACGGTCCATAACATGGTTGTGTTTCCCCGAGACCACCGTGAGATTCCATTCCTTTGATACATGAAAATATCCACGGAGCCTAAATGGACAACCGCATTTTCTCGTTCCAATTGATTCCATTTTTGACTTCTTATTGGTCGGTTTGTAAAAACCTCCCCTTTCGCAACCCAACACAAAATACTGTTTTCTTCTATCGAAACCATTGTCAGACTTGACAATTACAACAGAAAAATTTAACTTTGCCGCTTCACCCCGAACCCAAGCAATGAGCTCGTCTCTATCACGGTATTTTTTTTCGGTATGAAATTGAGCACTCGTATCAATTTCTACCGGCTCGGGTTGAGGACGGTTAAAGTTGGATTCAACATCCTCGACCGGCAAACTTTGTTGACCCTCAACTTGAGGAATGTTTGAGATCGTTTCACCATCACCATTTACAACAACCGGCTCAGCTTCATTCATTGCATCCCCCATAGCTACAAATACATCAAAATCAATATCACAAATCAATACAAAACCAATATTTTCAACATACACTAATTATATTTATGCAATATCACTAATTACATCAAAACCAATATCACAATTTATATTTATGCAATCATATATTCAACATATATTAAAACAACCATATTCAATCATATTTAAACAAACAACAAAATCAACCAAATATATTCAAAACCATTTTTAAACAAGTTTAAGGCCAGTTCTGGCGCGCAGAATCCGAACCAGTTCGGATAATATTCCCCGAACTGCATCCTCGCGTTAATTCGGAAAATTTTATCCGAACTAACCTCTGTCAGAAACCCAGAAAACCAGACGAACATAAAACCAACAAACACAAAAAGTAATCGGTTCAAATGAGAGATTACCTTATGTTGATGCTCTAAAGTGTGTTCAAATCCCTCCCCAATGCTCCAATCTTCCGTTTGAATCTCAAAACAAAAACAATGAAAAACTTTTGAGAGGTTTGTTTTTGATTGTGTGTAGAGTAAGTTGGGGAAAGTGAGAGCTAGTTCAGCTTAAGTAGTAGGGGTTCGGAGAATTTTTCCCGAACTTTGACGTTTATACAGTTCGGATTATATAATCCGACTGGGAGGCATCAGTTCGGGTAATATAATCCGAACTTACCTGCGCGCATGCAAGGGCTTAATGGTCAGTTAGGGGGGAAAAGAGAAACATGGGGGGGTGGGCAGAGTAATTTTCTGGCCTGACCCGCGTCTACTTTTTCATTTCTCATTTTTTCTATTTATTTATTTATTTATTTATTTATTCTTTTACCCGTTCCGTTCCTTTTCTCTCTCTCCCTCGTCGTTACTTGCTTGCTGTTCCTGTTCGTTTTCAATATCTTTTTTGATCACACACACACACACTCTTCCTTTTCTTTCATTCACAATCCAAAATCTAAGTCAAATTAGAGAATGAATGAATAACTTCCACTTTCCTTCTTCTCTTCTCCTCTCCACCCTGTCATCACACATCATCATCAACCATAATTGATTACCAATTTCTCTTGATTCACTCTTCCACTGTTCTTTCCTTCTTTCTTTCCATCATCACCACCTTTTTTCAACCCCACACACACTCCCCTCTCACTCCAATAACATACATCATTTCTTCTATTTCTTTCTAGGGTTTTTCATTTCATTCCCCCTTATTTCAATTTAATTCTAAATTATAATTAAATAAAATCCCTTTTCCTTTTCCACCTTTTTATTAATTCCTTATTATTACTTTACCCTAATCTCTCTTTCTCTCTCACACACACCATATATTCTCCGTTCTTCTATTTCCTGTTTCTCACTGATCCACACGCACCCACTCTTTCTTTGTGTTTTCCCTTTTCGCTTAATTACCCTAATTCTTAGTATTGTTATTCTTGTGGGTGCGTGTGGAAGTGAATAATAATAGTGATTTTTAATTTCTTATCATATAAATAAATAAATAAATGGCATATCAATCGATTCAGGGTCCTAGTTCAGGATCAAGTTCAAGTTCAGGGTTTCAATTGTTGAATTCACCTTTTGGAGATACAACTTATACTAAGGTTTTTGTTGGTGGATTGGCATGGGAGACTCAGAGTGAAACTATGCGCCGTTACTTTGAACAGTTTGGGGATATTCTCGAAGCCGTCGTCATCACTGATAAGAACACCGGCAGATCCAAAGGCTACGGTTTTGTGAGCATCTTTGCTTTTATTATTAATGTTGGCATTATTATCATTACTAGCCAATAACATCACACACACGCAACCACCAACTTGTTTCTTTCTTTCTTTATTTATTTGCTTTTATCTTATACCAATTGATTTTACTACTATTATTATTATTATTATTATTATTATTATTAATATTATTATTATTATTATCCATATATTGATTGATGATATCACATAGACTAATGTATGCTTGCATTTTTCATTATTACTATTACTATAGAATTGAAAGAATGACTTGATTTCTATCTTATCTGCATGGAATTGGAGGGTATAGGTGACTTTCCGTGATCCAGAAGCTGCTCGAAGATCATGTGCTGATCCAAGTCCTGTTATTGATGGTAGAAGGGCTAATTGTAACTTGGCTTCCCTCGGTCGTCCACGACCCCCTATCCCCTTTGGTATTATTACTAGTATTACTTAATTTCTATACCTTCCTTACTTTTAATTTGAATTAACTACTGCTACCTTTTCATCTTATCTTTTGTTGTTGTGCTTCATACTTTACCTAAATGGGACTACAGTTGTTTAATTCTCATGTCGATTATTTGCATTGACTGCCTTTCATTATTTATATCATGTCATCACCATTGTCATTTGCGGTTATTTTAATTTTTATCATGGGAATTCCACATTGTACCTTGGTTGATCCTTTAACCCACTGTCTTTGTCTTGCTTAAGTAAACGAGTTTATCTCAAGCAATGTTATACTACTATTATTCTTTCCTTGATATGCGTAGCAGTCTGCTACAACTCAAAGCTTCCATATTACTTTTCCTACATAGAATATTGATTGCATATATTTTCTGTGCGCTTCTTATCTTTTGTAGGACGGGTAAGACCAGCATCCCCTTATGTTGGAACTTCGCTACCATCCCGTGGGGCTTACGTTGGAGGTTATGGCTACCAGCAGCCACTTTCCTATGGCTATCAACAAGGAATGGTTTATCCTCCTTACGGGTTAGTGGACGCCGTTGCATGTGATTGCAAAAACCTGGATTTGAAGATTTATTTTCACTGCAAGTCTGCCAATAATTTTGCTCTTGCCTTTTCTGTGTTTTGGTTCTTTTTGTGTCCATGCTTATTTTAGCAGTTACTTAACTCATTTTGAACCCATTCATCGTGTTTTGTTGACTGTTATATAACAGTGATGAGGTCAACTAGACCCGTACAACATGTTCTTGCAAAGAAACGATTAGTATATTTTTTTCTTTCTGTGGCAATCAGTACATGACTATCACGAGTCAAAACATGCAGAACCCTCGTGGTATTGGTTAGTTAGGAGGGGAAAATCCTGATAGATTTGGTCATTACTGGTCCACTGTATGTGGAAACCCTATGTTAATTGGATGTAATAAACAATACTTGTTTAACATTAATCTCCATGTGTGTGAGGTGTTCCTAATCACATTTGCATTGTGCATCAGGATGTATTACACCAGAATCATGCTATATAGGTGATCTTTTCAACATTATATGTGGTTGTTTTATCTTTGCAGGTATACGGCATATGGACCTGAATACGTCTATCCACAGGTCAAACTAGTTTCTTTAATTGGCTTAAGTTAAATGTCAATGCTATTTGTAAGATGCTGACTTTTCAACTTCTTCCGTCTTGTCTAACAGAGTATGTACAACCCCTATGCGGGTCAACAGTACCTTCAGATATACGGTGTGCCTGGTGCAGTGAATACAACTGTTTATCCTTATGGACAATTGGGTCAAGCTATTCCTGGTGGTCATGGTTATACAGCAATGCAGGGTTATACAGTACCAGGTCATCAGCTTGTTCCCTATGGTGGATCCAATGTTAATGCAATAACGACGTCACCTGTGCCTGCCATTCAAGCCCCATATCCTAGTGGTACAGTCCTCACCTCTGTCCTAAAGAATTTTGATTTGTGATTTGGGTCATTCCTTTTCTTGCATTTCACACACCTCAATTTGAATAACGCACCTTATATATATATATATATATATATATATATATATATGAACATCTATCTTTGGGGTTATTCTTTGAGAAACAAAAGCCCTGTATCTTGGAAATAACATTCATTTGAAAACATCTTAGTGAATAACTTATAAATCTTAACAAGCATTGATATGCCAGATTTACACACTTTTTTGCTGTTGGTATGCACACTGAAATTAATGAATGATGCGTCATATTTTGGAATTTCAGTCATCAAACCCTGTCTTATACTCTTATGTACAAAATTAAGGGTATGGTAATATACAATAGAAGGTTGAGTTTTTTTTATAAAGAATAGTTGATTCCTTTTATATTTATACAGTGTTGTAAAATTGTATATATAACAGGGCATTAAACTCTATTGATTATTATTTAGTGAAAAACTTTAAATGCTATGCAAATCAGAAAATGGGTTTAAGTGATTCTTAAGTATTTGCCTTTTCAGGAATTGCTGCACCAGTTCCAGGCCAACCACAATTTATTGTTTCTCCTCAGTTCATACAAGGTGGCGGTCCTGACCAAACAGCTGGTTAGGAGGACGATTAAGGTGAGCTTTTCACCAAGCATTTTACAGTGCATATCTCTATGTACATCATGTATTTATGCTTTAGATCTACCTCTGTTGCAGATGTCCTTAGTTTGCAGCAGGACTAAGAGCAGTGGAACTGCTACTTGAGTGGCGGGCTTCTAATCTAGCCTTGCAAGTATTTATTTTGCATTCTAGAGGTATTGTGGCTATGTTATACATTGTCTCATTGATAGGGGTAGAAATGAACTAAGTTGCACACGAGCTGCTCATAATTCTTAACTCAAACTCATTATTTGGCTCACTAAGCCGAGCCGGTGAGCAATTGAAGTGAGTATAACTGGGCTCATTCACATACTGTAGTGAGTGCTCAACTTGTTTGTGAGATAATATCATGAAATAGTATTTCCAATTAATATTTACTTCATGAAAATGATTGGTCTGAGTTGAAAATGTCGGTACTGAAAACATGATTTAGCTTTTAACAAATTTTATGATGTGTACTGTAGGTCATATATAGTCATGCTCATCAAGTCGTGTCTGAGTCAGCTCCAGATGGCGGAGGAAAATGGAACGTGCAGGCTGCTTCTTCCATTTGGACGTTTACGCTACTGTATTTATACCTAATACTACTCGTACTCGGGAAGAGTGGCGGTAGTATTGGATCAATGGTTGTCGGAATAGGTTTCTGGCAGTCATGTAGGAATAAACTTGTGTAAAAAGAAAATCACGTCTGAATCAAAATATGATTCTTTGTAGTCTTGTCCAACATTTGGTTTGTAGATAGTCCATGTTAGTGAATTGCGTGAAGATGGATGGTCCATCACATTGAATGTGACTTTTGTGCATAGTAGTTGTCATAGGTTCTACCACAAGACACGGTTGTAATTTGATGATTTTATGAAGAACTTGCCGTTATTGCAGGGTAGACCCATCATCAGTATATTCCATTAGAGAAGATTGCAGTGTAGTGTTTATATATTACCATCATTCAGTAGTACGTAGTCTTGTCAAACATTTTCTTCAATCAATTGAATTTTTAACTTTCTTTAAAGCGTGTCTTCTTCAGTTGTCGTTAAATTCTATTTATCTGATTATTCTTAAGAAGTTCAATTGCTTTTTAATGATTGATGGAGTTGGTCACGGTAATCACGCACTATGGTCCTGTAATCACCAGGGTGGTGATATCATTGGAGTCGGTTGGTTGGATTAGTTTGTACCATTTGTTGGATCACAAAGCAATTGTTATATGTCATGATTGCCCGCAACTACAGGATTTATTCCCTCGTCAATTTCTGGGAGTCAAAATCAGAATAAAATAAAATTATTACCTATGGCTATGGGTTAATGATTTGTAAATTGCCATTTTTTTTCTTCTGTTTGATAGTGTAGTGACTAGAATTTTATCTTATAAAGTGAATAGATTTTTTTTTTGGTATAGTTATAAAGTGAATAGGTTGACGTAGAGTTTGAACTTTTGTATTTGCATATAATATATAATGTTACTATAAACTGAGTTATGTTCACAGGACTATAAATCACCAAATTTATTCTGGTCTTAATTTAACAAATTAACTGTTAAAAAATTTTGTACAATAATTTATATGATTTTTTTAAACATCGTTAATCTTTATATGTCTAAATATTTCAAATGATTTTATATTTGTCTGAAATTTTATACAAATGAATAATATGATATAAAAATTTATATTAGTTAAAATATTATTGAGTGATTTAGATGTAAGCAATCGAGGAGGAGAGTATATTAGAAAAAAACTTAAAAATAAAGGTTCTGTGTAGTAGGAACTAGGAAGTGATACTAACAAAATAGGAAATT
Organism: Trifolium dubium; assembly: GCA_951804385.1. Lineage (NCBI taxonomy): Eukaryota > Viridiplantae > Streptophyta > Magnoliopsida > Fabales > Fabaceae > Trifolium > Trifolium dubium. Next base: position 44,104,400 of record OX638063.1, on the reverse strand, counting down.
AAACTTCCTAAAAATAAAAACTTAGGCATATCCCTTGACCCTTATGACTAGGATTTTTTTTTGGTACAATAAGAAGACTAGGAATTTTTTTTTTGGTACAATAAGAAGACTAGGATTTTATTCTAACAGAAAATTACTTCAGTAAACTCCTTCAGAGCCAACCGGGACAAGTGGCAAATTAATGGCGACCTCAACCTCAGATAGACTCGCCGAGCCTCCGTCTTCCGCCACCGAAGCACCGCAACCTCAAATTCAAACTCAACCTCCAACTTCTACTCCGCCTCCGCCTTCTGCAAAGCCACCACCAACACCTCCGCCGGCGAAACCGGAAGCCCCACTGCCAGACCCCAAACCATCTAGCGATGCCACCTTAATCCTAATCCCAAGTCACTCAAGATGGTTCTCTTGGGATTCCATTCACGAATGTGAGATTCGCAACATTCCAGATTCTTCCAAGAACCCTAAGGTTTACAAATACTACAGAAACTCTATAATTAAGCATTTTAGATTCAATCCCAATAGAAAATTAACTTTCACCGATGTTCGCAAAACGCTCGTCGGTGACGTTGGTTCAATTCGAAGAGTCTTCGATTTCCTTGAAGCTTGGGGTTTAATCAATTATCATCCTTCTTCTTCGTCGCTCAGTAAACCCTTCAAATGGGAAGACAAAGACACTAAACCTGAATCAGCATCAAATTCTACGGATTCTCCTCCGGCTCCGATCAAAGAAACTGCTAAGAGAATCTGTAGTGGTTGCAAAACTCTCTGCGTCGTTGCTTGCTTTGCCTGTGATAAGGTTTCTTTAGTTTTCCTCTTTTTCCATGTAAAATTTGTATGCATGTTGTATTATTAAAAATATTTGATATTGTTTGTGATTTTTTGATAGTGTAATTAAACTGTGAATTTGGGTGCAGAATGATATGACTTTGTGTGCGAGGTGTTTTGTTCGCGGAAACTATCGAATTGGTATGAGTAATACTGAATTCAAGAGAGTGGAGATAAGTGAGGAGACCAAAACTGAATGGACTGAGAAGGATACATTGAATCTTCTTGAAGCTATTACGAATTTCGGTGATGATTGGAAGAGGGTTTCTCATTATATTGGTGGTGGTAGGACTGAGAAGGAATGCGTTGCTCGTTTTCTCAAGCTTCCTTTTGGTGATCAATTCCTGCATTATCAGCAGTCTGAGTCTGCTCCTCTTACTGATGATGGTTCAAATCAGTTGAAGCCTCCTGCTGATGCTGAATGTGAAACGGAAACTGTTGACTCGGATAAATCTAGTAAGAGAATGCGTCTCACACCTCTTGCGGATGCAAGCAATCCTATTATGGCTCAGGTTCTTTCTTAGCTTAAAATTATCCTTGTTTTCTTTGAATTATTGTTGATTATATTTGTGTTATACTAATGTTTGGGGTGGAAAAGTTAAACTTTGTTTGATTCTAGCAATAAAAAATCATGATGTGTACTATAATTATCCGTGTTTTCTTTGAATTATTGTTGAATATGCACTGTGTTGAATTGTGGATGATTTCTTTGGAATTTCTTGTGTCTTTACAATTTCTTTGTTCAAATTATTGCAGGCTGCTTTCCTTTCTGCTTTGGCAGGGACTGAGGTTGCACATGCTGCGGCTCAAGCTGCTCTGACGACTCTGTCCGATGTTTACAAGTCAACTAGAACTAACAATCGGTCATTTCAAAGGAATGCATTGCAGCAAGGTGAGAATGACATATAACCTGGCTTAAGGTTATAGGCTTTTGAATGAATTTAAGCTGTCATCTGTGTAATGGTTTATCATGAAATGAATGGACCATTGTTTATTGGGTACACTGTATTATTTGGAATGGTTTGTGAAATTTTAAACTCGTTTCCTCAGTAAAAATTTGGCTTTATGTTTCATGCAGATGCTGGTGTTGCATCCAACGGTGGTAATGCTTCAGATTCTATCCAAGGGTCTCTATTGCGTGCAAATTTACAGCATGAAAAGGAAGAATCAGATGTGGGAAAAGCAATTTCTGAGATTATAGAAGTTCAGGTTTGTCATGTGTTAACAACTTACGGTTTTGTTTGATGGTATTTGCACTTAATTAGTTTGATAATCTTTCCTAAATATTGGATGTTGTGCTCTATAGATGAAAACTATCCAGGACAAGCTTATCAAGTTTGAAGATTTAGACCTGCTAATTGAAAAAGAATCCCAGCAGTTGGAGCAAGTGAAGAGTTTGTTTTTCCTTGATCAGCTTAATCTTTTATTTCGTAAAACATCTGCACCAACGACCTGAGAAGGCAATAATGTAAAGAGGAATTGATGACGGACGAGTCTTAGTTAGCTATTGATCTTAGGTTTAGCTGGGTGTATTCATTTTTCCTTTTTAACTATTCCTCACTCTATTCCTTTGGTTGTGAAGGCACTGAAGTGTTTGTTCGATATTATAATAGCAATATCTCCATATGGTTGTCCATTATATATTGTCAACTTGCTCACATTATTGCGTTTATTACATTATTACGTTTGTTTCAGAAAGTGTTTTTGTTTAATTTCAAAGAACAAATTATTTATATCAAAATAGTGATGAAGTTGCACCACTAATCACAAAATACACATTTTAAAACAAATTTTACATAATTTAACTCATTTAAGAGGTAGTTTAGAGCAATGCAAAACTGTAGTATGGCAATGTCCGACGCCAAACTGTAATCAGATTTTCTCCATATGCTTGTGTTATTGCATGCTTGGTTTGAAATAAAATTGTAGGGAAATGTTGTAGGGAAATGGTTCGACTGATTTATTTATTTACTTGCTATCTTTTCATCCAATAAACCAGGAGAAAAACAATTCTCACTTTTCTCCTGTTTTTGCATCAATTCAAAACTATGTATGGATTACAGAACCATCCTACTTTCTCTTTATTTTTCTTCATTCTTTCCTATCTAATTTCTATTCAATCATTTTTTGTCAGCAACAAACCACTAGGGTAGTGCTTAACCAAAGGTACACTGATATGATATTCACTGCAAAATATCTTATCCATTACATAAATTTTAGTTTCATTCATTTATACTGTTTTGGTCTATCAGTTTTGAAGGAAATGCCATAGTATCAGACAGACATTTCTAGCTTATAAATAAAGTCATGAAAACATCACGATGAAGCCCATGAAAGAAAGCTATGCAAAATTTTCTCTCTCGTCAGTTAACATTTCTTTATGTGAACTTGAATGATCGAACCGCCTGCAAATTTCAAGTGGAAGTTGAATGAATTTCAGTACATAAAATAGTACCTACTTCAATGAACTATGGTGCATTATTGCATAAACTAAATGCCAGAATGAATATCTGAGCATCAAGTGTCAAATTCAGAACAGTATCTAGCATGAAAGAAGTTAACCTTCTGAATTTTGGAAGCATACTTGTCTGTTTCCTCTTCCCCATACTGCATGTACATATAGGCAACAACATAAGAGTCCTTACTAAGGAACATTTAGCTCTATACTGAAACATCACACACACACACACAAACATACACAGACTTTAGTATATGTAACAGTACCTGTCCTGTCACTGTATACAGTCTGTTATACCAGCCATTTGTTAACATTCCAATAGCTGAATATAGATGTTTGCGACTCTCGCCAGGACTTTGCAGCGTATACTCAATGAAATAAAATCCTGAACAATTAAGCACTTAGAACTTCAAAATTCACCCATAATTTCAGTTTTTGAGAATTCTCTGTCTCATTAAGTATATATTAGAAGTTAGAACTATATGTAGGACCTATACCATTTTCTTTCCCTTACTGTAACAACCTTATAACCTATGAGTTTAGCAGCAGTTTTCAATGAAATTTAAGAGTGAAAGTGTGCACCTTTAGATGATTTACAATCTATGAGTTTAGCAGCAACACCAGGTGGTTTTTTCCAGCTTCTGTCCAGTCCACTAACCTATTATATTTTTTTTAAGGAAATAGTTGGGAAAATTAAGCATTAGTTGAAACTGAAAGAGAGAAAACCAGCAAATAACAATTTTGAATTTGATCAAGAAATGACACCAGAGTATCAGCAAATTCTTCAACTTTGCCAAATGATTCCATCTTAGTGAAATCCGGTCCTACCCCTGTGATCACAACGCTCACTGAAGCAACAAATCGATAGCAATTAGTTTTATATGTATACAATGCAATTTGCAACTGATGAAGAACACATCAAGGGGAATTTTACTATACCATTGGAATTAGATTCCTCTTTTGGGTAGAAAGCAGTTAGCGATTTAAACCCTGCAGATTCTCCTGTTCCTACTTGCCACTCTGATCCAAACCATTTAAACAAAAAAGAAGTGCATGATTAATTTAAATTAAGCCACTGAATTGAATTCATAGGTATATATAGACCATGGTGCATGTTTGGTACCACGACGAGTTTATCAGAATCACGATGAGCATCCACCGTGATACCAAACATACATTACTTGCAAACTTTCAATTCAATTCACCTTGAGGAATCTCAATCTTGAACTTGTTCTCATCGTCGCTGTAGATACTAAAATCCTCGGACACATCTGAGACACATTTAAATTGAAAAATAAATACTATGATACTTACTTACCAATACCATTACTAATGTAGTAATAATACAAAGTTGAATACAAGGAACACTTTTTTTAGGAAAAAATAAAAAGAAGTACTAGCAATAATCACCATTGAGTGCCAATGCATTTGAGACAGTAGATGGAGCTGCAATTGCTGCTGTGGCTGTGTAAAGAATCAGTTGTCTTCTATTCACAGTAAGTCCTTCTTCCAAGGAAGAACTAATAAAACACATATATTAATAATATTAAGCATAATGAATGTTTATGCATGATGATTAGACATGAGAAACAATGGAAATTGAGAAGTAAAAGCTATTATATTCTTACAGTAAATATGGTTTTGTTTTATGATGTTCCACTGTTATAGGAGATGATAAACCTGAACAACAAAAAGCTCAGGAAAATCCATTAGGAATATTGAACAGAGTGAAAATTTAGATTGTTTAGTAAAATAGGGAAGAAGAAGGTGCATGCATGGTGAAGGACCTTTGTCGCAGGCAGAGGTTGTTGGTCGGATGTGAAGACAGCTGAACCATGAAATGGAAGCCATTCCTTTAAGATCACTTTCTTCTCTTCTCAGTCTCACCCTTCATTTCCTTTATTATCTGTTTAATTACACTTCTATCCTCTACAAAGACACTTTCTATTCTATCAACATTTTTAAGATACAACTAATGTACTGTTTTCTTCCAATTTTACCCTCAATTTGGAGAAAATATTTTAATCAATCAGCTATTTATTGAATTGGGGATATTTCTTCATTCTTATGCAAAAACTATGAAGTATTATATTATATCTATGAATGTTTTTTGTCCGTAGATGAAGTTGTAAGCAGGCACCACTGAAACTCACACACAACTGTGAAGTTCTAGATTTAAATTTGAATAACCGTGTCTAACCGAGCAATTTCGGTATTGCCAATTGGGCTAAGACTTCTACTGATTTACATACATGATGTATATGGCTTAAATTATGCATTATGATCAGCATATGATTTGATGTTGCTTTGAATTAATGTGTTAAATTAAGTAACTTAATATAAGCAATTCAAAATTGATGTTTTGCCTTGTCATACCAGCATAATCTTTTTAAGTAAGGTGCTCTCATTACTAAGCTTATGGTTTATTATACTGACCAAAAGTCCAAAATGCAAGAAATAGAACATGTTCAGTTCAACAACAAAAATTGTTTAATAAGAAATGATAGATTTTTTAACTAAAGTTTCATCCATACACAAATGTGAAAACTAATTCCTATGAAATCCATTTAAAAGAAAATTGCTGAAAAGAAGAGTAAATGAAATTGACAAGATATGGAAATTATTATTGAATTGAAGACATATTACATTGCTTCAAAGGAAAATATGGAAATTAGAAATTCAAAGAGAACTCATAAAAGAAATACAAGTGAATTAGAAATTCAATGGATCAAAGATATAGGAAATTAAATCTTATTTCTTCTTGGTAGGATAAGAAGCCATCTTGTAGAGTCCACAAATCCCTTCAGGCTTTCCAGTGTTTCTCTTCATCCTTATAAACCCTTTCTCTCCCCATTTTGCCCCCCATGAATTCTTCACTATGATGTAATCCAAATTCTTTGATGTACCATATCCTACTGCTGACACACCATGATCTAGCTCACTTCCACAATGTCCATCAAACACACCCTACATTGACATACATGGTATGGTAGTAGTTAAATAACCAATTAAAATAGTTACATTAAAATTAATTTCACCCATTAAAAAAACAAACTATAGTTTCATAATTAATTAAAATTAATTGAACAACATACTCCACTATAAAATTGGAAATCTCTGCCTGAAGCCTCAATGGCCACACTGAGGGGTTGGTTTGCAAGTGCTTTCAATAAGCTTTGTTCATTATTTTGTGGCACATCATGGTAACCACTAATAGTGACAACTTGGGTTTCTTCCTGGTAAAACAAACAAATGAAAGTTATGTTACTTATTATTTTATTAGTATGAAATATGTTAGATTTTGAATTTCTTAGCTTCATTAATTTATGTACCTTTTTCATCTCACAAGTGCTTTCTTCCATAACGTAAGGATAATCGTCCTCTTTATGGAGTCCACCATTTTGTACAATGAAGGAGAATGCATAGTCCATTAGACCCCCATTGCAACCATTGTTGTAAGTTGTGTCACAGTCAATTAACTCTTGCTCGGATAATGATGTCAAATTTCCTGTCACAATTTGGTTTATTCCTTCAACTGCGGCAACCGTTGAAAATGCCCAACAACTACCTGCAAGTAGTCATGACGTTCATGGCACCATGTTAATATGCTTGCAATATATTTCGGGACAAAACTTACATGCATTTTCTTGTGTCTCGTTATTCAAATCAGACGGTTAGAATTTTTTGCAATATTAAGGCAAAGTACTATGAATTCATGCGGTCATTATTTCAATGATCGTGGAATCAAAATCAAACGGTTAGAATTTCACCCTAAATATTTTGGTTTTTCGATAAAATCAAAGTCAACACATTAATATAACTAAGGCACTAATAATACTAGTAATAGTAATAATAGTATACTTACCACATTGGCCTTGATTCTTGACAGGGGTGACAGCACCTTTCTTTCTCCAATCAACTGATTTTGGCAAATCAACATCTCTATAAGTGAATTCCTCTTCATTTGAAGACTCTCTTCTTTGAGACAAGTCAATCTTTAGTCCAAGATACTTGTTTTTGAACTCTTGGTGGCTCAAATCAGCAAACTCATTTAAACCAAGCCAATAGTTGCTAACAATCTTGTTTCTATCATCAATGTGCTTTAGATTATCCTTAAACACCTCAAATCTAAGTAGTTTTTCCTCAATGCTCTCATAAATCCTACCGTGTTTCGACATCCATGATTCGAATAGTTCAATGAGCTTATCCATGGACTGTAAGTCCTCGGACGAATAGCCCACGATGGAGAAATCGCGCCCGATAGCTAAAGATAGAAATAAGCATAAGGAGCAGGTCAGGACAAGTGTTTTGGATGAGAAAAAAGCCATGATTGGCAACAAACAATGTGTGTTATTGAATTGGTAAATAGAAGAGAAGAATTTAAGAGATGGGATGAGAAAGAATGCGGCAAGGGAGTTGTATATATAGGTTGTGTTTTAGATATTGCTTTAAAGTAAAGTTTGTTGAAATATTTATTTTATACTATGGTATTGGTATTATGATATGGTATAGTGAGTAGTCTTTAACTTTAAGCATGTTCTTTACATCCAATTGGAGAAGAAGCAAGCAAACAATTCTAGAACCAATATTACAGCAACGGTAATTGAGAATTTGTGTGCAAGATCCATATTGTAAGCTTTATTACACATCCTAAACATAATTTGATCTAAAAAAGAAGAAAACAAATACAAAAACCGGAACAGCAAAATGTCCCAGAAGGAGTAATATAGGAAAATGTTTTATAGTTGGGCCTAAACAAATAGTGGACTATTTTTTTGGCCCATGTTAAATATATTCTCACACCTACTAAACACATAATTTTTCAAAATCCATTTCCTTATTTATCTTTTTTTGTCAAGTGAACCTAGTTGCTAGAAATTCATTTCTAAAGGTGAATAAGTGAGTTTACCAGAGTTCGAATCATTGTCCCAATAGATTACGTGTAAATATCCAACTGAACTAAGTTTACGGGACATCATTTTCCTTATTCCCATTTTATGATGAAAACTCTCGTCTACATCTCCGAGACATTCGGATTATTTTAACAATATAATTATCAATAGGACTCCAAGACGTAACCAAATGATTTGACTCGAATGTTTAATGAATTTTTTAAAATGAATATCTTTTTGTCAAATTTTAATTATTTCTCGACCAAATTTCAGATTACCAAATACTCTTAATAAGATCAAAATATATATGGAATAAAATTGTTCATTGAAAGTTTCTCTCTTTACTTAAAAATTTAAGTCCAAGGGGTTATGTTGTTTCGATATTGTTTGAGTTTAATTGTTATGCATTGACAATGTAAAACTTTTTTACACATGCATCCAATCAAAACACAATAAATTGCCACTTTCATAAGTTAGTTCATAAAATATCTCCATTAATGTTTACATGGCGTAATTTAATTGGATGCACGTGTAAAATAATTTACATTGTCGGTGCATATAAATTAAATTCATATTGTTTACGCGTGTGAAGTTAATATGAGACAATTTCCGAAAATAAAGAAAGTAGTTTTAAAATCTTTTAATCGGTAAAAATTGAACTCTACGCCCAAAAGTTTTTACGACATTCAAATACATAAGGTGCACATAAATGATTCCATGAACCAAATGCTACTACCTCAGTCTTAAATATAAATATAAGAGCTTTTATTTTTTAGGTTTATGGAATAATTGATGTATTTATATTAAACAAAAAATCATGTGTGAAATTCATGTAATAACGAGTACGATCTCAACTCTAAGTGAATTCAATCAAATCGATGTTATGTCTCTATTATTACACTACAACTTAGCAGTTTTACCTCGAGTATAGTTTAGGTAAGATATCAAGTTTGATTTTGGATTTCTATACTTCCTCATTTTCATGAATATTTATCTTAACATTGTAGTGTATGTATTGATCACAAGATCAATAGTGAGTGGTATTTTTGGCTTAATTACAATTTTAGTCTTCTTATTTTGGTTCGCTCATGAAACTACTTCCCTTATTTCATTTTTAATTAGTTTTAGTCCGTCTCTCAAAATCCTTAATTGATGTGTCACATTTTTACTATATGTAAATTGTGAATTGAGATTTTATATCCAAATTTAAACAAAGATGTTCAATTTAAAGATAATGTATGTACATTACATTATGAATTGAGATAGTAGATTTTATGAACCAACCACCCAAAAATAAGTAATTGTATTAGCAGATGATATGATGTGCATTGCAGATTATAAATGAATGAAAATAAAAGAGGAAAGAGGGATGCACCCCGCGCGGCACAGAAGCTAAGGGTGTAGGCTTATGTAAGCTAGCTAGTAGTGGACTATAGAGCTATGGAGTGAGTATTGGATTTTAGCTCACTGCTCTGATTTGCAGTGCTGTGCTGTGATTGATCTTTTACTTGAGCGAGTAACTAAAGATCTATCTCTCTCTCTGAGCACTGCACTGCACCCACCCTCCTTCAGAATTCATTCATTCATTCATTCAAAAACCCTGCTAGCTAGCTACTCCATAGCTTAATGCTTATGCAATGCGCAGATGCCATCTTAATTAGGAGTTGTTTGTGTGTGGTGTGGACTATACTAGTAATAGTATGAATGAATGAATGAGTATTATTGAATAAACAATGCACGTGCACTGTCACAATAAATAAGTGTAAATTACCAGCTCTCTGATCAGCTACAACCACGCTATTACTGCTTTGCTACCTCTCTCTCTCTCCCCACAGTTCTGTTCTACTACTCACAATGTAGTACGTAATAAAGTAGTAGCAACATTTTCCTTCCTATTAATATTAGTACTACCTATCTATACATACTATCATGGCAGAGGCAGGGACTAGTACTACTATTTCCCATTTCATCCAACCACAATTATTTACTATACTTGGCTTTACAATTATTCAATGCTAGTAGTAACAATTACTACTCCAATGTTATTTTTTTACTATTTGTCTTTCATACCTTTTTAGTATAAGTATATTGAAAGAAAAGAAAAACAAAACAAAATGTTACTAACAAATAAATTTTTCTACAAAATTAGTTTAGACCTTCATTTTGAAAACTAATTTTATTGTCTCCAATTCACTAATCAAGTTAATATGAAATTGAAAAGGCTGGTCACTGAAGTCATTGATGAATATGTGTTAAATTGTCACTAATCAAGTTAATGTGAAACTTAGAGAATATATTCTCTCACCCTTTGCATTCTATAGTATAAGAGATTGAAATCAGATTGAATTTTGTTCTTCATAGAATATTTTTTTTTGAACGCAAATATATATATATATATATTATTAATAAAACCAAATCATTGTTCAAGATGTGTTCTTCATAGAATATGATAATCGGTAACGGTAATTCATACGTAACACCGTTCTAAATAAGACTTTTGATAACATTTTTTTAAGTCTAAGATAACATTTTTTATATACTCAAAAGCGCCGTTAAGGACTCCACTTTTTTTTAATAATGTTTCTGAGATATAAGCATTGTTAAAGGGATGTTATTTTTATCATTCTAATAGGGTAAGTTAAATTATAAAACTCTATTAGAAAATTATTTAGTTATGTTAAGACGATTAATCTCTTTAAAGTTTAAATTAATGTAGTTTTTTTTTTGTCAAGGAGTAGCAAGTAGTACTACAATTTAAAAAGTCAATCAAATACAGAGTACCAGTTTTAACACCATGAACGGGGTTAAGAGTACCGTTTCACCATTTTCCTTTAACTAATTACAATAGTAATTAGGCTTAAATGCACTTTTGGTCCCCCTATTTTAAAAAATTTGAACTTTTGATCCCCCTTCTTTAAAAACCATCTTTTTGGTCCCCCTTCTTTGTTTTTTTTTTGAATTATAGTCCCCCACCTTGTTTTAGTAAAAATTTTGATGATGTGTCTGCCTCATTAATGACGTGGCAATATCCACATGGATACAAAATAATCCACCTCATTAATCTTAATTTTTGATACAAATAATATATTTTTAAAATATTAAACTAACTATATTAAATCATTTAAAACAGTAAAAAAGTAAATTAAATTATAATTGAATCATGAACCCTAAATTTCTAAATAGACATCATTCTCCATCTTCTTCTTTACGTGTTTCTCATTGCTCAATCTAAATGTTATAGTATCATTACTTCTTGCACTAAACAATTCCACAAATTAAATCGAGTTTAAAGTAAAGGTTAAAGTGTAGTTGTAAATAGTTGGTTTGCCAATTAGCAGCAACACATGCCACTTTAATGGTTGAGAATGCAAAGGTTCCTAGGGGTTTTATTGCCTCTTCCTTCTTACATAGACAATGTATAATTGAGTGTTCATGTTGATTTAGTGTTTAAAGAAATTGAAAGTTTATGTTTATTGAGTGTTCATGTTGATTTATTAGTGTTTAAAGAAATTGAAAGTTCGTGTTGATAGAAGATGAAAAAATATGTCTATTTGGGAATTTAGGGTTCATGATTCAATTATAATTTGATTTATTTTTTTATTGTTTTAAATTATTTAATATAGTTAGTTTAATATTTTAAAAATATATTATTTGTATCAAAAATTAAGATTAATGAGGTGGATTATTTTGTATCCATGTGGATATTGCCACGTCATTAATGAGGCAGACACATCATCAAAATTTTTACTAAAATAAAGTGGGGGACTATAATTCCAAAAAAAACAAAGAAGGGGGACCAAAAAGTTGGCTTTTAAAGAAGGGGGATCAAAAGTTCAAAATTTTTAAAATAGAGGGATCAAAAGTGCATTTAAGCCTAGTAATTAAGTAACTAATGACGTAGTAGTAGTTTTTTAAGAGATCGAGTCACCGGTTCGACCGATTTAATGCCTATATACTTTTATTATAGAGACCGGTTCATTACACCGGTTTGATCCGGTTTGATCCGATTTAGTCATACGGTTCGACCAGTCACCCCGTGATTCGACCAGTGAACCAGTGAATTCATACCTTCACCGGTTCGATGACCGGTCCGGTTTTTAAAACATTGAGTAGTAGTGAGTAGTGACTCTCTTTTCGAAGTTAACGTTAATGAGGCAGGTTTGTGAGGTGTAGGTCCCACATATTTCAGGTTTCTACTTTCTACTTATACCTCTTTACCTCACCTCATGTCTTACGTTCATCATCATCCTCGTTTTCAGTTTTACAAATATACTACTATCCTTCTCTTCTCTACTCACCTCAGAATTACGAGTAAGTATGATGCTATCAATGGAAGAGGTACTGTGTGAACTGAGTGATCATGAGAACAAAAACGAGCAAGGTTTGCCACCTGGTTTCAGGTTCCACCCAACTGATGAAGAACTCATCACTTTTTATTTGGCTTCCAAAGTTTTCAAAAACACTTGTTTCAATAATGTCAAGTTTGCTGAGGTTGATCTCAATAGATGTGAGCCATGGGAACTTCCAGGTACTTTTTTATTTTCTCCTCACATCAACATGAAAAATTAAGCTAGAGACTATAGCTAGATTATATATATTATTGCGTTTCATTAGTAAATGTGATATATTATGGTTAAATTAAATAATTGCTATAACTATATCTATATTAATAGGAGTAGTGTACTAGTAATATTTAGTATTGTTTCAAATTCCTAGTACCTTGATGCCTTTGAACCTAAGACATTATGTATAAAAATCTATCAAAACTATTTAGAAATTTAAAATGTACATGTTTTAGGCTGTGTGACACCGACTAAATCGTCCGATTAAAATTAAACAATTCTAAGAGATTGACTACACAAATTTTAAGATAGTTTTACTATTTTTGTTTGTTTAACAAAAATGATGTAATATGTTGGCTAAATTTATTATTTTTGATTAAGTATTAGGAGTAGCTTAATATATTTATAGAACTATATGAACATACATGAATGTTGAATTGAATGAATGGTTGTGTGTTTGAAGAAATGGCAAAGATGGGGGAAAGAGAGTGGTATCTGTTCAGCTTAAGAGACAGAAAATACCCAACTGGTCTCAGAACAAACAGAGCAACCGGTGCCGGTTACTGGAAAGCCACCGGAAAAGACAAAGAAGTATACAGCTGTAGTAGTAACAGATCATCCTCATCGTTACTAGGCATGAAGAAGACTCTTGTTTTCTACAAAGGAAGGGCCCCTCGTGGTGAAAAGACCAAATGGGTAATGCATGAGTACCGTTTAGACACTCATTTTTCACCTTCTCATCACCATCACCACCCTCACACTTGCAAGGTAGTACACGTTAAAACTCTTCTACTGTACTCCCTATTCTACAGAGTCTAAACTCTGTAACTCTGTAATCTAATCTAATGACATACACGTGCATGTACCGTGTTTTACAAGTTACGTACTAGTATCTCTTTCCTCTTTCTTTCAATTTTATTTTGTCTACTTTTGGGTTGACTCTTTTCTCCATACAGAGACACTATTTTGTTACTCATCAACTTTACCCTTTTCACTTTTTCCTTCATAAATAAATTCACTTATTATCCATTTGGGTATAGTTTTTTTGATGTGATTGACTAGATTTGAACTACTACAATATTTAATTCACTATTCAATTTTGTCTATACTTGCTACATGTACAATACAATCACTCAAATCACCTTCTATTGTAACATTTTATTTTTTGTTACATTACATAAATTAATTTATGTCTCTAACTTAAGAAAATTAATTATTTTGACAGGAAGAGTGGGTGATATGCAGGATATTTCACAAATCAGGGGAAAAGAGAAATTCAATACTCCAACTTCAAAGTGCTAATGCTAATTATAATTTAACCTCTAAAAAAATCTGTTTACCACCTCATCCAAATTTAATCACAAATCCAACTTCATTTACACAACTAGACCAAAATGAACAATTACTCTCTAATTCTCATAACATTTTCCCATTGCAACCATTCCAACCTTCCTTCCAAATCACACACACAAGAAACAACAATCTTCCATCATCTTCTGAACTACTCTTCAAGTCACAACAAAATTTCATCATGAAGCAAACCATTCCAAAATCAGAGGCTACATTCTATGATCAATACCAATCACAGTCAATTGATGATGCTATTAACCTGAGATGGATTGACAACAATAATAATCATCATAATTCAAGTAATAATAATAATCATAATTTTGAAAACTCTTCATTCCCTGTTGAGATGGATGCTGAATTGATTGAATTCTCAGGAGCTGCTACAAATGCTGAATTTAGAGACATGTCAACTTCAACAACCTTCAACAGTAGAATAGGCTTAGATGTTCCTATGGGAATAGATTCTTGGCCACAGGCACAACTTGTCTAAGAGTAGTACTACATTGTACGTAGTTTAGTGGTATTATGATTTATGATGTACTGTACTGTGTCTGTGTGGTAACTACTACGTACTAACTACATGTGTTTTAACCTGTAGCATAAATAATTTTGTACTATGATGCCTAGTAGTAGTAGTGGACTAGTGGTAGTGGACAAATATTAATTTGTACTACTAATAACTTTTTGTGGCTTCAAATTAAGATGATGTGGATGGGACGGACCAATAGGTATGTAATTATTGGACTTTGATTATATTTTGCTATTGTTGTTTTTAATGTTTAACAAAAAGTACCCATATTGCTTCACCTTGTGTTTTAACTTCGTTTCAAGATTGATTTTTGTGGCTACAAATACAACTACGTTAATTCAGCAATATTTCTAATTTGATCATTTTTTGCTGATGATTCTTTTCTTAATACCCTTCAAAAAATGGTCAAGCCTGACTAAGAAAAAAGATGGAGAATATGCAAGTAGTAATGAAACGTAACTTGATATGTGATGCGGGGTCATGCTTATATAGGCAATGATGTTGTAAGTTGTAAGTTGTAACTATCTCCGTTTGGTGTAGCGTGAAGTACAGATAGCCGTTCAAATTAGATCATCTAATGGTTCCTAAGTTATAGTAAGATGATCCGATGTTGCGGGGTGTATGAAAAACTTCCTTAGTCCACTGTTGTAGACGGAGTCTGTTGAATTGAGTGCCGTTGATCTAAGTATATCTTTAGATTTGATTTTGACTAAAAAAGATTCATACATTGTTTAGTCAAAATCAAATCTACAGATATAATTAAATCCTAGTTTGTTACTACATTCTAACAGCATTATAATTAAGTAGCATTCATGCATTCATTTTCACTCCCTATTTTCTAACATACAAAAATAAAAAATTAAGGAAGATCAATATTCACATCAAAATTCAATCATAAAGATATCGATGAGGAAGATCGCCCTCATGAATAAGGACAGTGAGACTTTTGTGATTGATGAGCATAACTTGATCAATTGATGAAATCAACATCTCAAACTTTAAGTTCATGAACAAAATTTCCCGCCTCTTCGATCACAAAGGTGTCACCTTCGTTAATCATGAGAGTGATCTTCTTCTTCGACGACATTATAGTTGTATTTTGATTTGCATACTCTTCCTCCGTTATTTCTTTTTGTAAGTTAGAAAATAGTGAATGGAAATAATAATAGACGTTAATATACTTATATTGTTGCTATAATGTACCTAACTAGATCTAATTACATACTTAAATTTGATATCTTGACTAAGAAAGATTAAGAATAACAAGTAATTTTTAGTCAAAATCAAATCTAAAGATATAATTAAGAGAAGCTAGTTAGTTACATTCAAATAGTAGTATAAGTGCCCGTTTGGCTGGACTTATTTTCTACTTTTTTTCTTCTCCTTAAAAATAGTAAAGTAGGAAAAAAATATGTTTGATTCTACTTTTTTTTATTTTTTAATTCTTTAGTTTATTTCTCTAATACTTTTAAAGAGAAATATGGCTAAATTCGATTTTATACTTCTTTATTTCGTTTAAGCTAAATAGAAAAGTAGAAAATAAACCGGGTCAAACGGACACTAAGTAATACTAACACGTTTTTGTCATTCGCTTCACTGATTATTTTCTAATTTAAAAAACAAACAAATTGTAGAAGTTCAACATTCAAATTAAACCCAACCCAAGTGACTTTGGGCTTGCTAAGGGCTAACCTAGCTAATTCAGGAGCAGCCCAATTACTATCACAATTAGCAAAGAAGAATGACGAATTCTCCAAGTCGCAGATAGCTTTACAACATCACTCACCAATTGAGTTTATTTCAACAAGCTTGTTCCAAAGAACAATACCATAAGAATATATAAGCGTAACATGTAAACGTTGCTCTTTATCATCTTCGCAAAGAACCAAATAAAATGGCCGGTTGACTCATGTTTTACGGTGATATTACTAGTTTACGTATACATTTTTTTTTAACGGCAAATATATTATTAAAAGAACCATTTCTCCACACAAGACGAACAGAGAACAGTAAAAAAGAAACTACAAGATAGATGTGTCGTATATAGACATAACACCAATAAAAAATACCAAAATAAAATCACCTAACAGAGGTATAGCTCTAATCTCATTCTTCTTGCGCTTCCATCTATTTTATTTTCAACCATTCTCTGAATTTTGTTCTGTTCGGTTGTACAAAATATCATAGTAACATCCTATTTCTCTTTGTTTTTGTAAGATCTTTTTAAATACGTTTCCAATTTTATCAATATTTTCAAAAAATTCTATGAATCTCTCAAAGTATGATATGAATTAAATTGAGAGTAAATAAATCAAAAAAAAAATTAGTCAAGTAGCCTAGTTCCTGAGCATACGTATGTCCAATCAATTGAGCTAAACTTATAGGACAATAAGTAAATCAATTTATTAGACTAAATTGATAATAAGTGTAAAACATATAAACTATATTGATACTGTTAAATATGATTAAAATGTATAAATTATCTTGAGAATTTAATAAAATTAATTTTTTTCATAATCTCAAAGACTTGTTTAAAAATGTAGTAGTACGTACACATTTAGAACTTATTTTAATTAACTTCAACACATTGCTTTCGTTCCAACCACTGCCGACGATTCTTCCTCATCACCAACTAATCAATCCAATAGCTCCATTTCCTTTATTGTACCAATAGACAATAGCTCCATTTAGAGATACATTTTTTATTTCCCTTGTCATAGCCAACACATACACAACATATATTTAAATGTACAGTTGTGCATCAATACATCTATGCTTCATAGAGTTATATCATTTTTATTTAAGATTTATAATTATATTAAATTATATAATTTTTCAAAAATAATAATTTATATTAATGTATCAGTGTTCGTGTGGTGTCTGGTACTCTGGTATTCCTATTCGTGTTTGTGCTTAGTAGAATAAAATAAGTCTAGTTATTTTCTAGTAGTCAAAAAGAAATGTCTAGTATTTTTCCCAGTAAAAGAAAAGTCTTGTAAAAATAGTAAGTACTATAAGAAATTAAGAGTAAAAAGAGACACGTGTCCTACAAAAGTTCAAATTATGAAATGCAATCCTAAGAAAGAAACAATTGTACACATACACATGTAGTCCTATAAAAATATATAATAAAAACAAAATATAGAAAAGGTGGGAAGTAAAGTACTATGGTTGGATAGAGGTTTGACCATTAGAAAAGGAAACATAAAAGAATGTGTTCCTCAATCCACCTTTCCTCCTTGCTATAGTAAAATAATTAAATCATTTCTTTATTTATTTGGACCATCATTGACTGTTAACCGTTTAACACATCAATTAAGTCTGTTTAAGCATTACTACTATATTATTGACAGCGTAAAACTATTTACTATCCACCACTTACATTTTTTTTTGACGGACTATCCACCACTTACATGAAGACCAACAAGTATGAGTTACCGGAACAAGTTACTCCACTAACTAATACTGCAGTGCTCTTATTTGTTAATTGTTCCTTAAGTTTTACTTACCGTAGAAAATGATTAAAGAGAAAGTTGGGTCACACTTTCAACGAGCATGCATGAATCACGATTCACGTCGGTATTGTGCTATATATGAATGAATTCCACAATTTAATGACTACTTTAATCTTTGAGTGCTAATTCATCATTATTAGAATATACTTAAGAGTGTATTTCAAATTGGAGAAGATTATCATGTGATCTCTGGCTATTGCTGTAACCATTTTTGTCCGTTATTAACTCTAACAACATACTAGAACGAACGGATCCCATCTATCATTTCTTACCCTCTAATTCATTATATTCCTCTGCTTTTTGTTTTCAAAAATTGTCTTCTTTTTGAAAATTAATTAATTAAAAAACTTTCAACCCCATCATTATTACTAAAATTTTTATATTTATTTTTTGGTAAAGACAATTAGTATAATACTATTATTAATGTTTTTTATCATTAAATAATAAAGATATTTAAAATATTAAAATAATAACCCTTCCTATTTGTTGCCTGTAGTATATATAGAGAAGAAAACAAACAAGAGAGAGAGAGAGAGTGTGTACAATTAGGATTACAGCAAGCAAGCAACAACGGAAAATATTACAATCGCTGGCGATCACGGCTCAGAAGTGATTCTGTCATGAGAAAGAGTGTGACTTCACTCTGAGCCAAACCCAACCAATCAGTGATTTGTATTTTGAGGTATTTTAATTAATTTAATTGCTGCTAGTGCTAGCTTATGAAATTTGATTTGTTATAATAGATTTGTACTACTACCAGTAAAGTATAGATACAATACATACATCAAGTTGAACCTCACGATCACGAGTCTCTGTCTCTCAACTACCATACCATACCACTACTTTCTTCTTCTCACTCACTACTGTTAGTTGGAGGATTCTACTCACTATTCACTCACTCTATTATTCATTTATTATTATTATTATCAACACACAACCGTTTTTTCTTTGTTATAATAGATTTGTTGTTGCGCGCAGCTTCATTCATCATTCACAATATTCAATCAAAAACATGAGAGGTGCTGTTCTTGTTGCTATTGCTGCTTCTATCGGTAATTTTCTTCAGGGATGGGATAATGCTACCATTGCTGGTAATTCATTACTAATATACTCTTTCATTATTCAATTTCATATTCATCATATATCTCATTCACTCTATAATAACATTAACTGATTTAATTTGCTGCTACTGTATCCACTGAATCAGATCTATGTATGACCTGTTTTAGTAGACTTAGATTGCCTTATTTTAGTTTATCTACTCATATTAATTAAACACTTGCAAGATTGTTTAGGACTTATGGAAACAACTTATGACATGTACTTAAGCTATTTCAACTTATTATAGCTTACGAAAACAATTCGACTTCATCTGATCTTTTCTTGTAGAAAGAGTTTATACAAAAGCACTTATATGATAAGCATTTATGTTATAAGTGCTTAATTAAGCTGTTTATCAAAACAAACTCCTAATATGGTTCAGTTTAGCTATCTAATTGTTCTGGGCTTGCATCATGTTGTATGAATTGCTTATTGGGTACTGTTTGCAGGTTCCATTTTGTACATTAAGAAAGACCTTGCTTTGCAAACAACTATGGAAGGACTTGTGGTGGCAATGTCCCTCATTGGAGCTACAGTCATCACAACTTGCTCTGGTCCCATATCAGATTGGCTTGGTCGGAGACCAATGTTGATAATCTCATCTGTGCTATATTTCTTGGGTGGTTTGGTTATGTTGTGGTCTCCTAATGTATATGTCCTGTTATTAGCAAGGCTACTTGATGGATTTGGGATAGGCCTTGCTGTAACCCTTGTCCCGGTTTATATATCTGAGACTGCCCCCTCTGATATAAGGGGATCCTTAAATACACTTCCCCAGTTCAGCGGTTCTGGAGGCATGTTTTTATCATACTGTATGGTTTTTGGGATGTCATTGACTGCCTCACCTAGCTGGAAAGTAATGCTTGGGGTTCTTTCAATTCCTTCTCTCTTCTATTTTATATTGACAATATTTTTCTTGCCTGAGTCTCCTCGGTGGCTCGTGAGTAAAGGAAGGATGCTGGAGGCTAAAAAGGTTCTCCAAAGATTACGTGGCCAGGATGATGTGTCAGGTAATGTTTATGTTATTATACTTAAACCATTTCTCATCCATTTGAGCAAGGACAATATCTGCTTATGTATGTTAGGTTAGAGTTTAATCAACTTTTGACAAATGTTAAATTGTTTATTTGAAACTATGCACTTAAGTGAACTTCTATCAAACTATAACCCCTGCTTGGGAACCTTAATGACCGTTGCATAGTTATTTATCTGCTTCCAACCATCCTCAGTTTGCAGTTCATTGTAATGTCGCTTCTTCCTAAATTTCCACCCTCACAATTTTACACATATTGATAGGGTTTCTCTCATGATGTACGGGGCTATAGGCAAGGAAACAATGACACTAATTTAGTATAAAGTTGAAATAGACGAAATCATATAGTCAATTTACCTCTAAACCTCTCATAATAATTTTATCTATAGTTGTTCTTGCCTTGGTGGCCGCTCCCTATATTCAACGACTTGACTACAATGAGAGATGCCCTATTTTTTTCACAATAATTGTATATTTTAACTTGTCTTGTATGATCAGTGATCATTCACTAGTTTGAACTTGTTACTTACAGAAACACATGATTGTAAAATGTAATTTCATTTGAAACTAGATAGTGAACTTGTTTCACATGTTTCCAGTGCTAAATGTATTGTGCTATTGTCACTCTACTATACCAGTTTATAACGAGTTGACTGTATATTGTAAAGTTGATGATTTTCCCCTTGAAACTATGAATTAGTTATAAAGTTAAGATGAATGACTTCCTTTTAGGATTATTCTCTTCTTTTGTACTTTGTGCTCTAAATCGTAGTTCATTTCCACCCACATTATCTTTTCTTCTTTTTTATTGATCATTTGTTATGATTTATCATGTTATGAATTCATACAGGCGAGATGGCATTGTTGGTTGAAGGTCTCGGGATTGGAGGTGATGCATCTATAGAAGAGTACATAATAGGCCCAGCTGATGATGGGGTGGATGGTCACAAACAAACAACAGAGAAAGACAAAATCCGGTTATATGGATCGCAAGCAGGCCTCTCTTGGTTAGCAAAACCTGTAACCGGACAGAGTTCTCTTGGTCTTGGCCTTGTGTCACGTCATGGAAGCCTTGCCATGGATCCTCTTGTGACCTTATTTGGCAGCATTCACGAGAAGCTCCCTGAGACAGGAAGCATGAGAAGCGCTTTGTTTCCGAATTTTGGAAGCATGTTCAGCACAACTGAGCCTCATATTAAAGATGAACATTGGGATGAAGAAAGCCTACAAAGAGAAGGTGAGGACTATGTGTCAGATGGTGCTGCTGGGGACTCTGATGACAATTTGCACAGTCCTTTAATCTCACGTCAAACAACAAGCCTTGAAAAAGACTTGCCTCCTCCTCCTTCGCATGGCAGTTTGCTGAATAACATCAGACGCAACAGTAGTCTCATGCAAGAGTCAGGCGAGCCAGTTGGTAGTACCGGTATTGGTGGTGGTTGGCAGCTTGCATGGAAATGGTCTGGTAAAGGTGAGGATGGAAAAAAGCAAGCAGAATTTAAAAGGATTTATTTACATGAGGAGGGTGTCTCTG
This sequence comes from Trifolium dubium, assembly GCA_951804385.1. Lineage (NCBI taxonomy): Eukaryota > Viridiplantae > Streptophyta > Magnoliopsida > Fabales > Fabaceae > Trifolium > Trifolium dubium. The sequence continues at coordinate 44,082,601 of OX638063.1, read as the reverse complement.
GATCTCGACGTGGATCCATGGTATCAATTCCCGGCGAAGGTGACTTTGTCCAAGCAGCTGCCTTGGTTAGCCAACCTGCTCTTTTCTCCAAGGAGCTAACTGGTGAACAACCAGTTGGGCCTGCAATGGTTCACCCATCGCAGACTGCTTCAAAAGGGCCCATTTGGAAGGCTCTTCTTGAGCCAGGCGTCAAGCATGCATTGTTTGTAGGGATTGGAATTCAACTTCTTCAGCAGGTAATATGTCGTTGCTATTCATAATTATCTTTTCTGTTGGCATTGTTTATTATAATGGTGGAAAGAGGTGGATCTAGTAATCTTTACATTCATTCTTTTGTGATTTCTACCTTGCTTACCTTCGTTTTCTCTGGTGTTTTCTTTCCTTTCTTTTTTGGTGGGTTATGGCCTATGGGGGATGCTATTCTAAACTACATATAATCTTATGCTTTGAAGTGTATGTTGTTTTTATTAGTGTTTATTATTCTACCACTTGAATACCAAATTACTGATCTTGTAGAACTGCTGGCTGTTGTCAAGTAATTTACAAGGAACATATAGAGAGTTTTAACAATGATGTTTGTCTTAAAAATTTAAGAGATGGTAGAATAATAGACTATTAGTTGGAACTGGAATAATGAAACTAGCATACTTAACCTGCCTGGAGAATAAGATGAGTGATGCATAATTCTTCTCTGCTCTTTTTTGCAAGTATGTGATGTTAGCAAAGTTTGTAGTATCATTAATATTCCAAACTGAAATTCAAGGCTTCTCTTATGTTTACCGCATTAAAATATCAGTTTGTTTTTTCATATTAATGACAATGACTAACACTTAATTCCGAATGTTTCTGCAGTTTTCTGGGATTAATGGAGTTCTATATTACACTCCTCAAATTCTTGAAGAGGCCGGTGTTGCAGTTCTTCTTGCAAATTTGGGCCTTAGCTCAACGTCTGCATCTTTTCTTATAAGTGCTATCACAACACTGTTGATGCTTCCTAGTATAGGCATAGCCATGAGGCTTATGGATGTCACCGGTAGAAGGTACGTTTTCTATTTTTTTATGATAAAAAAATATGCCTTAGGGGGTGTTTGTTTCAAGTCTACAAATAATATTCCTGGGAATATATAGATAGGAATAGAGATACCCATGTTTGTTACAAATTTGATATAAAATTATTCCTAGGTATTAAAGTTCCTTGGAATAAAATAACTTCCAATAACTTCTCTTATTCCCATCATTTTATTCCCAAGGAAATGGGTGGGAAAGAAAAGTTCCCATGAACATGGGAATAAATTTTAAATAACTTCTAATAACTTCCATTTTACCCATGTTTACCAATAATTCCTAGGAATGTAATTAACATTAACCAAACATAATTTTTTTAAAATACCCAGGATTAAAATTCCTATTATTATTTCCTGGGAATGTTATTCCTAGGAATAAAATTAAAAACCTTGAAACAAACACACCCTTAGTGTGTATTTTCGGCGGTTTTCCATGTTTTTGGTTGCTTTTATTTGAGGAAGTCTTCTATTGCAAACATTTAGTGTGGAGGAGGTGATCAGACTCTGGTTACTCAAAACCAAACTGTAAATTTAGCAATTAGCGTCTGTCGGCATTCACGGCGGAGAGTATTAAATTCAATATAGATATTTTAAAAAAATGCAAACTATATTGAATTCTTAAAGATTGTTTATTTAAATTGTTCTAAGCAAACAATATTTTGGCTTCGTATTTAAGTCAAAATCACTTGTTACTTAGTACTTCAAGCTCAATTGCACAAAATAAATTTCATTCAAAACACATTTGTAAAATGCTAACTCAATCCATGTTATTTGCAGGCAGTTACTACTTGTCACAATTCCAGTGTTGATAATTTCGCTTGTTATATTGGTCATTGGAAACGTAGTAAATTTTGGCACTGTTGTCCATGCAGCGATCTCAACTGTATGTGTCGTGGTTTATTTTTGCTTCTTTGTTATGGGTTATGGACCAATTCCAAACATCCTTTGCGCAGAGATTTTTCCCACTAGAGTGCGTGGGCTCTGCATTGCTATCTGTGCGTTAGTGTTCTGGATTGGAGACATCATTGTCACATATTCGTTGCCTGTGATGCTCAGTTCTTTAGGACTGGCCGGTGTCTTCGGCATTTACGCGGTTGTGTGTGTCATCTCCTTGGTATTTGTGTATCTGAAGGTTCCAGAAACAAAGGGCATGCCCCTTGAAGTCATCACCGAATTCTTTTCTGTTGGTACAAGGCAGGCTGCATCTGCTAAGAACGAGTGACATAATTTGTTATATACTAGTGTAATTTTAGTCGGAAAAGTTATCATGGTTTTGTTTGTCATAAGTTTGTATTAAGGAGGAATGCATGTCATTTAGTTCAAATATTATTCTTTCTTATAAAATTTTGCATTTTTTAAATTGGAAACAATCTTTAGGATTTTCGATTGAATGTGCATGTTTAAAGCTTTTTTGATGTACAGTTTGATGAGTTTTCCTAGTTTGCCTTGTGACTAAGAGGCACTATCTCCAAGATCTCAGAAATACTGGAGTTTTCTTCATGATACTAAAAATTTGTTCATTGATACTAAGGAGAATTTTTGTTTGATACAGTTATGGAGTTGAGTTGACTATCAATTTGAATAAATGACTTGCTGGTGAAAAAAGATTATCATTCATGTATAGTTATTTAGAAATGTGAGTAAGTTAAGTTGCTCCCTTAAATAAAACCCTTTTTATTGAAGTTAAAAATTAATTTTAACATGAGTGTTTTTAAGTAAAATCATTTTTCTTTAATCCCCAACCTATACTATAGACATATTGAGTTTGAAAATGAAATAAGTTTATTAATGTAAAAAGAGAAATTGTGATTGTTAACCTCAAATATATCTAAATATAAATAAGGCTTAATTGCACTATTTGTTTGTTCTTATATTTTATTTTTTTGGTAGAATTGTTCTTATATTTTATGGCACACATGAAAAATAGTCTTAAAAAATAGTATTCTCTGTGCGCCCCTCAATTATAATCTGAGAATAAATGTTTTTGTTACTTTTGTAGCCCATATAATGTAACCTTAAATTGATTGCTGTCCGTATATTTGTTAATTGTTCCTTAAATAGAGATAGATAATGACTAAAGGGTAAGTTCGGTGGTGCTTGAATAATCATAGACCACGTCGGTAATGTGCTGTGAGTTTCACACTTTAATTAGTTTAACCAATTATTTTTGAGATTAAAATATTCATCGCTGATTCATTACTAGCAAGTAACTATTTTCCTCGTTAGATCAGAAATATTTTAAAGGATAAGATAGTTGATTTAAAAATTTAAAATTACTCCTTATCTAAAATCATGATAGAATCTTTAAAGAAGAATGAATTTCAACCATTCAACCAGAATTATTATTAGTTTAACCATTGAGTGTTTAATTCAGTATCATTAAGAGAGTATAATATAATATTCGCAATTGATAGAGATGATATTCATCATGTGATTTGGCTCTTGCTGGAACCATTTTTGTCCGTTAACAACATAGAACAGATTCCATCCCTCTTTCTTCTACCATCACCGCCTTTTCTTTTTCAATTATTGGTCTCGTGGAAAAATTAAAAAACTTTCAACTCCTTTTCATTAGTATTTTTTTATTATTAATAAAGATATTTAAAATTTTAAAATAATAAAAGTAAAGGTGCGTTCTTCTGTTGTCTTTGTTGCCTAGTGTATAGAATAGAACAAAGAAGAGCGTAGTTTAGTAGTTTAGCAGAAGCAGGAGCAGCGGAAAAGATTGTTACAAAGAAACAATCACCGCGATTACGAATCTAAATTAGTGATTTTGTTGTCAGCAAGAGAGTGGGGGCACTCTCATCTCCCTTCTTCACTCTCAACCAACCAAACTCCGATCTATATTTTCATACAGGTATTTATTTAATCACTTATTTTAATTGCTTATGAATTTAAGTTACTTTTTTCACATGATTATGATTATGAATTAAAGCATACAGATACATACACTCCACTCCAACCACCTCAACCTCACGAATCTCACTCTCAACTCTCAACTACTACTATTATTTGTTACTTGGAGTATAATATTAATCACATAACCTTGTTTTTTTTTTGTTTGTTATAATAGATTTGTTTGCGAAGAATATTCAACAAAGAAAAAATGAAAGGTGCTGTTCTTGTTGCTATTGCTGCTTCTATTGGTAATTTTCTTCAGGGATGGGATAATGCAACCATTGCTGGTAAGTTTTTTCTTCTTTTTCATTTAATCCTTCTAACTTCCACCGATGTATGTTTACAGATTAGATTATTAGATGGCAAGTAATTGCAACGCCACACACCAATAATTGATTTCATAATAATGGATTAGATTATATGGGATTATGGTCCGGTCTATAATGAATTTCATATTCAAATCATTTATCTCAATTTATAAGATTACTGATTTAATTTCCTGCCACTGTATCCACTGAATCAGATCTAGCACATGATTTGTTTGACTTATTTTTTGACCTTATTTACTTCCATAAGACGTGTTCATAATACTTTTTCAACTTATTTTTTCGTAAGCTCTCCAGAATAGCTTATGGAAATAGCTTATAGCTAATAAGAAATAAGTTTGACTTTATTTTATCTATTAGTATTATAGAAATAGATTATACAAAAACATTTATATGATAAATGTTTATCTATAAGTGATTAATTAAGTTGTTTATCTAAACAGGCCTCTAATATAGTTCAATTTAACCAGCAAATTGTTCTGGGCAAGCATCGTATTGTATCAATTGCTTATTGTATACTCATTTCTTCTTGTTTGTTTGCAGGTTCCATTCTTTACATTAAGAAAGACCTTGCTTTGCAAACAACTATGGAAGGACTTGTGGTGGCCATGTCCCTCATTGGAGCTACGGTGATTACAACTTGCTCTGGTCCCATTTCAGATTGGCTTGGGCGGAGACCAATGTTGATAATCTCATCTGTGCTATATTTTTTGGGTAGTTTGGTTATGCTGTGGTCTCCTAATGTGTATGTCCTGTGCTTAGCAAGGCTACTTGATGGATTTGGGATTGGCCTTGCTGTAACTCTTGTTCCGGTTTATATATCTGAGACTGCCCCCTCCGATATAAGGGGATCCTTAAATACACTTCCCCAGTTCAGTGGTTCTGGAGGCATGTTTTTATCATACTGTATGGTTTTTGGGATGTCATTAACTGCCTCACCTAGCTGGAGAGTAATGCTTGGGGTTCTTGCAATTCCTTCTCTCTTCTATTTTATATTGACAATATTTTTCTTGCCTGAGTCTCCTCGGTGGCTTGTGAGTAAAGGAAGGATGCTGGAGGCTAAAAAAGTTCTCCAAAGATTACGCGGCCAGGAGGATGTGTCAGGTAATGTTATTATACCTAAACCATTCTTCATCCATTTGAACAAGGACAATATCTGCTATGTAATGTTAGGTTAAAGTTTAATTATTTTTTGACAAATTTTAAATTGTTAATTTGAAATTATGCACTTAAGTTAACTTTAATGACCATTGCAGCTCACTGTATGTTGACTCTTCCTAAATTTCCGCCCTCACATATTTACACATAGGGTTTCTCTCATGATGTTGTATAGGCAAGGAAACAATAAGACCAATTTAGTAGATATGTGAAATAGACAACAACACCATATAGTCATTTTACCCCTAAACCTCTCTTAATAGTTTTATCTATAGTTGTTTTTGCCTTGTTGGCCTCTTCCTATATTCAATTATTGGACTGCAATGAGAGCTACCCTATTCTTTTCATAACAATTGCATTCGTTATTTTATCTTGTCCTGTGTGATCAGTGACCACGCAGACACTCATTAGCCTTAACTTTTTACATACATAGAACACATGATTGTAAACGCAATTTCATTTGAAAATAGATAGGCGAAGTTGTTTTACATGTTTCCAGTGTTAGATGTATTGTGCTATTGGAACCATATTATACCAGCTTATTATGATATAAGTCTATATTGTAAAGTTGACGATTTTCCTCTTGAAACACTGAACTAATAAAAAAAAATTAGATGCATGATCTTCTTTTAGGATTATTCACTTTTTCTTTTCTTTTTTTTTAAATTAATGCTCTAAATCGTTACTCATTTCCTCACATTCTCTTTTCTACTTTTTATTGATGATTTGTTACGATTCATCATCTTATGAACTCATGTAGGCGAGATGGCTTTGCTGGTTGAAGGTCTCGGAATTGGAGGTGATGCATCTATAGAAGAGTACATAATAGGCCCAGATGACGATGTGGCGGATGATCATGAACAAACAACAGATAGAGATAAAATCCGATTATATGGATCTCAAGCAGGCCAATCTCGGTTAGCAAAACCTGTAACAGGACAGAGTTCTCTTGGTATTGGCCTTGTGTCACGTCATGGAAGCCTTGCCATGGATCCTCTTGTGACCTTATTTGGCAGTGTTCATGAGAAGCTCCCTGGGACAGGAAGCATGAGAAGCGCTTTGTTTCCGACTTTTGGAAGCATGTTCAGCACAGCTGACCCTCATATTAAAAATGAACATTGGGATGAAGAGAGCCTACAAAGAGAAGGCGAGGACTATGCGTCAGATGGTGCTGCTGGGGACTCTGATGATAATTTGCATAGTCCTTTAATCTCACGTCAAACAACAAGCCTTGAAAAAGACTTGCCTCCTCCTCCTTCGCATGGCAGTTTGCTGAATAACATCAGGCGCCACAGTAGTCTCATGCAAGAGTCAGGTGACCCAGTTGGTAGTACCGGTATTGGTGGTGGTTGGCAGCTTGCATGGAAATGGTCCGGTAAAGGTGAGGATGGAAAAAAGCAAGCAGAGTTTAAAAGAATTTATTTGCATGAAGAGGGAGTTTCTGGATCTCGACGTGGATCCATGGTATCAATTGCCGATGAAGGTGACTTTGTCCATGCAGCTGCCTTGGTTAGTCAACCCGCTCTTTACTCCAAGGAGCTAATTGGTGAACAACCAGTTGGGCCTGCAATGGTTCACCCATCTCAGACTGCTTCGAAAGGGCCCATTTGGGAGGCACTTCTTGAACCAGGGGTCAAGCATGCATTGTTTGTTGGTATTGGAATACAACTTCTTCAGCAGGTAATGTGTTGTTGCTATTTATAATTTATCTTTTCCATTTGCATTGTTTATTACTCCTTTCGTCCTAAATTATATGGAAAAAAATCACACTTATTAAGAAAAACAAAACATGATAATTTGGAGTATGCCTTTATGCCATATCTTAGGAATAAGATTTAGTGGAAGATGTAAAAGCAATTTTCATTGGTTATCGATTATAGAGAAAATGGAAGAGAGAGCAAATGAAATTCAATTTACATTCAATTTCACGAGAATATATCAAAACAATTCTTGAAAAAGATAAATTTTTGGAATAACGTGATTATATAGGGTAAATTTTGGTCTTTTTTCCTTATAAATTTTGGACAAAAAAGTGAATTTTTTCCCTTTATAATTTGGGACGGATGGAGTTTAATGGTGGAAATAGGTTATCTGGCATTTGTTTACATTCATCATTTTGGGATTCTTACCATGTTTTCCTTTGCTTTCTGGTGTTTTTCTTTCTTTCCTTTCTTTTTTTGGTGGGTTGTGGGGGATGGTTTTCTAAATTACATATAAACTTCTGCTTTGAAGTGTATGTTGTTGTTATGAGTTTTATTATTCTACCATTTAAAATACCATATTACGGATCTTGTAGCACTGCTTGCTGTTGCCAAGTAATTTTCAAGGAAAATGTAGAGAGTTTTAATAATGATACTCGTGTCAAAATTTTCAGAGATAGTAGAATACTAAAATATTAGCTTAACTAATGAAACTAGCATACTTAACCTGCCTGCAGAATAAGTTGAGTAATAAATAAGTCTTCTTTGCTCTTTCCAATTTCCATAAGTATGTGATGTTAGCAAAATTCGTAGTACCATAACATTCCAAGCTGAAATTCAAGATGTCTTTTCCATTTTACCACATCAAATTATTGGTTTGTTTTTTCTTATCAATCACTAACACTTAATTCTGAATGTTTGTGCAGTTTTCTGGGATTAATGGGGTTTTATATTACACTCCTCAAATCCTTGAAGAGGCTGGTGTTGCAGTTCTTCTTTCAGATTTGGGACTTAGCTCAACGTCTTCATCTTTTCTTATAAGTGCTGTCACAACCTTGTTGATGCTTCCTAGTATAGGCATAGCCATGCGGCTTATGGATGTCACGGGCAGAAGGTACATTCTCTATTTTAGTTATGATCAAAGATTGCTGTATTTGATGAAGTCTTCTTTTGAAAACATTTAGTGGGAAAACTCTTCTTTAGAATAAACTATCAATTTAGTCTATGAAGTATATAAATGTATTAAATAAAGTCTCAAGTATTTAAAACTCATCAATTTAGTCCCTGCTGTTATGATGCTAGGGACTAAATTTATGAGATTTTCATATGTTTTAGGGACTAAATTGATGGATTTCAGATACTTTAGGGACTATGAATATAGTTTAAGAACTAAATTGGAGAGAGTCATAGTTTAGAAATTAAATTGGTGGTTTATTATTCTAGAGGTATGCCGTGTTATCCTATTGGGTGTTATGCTATCATACTTTTTCCCAATGAAATGGTAAAATTCTTATGTACTGGGTAAAGCCATCTATTAGATAAACTTGTCTGCCTTCTCTTTAAGGTCCTAAGAATAATATTTTGCGCTGAACTAGCTTGTAGTCTTTCAAGTTTCTTGTGTTTTTCCTTTTTATTTTAGTAAAACAAAAGTAAAGCTGAAACATAGTTAACAAGGGAAGAGAACTCTTGTTGAAGTTATAAACCCTATTGGTTACTTCAATGATTGTTCCAGAACTAAGTAGTAAGAACAACAGTTTTTTCCAGACATGTACAATCTAATTATATAAACGGAACAGGTGATCGAGCACTGGTTACTTAAACCAAGTTGCATATTTAGCAATTAGCACGTGTCGGCATTCATGGTGGAGACTATTAAAATTAAATATTCCTAAATACATAACATGTTTATTTAAGATTGGTCTAAACAAACAAGACTATTTTGGCTTCCAAAGACGAGATGAAATAAAGGAAGATCTTTCTTCCTTCCAACAAATGCCGGTTTGCGTTCTACAAAATCCTATACAAACAGGCCAGTTGATGAGTGGTAACTGGTAACTATCGGTCAATATTAGTTTTGTCTTCAAACCTCACTTTAACTAAAAGTGATTAAATGTAGCTTGTTAGGTTGACAAATTTAAGCTAAGTTTTATATCAATCACCAATCACTTGTTAGTGTTTCAAGCTCAATTTTACAAAAAATATTTTCATTCAGAAATACATTGGAAAACACTAACTCAATTTGTGTCATTTGCAGGCAGTTACTACTTGTCACAATTCCGGTGCTGATAGTGTCGCTTCTTATATTGGTCATTGGAAGTGTAGTAAATTTTGGTAGTGTTGTCCACGCAGCGATCTCAACTGTATGCGTCGTGGTTTATTTTTGCTTCTTTGTTATGGGTTATGGACCAATTCCAAACATCCTTTGCGCAGAGATTTTTCCAACTAGAGTGCGTGGGCTCTGCATTGCTATTTGTGCGTTAGTGTTCTGGATTGGAGATATCATTGTCACATACTCACTGCCTGTGATGCTCAGTACTTTAGGATTGGCCGGTGTCTTTGGTGTTTACGCGGTTGTGTGTGTAATCTCCTTGATATTTGTGTATCTGAAGGTTCCAGAAACAAAGGGCATGCCACTTGAAGTCATCAGTGAATTCTTTTCTGTTGGTTCAAGGCAGGCTGCAGCTGCCAAGAACGAGTGACAGAATTTGTTATATACTGTGTAATTTAGTCGCAAAAGTTACCGTCTCTCTTATTTAAAGATTTTGCTTGTCCTAAGTTTGTTTTAAGGAGGATCTCTTCTAGTTCAAATATTATTCTTTCTTATAAAATTTTGCATTTCAAAATTGGAAATAGCCTTCAGTATTTTTTATTGAATGTGCATGATTAGAGCATTTTTTTTATGCACGGTTTGATGAGTAGACTTCAGAGATCCAGAAGTACTGGAATTTTCCTCGTGATACTAAAAAGTTGTTGATTTAATGAGTAAGGAGAATTTGAACACATTAGAAAAAAGGAGAATTAAATAAAGGAGAACATTTTTCACCTGCAAGTCATCTTGGATGAACACAGAGAAAAAAAGTACAATGTGTTGGAGATTTGTACTTCGAAACACAAGTAAGGTTTAAAAAGTGTTTATTTGAGCAATTCATCTTAAAAAAACTAGTTGGACACGTGAGAGAGAATAAAATGAAAAAACTTAGTCACATAATTCAATATTAATTAATAATTGCTCAAGGTATTTTCATTCTTCTTTTTCAATTTTACCTGATAAAGAATCACATCAAATATTACTTTTTTAGGCTAAAAAAAGCCATTTTTTTGAGTAAAAATTACTGAGTTTGGATCAAAATTGTAATAAACATAATAATTAAGAACACAAAATTCATTTTAAAATAGAGGGGCCGTTTATGTGAGCGTGATAAAATAAGAGAATCAAAGTTGTAATTAAGTCTATAAATAATACTCCATCCTGTTCTTATTATAAGAAGAAATCAAATATTCTATGAATCTAAAAAGTCGTTTTCTTCTTATAATAAAGACCGGATGAAGTAGTATACATTTAACTTGCAAGTGTGTGAGTTCAACTTTTACTATCAGCGGAGTCTATCATAATCTCGATGAAGCCTCTGAGACACACAGATAAACTTTAATATAGTATGTATAAAAGGAAAACTAAAATAAATTTGAATAAGAATGAACCTCACTAACTATGTTGGGTTCAAGTTCAAGTGTTAAGTTGGGTCTGGTGTATGTAATACGCATTATTGTTTGGTGGCCACTGGGCACTAACCAGTAATACTGCCCGGAGGCGGCATACATAGCTTTACAAAAAAGGAGGCGGCTACTTCCTCCTAACTCTAATCACAACCTCATTTTCATATTGCTTTTCTTATACTAAAAGCGTTTATTTATCAAAGGGATAACCACTTCTTTACACTAATTCTTGTCTGCTTACACTTATAGGATAATAATTCCACGTCAACAAAGTGCAACTTTACTTCCACTTACACTAATTAATCCCACCTTCCCAAGTTTTAGGATATTGGTATTCACATGCCTAATTTGTAATTCTAAATGGGCAGCTTCTAAGAAACTTCTCATATGATAGAGACAAGCAAATATTTGTAGTATTACCAACTCTCATTGAAAGTTGAGACGATGATCCAATTGATGTCACATTCTTACACTTTATATTTATTTTTGTCGAATCAATATGGATCAAGTTATTATCACAATTCTAAAAATGTGAAAACCACTAAGCTTTAAGCATTGGTGTAGTGTAGACCACATAGAACACTTTTTCTTCATAGCAAATTTCTAAATGTTACCAACAGCAACAGCCTGCTGCTAAAAGCTAAAAATGGTTTAACAAGTCAGTGACAATTATACTTTTATTTTATCATTTCAAATGGAATTCCTAGTGACTCTTTTCTGGTTCGTGGTCATATCAAAGTCAAGCCAACATCCTTTTTGCATGAAGAAACATTTACAGTACTGTACATTCCTTTTATCACATTATTTGATGAAAAAAATGATTTCTAGAAGTCAAATTTTTTATATAAAGTATTGGTGGTTATTTAGTTTTTGGTTGTACTTTAAAAATGTGCTTAAGTTGTAGAAGACAAAATAATTTAGAGATGGAGATAAAACTCAAAGTGTAACATACAATGTGTGTATTTTGATGTTCTATTGGTCGTTCACTAAAATCAATCACACTTATTTAATGTTTAGGTAATTCTTCAAAAATCAACTTATAAATACCTAATGAGTGAACCTTACCTGCATTTCTTTTCATATTTAATAAACATAATATCTTAGTATTTTTCTTTCATGTGTTTGCCTGTCGACATACAATACAGTGCAAAAAAAAAACAGTGTTTTTCGACTTTCTTCGTCTTGCTAAACTGTAGGCCAAAAATCAGAGTCTTGGTGATTTCCATGGACAGTAAGTCCTGATCACATCTGAGTAACAGCAGCACTTGCCAAGCAACAATAAAATTATATTTACTAATTTACAGTCCTCAGCTATACAATTAGACAGTTCTAAAGCTCCCAGATAATGGTTTGCTTCAACAAAAAAAAAAAACTTCCAGATAATGGTAGTACAAAACTTTTTAGCAAATTGAAATCTATATACTGTTACTGAGATTTAAGATTTTGATCTTCGCCGGATGATGATGCACTTTCAAAGTGATTTGGACCATTATCTAATTTAGAGGAGGGGGGATCTTTCACTTGATTGTTTAAAGAGCTCTTCTCTGCATGATCATTTAATCTGGCATTTGAGTTGAATGGTCTCTCCAATTCTTTAGCGATAATAGGATTTATCACAACTTTATTGAGTTCCTCTTCCTGCAGAATAAATAATACAAAAGGTGAGTGGTAAAAGAAGCCAGCCAATTTCTTGATAATTTGATATGAAGAATTTAAGAAACTAAAAGGTGTGAGTATATGTTTTTGTTTAAATTTATGAAGCACATACTTATTCTTCTTGAGATGTAAGACTGGTGGACATGTTTCCAATTCCAATACCAGCATGCGTCAGACATTCTTCTTTAGGCGTCCATTAATATTTTTTATTCGGACACAAATCGACACTTGAAGAACACGAGACTTTTACAAAAAAATGGTTTTAAATAACTTTCAAAGATGTGAAGATAAGTAGATAACTCTCCATAAATTTCTAAGCAGGGTTTCAATTTCCAATCTTTTAGACATCACTCGTGTTGATGTGTCATTGTGTCCATGTGGTGTCATATGTTCGTACTTAATTCATAATAAGAGAAAGCTACATTGGTTGATAAGTGTTGAATTATGAAAACAAGAACTTAGTTAGTCTAGACAGCTAATCCCCAAAATCCTTAGGAACAAGGATAAAGACATGGTATTTGCACAAAAACTTCTATATCTAAAGCCATATCAAGCATAGGACTGCTGAAATTCCTCATTCTACTAAAACTTACATTTTGTAGGGCTTCGAGCTTTCTCTGAAGTGCCTCGTGCTCAGCTTGAATACGGAAAGGAACTCCATGTTTTTGACTAACATTTTTGTGTGCAAAGTCCTCACCAATATCCGTAGAAGTAGTTGCAAAGGGATGATTTGCAGGAATCCACCTGATTGTATCAGGATCAACATCCAGAGGAACCGAGTCACCTTCCTTAAGGAAAATAGTGGGACGCTTCCACTGATACGCACGTGACCTCCTTCTCTGGTGAACCGTCTGTTCCTCTTGAGTAAGTGTGACAGGAGCTAACCGGTAAACCTTTCCACACATCTCTACACTTGACTTATTTTTGCTAACCTTGACCAACGGATTATCAAACGGATCTTCATATTTAAGATTCCTTGATCTGAAAAAACACGCGTGCACACATCGACATAGATAAGATAGACAACAATGTAATAAATAACCAATAACATTTGCGAGTGAAAAGCAATAATAATAATAAATGAGTGTGGATTGAAACCATACATACATGCCTCTTCTATCGGATCTCAATTGACCGCGTCGAACAAGATCAGCTACGGAACCAGGGCGTTCCTTTTTTCTGGAAATGGAAAGAGCTCTCAAAGAAGCAGCCAAAACCACAACAGCAACGCAGACCCAAATTGGTAAATTGTTCCCAATGTTGTTTCGATTTTTCAGCTATACAATACATAAAAGAATGAAAAATACTAATCAAAACCCTAAACCCTAATAATCTAAAATTAGAGTGAGAAATGAAAGGGTACCAGAAATTGCGGCATTGGAATTGAAGTAACGAGTTGATGATGAATATTGGAAATGGAAGTGATGCATTGTTGTTTGAATTGTTGGGTGGAGGAGATTCGATTAGTGATACGGAGGAAGCGAAGAGCTGAGATTCTTGTTGTTGTTGTTGTTCTGGTAGTGATGTAAGAGGGGAAACAGGGCTACAAACAAGAATTTAGGAACAAATTAGAGTGAGTGAGAGAGTATTTGAAAGCAAAAGAGTATGATTGATTGATACTTACGCGAAAGTGAAGTGTAGAAGAAATTGACGCCATGATATGTTTTTGCTTTGCTTTCTTTGCAACAATTCAATCCATTCGTCGTTCTCATTCCATTGCTCCACTGATGTTTTTGTTTTTTTTGTACAAATCTCTTTTACCAAAATAACAAAGTGTTATTGGTAGTAAAACTTTTTTACTATTTAAATTACTAATGATTTTCATATTACATTTTTAAGTTTTGTTTGAGTTTTTTCATCATGATTAATTTGTTTTTTTATGTAAATTATATTATTAATAAGACAAAATTTTAGTACAAGACGAATTAAAATCGGTAAAAAGAGAGTTGTTGTGTTGTTTTAGTGTTACTGTAGAGTGGTTTGTTTTGATTTTTGTTATTGATATATGATGTTTGTTTTTATTTTTAGTTTCGGGTATGTGTTGTGCTTGTTTACTCATATTTGCGTATATGTTTTGTTCTAACTGTAATGCATATTTAATGACTTTAACATTATCAATGTTGTAGATTCAATGATATATGATTATTTTGAATACTCGAATCTAGTCTTATCAAGTGTAAGTTTCCTCATGTTTAAAGATTTGGGTTATATTATGTTATTAATTTGGATATTATTATTAACTTGGACATTTGGTTATTTAGAGTATTGTAGATATAGTATTTTATAAATGATGTGATAAAAGGAATTATAAGGCACAAGTGTGTGTTTTTTGCGTAAACTATATATATTTTTGCCCGTAATTATAGAAATTAATCTATCGAATTTTGTAAAACTTTAATGGGTGACAACTCTCTCTAAAAGTTTTAAAATTGTTAGATGCTCAGACCAAAAATAAAATCTAAAACTTCCATTAAATTATACAGAGTAGTAGATTTTTTACATTTCATCTAAGTGCTCTTCGATAATACATTAGTGTTTTTGATTAAAATAAAATAATGATAATAAAGTAATAAAATGTGACAATGTGTGGTCATTAGTAGGATTTGAACACCATCTCCACTCTCGAGTTAAGTAAAGACAAGAAATAAATCTTGAGAAGGAATCACTTAAGGCTAAAGTCAATCAACTTACTTTACCCAATTCAATGATATCTGGTTTAGAATATTTTTACTAACATCACTTTTCGCCCTAATTCTCTAATTATTGAGCCTAAGTGGGTCATCAACTTATTACAATCACTCGATTTGATATGGACAACTTTAAGTTGATTCCTTCAAGTATTAATTATATCACCCACTGCTTGCCATATATGGTATGCTAAATATTTTTAATACTCATTTTGCAACCACTTAATTATATTCGATATGCAAATTTGTGGTAAGATCTCTTTGAACCTACTTTGAAGACAAGATCGTTTGTTGGTTGGAATGACTGTTGTAAAATTTGTCCACCAATTTTATTAAATTACTACGTGCAACTTAATTAAGTCTCGATCGGACTTGCCAAATTTAAACCATGAACCTATAAAACAAATTACGTACAAACACAAATTGTCACATTTACAAACAAAATATTATTTAAAAAAGTTGACACTTTTAATTTTCAATACATCTTTAATCACTTATTTTTAAATTAGGCAAATGCTAAAAAGTGCACCCGGTGCACTCTTTAAGCCCTTTAAATAGAAAGTTTTTATAGAACTTTTAAAAAAATTTATAAAGTCAACGCATTGGAAATTGTGTTGTTTAACTTTTTGAATAAATAATTTCTTTAAATAGTATGCTTAAAGAGTGCACCTGGTGCACTCGTTAGCAAGACCCTTTAAATTATACATATCCTTATGTGTGTATTAATCCTAAATTACTATTCACTATTTTGAGTTTATCTAATTCTCTTTTGTTATTATACATGCTCAAATGCAACAAAATGTTATGGATTAATTGAGAGTAATATAAGTACTAAAATTTGGTTGTACGTCAAAGGATAAATGTAGTAAGATGTGAACGTTTTTTCTTACAAGTGTCTTCCTGCTGTGTAGAGCTGGGAAAGTTTATATCATAAAAAAAACAAAGCTTAAATAATAAAAAACAAAGGCACTATAGTTTTATGAACGTGCGTGGCCAAATTTTAGTATCTTTGTTGCAATAAGAAGTCAAACCGACATAGTAGTGTGTTTGGTGCTCAAGGTAGTATTAGCACTCAAATACTCCACCACCACTTGAGAATATTCGGTGTTTGTAATTGACTTTTTCTTCTATCGTTCAACAACCGCTCATGTTGTCTTCTACATTCACCACATTGAAATTAAGATCTTCATTTGACTATATGTTTGTCAAATTTAAAGTGCCGTGTGCAAATTCAAAGCCACTATGTCCATGCATGTGAACATATATATGAGATGAGATTGAGAATCCTATCCCAAAATCAAGATGCATGGTTTGAAAGATACACATGTTTCATATACATGCTACATAAAAGACCATTATTTATTTGACTTATCAATGTAAAGAAAAAAACTAATGTTTAATCAAATTTTTTTCATCATATGAAATATGGATAATAATCAATTTTATTGATAGGAGTTTTTCAACTAAAATGAGATAGCAACTTTTTACGTAAGTAGTTTATTTTTTTGACAAAGTTTAATTATGTAAGTAATTAAGAACTTAAAATTATTGAAATAAAAAAAAAGTGATGGATCAAATTGAATTCATTTTTTGTTTTGTTATTATCATATATACACACAATCAGTATATCAATATTATATGCTTTACTATACTTTACACGGCACAATGACAGTGACATATATAGGCATAGTGATAGCATAGTAAATTTGATTGGTCCAGGCTACCCTACCTTTTCCAACAGCAACGGTCCTCCCTCCTCCTCCACCCCTTTCCACCGTAATATCATATTCTAGTCGTTCTAGCTAGTACTAGTAGGACACTTCCATACACATAATGTTTGATGTTCCAATCATCCAATGAGTAATTAGCTACCTCGTCCTATGAGTAATGAAGTGATATATAAATATGTGGTCCACTTAATTATTTAAAAATGAAATTCTCTTATGAAGGTTAAGATGTTCTTGTATATATCTTTTCCTTGAAAAATTAAAAGAAAAAAAATCATGTACAAAACATATGTTTTAGAAACATTTATATACACAAAATGAAAGAATATATTACTTAATATGTAGTATTTGAATAACTGTAAAAAAAAGTAATGGTATAAAAAGATGAATTCATAAGGGATACCCCCTTAATATGTAATACTACCTCCGTTCCTTTTTACTTGTCGTTTTAGAAAAAAATATTTGTTCCTTTTTAGTTGTCGTTTTGGCAATTTATATTATATTTTGCCTATTATACCCTCTTTCCTATTATATTTTATTGACTAAATTTTGTATTTTTTTTTTGTTAAAACAGTATAATCTTTTTATTGTATACAAATTTTGTTTGTTTTTAAATAAAGTTTGTTACAATTTTTTTAGGAATAGATAATTTTTGTGAAAAAGTAAGAAATTATTGTTGGATTAAGAATATAATATATTAAAAAAAGGGCATAATAGGAAAATAAGGTGCAAAAATACACTCTCCTATTTTGGTCTTTTTTTTCTAAAACGACAAGTAAAAAGGAACGGAGTTAGTATTAGTTATTAATAATTCAAACTAAGTCTTACTAGATAGTTAAAAACAGTTTGAAAGTTGGTTAAGTTGTTGGTAACTGTTTTATGTGTGTTTGGATGTGTTACTTGCAAGCCAAGGAACACATTCATCTTGTTCTTGTATATAATAATGTCTATCATCACATTTTGAATACAAATCTTTACATTTTAATATTTTATCAAATAGTTCAATTCTCTATTATTCTCTCACATTCAATATTCTCTAAATTGAGTCTTTTTTTCCAATAGTATGATCCATTGCTTCTATGTGCTGATTTGAATTCTATACAATCGAGATAAGACTACATTGCTAGTCCAAAGATCTTGATTATCATTTTATTTTCATTTAAACGTGGCTTGAATTTTGATTCTATATGGAATAGACCAAAAACATGAAGTTGGGTGAGTGGCTAACTAAAGCCTTACCAGAAATTCATATTTTTTATGTTTTTTTATACATTATAAAAGTAAGTACGAAAATTTTCATTGTGATAAGGCGTGTGAACAAAGGCGTGTGAGAATATCATTTTTGGTGATAATTAACTTATGACAGATTTCAACTGACATTTTATTTCTTACCACCTATTTAATAAGTCAAAATTTTACATCAATTTGAACCGATTTATAATGCTTTTTGTGATTTAATTATGGGGAGCATGACTTTTATTTTTATGGTGAGAGAATCTATTTGGTAATGTGGAAGACCCACGAATCCAGTCCCCTGATTTTATATACTACTGTAACACTTTTACACTGTACACGAATATACTAATATTCATTCATGTTACCCATTCACTAAACTTATTCTCACTTTTTTCCTTTCAATACAGTATAGTACTTGTATAATTTAATTTCCCTTTTCTCAACAACGACCTTCAATTCAAGTGCATACTCAACACATCGTATCGTTAGTTACTCATCTGCTTCGCTCAGGTGTGTGTTTGATTGTTTTTTTGATTATATGGAAAGAAAAGAAACAAAACAAAAAGAAAAACAAGAAAGAATTAAACTCGCGGACCAGCAACACCTGAAACATCAGCTAACAACACAAGACTGAGTTAAAGAGGACAACTATTCTAAATTTTCAAAGCATCATTTGAGGAAGCTCCAATTTTCGCAAGCCAATCAGCATATACATTGTTCTCTCTTAGAGTATGCTGAAAAGAGACATTCCAATCCTCTGATGGAAATGACGAATTTGTGGTGTGTGTTTGATTGATTTGATTCTACTTAAGTTAAAGATTAAACATTTACTAATATATTTAAAACATGATCTAAGTTTCTTATAAAATAAAATAAAATTATTGCTTTTAAAAGAATAAGAGGTAGAGATTCATATTTCCCATTTCTGTACAAAATTAATCATATTTCTTATTTTATGTGAAAATTTCAAAAAGTATGATTTGGATAATTAATTAAATTAACAACCAAAGTCAATACCCTTGACTTTATTTTTTTGACCCAAGAAGATGAGAAAGGATTTTTTAACTAAATGGACGCAAATGGTACATAATCACATCAAATTTGAAGAATCGATTCCACATAGTGCCAATGCAAGGATATAGTAAATTCTAATTACAACTCCAATCCTACCATCAAATTTTAAAAAATGACTACACACGATATACGATAAGATAAATTGATAATCCTTTTCAATCATACATCGATTAATATACATGATCTGATTTTGAACCATACAAACAAAATGATTCACTAATTTTGAACTACTAATATAAAACTGAATATATATGAGAAACTAGCTATGGCAAGAATCTATTTCCATCGTGTTCCCTTACCTTTAATCTACCTTCAGATTCCGGCGCCGGCGTAGAGCTAGAGCCTGCAGCAGTAGCCGCCGGAATCGGAATCCCACCGCACTTGTCGCATCTCGAAACTACCAGAATCTGACGGCACGAAGGACACGATGAATGAGATTTAAGCCACGCATCGATACAAGACACATGAAATCCATGTCCACACTGAGGCAACACTCGAATTTCATCTCCGGCAGTGAATTCGCTAAGACAGATAGCACAATCGGAGAATCTAACTGCGGATTCTTCTGTCGCTGTTAGCTTCGGAAGAGAACGAAGAACCTTCTTCTTAACGCCTTTGTTGGCTGCAGCGGGAGGTGTAGTTTGTGATGCGAGTGCGGGAGAGGGGAGACGTAAGCGACGGAGACAGCCGCATCGTGCGACGGCGACGAGACCTAGAACGCAGATAAGAGCGCAGAGGAGAGCGGCGAGAATAACGACGAAATCGGAATCAACGACGGTGGAATCAGATGAATCGGAGTTAAGGTCGCCGAGAAATCTGAAAGGACGAGTCATGTGAATGAAATGAAAAGTTGAAAAGGTTTCGTGTTGTTGTTAATGAGCTTTGTGTTGAAGTAGCTAGCTACATGTATATATAAGTAGTACAATAAAGTTCACAACTACACTACCCTTCTCGACTCTCTTTTATTTTTATTATTATTTTATGAAAAATACTTCTTGTCTCTTTTATTCATCCACTTTTATTTTATTTGGATAGGAATAATATTTTAGTTCATCTTTGATATCGCGGTGGGTGTGTTAAAATTACGGTGAATTGTGATGTGTTTTGTAAAATTAAACGTTTAGTATAAGGTGGCTGGAGTGTATGTATCTAGATTTGCTTCTGTAAAATTACGGTGGGTGAATAATTGTGATTCTAACACATGTATCATAATACCAAACAATAAACAATAGTTTTACTTTTCCAAATATTTATCATTCAAACAAATTTTAAATTTAATCTTGTTTTTGTTTACATTCATCTAAATCTTGCTTTTTTTTTTTCTTTTTCTTTCCTCTTCCTTTTTCTTGGCGGCAGGCAACTTTATTTGCAATATGGTTACATTATCAATGCATTATGCATAGTGATTCAATTATTTTATTTTAGTTAGAATGGGTTTATTAAGATAAAATTTACTTATGTAATCAAAATTAAAAACCTTGAGAGGAACTTATTTTTATGCCTATTTTTCTCAATTCCCTTTTGATGAAAAGAATTACATCCACGAATGAATCAGGTGTATGTGTTGCGAAAGTAATGGTTAATAAATTAGGCACGACGAGGTCTTGTATTGGAGGATATATCTTATATCTTCCTATCATCGATGTTATTGAAAATTTCGAATACCCTTGACAGTGCTAAGTTATCATGCATAACTTGTGCCTCCATTTCACATGACTTATTTTTCACATGCTAGATTGAATAGCAAGACAACTCAATACTTGCCAAAAATACGCTTACATTTGGATTGAATTTTTTTCATTTGTGTTAGAATATTGTAGGAATTTGCTAACGTATGTTAAAAGAATTTTAAAGTACTTTTCTTACAAGGATTTACTACTATTATTGTATAGGGGGATATTGTTTTTGATGGATAAAATGAGGGTTTTTTTGTTGACATATCGGAAAGATAAATTGCTCCCGTCAAAAATTGATCCCTAAACCTCCCTCTACCTAACCCACACGTCCCTCAACTTATACCACATGGGTTGTTCAAAAAAAAAAACTTATACGGTTATACCACATGGGCTATCCTACGGGGACATGAAATGGGTTTTTTTTTATCAAACAGTTATTTAATACATTTTTGATAAAAATATAATTATATAAAATATGCTTAAATTTCAGTTATAACAAGTTTGAAAATGAGAATAAAATTCTAATTTTTAATTAACCAAAGCTAACCCACCTACATCCTATTCCTAACCACCACAACTACATGTACCTAGCTTTACAAATAAACCACCAAATCAGTATCCAACTATATAAGACACTTTTAAATAAGATTATAGTTTTATGAATATTTCAAAAAGTTCACCGACTTGGTCAGTTTTTTTTTAGATTAGTCCTTCAAAGAATGTGTTGGGAACTAAATTGAAAAAATAGGTGGATAAACTAATACTAGTATTATGCGCATATTCGACAAATAAACAATAGTCAGCCCATTTTCATTTCTTTAACAGCAGCCTCACACCAAAGATGCATACATGAATCTGACTTTAAAGCGCACATGAGACTCTTGTGACACCCCCAAATCATAATTGCTGCATCTAATCTAGTTTACATAATTTATTTTATACGAGAAATAATTTGATTCCAGTCAATCTGCAGATACAAATTATAGAATAAATAAAAAATAAATCAAGCAATCAACTGTATTTCACTGCACTCTAATGACCAAGTTTAAAATGTATGCATATGGTCCCTTTTCTTGGGTGAGGGGCTTAGGGTTGGGGTGATAAACACATGTCTACAAAAAAATGACAAGCATAACATGACTACAGAAAAAGTGTTCTGCTATTCTCATAAGTCATATCTCACATTCCATCTACCTTTGTAATCTGCATTAAATGTCCAATTATTCTCCCTAATCTGCAGATAAGGAACCTGAAACAAGAGTTTTAAGTTTGAATACAGAATTAAGGAAACAAAATATGAAAAGAACTACAGCATGACAAAATTACGGAAAGGAAAATTGAACTAAATAATCAAAATATTCTATAAAATGATCAGCTGCAACTTCACAGGTTCTGCTAACTTCACAGACCAATGACATCATATCACTATAGGATTGGCACATGTTGAATCTAACATTTCTATCTGTCAGTAGATTGTGTTTAACATTATTTCAACTTGGCCAAAATCTATGTAGTTGATAGTAGCTAGGGCCTAATACTTGTAGCCAACACAGGTCAATCAAGAACTAACTCACTTATGTTTCATGCAGAGAAAAGATGGAAAACCAACAATAACTACACGGAGATAGAGAATGTAACAACAAAAACAGGGGAAATAGAGGATTTCCCTACATTCGAAATGATTGTAAGTCATAGTTATCGACAGAACACCATGGCGATCCCTGCAACATTTAGTGATTCAGATTGTTCCGCACCATGGTGAATATATTTCTCACTTCTACTTTGGTTTTCTTTTTTAGTATATTCGACACCTCCCATGTATCTCTGTACTATTGACCAGGATGGGTACAAATAACCTAAGCATTTATGAGTCCTGTCACCATCATATTATGACATTGACAAGGAACACACTTGAGCATAAAATAAACCAAGGCATCTTCAATAACAGTTCTTAAAAGTGATAATTGGTTCTCACAAGTCCCACCATTAGACGAGGATACTGCAAGTACCACGTGTAAGAACCGTTCTTAATTCTTATATAAGAACCAATGTCACCATATTTCTAAAAATGGTGACATTGATTAGATATTTATACACCAAAACCAAAGTAATGGAGGTGTATGCTTGTTTCTTTTAAGAACTAGAGAGAATCTCTCTTTGGAGATGTCTTGATATCTATATAATCCAATATTGTCAATTGCAGACTGTGGAAACTAGGGGTTTGTTCAAATTCCACTATGCTACAGTGTCGCTATTTGACAACACTATAGAAAATAGCATAATATCACATTCTCAAAACAATAGTGATTTGTTCAAATTCCACTACCCTAGCGCAGCATAGCAATTATTTCACAAATCGCATCACTTATGACTACAACGGTATAAAGTGAAGTTGAGTCATACAGCATAACACACAGCTTCGCTTTATACAATAGAAATGATAATAACAAATTAGAAATTGCAATTGATTGAGGAAAGAAACAAGTGAAACCTGTTCAAAAGCTTCATAGCCAATTCTGAGTCTGATATCTTGGTCCTTCTGAAAATTGAATACGTTCCATGAAAACTCAGCCCCTCCTTTGGATTTCCTCTAAAAAAAAAATAAAACAATTCAGCATTGCATAGTAAGTAGTACTATATAACACAAAATGGAAATGACAAGATAGTAGCTACCTCTTTGAAATCTTGGTCAACATCACATGTTCCCTTAATTTTGAAGTTAACAAGACCATCATTTGAGACGGGAAATGTTTTCTTAGCACGTACAGTATAACGTAACTTGTCGTTTTTAGCATATCGTGCTCCTCCTACGCTGTCTTGTTTATCATATCGAACTCCTACTCCTAGGGTTGCTGATAACTACAAACAACAGTTTCCATCCCAAACAACTATTAACTAATTAATTAATTAACAAAGTTAGAAAACAGTTTTGTAAATGAAATGAAATGAAGAGGAATTGAAGCATAACAATACATACATTTGGATAAAAATGTCTAATGAGAGCGGCCAAAGAATTAGGTTGTCCATTTCTTGTGTCAAGCTCTCCGCGAATCTTATTATGATATGAACAGAAAAAGAAAAGGATGAGTCTCTTCTCTTATTGAATTGAAATTGAATGAATGAATAATAAGAGAAGAAAATGAGGTTACCTGGAAGAAGGTATTAGTATCGATTAGAAGTTTTTGCTTGGCGTGGATTTTTAAGGCTTTGGAATCTCCTCCATATCGCAGAGATGTCTCCATTTTTATCTATCTATCTATTCTTTTCTACTTCTACTTCTAGATGATAGATAATAAAACTCCAACTCAAGTGATTCTCAATTATCTTTACTTTACTTTACTCCAAAAATTTTAGTTATTATTGGATTTTTTTTTTATTACACAAAACCCTAGAGGAAACGTTATTGTTGGACTCAATTTGGGCACTTTTTAGGCCCATTTAATTAATTTACGTAAGCCCAACGATGATCGTATGCTTTAGTGTTATTTTGACCTCAAAGAAATGCTTACATTTCTACAAAAAGCAATTTGCATTTTTATGTAAGGAGAAAAATGCATACATGATCGCATCAAAGATTGTATAACCAATAACAAATTTCAGATTCAATTTAATTACGGCACCGATAGTGTAGATAAGTGTTTACACCTTCCTTTTAAAAAAGGTATCTGCATCTGATACTTTTTTGAGTTATATGCATAAATGCTAAATCGCTTACCACGGATTAACTTACAACATATATTTATTTTAAAATTATACAAGGTAAGCTAAATAACTAAATTATGTAATTCAAAATAGTATATCACATTTCATTAATCTGGCGTTGTATTACTAGTGAGTAGTGACGAATAACCAAAATGGTGGGTTGTGTCAAAAGAAAAATCAAAATGGTGGGACTTTTTTTATGCAACATAATAATAGAGGATTGCATTAACCGGCATGGATGTGTTATTGTTACTAGATTTAGTTGCTTTGTAACTTGGCCGTTAGGCCTATTAGAGAAAAGCTTTTTTTAAATGGACACGAGTTCCAACTTCCAAAATACATCTTCAGACTTCAGATAAGTTATACTGTCTAGAAGTACGCTCCCGAAAAATATCAAGTTTTTTAGAAATGGAGTAAACGAGAGCGCCATAACGAAAACATAAGATTGCAATCCTTATTCTAGTGTGTATATATATGCTCAAATTATCATAAAATAGTACAAAATAGACAGCAACATAATTCTCACCCGCACAAAACCAAGTATCACTAACCTCTTAAGAAACCATCTAACAGCTAACAATTTCTGACCTAAATCAAGTAAAACTAGGTCAAAATGGTAGGACACTATCATTTCAAGCACCAGAGTCATCTATGATCTATCATATCTCATCAATCAAGTCCATAAGATCGTCAATTTCTTGTCTCAGAGCAGTAATTTTCTGCTGTTGTGAAGCAATCCGATTCTCAATTTCCCTTCCTCCTAACTTCTTCTCATAACAGTCAACAACAGTAGAGTGCTTTGCCAAAAGCCTCTCCTGCAAATCTCTCTCCTTAGCAATAACTTCCTCCACCTGAAAAACCAAAAACGTAAATTATGGAACTATAATTCATGAGGGAAATTTTATGCAGAAGAAAGTGTTTCTATCTTTATTTATTTAATTAATAACATTTCCAACACGACCTTGGGTAATATATGTGAGGCTTGTGGTGAAGATTGCAAGAAGGCTACTGGCGATTTCAACTCTTTCGTGAGCTCTTTCAACGAGCTATCAACTGATTTTCTGGTTGCTTTACACCCTTGAATATCTCCTGTCCTAGAAAGATCACGCAACGATGCTTCTAGCTTATCATGTGCTGTTAAGCAACGGCTAATGATATTATGGACCTGATGAATAGTTGCTTGAACCTGAATGATGAAACCAAAATGCACTGTATTAGTACCAGAGTCAATTGCAAATTTTATAAATGACACAAGTTGATTTACCTCTTCCCATTGGATCTTTGCCAAATAAGATGCAGAAGTCTTGGAGATCGACAAGTCTGCATGCATGTAGGCAATGGAGGCAACAAATAGAAAGAAAAACCCGGTAATCAACATCAATGGCTCCCTGAGCATAGAAAGACAGTTGAACTTATAATAGACCTGCAATAAAGGCAATAGTGATCAGTAAACAGGACACCCAACAAATATTATATCATCATAAGTTAAAAAGAAACCACCCTGTACAAAAAGTAATCAAATCATAATTTCTCTTTTCTCTAGTTTGTGTCTAAGAAAATATCCAACCTTCATATATGGATGTGTTGATGTGGTATACTTTATTTTAGTGGAGATGGAGTATACTTGAAACAATGTGAACGATTAGGTTATTTTATTGGGCCTAACTCATCTTTACAAAACCAACTTGTAAGTTGAGGGATGCCTTTATGAACTACTATTTTCATGCTTTATCTCTTTTCACTGTGAAACTTAGGTTTTTCCCAATTGTGACCAGTACATGAATAATCTTCCATACTTTCAAATTCAGGATACTAATATTATTATTATTAAAGAGTAAAGACAAGATGTTTGTGGATGATATATTAGAGTTAAAATACATTTTATATAGTTGGTGGCTGGCTAATTCAAATTTAAAACTTTTAGCCCCAACAAAGATGCAACAGTAATACCTGAAAATGCTCATTATGCTCAGGCACAGCGTTGTTCTTCTCCAGTACAACAACAGGTCTACCAGCAATATCCAAGTGGGAAAACTTTGTCTGCAATAGCAATATGGATGGACTATAAAACTCAAACAAGGGAATGACATAGATATATCTATCAGCTATGGTGTGGAAGAAGATAATAAAATAGTAATACCTCGTGTCTTTCTTTCACAGGAAATGGAACAGATGGTGATATATCTTTTGAACCCTCTGGTAAAACAACCTGAAAATTGCAAGCACCAGACCAATATGATTGTAAGTCATACATACACCATATATTACAATGACAACAACCAAAGACAAAAGAGCAGGAAAATTTGCAAAATAAAATAAAAAATGAAGCATGGTAAAATTATTTTGATATTAGGAATGATAAACAACTCTTTGGTCAACAAGTGGTCACTCATCAATACGCGCAAAACAATGAGAGTTCACGCATATAAACATAAACTCACAGATAAATTATCCAAAGATTGCATTCCAAGTTTGCAACACCAAAACGAAAAGATAAAAAAGAGTAAATTAAATATTGATAAGATAAAATGATCTCACTCACCTTCACAATAAGAGTGTCAATCACCAACTCATTAATGGAGGAACCAAAAGAGATATTAAGGAAGCGCTTTCCATCGACTCCAAACAAGAAGTCCTGAAGTGGCAACCCGTATCCAATGGTAAAGGCAGTTTTCCAGCCACCGAAAATTGGGTACCTAGGTTCGATCTCCAGTTCTGTCTGTAATTTCAAAGAATAATTATTTTAACAAATGCCAGCAACAGTATTTAAGATTAAACATTCATCAAATGTGACATTGTCCACCTTTTTTGAGTCACCCCACAAACTAGATGTGGAAATGTTGCCAATTTCATCCCTGTAGTACACAGAATGAGCTCTTGGTGGCAGCTTGGCAACAAGACGCCTAAAGGCCGATGCACCTCTTACATATGGCCTGGCCTGATAGTCAAGCCTGCAGCAGAAAATGAATTAATATTTCGTGTGAAGCTAACAACATCACTAATAATTCAGAATCACAGAAAAAAGGTGACCTAGAAAATTCTCCTTTGCTCTGGGCACCACCATGAACAAGATTGTAATGCTCTGTGATCTGCACATTACCCCAATGGGATATCTCAATCTCCCGCACCAACTCTTTAGCAACGGCAAAAGGCTGATTATTCTCAAAGTGGATAACCAATGGCAAGTATGCGAATGGAGGAAGATTCTCATATGGACCATATTTCAATTCAGATCCCTGAAGTTTTGTATTTTCCAGTTTTGTGTATGACTCTATTCTTGCATCAGGTAATTTGACTACAAGTGATTGAACCTTTACGGGATAAGGAGAAAGATAGTGTGCACTCTCTTGAAACAGCAGAAGCTGGATGTCAGCTTGAGTAATTTTCTCAGGAAATGGTTGCAATATGTGGGTGAAAACGGCCAAGACATCCAACGTTAGACTATCTCCCTTTCCGAGTCCTTTAGGTAAAGTTACGGAATAAAATTTCAAGGAACTGGGAAAATCCTTAGGGCGGACAACTTCATCCAAAGGTAAACCAGCACCAGAAGATGCTTTCGCCTTTCCCTTTCCTTCATTAAGTGTTGCCCTCAAGTATGCCAAGTGGCTTGCATGGTTATCAGGAAAGGACAACAAGATTTCAGATACAACATCAGATCCTGAATTCTCTACCTGCAAAAAATTAACAAGAAGACACAAGGAAGATAATAAGAAAAAAGAAAAGAAAATCACAATATGAAATGGCACACAGAGCAATTATATTTGGCAAGTGGCTTTCACAAACAGTATTACTGGTTGCATTGAAAATGAATTTTTTCTTCCTACAAGGCTCAAGGGATTAGTCTTTACAGTTGCAGGTGCAGAATACCCGGTTTACACCCAAAAAAAAATAGAATTTTTTCATTCAGCAAAGTGTATTTTTTTTTTAATTCATTGAGCCAGGTTTACAAACTAAAATTGATGATGTATTTCTCCCAGAAGCTTATGCTACTAACTACTTAACCATGTCATTGTATTTAATTATTTAGTAGAAATGAGACACATTGTAAAGGAAAATTACAAAGTTTTGGAGACAAGTAGCATGAAACCACACCCAGAAAAATCAATAATAAATAAATCGCAAAATAACATATCTCAAATTATATGGATAGAAAAAGATAAACAAAATATTGAGCACCTTTAGTGTAGTAGTGGTGCGGACAATTTGTGTTGACAAATCAATCTGAAAACAATAAAATAAAGAAAAAATCAATGGTCAGAAAAAGCATAATAATACATAAACAAGCAGCGATTTCTATGGTTTCGATTTTAATCGGCATGAAAATTTCATTTCATAAACATAGATGTGGTAATGTAATGAAATGTAGATCGGAGAAAATGAAATGTTCATTCTTAAACCGGATCCCATGGCAATGTAATGCAATGAAAAAACGGAAAAAGTGAAACAACGAAGATCGAAACCCTAAAGGATGAAATGAAATGAAAGAGATGAGAAGACTTACACGACGGTCAACCTTGGTGAGGATCAGATCGGATGCGGAGAGGACATGGGAGGATAGAATGGTAAATGTAAAAAGAAACGGAAACAGATTAAACCTCATCATCATCATCATCTTCTTCTTCACACTACAAACCAAACCAAAACGAACGCTGTTTGCTCTCACTGAACCAAAGAGGTCAGCAATTGTTAACTAGTTACTGCTGTTGTTTTCTTTCTTCTTTCAATGTTATCGTGTCATTTACCATTTTGCACCCTTGTAATTACTAATTCATTATTATTTTTACTTAAATTCAACTTCTTTTTTTCTTCTTTTAAATCAAATATCCTTTGATCTTCAAAATAAATATTTTTTTATACTCATCAATAGAAATCGAACACAAAATAATTAAAAGATCCAAAAATCTATCTAGTATTATGTGTTACTATATGTTGTTTTTTTTTGTCAATATATTTTTTCATATATATGTAAGATAATTACACTTATTTTTTTAGTTTATAGTGGCTTATGGCTTATATTTTTTTTTTTGACATGACTTATGGCTTATATTACTATATGTTGTTGATAATTCAATTCAACTTTAGTGTTTGAGATTGTTTTAATTTTTTACTTCAAGTTTCGTTTATCAATTCCGTTAAAATATATATTTTATCAATCTTCTTTTACGTAAGTGATAAGTCGAATTCAATATTAATAATTTTTTTTTTTGAAGAAACTAAGAATGATATACTAATAAAAGTTGCCCTCAAAGCACAAGATGTGGCTAGAGGAAAGCCAAAATACAAACAAGAACATCAAAAAAAGATAACATGAAGAGTATTTTTATAAAATCAAATACCTAATTTTAGTCAAAAAGAAATACCTAATACAAACATAGGGTTATATTCCATCAAGAATGCAAAATCAAAATATTCATTTATATTGATATACTGATCATTGACATATTTGCAGATTTGGATTTGCTGCATTAGATAAATAACACAGTTTTATACTGTATTTGTATCTAACATTAAATGATATAGATTGCAACTGTCAAATAGGAGTTCTAATGAATTGGTGGTCTTGGATGTAGCCCCTCTTGGCTCCTCATTTGGTTTCAAAACTATACACCGGTTTACCGGTGTGAGAACACCATGAGGGCAACTACTAGCCTATGCAGGGATATTTTCAAGCATTAGATTTTGGGACATGAAGTGAATACAATCAATAAGTTATAATTAAAGCTTCTATAATCCATAATATACAAAAAGTGATCCAAATATATACTGAGATCACTATTAAATTGCTTCCATGAGAGATGGAAGACAAGCATCTTTTTTTGTTACAAGAAGGAAGACAAGTATAATAGTACACAATCATTCTGTGGAATGAACAAAATCTCCCTATGCGAAAGAAACTACAGAAAGGGGGGAAAGAATAGCCAGCCATAAGCCCGTGCCTCATAGGGTATGAAGTTAAATAAGAATCAACTCAAGCTCACTCTTCAGGTAGACGCCACTTGCAAAAGTTCAATATTTAGTTCAAATGTAGCTCCAGCCTGCAACAACACAAACAAAGGTTAACAATAACTAGTGGTAGGTTTGTCACTTTCACTATAATGTAGACTACAAGATACAGGATGCAATTTTAAGCACGGAGATAGAAATAAAACGCGAGATTCCTTATCCATAACTTATATCCAATCACAATGAGTAAAAATTGAAATGTCCAACTATGATAATGGGGCGCAAACATAATTTATGAAAGTTAAATTTGCACCAATGTTAAAATAAACGAGATGACAAAAAACAGGACTTTACCGGAATCTCATTCATTCCCTTCGGTCCATACCCTTTTTCAGGAGGAACAATCACAGTTCGCTGCAAGCATCAATTAAGAGAACAATAAGAACAAGAAAATAAATGAAACATGAATTCTTAGCTTAATAATAACATTAGACGACGCGCACTATAATAAAATCAAAGAAGGGCATTTCAATCACCTTTCCACCAACTCGCATTCCTTCAACTATTGAGTACATAGCTTGTGGAGGTTTTGGTGATGCTTGTGCAGAGAATAGACCATTTGGGTTGTCTACAAATTCACGCTTCCTTTCCTTTCCCGGTTGAGCTCCAACCTTGAATACATACGGCTTTCAAGAGCATAAAGCAGGTATACATCAGCATTCAGCAGGATCAAATAAAGGTTAAAACAACCATCATACTTTTTCTATGCAAGAAATATGACTTTGGAGACAGAACTAAAAATTAAAATGGGGTCAAGTAGCTACGAGCTAAAAGTTGACGGAGTTAAAGGATTGAGATTCAAACTCTAGTAAAGGAGAAAATAATCTATTAACGTAACAACTACTAATATACTAATATTTGCCATTAAAAAACTCAAAATGAGATTACTTATCACATTATTAGCATATAGTTGTAAGTTGCATTGATGTCATTGTCAATTCTCACACAGAAACTAGACAGGTAAATAATTATTGATACGATACCTGAGCAATAACACGATTTCCGGCTAGGATTTTAGATTCTCGACTTGAAACAGCTGTAATTCCACGGTATAAACAATCAAAGTGCACCTGTTTGTTAGCAAGAACATGAAATGAAGAGTAAATAAAAAAAAACATGTACTGTACTGGAAGAGAAGAATAACATGTGTTTGGAAAAGTTAACAAACAAACCTGAACAGTTAATCCTTTTTGAGCAATTGGACCTTTTCCCTCAAGGAAATCATAGTATTTTAATCCATCAGCTGGATTAATTAAACTAAACATCATCATAAAATACACTAAGTCCAGTTCCTGAATTATTAGTTATTATATGCATATGATTTACCAAAAACATGAAATAAAAAACAAAACAATGATTTATATAAACTTAAATAATTGATTAACAAGAAGTGAGTGTTATAAGAAGAAGCAAAAAAGGAATTACGGGAAGTGAGATAATCATCAATGGGAATGTTTTTCTTTTTGCGTCTTTCTCTGGCATCCGCGGGTGGTGGCGGAGAGAGGAAAACAAAGGAGGTGAAAGGCAACGATGAAATAAAAATGGTCGTGGACCTTCTGGATTCAGAAAGTGCCACAACCACCGTAGTCAATGGCCGCCGTCGTCTCAACGAAACTCCGTAAACAACGTTCCATTGCTTTGGCAGAAGACAAGAATTGGCACCACAAGTGTAAGTCATGGTCATGCCAAATACAATACATGCCTCACCGTTCACCACCTCTATCCATTTCAATTCTTCAATTTCTCTTCTCCAAAATTACCCATCTGCCCTTCTATTTTACTCCTATTTTTGACACATTCTATTTTTTTTTCACCGCCAGTTTAATCTGGTTCGGAGGTAAGTGAAGTGGTTCCAAGTTTTCAACCATCTTCCAATCGCAATCTGTGGTCCTCCTTACTATATTCTATTTTATTTTTTTTGGACGTCAGCACTTGAGAAAAATATTTGGAAGAAATAAAATTTTGACTTAAGAAAAATCAGCTTTTAAGAGCATATAAATCAGTTTTTAAGAGCATATTAACTTTCTCCAAAATATATTAATCTTTGTAAAATTTATAATACTTTATAGAGGTCATTAGAGTATAAAACACGTTTTTTTACCAAAAAAAAAATGGACTTATAATAAATTTCAAAAAATACTACCTCCGTATCAAAATATAAGTCGTTTTGAGCATATCACACAAATTAAGAAATGTAATCATTGTTGTATAGAAAAAAGAAATTGTGAGTTAGTTTACAAAATTGTCCTTCATTAATGATATGAAAAAGATAAATTGTAGAAGTAAAAGAAGAGAGAGTAATAAATAGTTAAGGGTATAATAAGAAAATTAGCATTAAATGTTGCATTGGTATTGTAAAGTGACTTATATTTTAGTACAATTTTTTTTCTCAAAACGACTTATATTTTGGTATGGACGGAGTATATATTGACTTTCATATAATATACTGCAAATTTCAAATTTATAATTAGTAGTAATAGTTATGAATGATGAAGAGATAGTCAAAATTATTTCATGAATTAGCTTACAAAGTTACAACAAACTTACAAGTATGATAAATATATAACTAATCTGAAATGTTGTGCTACAAAGTTATATATATGAATGCATTGACTTAGGCTAGTTTGCTAATACTAGCAGTAGACATACATACTCCGTTGAATCCAAGCTGCTGCTGTACGGGTAATTATTTACAATTGCAGACAATTCAATTCAATCAAATGCAAACAATTACCATATACCCCTGCATTGCTACTTTCATTCATTCTACACATTCTAGATCACTAGAGTAAGCAGCACAAGGCGCATCCGTGAAAGATAAGCGCGATGTGAATCAAGGTCCACTTAGAAGGTCGCGGTTATCATAGTTGTCATTTCGATCGACACTGGTTACTATGGTGGCAGTGGCTTTCTCCTGCATTTCTGTTTCGGCGTCTTCAATGTTTACATCATCTATTGGGGCATTCATAGGTGAATTTGGGCTACCTAATGTTCGAGTTTCTGCTGAGTGTTTTTTCGATGGTTTCTTATGCATTGCATTTTTACGCCAATTTTTCAAGGCTTTTGATGTTTGTTCATCAAATATTGATCTCTTCATTGTTGATCCCATCTGATATTATTGAATCACCACAACAAAATTAATAATATTCTCATTCATCATTCAATTTCATTTAATTTTCAAATATAATACTAAATGACTATGTAGTTGGCTAGTAATATATAAAATGAATTCACCTGAGTCACTAGTGCATAGAGAGGAAGTGTGACATAGCTGCAAACAAATTGAGCACCCAACCTGCATAATTAAACTTTATATTATTCTTATGTTAAATATTTTTACGTAAATTTGGTATCATCTACACGCACAGTAGAGATTAATGATCCATATTAAATATAAAGACATAATAAACTTTGGCGCGTACCCAAGAGCAACTCTTATAATCATAAGACTATCATCCTCGTAAAAGCAAGACGCCCACCCGAATTCATACTGCACCAAAATGAAGTGTTTTTACGGGTCTAGAAGCGAAAAAAATAAACAATCATAACAATAAAACAATGGAAACTATTTATAATATTACCCATGTCCACCAGAAAAATGTCAGCTCAAATGCATTCTGGACATGTAAAACAACAAATAATCAAATTGTAAAAAAATTCTTAATAAGTTTTATAATGATATATCAATGAAATAATACAGTGTTATAGATTAGAAAAAGAATGAACACCTGAAAGAGGACATAATGGAGGAGATAAAGAACTAACTGAGGCCATCCAAACCAAAAATACTTGTCAGATACTTGTACAAGAGGGATTCCCTGCACTACTGCATGTCTTTCTTTTATGTCTAGTGCCATTCTAGTTATAATTGCTTGAAGCTTTGTTCCAACAGCCAGAATCACCTTCAAGTAAATCAATCATTAGTCCTTTGTTTCTTCAAGAATAGAAATGCATGCTCATGTGCGCGCTTAAACTACAAAGATAGATGCTTACTATTAGTGGAAGAAAAGATACCCAAAATGCAGCATGCCAACCTGAAAACAAGTTTTTTTTATAGAAATATGAATTGAGTGCCAAACAAGAAACCAATCAAGATTCATGAGTTTGTTAATTAGGTCAAAGACAAACCATGGACATTTACTAGCAAAAATAACACCACTGATCCCCAAAGTATTGGACTGTCAAAATCACCAAAAGCATACATTAAAAGAAACAAAAGATATCAAGAATAAATTATACTATTTCAAAGACATGATTGCAACCAAGTGTTGGTGAATTTTGTCAAAATTACCTGATTCCTACAACTACCTTAAAGTCATCTTCTAATGACCTCTTGATATATTTTTGAAAATCAAATTTACTTCCAGGTGCCAAATGGACCTACAAATAAGAATAGGACACAAGTTTATATATGAAGAAGACAAATAGTACAAGCATAATACTGATACTGCAATAGAAAAACCACTTACAGAAACAAATCCATGTCTCATAGTTAAGTAGTCAGCCCTTCGAACCGATCTGAAAAATTGTCGAAAGAAGCATACCTGAAATGTTTGTTCAGAAACATCTTATTCACGATTGAAGCAAAAACATGAAAATAAATACTACTAGTAATATCAACCTCAATACCTTGTTTCAAAATACGATAAATTGGTTTCGTATATATTATTATAAACTATATTTAAAGGTACTGGTATGTCTACAAAAAGACATAAACTTGAGTTGACTGCTTACAAAATAGAAGGAAACAGGTGTTTTTGTCCAGAAACTGTTGTGATCCCTCACAAAGGATGTCTCATGAGTAAGCCTGAATCTTCTAGGATCTAAACAATTATCACACACACAATTTAGAATTCAATATATTTAAAAAGCTATAATAGCTTGAAGCTGGAAACACATTTATGAATCATTGGCGTACCGTTCAAGGCATCTTCATCAATCACATGGTCCTGTTCCCATTCCTTCCATCCTCGAATCTGCCATAAGGAAGGAAAAAAATAAAGATTCTTAATTTATACTAGTATGACAAAATAAACTAATTTTCCTACCAAGAATAGATTAAAGATGTTTATGCACCTAAATAAACACCAACCAACCTTTGCTCTACCAAGTGTCATTGTAAAGGCACTGTATATCACATGAAAGACAGCCAAGAAGAAAATGAAAATATGTAACTGATGTAACCCGTTTACTGATATAAGAGGAACATGCCCCTACAAAAAAATAATAGTTTTTAACAATTGAACTTGTTAATGCCTAATAGTAACATAAATCTCAATATGATTGAAACTTTGGCTAATATCTAAGTAAAAAATGAACCTTACTTTTTATTTTATTTTTAACTGTTATATTTGTTTTTCACCAAAAAGTCTTTTTATAAGAGATTAAGCGAGTTAAGTTGATTACCGGGTCACATCCCGGCCCTCCACCACCGCCACTGAGAAATCTACGTTCATATGATAAGAGCCTGCGATGATGTTCCCCTTTAGGCGGACCCTCCTCATGTGTAGGCTCATGTTCCGCCGTTGGGGTAGCCTCATGTTCCCCTGGTGGAGGCTGAGGCTCATGTTCCCCCGTTGATGGAGGATCGTGTCCCGTTGGATCAGACGTTTTAGGCTCAATTGCGTGTCCGTTATGATCGCCTAGCCTCTGACTCAAGGGAAGACATGGTAGCATAGTATTTCCATACTTCTGTGGAATACACATCTTTGATATGTAGTTTTGTCCAAATGTTAATAACAATGAAATAAATCCCAAAACCATAAGCTCTGCAAACAAATAAAATTAATTAACAAACAAACATTTCATTATTAATTTTTATATATTAAGATAAAGGTACAAGAGATACTCTAACACAAGGGGGGAAAAAATATGCTTACCGGCTTTAATCTTTTCAAGAGCTTCTAGTAGAGCATGTTTCTTTCTCTCTGCAAACACCTAAAAAGAATTCAATATTACATATGATCCACAACATAAATCAAAAATATATAAACAAAAAAGAAGAATGTTATATAACATGATTTATATATAGTTATATGTAGGTACCTTTGCGAATTTATGTATGAGTTTTTCCAAGAGTATGGAAATGATAACGATGACCGCACAAACCGCAGCGACAGCCCATGTAGGCGTCACATCGAGCATCCGGACATCACCTTCTCCTCCTCCTCCTCCTCCTCCCCCCATGTTTTATTATTGACAATTGAAAATTAGTTGATGATTATGATTATGATTATATGGTAATTGTAATGTTGATTATGGGAATTTGTTTAGAGTGCAAGTTTTGTACGAATCAAAAAACATGGAGGACACAAATTGTTTGATAACATCCTCGTGCATTGATCATGCAAGTGTAGTGATCCAAATTGTTTGTTGTATTCATTCATTCATACATTGATTAATGTCATGTGACACAACACATGCAAGCGTGAATCAAAATTTGTTTTCCTATGTTGCATTCTATTCTAACTCTAACTAACAACTGCAAACGAATGGAGAGGAACAAGTGACGCTTTGATTACACAAATTTAAATCACTAATTTCAGCCTCTGCCCTGCCTCTGGTTTTTAATTCATGATATGTAACGACAGATGGCAATTACATTATTATATATACACACAAAACCATTTTCCTATGTATTTAAATAAAATTTATGGACATTGAATTTTTTTTTATTTTTCAGATAATTACCATGTTAGTATGTTACCACCGCGATCAATCCCTCGTTCAAGTCCCACCTTTGGACGTAAAATTTTGATTTAAGTGATACAAAGTTTCAATCGTCGTTAATGATGATTAATATTTGTTAGAGAATCAAATTATTTTCATATGAGGAGTCGAGAATCAAACTCCTGACCATCTGCTTAAGGTCAAGATCTTTACCAGTTGTACCAATTTTAAAACAAAATTGTAAATAAAACAAAATTATACTACAAACCAAATCAAATTATATTACAAACCAAATCAAATTGTTCAACAAACAAAATTGTATACTTTATAACCTCACTGTTGTAGAGGGTAGAGGTTAATAAACAGATGAAACTAAAAGCAAACCCACAAAAAATTGGGACAACATCCTATTAATTAATTAATTAATTAAAATTCTACCAAGCTAATAGTAATAGGTAGCTCACATAATAGTGCACATCCAACCTGGAGTATAAAATGGATGAACCTCTGGTGGTGGCAATGGTTGAGGGTATGATAATAATGGTGTTTCATAGTAAGATTGGTAGCTTGTATAAGGATCAACTCTTCCATGAAAAACATATCTAGAATCATAATAGGGATAAGGCCTTAATATTCTTCCATAACGATCATAACCACCTTGATTACTAGGTTGCACCATTCTTCTATCAAAATTTGGTCCATCAAATGGATATGGATTTGTTTCCACAATATTATTAGCTTGGTCAAATATAGTGTGATGTTGATCATAGTAACCCATTGTGTTAGGGTATGGTGGATAATTTGGGTAATAGTACCCATAGTTCGGCTGCATCAATAATTATAAATATTAAAAATCATTAGTAATAGCATTATACGTTAAACAAGAAATAAAAGAAATCTGGATACTACTCTTTTTTGTTCGGTTTGGCTGCACTAAATTTAAAGTTTCACACACACAGGCATTCAAAAAATATCAGTAGTCATTTTCTGAAAATCTGATGATCAAAATTTAAGTTTGATATTTTGAATAATAAAATTTAATTTTTATCGAACAACTACTAATATCTCAAATGCATGAATGCTATAAAAAGACGATATACATAATGAATATTTGGGTGTCACAACTTACCATGCCCGGAGGAGGATATATATGATGTATGAACGTAAAATAGGACTTGAATTTGAATTGAAATTATAGTAGCAAACAAAGGAGATGAATGAAAAAAAATCTTTTGGATTGGAATTGCAAGTAGTAGCTTATGGTGTTTTTATATAATAAGTAGAGAGAGATGTTGGTCATTTATCATGGGCTTTGATATTTATAGTATGGAAATTAATTATTTGATTATGTTTTATTTTCTTCCATTTTGTTTGAGAAGATTACGATATGATTGAAGTGGAATTGGAATTGGAAGAGTAGCTGTTGATTGCGTTCCAAGTTATTGAAACTAACCGAAATTTGTTCGTTACATATTAACTTGCCATTTTTACATTTTAACATTTAATACATACACATAATTGATCGAACAATTCAACAATCTGATGAATCAATCTACTGCAAGTGCCTATAAAAAAAAAAAATCAATCTACTGCAAGTACAACCCTCTACAAATCATTATTCACACAATCACCAAACAATCAATATAATAAATATTTAAAGTTTTTTTTTCAAGAAAAAATATTTAAAGTTATATGGATATCAATTACATAAAATACTGCGTCAAAAAAAAAAAGTGGTAAAGGTATACATAAAATTCCTCATGATGTGTTAGTTTTCTGTTGCCTAAATATATTTTGCTATTGATGTTTTTCTGAATATAGCCGTGGCGTTTTAGAATAACACTACTCCGTGAATCTATGCCTGAACCATGGTGACCTAGCATTATTTTGTAGCTTCTACACTTGTAACTTCTGCAAAATTATAGTAGGGTCACGTGATTCTTAAATATCCATAGTAATACAAAACATACATTTCAACAACATCCCATGTCTGTCACTGACAGGACCATTTAATTGCAAAACTCATGGCTTGAATTAAGTTAAAGTTTTGTGTGATCAATTTTAGGATTGAATATGTGATTTATACTCATTGTTGGTCTATGTAATGTATACCATTTTCAAAAGCAAACTTATAGACATATTCACAAAGTTCTCATTTGTTCCTTTCCTGCAGATATCCTGATATGGTAACAAAGTTCTCAAGTGTGCGCCGACCAGATGTATTTACCATTACATTCGTCCCAAGGATATGAACGCATGAAACAAACTAAACATTCTTCTTTGCCTTTAAATTTAGTTCAATTGAAAAAAGACATTCTATTGAAAAAATGTCTAACTATTAAACTACTTAACAAAATATGATTTTTTTAATGTATATCAAATTTCAACTAAACCAATCAAATTCTGCCATCATTTCCTTATAGAATAACTCAAGTGATATGAACTGAATGTCACATAAATTAAATGAGAAGATATTCAAGATCAATTTCTAACGACATCCGTTCATCTTTCCGATTTACCAAAAATAATCTACCACCATTACCATTGTGATGATCTAAGATCTCTTGCAAATAAAACAAGTTGACCTATCCTCTCTAACAAATCTTCCTAAGAAACAAGTTGACTAGTTGGTGGCATGTGCATCATCACAACAACCACAAACCGTGCCTTCCTCTCTTTCCCTCTCAAATCTTGCCGTTTTGTTTCCTCAAAATTCCCGCCATCATCATCATCGAACCCCAACAATTATAACGGCAGTCACAATTTCACATCTCCACAGTCCTTCTCCAAATGGCTCAAACTCATTTACCCTCCAACTCCTTCGCCCCGTGGGGGGTAAAACCCAGAACAAAAAACGTCCACAACCTCTGGCTCGAAGTTTCCCATGGAGAAACCTCCCTCCACGATTCCAATCCTCCTATTATCGGATTACCGGCAGAGCCAGGAAGTTCCTACTGGAATCGCACCAGTGGAGATCGTGAGCGAGTTAGCGGAGAGAATGGGCGAGTCAGTGGACGAGACTCGCCCGGATACACGACATATATATATATATATATATATATATATATATATATATATATATATGGATATAGCACATTAATTAGATGCTAAACTAAATATTCATGTTGATGGAGGGAGTATTATTCATTCGTTCGTCCGTTCACTCCATAAATAAATAATTTCCATTATTCCTCTCCTCTCTAAAGCACGTACCAACCCTAACCTCTCCTCTCCTTTCCTCTCTGAACCAAACCTAACCGCCGCAGCAGCTACCTGATGGCAACGTCTGGCGTCTCCAATTTCAGTCCCCTCGCGCTCATCCGCAAAGGAGAACAAGTCAGCACTGATTCCAATCATGAAGGTACAAACAAACAAACAAACCCTAAATCATGGATATTTTAAATAATTTCTTGTTTTCTTTCTTTCTTTCTTATATTTCTTGGCTTGTTTGTTTTCTTTTGATCGATTATTATTAGTTGTGAATGAGAAGAATTTTGCCCGTTACTAATTCCATAAATAATAATAATTGATTTAGATGATTTCTTGTTTGTATTCTTTTGATTGATTATTAGTTGAGAATGAGAAGGATTTTGCAAAATTGATGATTTCTTGTTTGTTTGTTTTCTTTTGATTGATTATTAGTTGATGAGAAAGTTAAGGATTCTGCTGGACCGATGGAGAAGAAACAAAAACAATCCAGTACAACACAAACCCTAAATCATATTTTAATTTATTAATTTCTTCTTTCCTTCTAATATATCCTTCCTGCCTGCCTGCCTTCCTGTGCTTAACTATGCTTGTTTGTTCTTATAGCTACAAACCTCTCAAATGAAGAAATTTTCGAAAAATGGTGCAAATGTTGGCGAATAACATACAAGGATAATACAGAAAAAGAGAAGAGGTTCAATATCTTCCTGACACGTCTTAGACCGTCCTTAGAAGAGAAGCTGAAGAATGTTGTGAATCTCCCTGGCATTATCAATTATCCCTGTTTTGCCGATCGAACTCGTCAAGAATTGGATATTTATTATGATGAATATGAAGTTGAAGATGAAGATGAAGGGATAGAATTTACTACTTTCCCCCTACCTTTTACTTGTTATGTTTTAGAATCTGACATTAATATGTTGATTGAAATTGATGATCGCAAACTAGATTTCCGTCCTCAAGGTACAAACAAACCCTAAAATCTAAATCATATTTTAATTAATTTCTTGTTTTCTTATAATATATCTTGGCTGGCTGTGCTTAACAATGCTTGTTTGTTCTTCTAGATACACGCCTCGTAGATCGAGATATTTTCGATAAATGGTGCACATTTTTCGATAAAACATACACGGAGGATGAAAAAAATTATAGGTTCAATATCTTCCAGACACGTCTTAGACCACCCTTTGATCAGAAGTACCTTCCCTATGTCAATTTGTTCGGTTTAGCTGATCGAACCATTGAAGAAATGGGTTTCCCACCTATGAGGTATTATGGTTTTCAAGATGAAATTGATATGTTGATCAAAGCTTATGAACGCCTCATGGAAAGTGATTTCGATACTAAAGTTACAAACAGCTGCCAACACTGCACACACTGCAAACTAGAAGATGTTTGATTCCGATCTTGAATACCTCACATCAAACTTTATGGGAGGCCATCATCTTAACCTAGTGGGCTGATAAGACTTTTGTGTGGTTGTTCTTAGTATTCCTCCTTATCAGGAACAAGTTATTGTTTGTGTTTAATTTTAATTTAATTTTACATGCTGTGAGACTATCTATCTATATTTGTTTAGAATCCACACTCTTGATGTGTGTGTGGATTTGTAATGAACAAGTTACTGTTTGTGTTTAATTTTAATTTAATTTTACATGCTGTGAGACTATCTATATCTATATACCGTTTACTTTGTTGGTTAGAGGGTCCCTCCTGATGTGTGTGTGTGTG
Organism: Trifolium dubium; assembly: GCA_951804385.1. NCBI lineage: Eukaryota > Viridiplantae > Streptophyta > Magnoliopsida > Fabales > Fabaceae > Trifolium > Trifolium dubium. The sequence continues at coordinate 44,040,373 of OX638063.1, read as the reverse complement.
TGGAATTGTAATTTGGTAATGAATCAGGAGACTGTTTCAACTTTCAACAATCCCATTCTAATACTCTTGCCAAATTTGATTCATACTTTTCTGGAAAATGAGAGGGCTATTTGATTCATAATAATAACTTACCAATTGGTAGAAGATATATTGGAAAACAATTATAACAAATCATCATTTGATTAGATACCATATCAACAAATTTTTGATAAATGGTGCAGATGTTTCCGAAAAACATACAAGGATGACATAAAAAGAGGACAGGTTCAAAATCTTTTAGTCACATCTTAAACCGTCCTTTAATGAGAAGGACCTTCTCTATATACCAATTATGCTGGTTTAGTTGATCGAACCAATAAAGAATTGGGTACCCCAGGTTTTTGTGTCGTGGGGATGGACAAGGAGGCCTTAGTGGTTGAACACTTGCACTAGAGCTGAAAAAGGGTGAAAAGGAAAATAGTGATACATTAGAAAATTTTAAAACTACAATAAGGCCAAAACTGCAAAAAAAAAAAATTAGGGGTGTACATGGGTTGGGCAAACTCACTTGATCCGGTCAAACCCACCCAATTCTATCCAAAAAAGTGGATTGGGTCAGACAATTGGGTGGATGTGGATTTCAAAATAACAAATTCATAAAAAAAATTGGGTTTTGGGTAAAACCGGACCCAACCCATAAAACCCACTGTTTTAGTAATATTATGACTTTTTTAAATATTTTTCATATAAACATTAAATATTTTGCTTTTATTATTTGATCATTAAAAGAGAAAATCTCAACCTCCAACATAGAAATTTCTAAAATAAGTTGTATGCATGTATATTTTAAACGAAAAACACATTATTCTTCATTACTTTATATTTTCAATGCATTATCTGATTATTGTTGTTGAGTTTATATCTTTTGACTTCTTTATGTCATCTATACTATTATTATTTAGGACCCTTTTTTCAAAGAAAAATGTACACGTGTCAGTCCTATATGCATTCTTCTCTCATATTGTTATCACATTAAATGCATTTTTATTGCTATATATATTTTCCTCTCATATTATTTTCACATTAAATACAATATTATTTTGTCATAATTATTAAATTAAATATTAAAAAAATTAAAGTCAATGAATTGTTTTAGGCAAGTAATATTTATGACATACTACAAAGCTTCGGTTCCAAAAAAAATAAATCATACTTCAGTAATCGTTTTAGGCAATTAATTGTTTCAGGCATATTGTTTTTAGCATTCAATAGTTTTTTTTTGTACGGTATTCAATAGCATTTTAATTTAGGAGAAAATATATTTATAATTAATGGCTTTAACCTTATTTTGACATGATTTACTAATATAGCACCGTTTATTTTTCTATATAAACAATTTTAGCATGAACACTACATGCAATTATACAAATTCTAACATTTTTTATTTTACTTCTTTTCTATTGTTATTTGTCATACCATATAGTATATGATTTTTCATTTTGATCTTATTGAGTTTTTTTTGCCTTTAGGTTCAACATGTTCGGCCGCCTATAAATAATCTCTACATTACTACATATTCCATACAAAAGCTAACTCTATGATCAGGTATGTGCCAAAATAAAGTTTTATATGTTTGTTTTTTTAATTGAATAAGAGTATAACTTTGTATGATTGAATTTTCTCTTAGGTTGGATTGAGTTACAAATCATGCATTACTTATGTGATTCATTTGAATCTTTTTGTATATGTACGAATTTGGTAAATTACACAAACTCTTTCATATCGGTCCAAGACGGGAAAAAAAGCTACAAGTGATGAATAAGACACCTTTATTATAGGTGTGCTCACATAACTTATCATTTTTAATTATAATTTTGTTACTTTGATATTTTTTGTTGAATTTATTCATTTGTACCTTTGATATATTTGCAGAAGTTATGCGATACTTATTAGTTAATTGAGACAAAGATGGTTGCGGTTGAAGATGATAGATTTGTAATACATTCATTTTTAAACAAAAGAAAAAATCAATTTGTATATGATTTAATTGTAACAGTTCTGCATTTGTTTGAGAGACTATTAATTTATAGGTTCAAAATTATGTCTTATAGAATATTTTTGTATTTGTTATATGTAAAAAATATGCATATTTTTAAATGGTTATATATACACTAATTACGTACCAAAAAAAATACATGAAATTATATAAGATCATAATTTAAATTATATAAGATCGTAAAAAATTATACAAAAATCAAATGAACTGTTTATTTAGTAAATAATTAATGAAATTATTTTTTATTCAAATTGTTCCATTCTTTTACTTTTTTTTGAATAATTGCAGAGACTAATATCTCGAGTCGAGACTAATTGTTTCATATTTTATGAAATTCTTGATTTAATACTATTAATACAAAATTATAATTTTATTCAAATAATAGTGTTATTAAAACAATTCTTGATTTAATTTTATTTTTGCTGATTTTTTCATATAATATAATATGTTTGCTTAAAAAAACAAGAACGCGTATACAAATCCCAAATTAATGGACAAATTCAGGAAGTAAGCCAAAAATTAAAAATATAAATTAATTCAATGGTAATAATGTAGAGTACAATTAAAAAAGAAATAATCAAAAATCGGTGGTTAGTGAAAATTTGGTTACCTTCTTGCTCAACTGGTCAGTTGAGTTACCCATTCCCCCGAAAACAAATAATTCTATATTCTTTTTTTAAAGGAAATAATTCTATATTTTATATAGTCATTATTTCACAGCCACATTTTATTTATTATGTACTACGTTTTAAAGGCAAACATTTTTATTATTATTATTCAAAAATAGTCTCCTCTATTTCAAAATCTCTATCTTCTAAATAGTCTCCTCTCATTCATTTAGTATTACTTACTAATGTTAAAATAATTATTAATATTTTTTTACGGTTAAAATAAGTATTAGTTAATTCTTAAAAATGTTGTATTTCATATTTGATAAGTAAATGAATTTCAAAATATAGCATTTCAAAAGGTGAATTCTTAGGTACAAAATTCGAAAACATGCATTCAAGTTGCATATCACAACTAAAATGGAAACATTTAATTATATACATCTCTAAATTAAGGAAATAATTAATGTGATTACATGCTCTTTTTTGCTATAAATATTTTTATTGAGTCTCACATTTTTCACATCATTTTCGAAATGTATTATCAAAACTATACTCTAAATACTCTTATTTCTTTTTTATTATTTTGTTTTTTTTACAGAAAAATTATTTTATACTTTATATACTTTATTTATATTCTTGAGTATGTAAGCTTTATAATCTACTCAGTATATGTATAGTTTTTTTAATAGCATTTTCCTTTTTTTTGACAGGGGTCGAAGAAGTTTTTGGTCAGTTTTTTTTGTTAATGCTTGACTGATATAATTGAGTAAGTTCATGACAAAATAATAACACTGCACAAGACGAAAAAATAATAACACTACCCCAAGATGGGAAAACAATAACACTGTACAAGAGGGAAAAGAAGAATAATGCACAAGACGGGAAAACAATAACACTGTACAAGACGGGAAAAAAAGAATAACGCACAAGACGGGAAAAGAAGAACATTGCAGAAGACGGGAAAACAAGAACACCACACAAGACGGAAAATCAAGATCATCGCACACGACGAAAAAACAAAATAATGTCGCACTAATTAAGACGGCGAAATCACAAACAAAAAAACTAATAAAAAATCTAATAAATGTGAAAACCATTTTTTTTCGTCTTGGATGAAGTGGTAATCCACTGAAATTAAATAACTTACACAACTGCGAGGTTTCGAGTTCGAACCCGTATTACGACGTCCAGACTAACAATTTCGGCATTTGCTATTTAAGCTAAGACTTATAGACAATGTGAAAACCACTTTATTTAGATTGAAAAAGAGAATAAAAAAGATGCACATGGATTTTTTCTTTTATAAAATGTATAAAAATATAATTTTGTAAAATATTTTTTTTGAAAGGTAATAAATCTATAAACGTATTTTTTTTTCCCGTGCATAGCACGGGCTCATAAACTAGTTTATAAATAATAATGCGAGCAAAATGTAATTATTTGAAAACAGTGAAAGTAGATTATTTTTATGAAAAACAATGATAATATTATCATTTTGCGATGCTAAAAAAATAATGAAAATATGTTGCAATATTTTCTAAAAAAATTAAAAGTTGAATATTTTTAAAGAAAAAAAAATGATGATTCATGATATAGTAATTTAAATAAGAAAATAAAATTTTAATTTGGATAACACATTAACCCACCCAACCCAATCCATAAATTAGTGGGTTTGCCCAATCCAACCCAATGCTAAACTGGGTGGTTATTTTACTGAACCCAACCCACAAAACTCTAAGTGGTTCGGGTTTTGGTCAAACCCAACCCAATCCGGCCCACGTACACCCCTAAAAAAAACCACTATATATAAACTAAACTTTATCAATTTCATCGGTATTTCTTTGTGAGGTTAAACTGGGAGTGAGTCATCTCAATTTTCTTCTCTCAAATTGTTGGATAAGGTCAAGCTTTATTCTTTCTTATGGTTGAAGGCAACAAATACGTCTAGATGTAAATTGTCATAGTTGGTAGTCGAGCCATTTGGTTCGTATGGATATCATCGACTAATTTTTTATATTTATGTTGTTCTTTTGCTTTGATTTTTTGTAATATTTGTAGTCTTTCTCGGCACACCTTGTGCTGAAAGGACCATTTGATTTATATATGGGGATTGCTAGCTTCGACCGTGGGTCAAAGTTAGCAATGTATACCCACATGTAATTGTTGGGTTATTTTGTTATGTATTTTATATTGCGGAATTTGGTGAGATATAGCTTATGGAGAAAACTCTCCTAAATATATTGATATATGAAGAATACTCAAGTTCTTATTTTTATTATGGTTATATTGCTCTGTATATAGAGCTACAAATAAAATAAATTTCTAAATCATATCTTCTAAAAATAACAAACTAATCCTATAAATTCTAAACAAATCATAAATATTCTAAACAAAAATATAAATCTTAGATCTAATATTATTTTATTTTGAATATAAATCTAAACTATATTTCTATCCAAAATCTTCAAAGGATATTTAGGCATATTATTCTCAACATTCCTCCTTGACTGAATATCTTTTGTGCGTATCCAATATGAGCTTCTTGGAAATTTATTCTTCTTTCTTTTATTTTGGTTGTATTTTTTATCAATATCTTTCTTGGATGAGTCTGCATCTTGATTTGCCTTGAATTTCTCCATCATTGAAATTATTCCTTTTTCGCAAGCTTTAGCGTCTTTGTGCTTTGTGGACTTCATGGTAGAAACATTGCATTTCATATGAATTTTAAGTGGTTTTTCACAAGCTTATTTGTTTTCCTCCTTAATTTGAAATCTCTTCAAAGCACATGAATTTTCACGATGATCTTTGAAATCAAATTCTTCTTTTTTCTCTTCAATAGTATGCTCATTCTTCATCAAATCTATAACAAATCTCTTGTCTTTCATATACGATGTGATCACTTCTTTATTGTTTTGATCTTTAATCACACAACATTTGCTTTCAAATAATACTTTGTAGCCTTTCTCTAACAATTGAGCAACACTTACAAGATTTTGATTAATTCCAGGAACATATAAAACATTGGAAATTCGTTTTATACCTGTATGAGTTTTAATTGAAATTGTTCCAATGCAATTTGTTCTCCATTCCCAACTCTGACTTTGGAAATAGAAGTTTTATTGAGCTCTTTGAAAAGATCTCGATCATAAGTCATATGGTTTGTGCAACCACTGTCAATAAGCCATTCTTTTGATAGTTTGTTGGTTGTAGAACCTGAAATTGCAAGTAGTAATTCCTCTCCTTGTTCATATTGAGCTTCAACAAAATTAACATCTTGTTGTTGTTTTTGTGATGTGCATACTTTCTTCATATGACCTAATTCACCACACTTTTCACATTTTGCATCAGGCCTCCACCAACAATAATTTGATGAGTGATTAACCTTTTTGCAATGAGGACATGGTGTTTCATGATTTTTGTGTTGGTATTTCTTTCCAAAATCTCTTGTTAGATACATACCTTCTATTGTTCTTTCTTCTCTCATAAGTCTTCTTTGTTCTTGTGCCTGCAATGCATGTAACACTTCTGCCAAAGTGATTTTACTCAAATCTTTTGTGTTCTCCAACGCGGCGATGGAAGCTTCATATCTTTCAGGTACCGTTACTAGAATTTTTTCTACAATTCTAGAATCAGAGAATTGAGTTCCTAGTAATCGTACCTTATTAGCAATACTCAATAATTTATCTGAGTATTTCTTTATTGTTTCATCTTCCTTCATTCGTTGTAACTCGAACTCTCTCATTAAATTCAAAACTTGCATGCTTCGAATTCTTTCATCTCCTACATATTCTTCTTTTAGGTAATCCCAAATTTCTTTTGCTGTTTTAAGAGTCATGATTTTTATAAAGACAGTTTGTGAGACACCGGCAAACAAACAAGTCTTTGCCTTTGCGTTATTGGTTTTTCTTTCTTTATGGATTTTCGTCTCTGCTTCTGTTGGATCTTCTGGTAACGAAGAAAGGTCGTAGCCATCCTCCACTGCTTCCCACAAATCTAGAGCATCTAAGAATGACTCCATTCTCGCTGCCCATAAATCATAGTCTTCTCCATCAAAGATGGGAGGAGCAACCTTTGAAAAATCCATCTTCACAGGTCTGAACCTTAGCGCTCTGATGCCACCTGTTGGGTTATTTTGTTATGTATTTTGTATTGCGGAATTTGGTGAGATTATGGAGAAAACTCTCCTAAATATATTGATATAAGAAGAATACTCAAGTTCTTATTTTTATTATGATTATATTGCACTATATATAGAGCTACAAATAAAATAAATTTCTAAATCATATCTTCTAAAAATAACAAACTAATCCTATAAATTCTAAACAAATCATAAATATTCTAAACAAAAATATAAATCTTAGATCTAATATTATTTTATTTTGAATATAAATCTAAACTATATTTCTATCCAAAATCTTCAAAGGATATTTAGGCATATTATTCTCAACAGTAATTACTTAACGTCCCTCGCCATTGTCTTCGCGCACCCCCCAGCTACTCACATGTCCCCCACCCTAGGCGCACCGAAAAATACTAGTCTAGATGTAAATTGTCATAGTTGGTAGTCGAGCCATTTGGTTCCTATGGGTATCGACTAATTTTTAATATTCATGTTGTTCTTTTGCTTTGATTTTTTGTAAACACTTGTAGTTTTTCTCAGCACACCTTGTGCTGAAAGGACCATATATATATATATATATATATATATATATATATATATATATATATATATATATTTTGAGTCATAGTTCAATTGGTTTATTTGGTACAACCACGAATGGAAAATAAATAAATTAAAAAATGGATAAGTATTAACCCTAAAAAAAGTAGAGATTGAAACATTTAATTTTATTTTTTGTTTTCAAAACTCTGATTCCTAGAAGAAGGGACCTAATAGTGTTTGAGGTAAATTCTGACAGTTCCTTCCAAACACAATTGCGGAGATCGAAATACCATGGTCCTCTCTATCTAGTCTAGTGTCAATCACCATTGAACCAATTAACGTTTATTGAAATCAATTCTTTACTGGCACGATTTTGCCAACAAATTGTTGAGTACAAAAAAGCATCATTTCAAAATTCAAACATATACTAAAAAAGTAATAGAAATTTTTTGTTTGAACCGGATATCCTCTGGACACAACTGCAGAGAGAAATCTCTTGAACTTAGTAGGAACACAAAGGTTGGTTAAAGCTCTCTCAATAAAATTTAACTCTGCTGCATTCTCAGGACAAAAGTAATAGAAGTTTGTTATAATATAAAAGTTCACATTAAATTCACTCAAAGAAATTATTAAAAAAAATGAAATAAAACATTTACTCCTATAAAAAATAAAGAGAAACCGTCACAAAAAAAAAAAAGAATAATGAGAAATAATTCTATTAAGTCAGATGTCCATGACCAAAGTTCGAACTCCGGTCATTTCATTTTATGCATATGAATTTATGATGACTTAGTCATTTCATTTATGTAAAATAAAATAAAATGCAATTATAGTGGTCAATAATTAGAATTTTAATACAGAGAAATGTCGTGATCCATTAGCCTATACAGATGAAACGTCGAATGCACTAAACTACACGGTGGCAACAATTAAGAAGACAGATTAAAAAGTAAGTTCAGGATAACATGATTTCAGTTTTTTTTTTTTTCCAAATAAAAAGGAAGTGGAGAAAAAATTGCAACTAATGGTTAAATGGAGTAGAATGGAATGGCTAACATTCTACTATTAGATTTTAAAAATGGATGTTATCACATTCCATTCTATTCGACGTTATACCATCAATCCAAACACAAACTATTTAGAGAACTTGTTTTGCTGCGAATAACCAGGAACAAACACAGGAAGCTGGGCACCCCTATGTGATCTACCTTGCTGAAAATCCCTTGCATTATCTCTGTCCGAAACACCAGCTACCGAGCTGCTAATTCTTGTTCTTGCATTTGACTGTTCATTCACAACGGGACTGCCAAAAAATATAGAACGACCCGTGTACATTAACTCTGTTCCAGGAATCTGAGAACTGCCTTGACCTCTAGATGAGTTCGGGACAAACCGTGCAGCTTCTGGATCCCAAAACACTGACGATCTTCTATCCTCTGAAACAGCTAAGCTGTTATTTCTCATTGGCACACGTGCACCATTTCCATGAACTGGATTTATATTCCCTTCGCTTCCTTTAGCTGATGAAGGAGATTGATTTGCAGATGGTTGCTGATACATGGGGTTGAAATGGTCTCTGTTCAAACCTGGCCTCTGCATTGGCGAAGGAGTTAGGTTGGAGATTTGTGGACTGCTGAAGTTACTCATACTGTGCTGACATGCATCTAAATCATCCTTGCTTGCTTGACTGGGAGGGTATGAACTCTTGGAAGGGGATAATCTTGATGTTCCTGCTGGATCATATTTGTTATGAAATCCTTGGTTGCTAATAGGGCTGCTTCTTCCACTGACATTGCTACTTGATAAATGATCTGCATCATATGCATGGGATCGAGAACTAATTGGACGAAGCACAGATGATGAGGCTCGAGCTTTAGCTAATGCCTTAGCTGCCTCATTGGAATCTAATTTTGCAAGTTTCCATGCACTTATTCGCACAGGGCGCTGGTTCATTTTTTTCCCTTTGTCAGGTGGTTGTATTGCATCTGGATCCACGGTAGATGGTAAACGGCCTGGCTCCAAATGATGTATAATTTCATCCTGCTTATTCAAGACCAGACACTTGATCAACATTCAACAAAGCTATGTGACAGTTATTATAGGGAAAGCATTTAATGGGTGCATAACCAATAATGAAAATATATATAATCTCTAAAGTCTAAAATATTACCAACTTTTTACTCATTTTATTTCCATTAACCACTGAAAAATATATATAATTTCTCTAACCTTGTACATAACCAATAATGAAGCACATACTGTTTGAAAGAACAATGACTTCCTATTATTAGGAGTGATGCTATTATGTTGTGTACATTGCTTTGTTCAACTCAATGCTCTATTCTAGTATTCTTTATCTCTCACTGTAATTATCTATTTGTAAAGCTTAAATATAGGTTATTCATCTCAAAACAAAGGGCCTAATCATATAATTCAGGCAGTTGTACAAAGATGGCAGTACCTGTTGATCCATAAATATTCTTGGAGGTGTACACCAGGCACCTTTGATTTGCAAACTCATTCCGACAGAGCTTCTTCCGCTGATTGCAGTGACAGATGAACCAGTAGGAGATGAAGGTAGACTCTGCTGCTCACCCGCATCAACTGAAGGACCAGGTGGTTCAGTCATAGTTCTCATTGCAACGACATACTCATACGTTGTAATACCCTGCAAGAGATAATGACAGCTTAGAGTATGTTCATGGTAATATGTAATAAGAAGGAAATGATCATGATTATACCTTTCTGATCAAGATCATATGAAAAAAGAATAGCTCTCCCAGAGGTATAATCGCAAGGAAAGAAACTGCTGTGCATATGGCCTGTTAAAGGAATGAAAATTCCATAAAACATATAAGCTTATATCTTTAACCTTTCTAACAATTCACATTATATTGCAGTGAAAATTGAGGAAAAATGTGAAAAAGTTTCAAATTTAGTAACATTTAACAGCTCAATTATTCAATGATGTTCAAAGATTAGATAACGAGTAATTGAAAATTATGTTAAATAACTTGATTAGGTTTTTATGTTGGGCCCAACTCATGCTTACAAAACCGGCTTGTAAGGTGAGGGGTACTTCTCTTTATAAACTCTTATCAGGCCTTATATCTTTTCTATGTAGGAATTGGGTTTTTCCCAATAAACTTCAGTCCAACACAACTGATAAATATAGAAGACCAGATCACTAATAAAAAACACATATTTTAAAATATAATAGAAATAGAAGTGCATAATTTTACATTCCAAGCCAATTACGACCTCCTTCCCATCAATGGGAAGAATCCAGTATTTTAAGTTATGCATGAGATGTTTCTTCAAACTAATTCACAGCATATGCTAAAAGTAATGTGAAGTTTATTTCAGTTACTTATTTGAGATGAAGGATGAAACTCTGAAAGAAAAAGAGAGCAAACGTACCACTATTGTAGCAAATGGGGCTCGAGTGAATCCAGCTCCAAGCTTTTCAGCTATTAGATACTCTGTATCCGTCTTATGAACAAAACATCTGACAAACACAGCAATCCCAACTCCGCATTCAACTACAAGCTGTGACATGCATGAACATAAAGTAAGAAAATTACAAAATTGTAGCATCGAAGGTTCTTTCAATGTAAAACTGTAGAATAGAAAGGAGAGCGGGGAGAACTAGATTTAGCAGAAATTCATAAGCATCTTTATGCAACTTACCCAGACCAGGCTCACTGCCATTAGGCATACAAACGAGATGTAATTCTTCCTTCCAACGCAATTATTCAACCACTGAACAAAATAAGTACGTATAAGATAATGATTTTTCAAAGAATATAAAAGCTCTAAGGAAGACAAAAAACAAGTTAAGACAAGTGTACATAGCATCTCAAGTCCCAAACATCTACCCAAGACAGTCTACTAAAGCGTAATTTTCATTGACAACCCATGGTCTACATTGCAACTGGCAAACGTAGGTAATGATAGAAACGAACTGGAACTAATGAAAATAGGGAAAATTCCTGGATTGCAATTGAATTACCAGATATCTTAGAGAGCCTCAAGACTCTCTTAAAACTAAAATGCCCCAAATCTATACAATTAACAAGATAGCCACTCTCTATATCTGTCATCCTTTATCTGACTCTAATTAACCAATCAATTAAGGTTACCTGTCAGACAATTAGACGAACAATAACTTTAGGGGGAGGGGGACCCTCGCCCTAAGAAATGTTCAAAATTGCGAAGTGATCTTTTAGAAGGTTGGCATGACCTTTGTTATAATAGGACGACAGACCAGTAGACACGGGACTAGGACAGTGCAATATTGAGTAGTAATTCAAATACCCGGCGGTAACTGACTTGGAGTGGGATTCAAACAAAACTTACCCGGCAATGGTGATCAAATCCATCAACACATTTGTCACAACTTCTACAGTGCTTACTGAACTTCCGAACCTGCAAAATACATGTAACAAGATGTGATACTAAATAATACATCATGGAATTCCCATGTTCTGTTGAGGAAAGTAAATGAAAGAAAACTCCCCAATTAGAGATATTCAAATATAGAGAAAGCAATATAAAAGTGGTTATGTGGCATACAAAGAACAATCCAAAAGAAAAAAAACACACTTGCTTGTTAAAGGGATTAATTGTTTTTTCTGAATTTTATATGACAGGTTTGGGAGGCAGATTTTTTTATTCATTTAAACAGATTTTTGATTGTATTTGATGAAATCTAATCTCTATTTATTTTTTTCCATGATTGACTATTTGAAGAGCACAATAAGATTTTTCCAGTAAATGACCCAACCTCGGCATTGCATAAAGTACAGAACAAAGCATCCTCCTCTCCAGACTGTTGCTGTAGAATAAAATCTTCATCGCTACGGCAATCTTCTATAGCAAGGAAACTACAGAAGAAACATCCGACTTTGGAGCACCCATTTGAATCATGCCGATCAGATATTCCTTCATCCTTTGGCCCTATCTTGCTGGGTTCTGCAATAGTAAATGGAAATTCAATTAGCACAACAAATTATCAAACAGCATCAAAATTTGCTATTACAGTCGTGGAGATCATCAATTGTTGCCATTATACAAACAAACAAACAAACAAACAAAAAGGCATCAATGTCAAATTGTCAAAAAAATTCAAGATGAACAGATAGTATATACTACCTTAAAAGTGGCAACAAACATGGTAATCATATGACAGGAAAAAAATGTAAACTGCGTTATAGAGGTACCAAAACAAGAATAAAGGCATAGCTCAAATATATTGCAACTGTTTTGGGTTTTGTTGAGCAGTCAGTAACTTAGAGCCTAGTCAACAATGTCACTATTGTATAACTAATTCAATTGCAGTTCTGTTAATTCCATTGATAATTTAACAGCGCTGATTAACAAGCAGTATATTAATTACTAAATTTCTATGAAAAACCATCGATAGTTGTGATGAATCATGACGTGAATCTAATTTGAAGAGTAAACCCAAGATTATGACAATCATATCAATAGATGCCGACAGAGGTACTACACCGGTAGCTTTCAAATTCCAACCTGCCAACTCTTCATCAAGTTTTGATCTATTCTTGGATGTCTTATCACAATCAAACATTACTCCAAGATCAGCAGGGTCAATGGCAGTGCATCGAACATAGAGAATGAATACGGAGAGTGCCTGCAATTCAAAATTTAGGTACAAGTAAACGAAAGAATACTTTCCAAATGAAACACGGAACGAGGGTAGAGTGGAATCAGATTGTTGCTTACCAGTACAGAGTAAACACCAAAAGCGACATATTCATAGATATCCTTTCCGAGAAAAGGAGCAAAGAATGCGTAATATGCAATGCATAACAAGAAAAAAACCGTTATAGCCACTACCTGTTCACAAATCACAACAAACACGAAAAATAAAAGAAAAAAATTGATGAGAATGCGAGTTGTGACAAGTCAATGCATTACAAATTAACTTGTGCAAACACATCTCTTCCATTCTAGATCACGATTGATTGATTGATTACTAACTAAAGCGTTGAATTTCGATGCTGTTAATTCTTTGATTAACATGTCGACAGTTAAACTTGTGATTCTTAAAATTAGAGTTAGAATAACATGAGAAGACTAAATTGATACATAAGTTGAAATGTAGAAGCAATTTAATTAATAGTATTCGAAAAGGACATAAGAGATTCTGAGCACACACAAAGAAAAAACAGAAATTGTAATGAATGAATTAATTAAAAGAAGAAAGAGAAAAGCAAAAATGAAGAAAATGATGAAGGCGAGGTGTAAAAAGGAAAAGTAAAAGAGAAAGTCAAAAGGTGGAAAGAAAATGACATGATATACTGAAAGTGATGAAACAAAAAACGGAAATGGAAAGAGAAGAGTGAAGAAAGAATGAATGAATGTACCTGAAAAGTGTGAAAAGGAAGTTCCCATCCATGGCGTCTACCCATTAGTGAGTGAAAATGATGATGGATAATAGAAGAAGAAGAAGAAATCAGTTGAGTTGAAGAAGCATTTGGGGTTGGAAAGTATAAACGGAATTCAATTCAATTGATCCTACTAATTGTTTGTTTGTTTGTTAGTCTGTTTTTAGGGTTTAGGTTTACACTTTGCTGGCTAGCAGGGTCAAATTCAACTCTGTGTGTGTGTGTGTGAGAGAGAGAGAGAGAAGCTCTTCAGTGTTGTCAAAAAATACATACATACATACATTCAGAAAGTGTAAGGCCACTTACTCTACTAAAATACTGTATGAATTCTTTTTATTTTTTTAATTATCATTATGTATTATTTATTCTCAATGTAGGAAGCATAATGTATTATTTGGTGTAAAATAAAGAAAGTAAGTGAAAATTTAAAATACAACTTTATTTTTAAATAATTTAGAAGTAAGAATTCTATATTTTAGTGACCAAAAAATAGAAAGAATTCTATATTTTAAAAGTAAATATATAATTGAACATATTCGAAACTCGATTCTAATATCCTACTAATTGAGATAAATTCAAATTCAAATGGATTTCATAATAATTGATAATTTGGTATTAATAATTGATTAAATAAAAGTGTTATTGATATGGTAAAAAAATTTCATACATGAAGAATTGTAAAATAAAATGTAAATGAAATATTTGGATTAAAAATAATAGTAGTCAACGGTTTATTTTCACCTTAAAGGATGATAATTTATTTAACAAGGTTTGTACTAAAAAATTTAAATTATTTAATGAAATTAAGAATAAAATGTCTTAATTGTGCATATGTCAAAATAATGTGTCGAAAAAATCTTTAGATAGAAATTAACCATTTTTATAAACAAATACTATATAGTAATCTAATTAATGTCGGCGATTTATAACAATAAAAAAAAAAAAAAGCATCGGCAATAAGGTCAAATCAATTATTTAAAAAAAATGATTGAACTCAAAATAGTTCTAAACATAAATAAACTATTTTAATATTTTTTGTCAAAATTTAATTTTTTTTCTTTTATTATCTATGTTATTCATAGGAAATTTTCACCACCTTGACCAACTCAGTTGGAAAATATGTTGGGCAAATAATGAAGGTAAATTATTTTATAGAATGAAAGTTTTTGTAGATATATCTACTTTCAACGGGTTAAGTCCTAACAAAATGCTTTACTTATGAGCTTTCCATGATGACCTTAATCATCATCTAGGATAAACGACGTAATTTTTTTGATAATAATTGATGATTTATAAATTAATTATTTAAAGTGCCGTCCTCACCTATTTTCCAATAGATAATGACATTCTCACTTAAAACACAATGATTTGGAATCTTACAAATGACAAATTTTCTGTTTGATTAATTCCTTCCTATGTCCCTTTCAAATTATGATAACAAAAAAATATAACCAGTTGTTGAAAAATGTTTCTTTCAGGCAAACAACGTTGCATCATCACTAACTTGTTGAACACAGCCAAGTCAAACATTTTTTTACATTCACTCACTAATTGATCGAAACTCACAAGTCTCACGTGGAATTTATATTAATATATATTTGTTTTATTTAGATAATCTATTACTTAGAATTTCATCTTCTTTAAAATAAATAAGGGTTCGTTTGATTTGTAACACATGACAAATGTTTAAGGTATGAAACGAATTTTATCTTGTACGAGATTTAATGGAGAAAATGTTATTTTGGTGTTTTAGACAACTTATATTGATGATAAAAAGTTGTCACATGGTTCAGTGGAGAACAAGAATATATAGTTTTGTCCAGTCCTTTGACTCGCAGTTTATCCAGTCATATGAACAGTTTTAAAACAAAACTAAGTACAACTGAAGTTGTCATGTTCAGTCTCTTATTTATTAGCAGATCAAATGCACCTAAGTGATTGTACGAGCATTCGAATATCGATCTCTTACACATTAAATACAATATTCCTATCAACTGAGTTCATATGAGACATTAGAGAATAAATATTACTAGTGTGTAACCCAAAAAAATTATTAGAGAACATTAAAAAGATGAGGATGTTCTTAGTCCTCTTCTCTTTTTTGGTGAGATGGTCTAGTGAGATATTAATAATTACATTTATATAAAGGCAAAAAATAGATAATAGAATAGTATGAGATGTTTTTTATGAGATTTCAATTTTTTTAAATTAATTGTGATTGGGCAAAATAGACTGTAGAATAGTATGATATATTTGGCTGAAAATTCAATTTTAGTAAATTAAGTTTGAGACGTTTTCATATGTGATTCAAGATGTATATCAATTTACTTGGAACACAATATGTTAACACCCAAGCCACACAAGTTGGTCAAATAATACCATTAATTGTTATGGCTTATCAAATGAAAAATCAATGTTATGATTTTGTTGATTATTCCCTGCAGGATGGTGTTGAGGTTGTGACATGATTTGATGTAAATTTAATTGATGTGTAGATCCCTCTGTGTCTGAATAATCAGTTTGATCATCAGATTGATATGATCTTGGAGAATATAGAACACTATCTGTGTCTGTTTGGTGACTACTAGGCTTGAATTTGTGAAGCAAATGCATAGGTGATGTTCCTTGACTTGGTGTTGTGTCACCACTCATTGAAGGAATCTCTATTGACCCTGCATTCCTTAATTTCCTCTTTTCTCTAGCTGCTTTTTGCCATTTCTTAAGTGCTTTTGTTGTTTGTTCCTCAAATATTCCTTTCTTCCAATGAGATCCCATCTACAAATTTAATTAACATACATGAGTATGTGTTTTAATTAGTTTTAAAATATATGAAGCACGGACACCAGACACATGACACTGACACGTCGACAGGAATAAAAAATTTGAAAATGTTTGACACCGGAACACGTTTAATTTGAGGAGTGTCCGTGCTTCATATTAAGTAAATTTAATTTGATGGTGTGGTTGATTTGAGTTAGTAATAGTTAATTACCTGTGTCACCAATGCATAGAGAGGAAATGTTATGTAACTACATAGGATTTGTAAGGCTACCCCAAGGACAACTCTTGTCACTATTAGAGGCAAATTTTCATGGAAGCAAGATGTGATCTTAAACTCATACTGCATTTTCAAAATCATAAACATTAATATTGTGTAAATACAAAATCTTTGAATTAATAAATATAAAAATTGAAATACTTGTCTCAAAAATACAAAATGGAACATCTGTTTAATGTAGTCGATTGCAGTCCGATGGCTTAAGAGAGTAAAATCTATCCAGAGAGAAAAATCTATCTCTTAATAACGTCCTACAACTGAATGCACCATAGAGTTGACTTGATGAGATGATTCAAGTCCCTAAAAATGAAATATAAGCTATAGCTACTTACCCATGTCCACAAGAAATAGGCGATTTGGAAAGCGTTCTGCGGAAGATTAATAAATATTATGAATAAGTTTGATTGAAGATTCAACACAATGTGTTGCGCTATATCTGTTATAGAATGAATGATACAAAAATAAATCTATGACCTGGAATAAGGTAAAATGAATCAAGAAGATGATCCATTGGGGTCGATTAAACCAAAAATACTTGTTGTTGGGTTCTACCACAGGTACACCTCGTACAATTGTAGTTCGATCTTGGATTTCTTGAGCCATGTCCAAGATAATGAGTTCAAGCTTCGTTCCCACTAATAAAAGTATCTGTAAATTGCGACCACAAAATTTGAGTTGTAAACACCAGTACATATTTTGCTGATCATAGTGACAAGTCTAAATCGTTAAATTACCACTAGCGGCGCTAATGAGAGCCAGGTGAGTGTATACCAATCTGCAAAGATGAATGAAGTTAATTAATTCAATAACTTAAAAGTGTAATATTGTGTGTGTGTGTGTGTGTGTGTGTGTGTGAGTTCGAGAGATAATCACTAGTTTACTTACTGTAAACATTCATAAGCAGAAAGATGATCGCAAAAGCCCATAACGGAATACTGCAAAGCAGAAACTAGCTAGTAAGATAATTAAAAAACGTCTGAATATCAGTGAATTTTGGTCCATTAATTAGTTACCTTATACCGACGACCACTTTAAAATCGTCCTCCATTGATCTTTTGATGTATTTATGAAAGTCAAATTTGCTATCAGGAGCAAAATGTGCCTGCATTTGTTTATGTTTTTGGATTTTCACATCAAATTCTCAATTAAAAAGGCAACATTTACATGTAGTGTAGTAATATAATAAGGTTCGGCACCTACGTTAATAAATCCATGTCGCATAGTCATGTAATCCACCTTACTCACAGATGCAAAGAATTGTCTGAAGAATGCCACCTTCGGAAAGAGAAAAAAATAAAATCAGAACCATACTAGAGATTAATGTGACAGATTTTTAGAGACTAAATTAGATAGAGAAAGATTGGGGAACTATATTGAAGGTTTAAATGGTGCGGACGATTGTATGAAACAACTCACAATCCATCGTATTCCTGGCTTCCTAGTCCACTCTGAGTGACGCCTAACAAATGTTGTTTGATGAGCAAACCTGAACCTTGCAGGGTCTGCACGAATGAGATTAACCATAATCATGAAACTATGACAAAACTTCGGTTCATCGTATGTTATATTCACATGTAACACGTGTTAGACCGTCCTACAATTTAACAACACAAAAAGAATTACCTACCATGTGTAAATTGGTACTCCATAGATGATGTTTCTGCTTCCCAAGCCTTCCATTTTTGCATCTATTGGTTCATCAAATTCATTTTAGTTCTTACTTTTGGTCAAGATATAAGTAAAATTACAACATAATTAACAGAATCATATAGTGAACTCACTTTTGCTCGAGCAAGTACCATAGTCATAACGCTGTAGAAAATGTGAAAAACTGCGAGTACGAATATAAATATATGCAATTGATGCACCCCGGATTGCGATATTAAAGACACTTGATTCTGAATTACAGAAAGAAACAGAGAATTATAATTAAAGACATGCATACAAAAATTGAAATATGAAATAATAAATATAAGTATATGTTTAATGTTGCTCACTTTTTGTGAGCAATAGTCATCACCACCAGCTGCGGCTGCCAAATTTCGACGCCATATGAAATTCTCATCATCAAAAGAAAGTAACCTTCTTCTATCATCTTTTGAATCTTCTTCTACTTCTCCCTTCTTACATGGAAGCATGATGTCACCTAAACTCAAAGGGATGCATATCTTTGCAACATATTTTGTACCAAATGTAAGTAACAAAGATAAGAATCCTAATAGCATCAATTCTGCAATTAAACAAAACTATATCACATTACTTAATTAATTATTTGAGGGAAAACAAATTAAACAAGCTAGGTGCTTTCAAAGTCAATTAACAAATATTAAACTCCAGTTCTGATTTTATTTACCTGCTTTGATTTTCTCCAAGGCTTCACTCATAGCTTTCTTATGTTTTTTGTGAAACCACTGTCATATGGAAAATTATAAACAAAATAAAATATACATTGATAATCAATAAAAAAAATTTTGACTAATGATAATCAATAATTTAGAAAATATTTTTTTAGACATTTTGAAGAAATAAACAGAAGCTATTTTGTATTTGTTTAAATAATTTTTTAGATTATTTTTATATACTCATTTTATTAAAATATGTAACGAATGGATAAAAAAATCAAAAGTGTTTTTATCAGGAATGAGGTTTAAATGAATTTGGATGGTCTAAATTCGACAAAATTCTGCATTCACGCAGTCACTACGTTTGTGACTGTTGGATCAAGATAGGACAGTGAAAACTTCAAGGTCCGAATTTTAGTTTTTTAAAAGAGTAAAATATATGCATGAAATTGTACCCAAAAAAATTTATATATGCGAAACTATGCATCGTTCGCACTGAAATGATGTCCGTTAATGTGGGATTTTGGCGAAAGGAATCCATTTTTTGGTCCAAATACTACAAGTACTGAACTTGATCAGTATTTTGATTTGAAAGTTGATTAACAAAAAGATGAATTAATCAAATATTATACCTTTTCAAGTGTATGGATTCCATGTTCAATTAAAACAGAGATTATGACGAATACTGCACATACAACAGCCACAGCCCAAGTTGGTGTTTCCTTCAATGTTCTTTCTCCTACAGCTCCTCCAGCCATCTTAATTAATTTGCTTAGCTTTCTTCTTAATTTCAAACTACAATCTCTAACTTTTTGTAGCTAAGCCTATAGTCTAGTTTATATCTCTTAATTAATATTAATATAGTGGTTAAGCTAAATAACCTTCCTACTAGGAGTATATATGCGTTTTGAGAGATCTAGAACGATGTTTTTTTCCATATGCTTTCTGATTTTAACGTATTAGAAAAACATGACATAATTTGTGTCAAAAAGAACAAAAGAAAACAAGACAAATGAATAATAGTAATCATGTTTAAGCCGGCCATATTTGGAAGATTTGCTTGTATATGTTTTTTATCGTTTCATGCTTGTATATATTTTGTTACATTATTATCAATTTTTCAAAGAAAAAAAAAACAATTGTTCTTACATAATTCTTGGTCCCATAGCAACTTTATATGTATACTATAATACTCCCTCTGTACTAAAATATAAGTCGTTTTGACTATATCACACAAATTAACAAACGTAATCATTGTTATATGGAAAAGATAAATTATGAGTTAGTTTACAAAATTGTCCTTTATTAATGATATGGAAAAGATAAATTGTAGAAGTAAAAGAAGAGAGAATAATAAATAGTTAAGGGTATAATAAGAAAATTAGCATGTTGCATTGGTATTGTAAAGTGACTTATACTCCCTCCGTCCCATTATATAAGCACCCTTTTAAAAAAAGTTTAGTCCCATTTTATAAGCACCTTTTCAAATTTCTATACAAATTTAAGATTGCTTTCCAAATATACCCCTAAGTATAACTTTTTTTTTTTTTGACGAACCCCTAAGTATAACTTGTTAAAAGAAATCCCAATTAGGATTACAAGAGATAGTCTTCAAACTTAACTCTATCCTAATCTCAAGTTTCTTCCCGTGACCAAGAAACTTAAATATATTGTTTCCCAAGAATTAAGAATAAACTCCAACCCTAGTAATATTACCAAGAGCAAAGAAAAACTCTTTAATCACTAGCTTGCTTGTTGGCTTCAAAACTCTTGAATTCTTGTTTACTCTCTTGTTCTCCTTGTTTCTAAACCTCCCTTCATATAGAATAAAATATACCTTTAAAATAGGAACAAATCTATTTTAATCTGGAACAAATCTGACCAAAAACTGCCAAACAAAAAACCTAGTCTCGCGCCCGCGGTCAGTTTTTTGTTTTTGTGTGGTGTTATTGGATTGTTTTTTCACAATAATTATGTTGAAGCTTTTAAAAATTACAAAGGGCAATTTAGTAATCTTTATACATAAAATACTCACTTTAATTACACTCATAATATTTCTTAATAAGCGTGATTTTGGTCAGAGGGGCTTATATAATGGGACGGAGGGAATATTTTGGTACAATTTTTTTTCTCAAAACAACTTATATTTTAGTAAAGAGAGAGTACTAAGTTTAATAAATAAATTATCGTCATAATCGAGCAGGAAATTTTAAATTGGTCATTCTATATATATAGTAATTTATTATGCATGAACTCAGTCCTCAATGCCGAAAGGAATATTAACTTTAGATTTGACTGATTCTTGATTAATGAAAGTAAGGAAAAAAAAGCTTAATTGTGCTCTTCGCTTAATTGATTTGTTCAATACTACAATTTGACAAATTCAACCATATATAAATAATGAATCAATAAATAGTACTAGCAGTTGACTATTTAGACATAAAAAAAAAACCGGAGGCTGAAAAAAAGACAAATTAAAGGCATCTTTTTTCTTCATTGTTTGGATTATTTTAGACTAATGGACTGTTAAGTTGTTACTATAGGTGGTACATTGGAGTAACGGGAAAACGAAGTGGGTAGAATATGAATCTATACCGTTTGTTTGACCTCTAGTAAAGACAATGTTGTAAATAATCATTGTGATTTTAAAAGTAAAATTTTACATTCATAAAACAAGAAATCATATACTAATCGATTTACATAGCATCTACTATCATTTTTTTCAATCCACATCAAAAATTAGATTGTAGTAACCCAACATAACTACTTCAATTTTTTTTCCCCAAATATTCACATAGTAATATTTACATTTATTTACAACTCTTGTGCGTGACTTAACTTGATTTACATGTTTGTTCTTTTACAAATAACTCACTTGACACGGGTTCAAGTTAGCAAATCGAATTTATTATTCAAACAAAACGAACCGATTCATTACACAATTAATAATATAAGAACTTATATTATATCGTGCTTGGCTTCTTTCTTCTCATTCATATGCATGCATCGATAACTCCATCTTTAATTTCTTTTTGTTTAGCATATTCCAACTCATTCACTATCATCTCATTCCTTGCATTCTTAAGCTTCTCTTCTTTCTTCTTCCCCTTTGAAATCCTTCCATCGTTAATTTTCCTTTGATTTTCCTCTAACTCTCTTTGATTCACAAACAACTTCACTCCACCACAGTTCATTTGTGTATCTTTAATTACTTTTCTTCTCTTCTCTTTGATTGATACTTTCTTCTCCATGCTCATATATTTGCACATTGTATTTTTTTTTTTTTTGTGATATTTCTTGGACAATTGTATTTACTTCTTTTGATATTTACTTCTTGCACATTCATTTATTAATATCTTCAACTTCTCTTCTTTATTCTTTCTATCCTCCTTTGAAGGGCATCCATCATTGCATTTTCTTTGATTTTCCTCTAACTCCTTCGCTCTAATTATTAATTTTTGGCATCATTCTTCTCTTTGATAGTTTCTTTTTTATGGTGATACACATATTAATTTGCACAAGAGTTGTATTTATAGCTAGGGACATACAATGTAGTTATTTCCGGTCACGCACGTACAAAATTTTGAGTGTGTGACTTGTAAAAATAATAGGGTAGTTAATTCACTCTCCGAACAATGCACTCAACTCGATGGATTATTCTGCAATACATCTTAAAGACGTTATTATGGAGAGGAGAGACATGAAAAAATTAACACCAAGAATATCAAAGAACAAAAGCATACAAAAATTAATAATCAAAGACAACAAAAAAAATGATTTTGTAACCTCGACTCAAAATGATGAAAGAATTTGAAATTGACACATGAAAATGAGCCTAAGATTCATGTCTGCAAAGTAGGAAGATAGAGGAAGAAAGAATAAGAGAAATTATTACTTTTGAATCTGTATGTTGTAACTTTATTATATGTCTTGTTTGTACTCTGTTTGTTGGAGGCTTTGCACATGAGGTTTTACCTTTTAATTTGTTACAAAAAAAATATGTCTTCTTTTTACTATTTATGGGTAAATAAAACAACCTCCCACCTTTAATTACAATAAATAAATAGTGTTTTATCCATGCGATATTACTTTTTTAGAAATATTTGTTAGTATCTAACTAACTATCTATTTATTTATGAGTGTGTGTACACCTACATGCCTATCTGAGTTGTAAACAAATTAAATAAAGTAGTTAGTTAGTTCGCACTTCATACAGCTTAAAATTTTAGGGACAACCTATCCAACCAATAGCATAACAATTCACTTAAAAGCTCCGGGTTGAGGCATATGGAAACAATCAACATTATTGAGAATGAAGTTCAAAATATATGCTTCATTATTGTTTGTCGAAATGAATGTGCTAGTCATTAGGAGGGAAGATATATCAATAATCAACAATAACGCTAAATAAGACTTATAAATATATCACTAAAAAAAAAGGCTTATAAATATAATCACTATAGTCTAACCATGCATCATTTATTTTATCTCTATAGCTAAAAGTTTAAAAAAAAAAAACCCTAATTAACCATGATGAATATTAGGGCTTATAAATCAAGAAACCCTGATAAAGTTTCATGAGTAGTAATTAGAGAAAGTCTTTAGAAACTCCTTAATTAAGTATGAATAGAGATCAATATAGGATAACATTAGTTTATCGTGTACCACTAAATATAACTAATTTTCAATTGATTAAATAGACAAATTAATTTTGCAGATTTTGAACACTCTCAATATGACTCACATCACTCAGCAAGTGGCATGGCTTCCTCCATCGGCTCCATGTCTCAAGTTGAATGTGGACGGTAGCTCTTTTGGTAATCCAGGTCGTGCTGATTTTGGAGGTCTTATCCGTAATTCTATTGACGAATGGATATATGGTTTCTATGGATCGTGTGGTCGTGCTTCTAACCTTCTAGTTGAGCTTTATGCTATCTTCAAAAGGTTTCAACTAGCTTGGGACTTAAGCTATCGTGCAATTACATTGGAATCTAATTCCAAATCAACTATTGATTTCATCCCTGAAGATGACAACAATTTTCATCCTCATATTGTTGTTCTTGGCCAAATTCGTATCTTTAAAACGCGTAATTGGTCTTTATCGTTCTCTCATATTCTTAGAGAAGAGAATGAATGTGTTGATTGGTTGGCTAAACATGGTGATCAGTCTAAAGTTAATCTTAAGTTGTGGCCTTCTCCCCCTCCGCAATCAGCGCTTGTACTACTTGCAGATGTAATGAGTGTCTTGAGGCCGCATCCTCATTAGTCTTTTTGTTTTCTTCGTTTTCTTTCTCTTTCATAAAAAAAGACAAATAAAAAATGGACAAGAACCGTGATCCATCACACTAATTTGATCAGTTCAACTTGAATTTTTTTTACATAGTTCAACTTAAGTAATGAGATTTCATAGTAAATCTTGATTCCAATTGTGTGTGTAAGCTTCCGTGTAAAGACTAATGTTTCGTTAATAACTTAATACAATAACAAAAAGACTAAATTATACTTTAGTCCTTTAAATTGTGTTTGGTTTTAATTTTGTCATTTAAGTTTTTTTTTCTTTTTTTAATCTCTTAAGTTGCAAATCTTACACTACAATTTAGTCCTTTAATTTTATTTCGTTTTATTATGGTCCTTTAAATTATGAATCTTAGATACTTTGAACATTTAGATTATAAATTTTGGACAATTTAATCCTCCTATTAAATATTAAAAAATATTTTAAAATTTATAATTTAAGGAAACAAATTACTCAATATTAATAACTTAAATAACCAAAATGACATGAAAAAAAAACTTATAAACTAATTTATTTAACACTTGTAATTTAAATGATTAAAATGAAATAAAAAAAACTTAAAACCAAAATGAAATTAACAAATATAGTTATTTTGATAATAATTTATTGAATAAAAAATATTGTTTTCCCCTGAACTCATCATCTGGATCTAAATATTAGTTAGAAGAAAAAAGAAAAGAAAAGAAAAGCGGTGGTTGGTTGGTATATCCGCTGATATGAAAAACTAGAAATTAATCAATCTTAGAAATCATCGAACAAATTCAACCGTATTTCTTTCTTCTCTATTCATTTCATTCATTCGTTCCGTTTCATTTCGTTTCATCAACAACAAATTTCATCACTCACTCACTCACCATGGCTTCTCCTGCTGCTGTTTCCACCTCTTTCCTTCTCACCAAACCTCGTAATCTCTCTCTCTCTCTCTCCGATTCTTCTTCTTCAACATTCTTTCTTTCTTGATTTATCTCTATTCATTTCATTGTTCATTAATTAATTGATTTGCAAGATTTATTCACTATGCGTCTTCAGATCTCACTTCAGTTACAGATTATTAAATCTTGTTCTACTATTTTGCTAGATTTATATTCATCTCTGTGTTTTTATTTTATAAGCAATGTTGTTAATGTTAATCTGTATCGTGTTAGCAGCATCATCATCCATAAACAAGATGAACCAGTCTCATGTCATAATGATCAAGCCACCCAGCTTTTCACTCAATCGTCAAGGCAGAATGCAATTTTCTTCAACCAAAAGACCTCTTATAGTTCAAGCTACATCTAGGTATCTTTTCTCGTTACTATCGTCATTTTCTTACCGCACTTCTTTCTGTCCAGTAAACCACCTAATTAGTAGTCACTCTTTATTATCACTGTCTCGTGAGCTTAGTTCAATTGGTAGGGAAATGACATTTTATATGGAGGACCCCGACATTCCACTTATGACTATATTAAACTGTCAAAATGATCCCTATATTTAACCACTTATTATCAATTAATTCAATATATTTTAACAACTTACTATCAATTTGGTCCCTAAGCTTATCCACTTATTAACAAATTAGTATTTACCATATTCTTTGAAGGACTAATATGAGTAAAATTTGACAGAGTCAGAGATTTTTTTTGAAATATTCATAAAGTAATGGACCTATTTGAGAGTGCCCTACAAAGTTAGGGACTGATTTGGTGATTTACTCTTACTTTGTGTACATCATGCATCAGATACACTCATTGAATTAGGTTCCCTTTAATAGTTTATCTTTATTATTTGGTGGAAACATTTTAAGAGAAAGATGAATATATATTGTAAATAACATATTTTGAATGCTTCCATGTGAGTTACATTCCGACTTTAATTAAGCAAATTTGATCGTTAGTATTCTCTTAAATATTTACTCCTATATACATAGTGGAAACTAGTTTTTTAAATTAAACTATAGATCAATAGAATTCTTCAAACTACCACTGCCATCACAAATATTAAAGAGGAACACACAACTGTTACAAGCAGAAAACAAAAAAAATCAACTAATTTTGAATTTATGAAGTATTTTGATTGCGGCAGTTTGAAATATGAAAAGAACTAATTAATTTGAACCACTTCTTGTTCTGGAATGACAGTGATGATGGAAGTCCCAGCAGTGCTGGTATCTTTGTTGGTGGCTTTATCTTGGGAGGATTAATCGTCGGCACTCTTGGCTGCGTGTATGCACCTCAGGTAGTATTTTTTACTGTAACCTTTTGATGTGAACAGGGCGCCTTGAAGATATTTGTCTTCCCCTTAAAGTCATTTTGTTTAGATGGCTGTGTGAGGAAGTTTAATTTGTTAATTCCTTTTACTTATACAGTCAACAGAATATGTAGCATAGTTATAAGCACTATTACATATCTTTAAAAACTTTAAGATAACAGGATGTGCGTTATTTTTTGAAAAAATTATGTTCTGCAAACTAGGATTTCACTTATTGCCTGAACTTGAATATTATTTGCTTTTTCACTCTTTCATAGATCAGCAATGCTATAGCTGCAACTGACAAGAAGGAGTTAATGAGAAAACTGCCAAAGTTTATATATGATGAGGAAAAGGCTTTAGAGGTGAGCAGTGCTTGTTATTAGTATCATCTGATAGGTTTATCTTTTATAGGGTCCTTGCCATGCTTGAACGCTTGCCGCCTCCTTTTGCTTGGAGGCGCAGTAACTTCTTTTGGGTGTATATCCGGAAATAAATCACTTAAATGGGGATTATGTTTTGAAATTCTTATTAATTTTATCTTAGACATATTTGCCAAATCTTTATAATGATTGTTATGCTCAAATCAATTTCCTGGAGCTATCCAGTTTTCAACATCCATTTGATCACACAAGTTTACATGTTTCTATGTTCTAATATTAAGCAAGGAATTGGTCCTGGGAGGCCTTTATATTACACCTGTTCTTCTTGCTGCAACTAGTTGGTTTTAAATGCCAGTATGCCCTTAATAGCTCACAGAATTTCCTTTACTGGATTTGCAGAAAACACGGAAAGTACTCTCTAATAAGATTGAACAATTGAACGCTGCTATAGATGAAATTTCTTCTCAGCTACGATCAGGGGATACCCCAAACGGGGTTGCTGTGAACTCAGATGAAGTTGAAGCTACCGCATGAGACTGTTTCTGTGATGTTGGCCATTACTCTGTTCACTGAAAATATCGTTGGTACAAAATCCATTTTGAATTTCTTGTAATATCTTTCCATTTCTTCATATAGTAATAAACAAAGTTGATGACAACCTCTACTAGGTAAATTTGCCATTTCGATGGGAGGTTTCATGTGTTCTATTTCTATCAGTACTATTTTCTTTTTTTAGTGAAGATTATGGAAATAACTCTTAGTTAACCGATTCTGGTTTGTATCGTTCTAATAATCAGTGTTCAATTGCTTAGACAGTTAAGAATATGACTTTGGATTCTCCATAATAGGATGTTGTCACTTTTACAGCAAACATGAAATAGATCATAACTATGTATTCATATTTTATGGTGTTTGTCTTATCGTATGTAGCTAATAACTATGTTCACTGTAAAGTTTGCAAGAGGTTAATTTGAATCATAGCTATAAGCCTATAACTAAAAGGACAGGAGAGTAGGAATTAATTACTACAATAAAAAAACCAAAGTAAAATTACTGTTAGTGGTGGAGACGAACAATTGATACAAATTGTGTTTTTGTACAAAGTGCCAATTATATTGGCTATTTCAACCTTTTTTAAATTCTGCCTTCACTATGTCCTCTTTTGGGTCACACTGTCATAGCCATTTTCCTGGTGAGAAATGAGATAGTTGAGTCATCAAAGTAACTAAAAAGCTTCAGAAAAGGATTAAAGCACCTCTTTGAAATTTATAACAGGTTATATACTATCATTGTCAAAAAAGAAAAAGATTATAATATCCTTTGTTAAATTAAATAAAATGATATATCCACAATGAGGAGACCTCAAATGCACATATCATGGTGCGGCAAGGTAGAGTTTGCCTATTTATTGTACGATAAAATTTTGACAATAATATGCATCCTTAACATAGTTCAGTTCATATATGTGGTTAACATGTTCAATGAATTAGAATGAATTGTAACTCATTTATAATCATATGAACGTAATTGACATCAATTTTGAATGTTGGAAATTTCAAAATTACATTTTCATTTACATTTCAAAATTACACCATTTTCTTAAACAGAAATGACCTCATGGAGAATTTTGGCACTACAAGTGACAAAAAACAACCCAACCAAAACTGAAGTGAATTCATTGGTGTTGATTATACACGGTGTGTAGAATTCATTATCCAAGATTAAGTATTATCCATTAAAAAGAAAAATCAAATTAATAATAATTATTTAACACATTCATCATCTATTTAGTTTTTCCTTCCATTGACATTCTTTAATAGTTTATATAATGTATGTGGCTCAAAATAAAAAAGTCCAATGATCAAAATACATGGATGACCAAACATTATCTTATCTTGTAGAAGATATTCTTACAACATATTCACCACTCATTTCATTGCTCCCCCAGCAACCATAATTTTCATTTTGACACCAAACTTCATAAAAATCTGTAAAGTAACATATTAACCACTCATTCATCAACCATAATTTTCATTGTGAATATAAACACTCACCAAAGAGTTGTTTTTCAGCTTGGTTTCATCTATAGCCATGGCCACTCATGCAGCTTTAGCTTCTACAAGAATCCCTACAAACACAAGGTTTCCATCTAAGGCCTCTCACTCTTTCCCAACTCAATGTGCCTCAAAGGTTTTCACTCTCTAATATTGCACCCTTCACGATTACTTTGTTTCATCTATACTTATTTAATTAAAAGTGTCTTATACTTCAATTAACTTTGCTTGGTTTAGAGACTTGAGGTGGCTGAATTCTCTGGACTTAAATCAACTTCATCCATCACCTATGCCAATAATGCTAGAGACTCTTCCTTTTATGATGTTGTAGCTGCTCAACTCACACCCAAGGTTAATTTCTACACACAACTTTTATCTATCTCATTGGATCATGAAAGATTGATTCCCAAGCGATACTTACACGTCAACACTGGTAATAATTTGATAAAATAAAATATTTGAATGTAATAACATGTATCGGACACCATACACATTTATTCTATAGTGTCAGCACTATATATCAGTGCTGCATATATTAGTGCTTAACGTCTTTGTATCTAAGTATATTTATCCTCAGAAATGTTGGAATTGTAATATGCTTGCAAGGAAACAACAAAAGTTGCAGTTTAATCAATGTCGCCTTTTAAATAAGTAACATATTTGGTAACTGCATTGGAGATAAATAAATTACATCTGCTTATGATTTGAAATTATAATCAGGCCATTGGATCAACTCCGGTGAGGGGAGAGACTGTGGCTAAGTTGAAGGTAGCAATCAATGGTTTTGGACGCATTGGTAGAAATTTTCTCAGATGCTGGCATGGTCGAAAGGACTCACCCCTTGAAGTAATTGTTGTCAATGACAGTGGAGGTGTCAAGAATGTAAGTTTTCAAAAATGCTTGCCCCTTTACATCCTCTACTAATGATTGATTATTTTAACTGAATTAACATCCTCTTCTTTCACATATTCAGGCTTCACACTTGTTGAAATATGATTCTATGCTTGGAACTTTTAAAGCAGATGTGAAAATACTAAATAATGAGACCATTACAGTCGATGGTAAACCCATCAAGGTTGTCTCTAGCAGGGATCCTCTTAAGCTTCCTTGGGCTGAACTTGGAATTGACATTGTTATCGAGGTAAAGTCCTCTCTTCAAGCATGGGATCAGTCCATTTCTTAAAAATCAACATATTGTTTTAACAAGTGATTAGTTTATGAGGTCACTATTAACTTTAGTCACAGTGGATCCGTGTCATTGAATGAAATCGAGACATGATCTTATGATCTATAATCTTATGATCTATATCCAACGACCACGATTCAATGTGTTAGAATGAATCTGATATAACTGCATTTTCTCTGTGATCACTGAAAGCTCAAGGCTTAGTGAAATGAATGAATGAATTTTTGTACAGGGAACAGGAGTGTTTGTGGATGGCCCTGGAGCTGGAAAACACATCCAAGCAGGTGCCAAGAAAGTTATCATCACTGCTCCTGCAAAGGGTGCTGATATTCCAACTTATGTTGTTGGAGTAAATGAAAAAGACTATGGCCATGAAGTAGCCGACATCATAAGGTAAGGCTTTGAGGTGCATGCGCGCGGTGGATTATATATTTATTTATATTTTAACCAAGATTATATTTTAAGTTGAGTAAATTCGACGACCCCCTACAGCTGCTTTATGGTGCAGCAGTTAGATTTAGAGAGTTTGTGAATGTTGAGATTGAGAAGAAGGGTATCATGGCCGAAAATGTCAATTTAAGATAGTGTATTGTTCTGGTTGATTATTCATATTTCATATTCATTGTTTGTTTATTGATGCACAGCAATGCTTCTTGCACCACAAACTGTCTTGCTCCTTTTGTGAAGATCCTGGATGAAGAGTTTGGTAAGAAAAAACTCTGATACTCATTCATCTATATTGAATTGACAGTTAATATTGTAAGAGCAACATTAATTCCTAGCTAAAAGCCACTTAATTAACTTTGGTCTTTAATTACAGGAATTGTGAAGGGAACCATGACAACCACACATTCCTACACAGGAGACCAGGTACATTATATATATAATAAATTTTTTATCATAAAAAAGGAACTTGAGAAGTAAAATGGAGCCTAAAGTTGTGCTTGTGCAGAGGCTTTTGGATGCTTCACACAGGGACTTGAGAAGAGCCAGGGCTGCAGCACTCAACATTGTCCCCACCAGCACAGGAGCAGCCAAGGCCGTGTCTCTAGTGCTGCCGCAGCTCAAGGGAAAGCTAAACGGAATCGCCCTCCGCGTTCCTACGCCTAATGTTTCAGTTGTTGACCTTGTGGTGAATGTTGCGAAGAAGGGTATTTCAGCTGAAGATGTCAATGATGCATTCAGAAAGGCAGCTGAGGGGCCACTGAAAGGTATACTGGATGTCTGTGATGTTCCACTTGTGTCTGTTGACTTCCGCTGCTCCGATGTTTCTTCTACCATTGACTCTTCCCTGACTATGGTCATGGGAGACGATATGGTGAAGGTGGTTGCTTGGTACGACAATGAATGGGGTTATAGGTTAGATCACTATCTATATAATAAAATTTCATCTCATGTCACTAAATTTCATGCATTTTTTATGTCCTTGTAATATATATCATGTTATTGATAGTTACAATGTTGGTAATTTCAGCCAAAGAGTGGTGGATTTGGCACATCTAGTAGCAAACAAATGGCCAGGCACCCCTAAGGTAGGGAGTGGAGATCCATTGGAGGACTTCTGTGAGACAAATCCGGCCGATGAGGAATGCAAACTTTATGAATAGAGGAGAATCATTTCTGACTTGATTATTACCTCTACCAGAAAACCATTTGTTTTGCCTTTTGTTATTAATATCATTTATATGATGAGAAAGAAGAACAAATTGTTCAGACAAACAATGTGTTATGTGATGTCTGAGGGATTGATAATAAATTTAAATTTATATGTAGCCAATGAGTTTTGGCATAACAATGATTCATAAGTATCATTATATATTGATAACAATGCACTTCTATTTGATTTTTTAAAATTGATTAATGCACTTCTAGTTGAAGAACCGGATTTGAAAGCTAATGATGTGGTCGCTGTGGTAGTGAATCCAGTTGACGGTGTAGTTCCGGCGGCGGTTATTCCTGTTGAACCGCCTTTAATTCCAGATCTGGAACCGGCGGTTGTTGAACAACCGGCTTTGATCGTTGTGGTAGAGGATCGAGTCAACGGTGTAGTCGACGATGTGGTCGACGTAGTTCCGGTGGTGGTTATTCCGGTGGAACCGCTTCTTATTGAACTTGAACCAGATCTGGTTAATGTGATCGGTGTGGCAGCCGGAACCGGATATTGGAGCGGAAGAGCATGTTCCGAACGTGCTTGGCGGCGTGGACAATGGTGTGGCAGCGGATGGTGTTATTCTTCCGGCTGCAAATCCGAATGCTGCTCACGTCTACTTTTATCCACCGCTCCCGCCGCTACCTCTGCGGCGGAAAGGCGCTTGGTCGTTTTAGGAGGTCGAGTAAGTTTTTTTCAATTAATTTATTTATCTTATAGATTATGAATTTTTATTAATTATTATTATTATTATTCATCAGATGCCTGAAACGAGGTCTTAGAGCTGAGAACTTTCGTCATTGGGAAGAAATAGCCAGAAATCATGTAACTACGCGCCCCGCCTCCCAAGTCAGGACCCGGTTTATGGCGCATGGACCCGGTTAGAAGATAAAATTAAAATAATTTTGTTCTAAATTTAAATAATTTGTGCGAGAAAAAAATATCAATTTATCAACATAGCATTAGGAGAGTTGATGATATTTCTCTAAGAAAATAATTTGGATTCAATTTCTAAATTTGCCCATATTAAAAGCAGATCAATCTTATTAAAAAAACGGATATGTATAAGTTACGTTGATATTTTTTAAAATTATTTTGTGGCAAAAATCAAATTTTAAAAGTGATTTGCTATAAGATAAAAGGAAGTAGCCATTATCATGTGTTATTATATGAAAGTGAAATCATATAATTAAAAATATAGTTATGATGAGTACCATAGAATCTTAATTTTATATAAAATAATTGTTTGTCGAATTAATAAAAGTAATTTTTATATTACTTAATTAGAAATGTATTATATGTTATTATACACTTGTATTCACTACCATGAAGAGTTAAATCTATGAAAGATACATTGGAAAAAAATCAAGCATTTGAATAAGGATAATGAATTTTAATCTTTTTTATGCATGCCATACTTGCTTTTGTATGGGTAGTTAAACATGTTTCATTATTAAAGTGCCAACATGTGTTTAGCATGACAAATCAAACACAAAATATAATCATATATCAAATAAATCATATCTATTATAGTAAAAACACATTGTATAACACAATGACAAAGTGATATACATTGTAGACTATAATATAAAGGATCAGCCCGAGACCCAATAGGCTATCCCAACTCAGCCCGATCTGCATAAGGGCTACATGATATTGGGCTAAAAAAACCAGATTGCATTTGGTCTTGGTTTTTTGAAGCATAGTTTGTTCAAGCCTGTGGGCTAATGAGTCTGCCCATCGGCCCGACCCATGTCTCGCATTTGTCTCAAGCATATGGTAAAACTACATGTTTAGATAAATAGAGAGATTGCACAAAAATATTTAGTCAGTAGAAATATTTTTGAGCACAAATGCACAATGTAGATATAAACGAAGAGAACGATTTGGGCAAAAAAAACCAGATTGCATTTGGGCTTGGTTTTTTTTGAAGCATATCACGTCCAAGCATGTGGGCTAATGAGTTTGCCATCGGTCCGTCCCATGACTCACGTTTGTCTCAAGCATATGGTAAAACTACATGTTTAGTCAATAGAAATATTTTTTAGCACAATGTAGATATAAACGGAGATAGCGATTAGAAAGATTGAGCAAATTGGGTCAAACATAAGAGACAAACATATTTACTATATACTTTTTATTTTATTAAATCAAATATATGTTACAATATACTTTTTGAATGTAATGAAAGAATAATATAAAATTGAATGGAATTAAATTGAATGAGTAGTGTAACGGTAGAAGGATTATAAGAAAGGAGTGGTTATGGTGCATAAGCTTTTTTCTTATGCACCGTGCATAAATAATAAAAATTTCTAACACACCCCATAAATTTTTAGCGCACCCCCAACCAGATTGCTTAGTGTACCTCCCAAATTTCTAACGCACTCCTCAAATTAGAGGGTGCACTAGAAATTTGGGGGGTGCACTAAGTAATATGATGTATTTATGCACGGTGCATAAACATGACTTTTGTACCATAACTTATGCCGATAAGAAAAGACTACAACACATAAAATAGAATAAGAATGAGAGATTATATATATATATATATATATAGTAGTAATGCAATGTAAATACTAAAGAGTGACACATATGAATTTAAATGACGTGACCTAGATTGTAACACTTGGCAAAAATTTGATGACATGTCAATAAAATAATTTGAGGATCTAATTTAATAAATATAAATAGATAGTTTCTGTAAAGTAAATCAAACAACATTCCCTGAAAAACTTCCAAGATATACCGTGTAAGAAGAATAATGTTACAATAACTAGAATCATTTACAATACTACCATTTGGAATTTGTACAGAAATAGCATGAAGGCTAAGATCAATAAATGTTCAACGACATCAAAAGGTAAATTCTTTTCTTCACGTCAATGAGTAATAGAAATCTTTGAATTGGGCCAACATTAGAACCAGATTCAGAACGAGCTTAATGCCTTAACTGTAACATAATCTGCAAAAAAATGTATGACGAGAGCAATAAAGCAAGCCATCCCACAAATGATGAATAGATCCCAGAAGCTTTTGAGCTGAAGTCGATCTGACTAAATTATGGTATTGTCTAAACTACAGGTGCTTCACGTCATCTACTTATCATGTATCCGCTGCAGAACACCAGTTTCTATTAGACTTTGATGTAAATAAAACTAGGAAAATGCTAACTAGTAAATGACATAAATTGCATAGAACACAGTAGTATGTATAATATTGTTTGCTAGGCGACCACATAATAGAGCAAAATACCAATTACAAAAAGTATATGGTATTTTCTTGTCTACCCCACAAGATTTGGGGGTATTTATCCCCAATTACTTAAAAAAAATTTAACCGATATAAATTTTTATAAAATGCACCGTTGGATTAAAAGTTTATATCATATAGATCATTTGTGTAAAATTTCAGAGAAATCTAAAATCATTTGATATGTTATTGAGACGCGTCAAAATTAACAGTTTCTGTGATTTCTTAAACACCGTTAATCTTTATGTGTCTTAATAACATATCAAATGATTTTAGATTTGTCTGAAATTTTACACAAATGATCTATATGATATAAACTTTCAATCCAACGATGTATTTTATAAAAAATTATATTGCTTAAAACTTTTTATAGTGGTTGGGGGTATATACCCCCAAATCTTGTGGGGGTACACAAGTTGTCACCGTTTGAACTCTTAATCTTCTATTGTTTAACTCGTTCTAGTATTCCAAGTCAACCACTAAAATTATTGCTAAACCAAACTATACTGAAAGAGTTGATATTCAAGCAGAATATATCGAAACTCAAAAAAAGATGTATAATTGTAAAACGGAGGCTAAACCTTTAAATTAAATTGATAAATTGAGATCATATCACCATAGGCTATATACCTACGTGTGAAAACAAGAAGAATAAGAACTGGTTAATTGATCTTCTGAAGGCTTTCCTTGTAAAGACCGACATTATTAGTATACACTCCGTCCGATATAATACCAACCTTCTCAATTATTTGGGTGCTCAAATCAACATAGGCAACTTCATAATCTTCTTTTAGAAGAACAAACATATATCCCATCTTCCCAAATCCAACTGGGGACCATACGATAGAAGGTAAGGGGCCATAAATGTATAGTTTGGTCCATGATTCACTCACACCGAGTTCACCAAGAATAGATATGTGAAAAACAACATCATCGTGATGATTTGAAATTAAAACAATTGATCCATTTAACACTGTCAAGCGATGAGGAAGAAAGCGCAGAGAATAAGGTTCTTCCCCGATGAAGAATATGTTCGATAAACTCGCCTGAAAAAGGGTCAGGGTCTTCTGGCGTAAGTGCAGCGGGGCTAGGTGGAACTTCCATGAATTCCTGGGTAAGGGGATTCCACAAGGCATATGGGGGCTTCTGCGTCACATTACGTCGGCCAATACAAAAAATGCCGTTAACACTTGTGGAGCCGAGAATACAAGTACAGCGGGGAGACCATTGAAGTGGATATGGCAAATTAATTTGGGGTGTGTTGTTGAGGAAATGGAATTCAGAGTGTACACGACGTTTCTCAGCTCTATAATTTAGGTGAATAAATGTATGATAATCATCATCAGAGCCGTGACGAGATATGAAATGTTTGGTGTACATGGTCATGAAATGAGTGTTTTCAAATAAAATAGACCATGATTTGCTTACGCAACCAAAGCGCTTCAATGACTTTACGGACAGTTTTGAAAGAATAGAGAAAGCAAGTTCTTCGGGAATAAAGGAGTTTGATTTGGAGGACTTTATGACCTTTGATGGCGAGGACTGGGAGGAACCAAAGCTATCAAAGCTGACATTTACCGCCGCGGCGGCAAGAGATTTAGATTGAGAGGAAGCAAAGCAAGTAAAGATGACATTTGATTGAGAGAGGAGGGAGGAGGAGGAGGATAGTGGAGTATGATAGTTTATACGA
This sequence comes from Trifolium dubium, assembly GCA_951804385.1. NCBI lineage: Eukaryota > Viridiplantae > Streptophyta > Magnoliopsida > Fabales > Fabaceae > Trifolium > Trifolium dubium. Next base: position 44,003,513 of record OX638063.1, on the reverse strand, counting down.
ACACCAGGGATGGAGACGGTGGGATCCATCTCGAAGAAGAACGATAGTGGACGATATTTTCTAAGGAGATCATGCAGGTTAGCACTTGCTTCTTCATTTGACGACGACGACGACAAATATATATCCATCTTTGATTCATCAGGTTGGTATACGACGGTGGTTTTGTACCACGATAGTGGAACATAGTTGCCCTTAATAACCGGACCAGGGTGTTTGATGACGGAATCCGCCTTGTAGTACGATATTGGAGTATAGCTTCTGCTAACCTTGTTATGCTTCTGCTTTGATGATGATGATGATGATGAGGAGTTGTTGTTGTTTCCCTCATCGACGACTGCGCCAGAATCCATAGTTGATCGTGTTCTGTTCTGTTCTGCTCAGAACAACATTACTTTACTATGCTTTATTTATTTATTTATTTTGTCTTAGGTTAGTTAGTTTATCTACATGTGATGTGACTCCCTTCTACAATGCAAGAGTAAAATAGAGATTATCATCATAAGCTACAAATAAAGACAAGTTTTTAAATGATTAATTAGAGATCTTACCGTCAATAATTTAGTGAAACTGAATTGATTTTCAGTGGTTTGAGAGAGCACATATGCTGGAATGGATATTCCAAACTAGATGTTGCACATTCCATTTGACTTGGAGAGATTCAATATCCTTCAATAAACATGAAAAGTTAAACTCATAAAGCATATGCACGATGTGCCAAACTAACTGTTGTACTTGTACCTTCCACTTGCTTACAGATTTGATACTATACAAATATACATCAATTTCTCTTTAACAATAGTGTAACTAACATTACAATACGACTAAACTCCATAAACAGGCAGAACAATAAATAAACACATATCCACCGTGAAGCAATATGAGCATTATAATAAACCAATCACTATTTGACTAATATTATAACAATCCATATTAATTATACATTCAAAATGAATGAGATTACCATTTACCACAGACACAGATATAATCTACAATAGAAGGAATTGATAATATAATATTCACCTACAAGCAACCACAATCATTAGGAGAGGAGGGTCCATAGGTTTTTAATGGTCTTTGAATCTTTGTATTGAATGTAATATAAGTACTAATTTGTTCTTAATTCTCAATAGTTTCTGTAGCGTAAATCAGGTAACATTCCCTGAAAAACTTTCAAGATATATGGTGTAAGATGAATAATGTTATAACTAGAATTACTTAATATTTACAATACTACAATTTGAAATTTGTGTAGAAATAGCACAAAGGCTAAGATCAATACATGTTCAACAACATCGAAAGGTAAATTGTTTGATTTGAACTATGCTGCTGTTACTCTTTGTAGCCTCTTTGGTTGTCTTCCCATCTGTTCTTCAGGTGATATTTCATCTCCATTCCTCTTTCTTTCATTCCTTGATGGACTTTTCTTCTCGTCAATGAGTGAAAGAAATCTTTGAACTGGGCCAACATTAGAACCAGATTCAGAAGGAGCTGAGTGCCTTAACTGTAACATAATCTGCAAAAAATGTATGACGAGAGCAATAAAGCAAGCCATCCCACAAATGATGAATAGACCCCAGAAGCTTTTGAGCTGAAGTCGATCTGACTCAATTTCGGTATTGTCTAAACTACACGTGCTTCGCGTCATCCACTTATCATGAATCCGCTGCAGATCACCAGTTTCTGAAAGTTGTAAAATGGAAGTTGACAAATCCACCGCCAAAGGAGAGTCCCGGGGGAATGCCTAGCATGGAAAAGAAAACGAGTTTCGCAATTATAACATTGTCAACACAAACTCAGGATGACGAGTTAGTCAGATGCATATATTAACAAACCCACATTGGTAAACAACTTGAATTGGAAAGGAAGAACACAGAAGCAAGGAAATATACAGCTGATGTCATTTGACGATAATAATTTTTTACTTATTTATTTATTTATTTATTTTTGGTTAAATCTTTTCTCATATATATTAAGATTTACACATGAACAAAAGGTAGACGGGCAACAAGTTTCACCGCCAAACCTTTTTGTATAGCAAAACCCAACCTTCGTTCGAAAAACTACATCTCTAGACTTAGGCGATAATCTAATCACAGATATGCAGAAGATACCCCAATATCCATGCTAATAGAAGCAAAACGATTCTTATGGAAAATGATATTGAATACACTAGACGAGGATGAGGTAGGTACATGCGTATATTACCATAAATTGAAGAGAATAATAAGCATGTATTTAGTTGTTTGCAACACATTTAAATATTATTTTCCCCATTGAGTATTGATCTAAAAGGTAGAGATACTTACAAAACCCCACCCACTTCTGGTGAACTCTTGACCTACAATCCTGAATGTGCATTGGGTTGATAAGAATATTTCGACATACGGTCGTTCATCTATGATAGCAGCAACACCTCCTTTTTTAGGACCAAGCTGAAGTGACTTAGCATATTCTTCTGGCGATCCAAGGGGAACAAGTCTAGATTTCGATATTCCAACATCTTCAGTCAAGTAACGTTCCGCAAACGAACCCACTTGGAACCCTATAGGTTCATCACTAGCTTTTAAACTATCTATGCCACTGATAGATGAAGATAACTGCTGCACCGTGAGTATGGATGTTAAACTTGCAGTGTAGCTGGAATTAATGATTAAAACCACAAACAACCATATGAGTACCACACCGCGACCAAGAGTACTCATTGTATTCTCTCCTGCAGAAATAATGAAGAAAAACCCGGATTAAGTTGCGTCATTATGTTGACTGAAGTTTCAACAAACAAAAGTAACTGGAGTATTACTTACTGTGGGAAAAAAATAGAGTCGACAGGCTAAACCTGCATGAATGGTAAAAAAATAGATGGATCAGAAACATTTGAGATCACATATTCAAGACGAAAACAAATCATATCCTGAAAATCCAACAAATATTTAGCAAAGCAAAGCAGGTGATGATCAAACAAAAAACTGACCATAATATGGTTATAAGTTGTTGTTTAGGTGGACCCCTGAACTCGTCATTTATTCTGTGTTCCAGAATCCATACAACTATCCCGACGAAAAAGAAGAAACAAGCAGTCACAATCCACATAAAAGGAGTGAACGGTTGCAGGAAAGACCAACCGCCGGAATTGATCTTCTTGAAAGGGGCGACCACAACAAGTCCAGATGCAGCATATGGCTGTGTAAAATCTACAATCCTTGTCCTATTTGTGACAATAGCAATGTCACCAACAGCACCATCAAAATCCTGTAAATGAAAGAATTAGCAAAGCTAAAGAGTGTTAGCATACATAGAGTATCGGGCTTATTAGGTAGTACTTACACCGGCGGTTATTAAGTTGACAAGTTCTGTGTAGCTTGGATTTTTTAGGCCATCTCCGAATGGCACAAATCGATAAGGAACGGCATATGGTAACAAGTTTACAGCTGCCACAAACACATCAACGCAAAATCCTTTAAACGTATCAGTTCCCTTCACCGGTGACACAAATTCATGATAACTGGCTCTGATAGGCACGCCAATTCTCAATTGTTTTCCATTGTTTGGGAAGACCCATCCACGGGGCCTAGATAATGTTTCACCAGGCCATATCACAGTGTGAAGGTGCTGGTTTGCATTTGATCTATTAGGCGGGTTAGCATACAATGTCTCAGGAGATACAATTGACAGACCAGAATAGTTAGACCAGTAGCCAACTCGACGAACACCGTTTCCAACAACATTAATAATGTCATAGGCAGGACGAAAAGGAGACTTTTCTGAATCAAATTTCATTGGACCAGATAATCCAACAAAATTACTCTGCAATATGTTTTTCAACAGAAGCGTTCCATTGTCAAATATGCTCATTGCATCAAGGTTAAGACCACCTCCCTTTCCCGTATCATCATGCAAACTTGTGTAATTGGTACATGAAACGACGCCACCCTGACTGAAAAAATTATCAATAGCCTGTGCAACGAGCCAAACAGAATCATAAGCCTGGAGGCCATAAGAATTTAACCCCAAGGAACCACCGGTTAACTTGTTCCACTTGGATATAAAAGCTTTCTTCCTGTCAGTATCAGGCGTATGCTGGCGCAAAACAAGTGCTCCCTGCAGAGTATCCATTGTCTCCGAAGGAAGAGAAGCAGAATCTAGAACAGTTGAAAGCCAGTCTGTAGCTATCCAAACATAACCCTCCTGCATCATTCCAAGATAACGCGCTACTTTGAAGATCATAAATCCAGAATTAGAATGTGCATGAACAACGATAACCCTAGACTGCATCATGGCGACACTCACAAGCAAATTGGTGATTTCATTTCTATCGACATCAGGTCCTGATTTGATTCCTGCCTTATAAGATATTCTACAACGCCTCCCTGCCAACGCATCATGTAACGCAGACACACCGTTTCGTCCATAATCATCATCTACATAAATGGCAATGACTTCCTTCCATCCATAAAAATCAATGATTTCAGAAACAGCAGTCATTTGGTACGAATCACTGAGTGTTGTCCTGACAAAGAAAGGGAATTGCAACGACGAGAGTGTAGGGTCTGTAGCTGCAAATGACAACATAGGAACACGAAGCTCGTTTGCAACATGGGATACTATGTGGGAAACTACAGAAGATTGTGGTCCTAATATAGCAATTACATCCGTCTCCATGAACCGCAAAGCTGCAATGAATACAATACAAGTTCACAAATCTATTTCATTTCAATTATCTAATTTTCTGCTAAACGTCATTGATGTATATGTCTAATGTGATTCACAGTTAAACGCCTTTTGCTACTCAATAATTGAACAATTCATTAATGAACAAATTGTAAATCATTACTAGTAGTACAATACAAAGTACAAACACAACATGTTTATTTATGAATGAATTGAAGGAAATTTAATAGAATAGCCAATGGATCATAGACACAAATATAGCATATCTACATCATAAATAGATTAAAGAAAGAAATTGTGTACCTTTCACTTTTAGGGATTGAATGAGAATGATTAATGAGAGAATACAACTACATCTTACTGGTGAGCAGTTATGTTATTTCAATGTGTCTAACTTAATGGGATAGTTAGATTATTAATACTCATCAGTGGAGGCAGGGACCTCTCATTGGGTTAAGAATAAGAATGGACCAACCCATCACGGCCCAATTCACAATAGAACCCAATATAAATAACAAGAATAATAAATTTAATATTTGATACTATTTATTTCATATATATATATATTATATTAATTAATTAAAGTAAATCCAAAATATTTACCATGAATCTGAGTGTAATAGTATGAAGTAAAGGCAGGAGGTAGTAGGGAGTATTACCTTGAATCATGCCATCGAAACCGCTACAATTGGAAGTTTGCATATGAAGAACAAGTTGAGTAGAATGAAGAATGGAGGAATTGGAGTTGACATCAATGACAGCTTGTTCCATGGCAAGTTTAGCAACCCTACCAATGGATGAATCAAAGGTGAAGATAGCTCCAATATTTACAACAGAGGGTCTTGAAAATGAGACATTTGAACTTGTTGAATTTGAATAAACTCCTCTACCTCCCAAATAATAGGGAAGCACTAACAATAGCACAATCCAGTAATAATAATAAAGAAAGAAAAAGAAATTCATATCTAAAAATGATGAACTAAAGAGGTTAAGGGTATATTATGAAATGCATTTTGTAATGAGAAAATGGAAAACTTAAAGACACGCAAAGTCTATGTGTGTGTATGAGTAGCTAAACCTTGGGATAGATTTAGGAAGAAGTAAAAAGGTAGTAGTGAGTGTTGTAAAGCTGAATGAAATGAAAAGAGGAAAACCAAGAAAATTGCTTAACCAATGAATGATTGGAATGGATAATATAACAATTAAGGTATTATTACTACTTACTCCAGTAGTAGTATAGTATAGTATTGTGTTGTTATTGTTATTGCTATGTCGGTTGGTCTGAAGAAGGTTGAAAAAACTGTATGAATGAATGAATGAAACAATGGGATTTTGGGTGATGATAGATAGATAGAGAGAGCTTACAAAGAAAGAAAGAAAGAAGAACACCTGACTCTGACTCTGACTGAGTGACCTTTTGAATTGAATGAATGGGAAAAGGGAAGTGGGGTTCACGTTCACCTGTTCTGATGCTAATTGCAATTATTAACTACTATTATTATTACTATACTTTCGTTTACATACCCATCATCATCATCACCCACACCCACCCATGTATCTTATCCCTGGCTCTAAACTAAACTATATCAACTCCATTTGGTTTTTCTTCTTTGTTTTTGTTCATTTCTCTCTCCATTTTCTCTAATTTTTTTCCTTCATATTATTACATTATTATAAACAAAAATAGTCTAAAATGATTGAGATTAATTAAACAGAATAAACAACATGTAAGAAAATGCATATGAAGGTACTTAAATCCGTCACACACTTTACACATGGGAACACACGTCGTCATTTTTCAACTTTAGTTTCTTAATTACATTTCACACTTCTAATTATTTAATTCCATTCATAAAAAGGCTGGCCGTATGACAATTTTTAAATTGAGATATTTTTAAGGATGTGTGTTTTTTACTCACTCCGTACCAAAATATAAGTCACTTTGAGAAAAAAAATTGTACCAAAATATAAGTCGTTTTACATTAAGAATGAAGCATTTAATGCTATTTTTCTTATTATACCTTTAACTATTTATTACTCTCTCTTTTTTTACTTCTTCAATTTATCTTTTTCATATCATTAATGAAGAACAATTTTATAAACTAACTCATAATTTCTCTTTTCCATACAACAATGATTGCATTTCTTAATTTGTGTAATTTAGTCAAAACAATTTATATTTTGATATGTAGTAATTGCTATGTATAGTCGTGTAAAATTATTTTTTACATTCATTTAATAACATATTGTCACATTACTTAAAAAAAAAGTCTAGTTTAGAATGTTTAATGGAGTAAGTCTTTCTGAATGTGGATGATGACTAACACGTCAATGTTGCGCATGGATAACAGGCTATAAGTAGTGGTTGACTGGTTGTGTTGTCTGAGGCTGAGCAAAGTGGTGTGTGTGTTGTGTGGGAGGGACTGCACAAAAACTGCGGTGGAGCATGAGGGGATCTCCTCCCGTGTGTGGATGTAGGATTGATCTCATGTTAGACTATTTTTTTTGGTCTTGGAGACCATTCATTGAACTGCGTTCTATGGAAATGTATGGCCAAGGTTTGAAATCATTTATATGTGATTATTTCAATATGTTTGTATATCAAAGTTTGGATAATTTACTCTTATACGTTCAAAAACTAATTGTTATTTTGGCACATAGATGAAATAGAAAAATTATTATAAATTTACACACAAAATAAAAAGATTGAAGATCGAATATCGATTATGATGCAAGATCTAACAATTTTGATATTTTTTGTCAAAAAACTTTTTGACTCTATTGTTTTTCTTAATTAAACCGTATAAATTTCTCTATAAATAAATATACCTGAAAAAAGACATGTTTTCATGCATCAAAATTGTGTCTAAATATTTCAAATTATTTACAGGTACCATTTATTTTAAAAATACTATATTTTTAAAAGAACTACTATTTATTTATTTTTTGTGATGACTATTTATTTTTAAAATACAAAGTAGAATATAATGATTAATGTACATTATATTATTTCAACAGTATAGTTAAAAAATAATAATTCATGCTATATTAAAAATTGAAAATGATTTTTTTTTATATAATGAACATTATATTTATCGGACAGACAGGAGGTTTGAATCTTGGATTTTTTATATCTCAACATTTAAAAATGTAAGAGTTTGTATTTGTATTATACAAGAGGTCGATATTTGAACTCTGGACATTTTATTTATTTATTTTAAAGGTGAAATTTTTTATTACCATACCAAACTAATAAAAAAAATATATGATCTAGCCATACTTTAAAAATACATTTATTTTAAATATTTTATTATTTTATATTAATGTAACCCCCATTTTTTATTAAATTTTAATTTTGTCTTAGATATCCATATCCAATTAATTTGCTCAAATAATATAACAGTGTGATTGAGTTGTCGATGCTCATCCTTTATTTATGAAGGTTAAATGTTCGATTATTGTTTAGGATACAAAATAATTTCAAATTTAAACATCAGTTATTCTACTTTTTTTGAAGTATTTTTAATTTATAAAAGAAAATAATCGCTGTATTTGATAATGTGAGGAAAAAAAAATTAATTTACCCATAGGTAACAGTAACATCACTAGGTGAATAATCAAAAGTGTACAATAGAGAAGATTTAGAGAAGGGAGTAGATAGATACTAGATAGATAGCATCCAATCCAATGATTTGTCGAAACGTGTAGTCTGTTTGAGTGAGTATCCAATGTCTTTCCCTTGACTTTTTTGTCCGTAACTCTATAACAAACCCAACTTCAAAGTACAATCTTTCCTCACTCATCCAACGGTTAGGACACAATCCAGTTAAAGCCATCCACAACACCCAATAATAACATCCCACGTGTCTTTATTTCCCATCCAGAACCGCCACACGTACCTCTACCTCAATCCCTGCAGTTTTTCTTTCTTCCTTCCTTCAAATTTCAATTTCAATTCCAAACTATTTTCTTCAATCAATTAACCCTAAATAATTCCCTAGCTTCTTCTACTAACTTATTATTCTTCAGATTCAAACATTCATTCCTCTTTCAATTTCTTATCCCTAAAATCGCCGTCTTGAATTTCTTTTTGTATTAATTAATTAATAATTTATGTATGATTATTCTTATGCCTGTGGACATGGATTATTCTCCTCCGATTACAGTTTTAGAAGGTGATGATGATGATTACAACAAAAACAATAATTTTCTCCTTGTTAATGATGATGATGATGATGAGAAATTAGAGGATTTTAATAATCTTAAACCAACCACAATTGGTAAACCTCCAAGGCATGTATCCAGTTTGAGACACAGCCTTAGCTCCACAAGATTGATGGTGGCTTCATCAGATTTGGTATGTTAATTAATCATCTTCATTAACTACATCATTGTAAAGTTGAGTTTTTTGTCATAATTTTTGTTTAAGTAACCTTTTAATTAAGCTTATGCCATGTTATGTTTTGTGCTTTTGACCCTTTGTTGTTCATATTTCATGTTATTTACTTTTGTTGTTTTGCTGGCTATACTTTTGTTCCATGACAAAATTTAAGCAAAACTTTGAAGTTGCAACCAAATATAAGCAAAAGCAAAAATTGACTCTTTTCATCCTATTTAATGATAGTTTACAATAAATGTTCTTTATTATTAGTGACTCTTTTATGCAATTAAATGGATGAAGATAGTTTATGAAATGAAGTTAAATTTTTAATTGAGAATAATAGTAAGAGTGAATGTGAATAGAAAATTATCTTAAAAAGTGCATAAGTTGTTTAATTTTGCTTATATTTTGATCCTTTTCTGTTTTTATGATAATGTATATTAGCTTTTTTGTAAGTTTCAGTAATGCTATTGTTAGTGTCTTCATAATTTACCTTGTTAAACTGATATATGAACATAAATGCTGTGAAGATTTCCCTAAACTGCATATGGTACAGTTAAACTTCATTTCCATTTTTAACAATAATACTTTACTTCCTTTGTTGCCATATTACAATATTTTGTAAGCTTAGGTTATCTTATTTGTCTGTTTTTCTCTTTCTTTTTTAAGAGTGTGAATCCCGAGGTTACTGGGAGTAAATCATCTTCTGAAGACAAGACAGAGTTTCTACCCATATTTCGATCGGGAAGTTGTGCTGAAATAGGACCTAAACAAAATATGGAAGATGAACACATATGTATAGATGATCTTAATCAGCACATAGGTTCCACTTCAAATATTCCTTTTCCTGGAGCTTTCTATGGGGTTAGTATACTATTCATAGTTTACATTATGCTATGATGAAAAATCTTCATTGTCACATTCATGTGTTGAATCTGTTAGATAACATGCTCTCATGTTTTTATTTGCTTACTCTGCTTAAAGGCAGTTAGTCTTTTATTACTTTTAGTTCATATATTTTCTGTAACTCTTTGTATTTCCCATCTTTGATTACATTGCATTGCCATTGTACCCTAACAGAGTTTCTTCCCATTTATTCCTTCCTTCTCCTCTATGCATTACTATCAACAGAATCATGGCCGATGTTTATTTTCCATCAGAATTTGACATTACTGAAAATTAGGGATAGACTGGAGAGGTTTTTGTTTTTATATTTTCATTTTAGTGGAATTGATATTTGTTGCTCATACAGTCATACTCATTGTTCAGGTGTTTGATGGTCACGGAGGAACAGACGCTGCTTTGTTTGTAAGAAATAACCTTCTTAGACTCATTGTTGAGGACTCCCAGTTCCCAACTTGTGTGGGGAAGGCAATTACAAGTGCATTTATGAAAGCTGATTATGCATTTGCAGATTCTAGTTCGCTTGATATCTCCTCTGGCACCACTGCTTTAACTGCTCTTGTATCTGGGAGGTAATGAGCTTGCATTACGATTACATAATTTAACATTTTGAGGGTTTTTTGTTAGATTCTAAATTTGTTTAGATGGATGTTAGTACATAGCCACACTATCAATGTTTGATAACATATGAATTTGCGCACATAGCCACTCTATCTGGGAAAAAAACCTATAAGCTTTTTGTTCTCGGTGGTAGCATGATTTCTTTTATGCTCCATCCCTCAACTTGTGAAAATTTCATCATTGGCAGGACCATGATAATCGCAAATGCGGGGGATTGTCGAGCTGTACTGGGGAGACGAGGTAGAGCAATTGAAATGTCAAGAGACCAGAAACCAAATTGCACTTCAGAAAGGCTAAGGATTGAAAAACTTGGTGGGGTGGTATATGATGGATACTTGAACGGCCAATTATCCGTTTCACGTGCCTTAGGAGACTGGCACATGAAAGGTCCCAAGGGTTCTGCATGCCCTTTGAGTGCCGAGCCAGAGTTGCAGGAAATCTTATTGACTGAGGATGATGAATTCTTGATTATGGGCTGTGATGGCCTGTGGGATGTAATGAGTAACCAATGTGCTGTGACCATGGCAAGAAAAGAGTTGATGATACATAATGATCCTCAAAGGTGTTCAAGAGAGTTGGTTAGAGAGGCTCTTAAGCGTAACTCGTGTGATAATTTAACAGTTATTGTGATATGTTTCTCACCAGATCCTCCTCCTAGGATAGAGATACCTCCTTCTCGAGTCAGGAGGAGTATATCAGCAGAAAGCCTCACTTTACTTAAGGGTGTATTAGAGTGTTAGTGTTAGCTCATTATGACTATTTATGTTTAGAAAGGATGGATGGATGGATGGATGAATATTTGTATGTAGTATAAAATTGTTGATGTGATTAAGGTTGCTGCCTGCCAAGGGGTATCTTTGCCCTCTGCTGCCGCTTCCATTTTATTTAGATCTCAATTTATTTGTTCCACTTTCTATTATTCCTTAGTATATAATTATTTTTTGTACATAATAGATTGAATTGTAGTTTCTTTATCACAGTTACTTCATGTGTATTATATTTTCAGACCAAAAGGTTTTGCGATTCCTTTCTTCACAAAAAGAACAATACTTGATGGATGATCAATGATGCTTGCTTGCTTGTAAGTTGTAACTTGGGACAAAAGATGTCGTAAAAACAACGGTCGGCAATTTACTTTCACTCAAACAGAAATTTTATTTTTGAGGGAGGCAAAATTTCTTGGTCAGATTTTCAATGAAATTAAAGGAAATTAAACATGAAAAACATAGAAGATTTATATTGAAAAGGAGAATTTTTAACTTTAAAAATATGAATACACCACTTTTTAAATCAAATTTTCTATATTTACTTTCTTAACAAGTGCACTAAGGGCACTCTTTAACATTTTTCCTTTTATTTGAGTTTATTTCTAATCTCATTGTAAGGATAAGCCATACTAACTCTGGAATCTTCAAAAAGCAATCCAGTATTATATGACATTTTCCATATAGACAAGCAATATATTATCGATTTTATAGTTGCATCTAAGTTATATCAGACACAACCGTAGCCTTTAAGAAAAAGACTCAACACTAGGTGAATCATCATTCATACACAGCCATTATCTCCCCAGAGTAAAGAAAGAGAGGAAGCAACATCTAAATAAACAAAAGCAAAAGAACCAAAAAAATACAAAGTCTAAAATGTATTTTGAGACTTGTGAAGGTTCTTTTTTTATGTAATTACTGATATTTATCTGTAGAGGCAATACATCTCTGAATTGCCGGACATTCAAAGTAATACATTATAAGTTCAGTGGACAACCCTAAAGTCATAGTCTAAATTGACTCAACTTGATTAGAGTCCGATCAACCATATCATTAAAATGTTACTTAATAATTAAAAAAAATAAAAATGAAAGTCATTCTAACACCAACTACAACAAGGACAAAACCGTCAAATTTGTGATGCATTCTGTTAACTTTTAATTAATTGCCCAAAGGCAGATATTTCCGGCCACCCTAAATCCAGGGTTTTAGAGCTCTCCATCATCTACGTCGTCATCGATCTCCGTCTCATGTGATTCACTGCATAAATACATTATTTTCAGTTATGTCCATATATACATTTTTAAGTTTTAAGAATGCATCAGTTGTTAAATAATAAATAAGGGATTTTGATATAGTGCAAGTATGATCTGAATGGCCAACTTGCAAGCAACTCGACTATCCTAATTCATGTATGTGTTAAAGGTCATCTATGACTATGATACAACTAACACATTCAAACTCATTAATATAAGCCCCATTAGGCACAACAGGTCAGAAAGGGTAGGCTCTTCAAACAAACACTAAATGTAAGTGAGGATGTTCCCAATCAATAAATAATGATATGAACCTAGACCATACAAACTTTTGGGTACCACAACACAACAGCTGACGACTACAACAAATGTGTCCAGAAAATCAAGTGAATCACTTAGATAATATAAGTTTCTGACTATTATCTTTGAAGTTACCTTGTCTGACTGCAATGTTTGCTCAAATCTTGGCAAAGAACTTTGCTCACACCTCCCACTTTAACAGATCCTTTCTTTATCAATTCAGTCAGCTATACGAGACAAGGCATCATTATAAATAATTCATGATGCCATATATTGCAAACAAGCATATGTATAATAACTGCAGAAGAGTCGAGAAAAATGAAAACTCACTTCATCTTCTGTTTCTTCAAGTAATCTGGTCACAGTACACACAGATCGTTAGTGCACAGCAGCAGTACTCAAGCTTTAAAGTCACTTCTAGCAAAATCAAAAGGAAAAACTTTGATGCCATAAATATCCCCTGTTAAAAAAATATATTAAAGTTCAAGCATAAACCTAGTTGCCTCTTACCTTCCACAATAAGAAGAGATATCTTTCGAATATGCCCGAGCTTCTTGTTTATCTGTAGAGAACAATATTTGTTCAAATGGCTTAGATGAAAATTAAAGAAACCTTTAATATTTTTACTCATAAAAGTATTAAATCAGAAAGCAAAAGGTAAACAACTTAATTGGTAAACATTGGAATAAGCATGACAATGCAACAAACTGAAATAATTCATACCCGTTACTCATTCAGGAATCAAAATCTTACCCATTAATACTTAAGTTATACACGATAACACGACCAATGGGAAATATGGCATTTGCTTTATATATAAGTGACAGGTTGATAAATTGAAATGTAAAAATCTTGCAAACATGATTCTTAAATACTTGATGAATCTACTTAAAATACATGTTCTTGCAAGCATGGTAAATGAAATAGAGTGCATACTTGTTATGAGGTTATCCCAGTTACCCACTTTGTACCATTCATGTGAATCTGGAAATATCTGCAAAAACATATGGAAACACAATGCCTATAAGTATAACGCCCATTCTAGAATATCTAAATATGTAAAAGACAGACAGAATCAAAGAGATAAAGGAGTAATTAAGCAAGTACTACCCTGAGTGTGTAGTCTTGCATTTTATCACAAAGGCCATCAAGAAGATCAACAACTCTTAATTCACTGATTCTGAATATTGCACAAAACAGTTTCACAGTTAAGTAATGAGAAAAAATAGATAGTATTATATTTCTATAGTTTAGAGATCAAATTGAAGGTTTTTGCTATAAATTATTATGATATACCTGTAATCGATTAACTTTCCTTGACGCTGGCCCTTGGAGTCCAAGCGATGGCGCATATCCAAATGATTCCGCGGCTTCTCCTGTGTAAATGAAAATGCAGAATGAATGAATGAATAGATCATAATAACACATAGAAATTGAATTGAATTGAAATAAAGATGTTAGTTACTCTGGAAAGTCCAATCTCCAGCTCCCCCTGAAACACAGAATCAAATCGGATCAATTCAAATCGATGATAGATCATTCATTTAATCAATTTTTTTTTCATGAATATGAGGGAGAAATGAAAAGAAGTTGGTTACCGCAACAGCTTTACAGGCAGCACATTTGTCGTCAACGGCAATAGAAGGCGGCGCTAACATTCCGATGGCGACGAATAGAAAGAGACAGAGGTGCAGCATTGACCAAATTGACCCTGAGATATTCTTCATCATCTTTTGCTGCAAATAAGGTTTCTCCAACGAGATAGATAGAAGACAGAGAAACACCAATATTTTGTGGAAAAACAGGGCGGAGATTACTCACACTTTTCGGGGGATCCAGTCCTAATTTAATTACTAATAGTACTTTTTTTTGGTACAATGACAAAACGATCTTAAGCTCGCGCGCACACACATAATAAACGGATAAAAGATCTTGAGCGTTTGATTTAATAATTTCAGCATTTTTTGTTAGTTAAATTAAGACTTTTAAACTATTACAATTTAATTATGTACTACTTTTATTAAATGATTTTTTTTAAATATCATTACAAATATCTATTTGTCATAATTTTAGGACATGTAAAAAAATATTACAATTAGTAGTAGAAATTAATATCATGATTGTGTAAAAAAAAATAATATCATAATTAAACTAATCTTACACCACCAAGGGAGGATGATAGTGAAATGAGCTAGAAATAACCAATTTTAAGGGGATGTAGTTGTAGTTGACTATTTTTTTTTTTTAAGGGCAAATTATATTAATAAAGCAAACTCCCAACAAGAAGTTATGGAGAAGCCAAGAGCAAGAGTTACAAACAGTCACAGCAAACCCACCAAAACACAAGCCAGGGGCGCTGACAACTAAACCAAAACAATTCTAAAACAAAACATAGACCCAAACCATACAAAACACACACCAGCGGCCCCTGTTAGAATTTAAAGTCAATTCTTAAACCCTAGAATCAATCATGTTAATCATCAAGAAATACTTTAGACATAAACATAAGCGGAAGCGTACCTTAGGTTTGAATTCGACATAAGTGAAGATAAAGGTCACGGGTATGTGTGATCTTCCAACCGTAGAATTCCTTAAGACTCCTTGAATCTCCTCTGATGGGGATGAAGAGAAAACCTGATGAGTTTCACGTTATTCTACAATTGGGGACCATAACCCTTATAAATAACCTTAGGGTTATTTCATATTTTTCAATATTCTAATTTGGCCCCTCATCAAAATAGATATTGACTTATGGTATCTACACAATAAATTACCTTTCATGATATTTATGCTTTTAGCCATAGACTTTTATTAATTAGACCACTGATGCTTTGGCTAATTACATAATGGCCCTAATACATGCAATATTACGTTTGTGACCCAAAAATCCTAACAATCTCCCACTGGTCACATATGTAATTATACACATGTGTTAGACTTTATGAGCTCAAAATTTGCCATTATATTCCTTAAGCATACCCGAATTATCTCGTCCATTAGTCATGCCAATATATAGAACCAAGGTGATTTTCGTTATATCATTCATAACTAAACCCATCAATGATCACCAATAGTGACACAACTAAATGACATAGATCCATCATGAAATGTGTAGCATGAAAATCACATAAAGTTGGTCTGTATATGTCGATTTTCAACTGGTCCTCCTTAATCCTTAGTGAGATCTAACCTTAACCAAAGTCAGAGTGTAAAAATACCAAAACTTTATTTCTGCAGAAAATATTCTTAAGCCTTACTTGAACTGAAGTATGTCTACATCATAAAAGCATTAAAAATAACAAACTCCCACTAGAACTGAATATCACTTAATGACTTGACATCCATACGAGCAATATGCTCATCAAGTCCTTTTGATGAAAAAACTTTAGTAAGCGGATCCGCAAATATGGAGTTTGTACTGATATGCTATTTAGACAATTATTCACTCTGAATTTAAATTTAACAACAAGAACTTTCTCTTGTTATTGAAAATAGAACTACTGATTAATTGTCACAAATTACTATAATGGTCTTTTAAATCTTTATCCACTATGAGCAGGTCCGTGACAAAATTCTATGATTAGATGCCTCATGATACATTATCTTTGCATCCAACAAAATCGGAGTCATCATACCAAATGATCTCAAATTGAACTGACATCCAATATATGAGCATGAGTTCTTTAGTTCTCTTTAAGTACTATATGACCCATTTGACTACTTTCAAATGGTCTAATATTAAATTACTTAAATACTTTTCGAACATCCCAAAAATATACGCAATAACCAAATGCATACAATCTGAACTTTTATTAGACTCCACACAACTGATGCATATGGAATCTTCTGTATTTATTTTTCTTTAAATTTATTCATAGGACACTGATTGAGATAAACTTCTCTCCCTTAGCCACATGGTTTACTAACTTGTCATGGACATATAAAACCAAGAAAATATACTCTCCCACACAACTCATGGTATATACGATCATCAACCAAATTCACCTCAAAACCAAACGAGATGACCACTTGATGAATTTTAAAATACCATAGTTGAAATGTTTTCTTGAATTCATAGATGGATTTCTTAAAATTTGCAAACCATATACTTTGAATCTTTTGAAACAAAATTTTCCGGTTGCACCATATACATTGTTTCATCAATGTTACCATTTAGAAACGTTGTCTTTAGATCCATCATATGTAACTCAAATTCTAAATGCATCACCAATGCCATAACTTGCCTAAAAGAGTCTTTCGAAGAAACCGAAAAGAAAGTCTCTTTATAATCAATGTCTTCTTTATGTGTAAATCCTTTTCTGACAAGACGAGCTTTTTACCTCTTTACATCGCCTTTTGAATCCCTCTTGGTCTTAAATTTTTATTTAATACCAATGAGTTTCGCACCTTATGGCAATGAGAAAAGATTTCAAATGTCATTGTCACTTATGGAATTTATCACTTTATTCATGGCATCGATCCACCTTAGAGAGTTAGAACTTTTCATTGCTTGATGAAATCTGATAAGATAATCATTCCAATGTTAACCTTATGTCCCTGAAGAAATACAATATAGTCATCTGGGATTGTATTTCTCTTTTCTCTCGTGGATCTTCTGAATGACATATGTTCTTGAGGTGTAAGAGTTTGTTCTTCTGGAACAATTTCTTGTATGGGGAGTTAAACACAAGTAGGAATATCAAAATATTCCCTTTAAAATAAATCCAACACCATATCTCCCCCCGCAAACTCGACATCCTCAAAGAACCAACATTTCCTGATACAAAAAACCAAACTTAATTGTGGGATCATAAACCTTATACGTTCTTTTCATAAGGTCTTGCTTTAACTGGACATTAAGGACATATGCTACAGTTTTAAAAGAAATAAAAAAAAAATATATTGGATGTTGTTCACCTGAATTATTAAATCAACCATAGTATTTACCACCACGGTTAAACTTAACTCTTTTGATTCTTTAGTCGAGTTGATTCTCAACTTAAGCCTTAAAAAAAAAATTGAACATTAAAAAAAAGTTTGAACACGTCCAATGACTTTTCTTTTTCATGAATGAGACAAATGATGCCATAAAAAATTGTCTATGAACATTATAAACTAGTGTTTATCATTCCAAACAACTAGAAAAAATGACATACAAAAATCATTATTTATAAGTTCAGGGACATCTGAAGTCTTATTGGCCTCATATCTCCTTTATTGGTTTGTTTTTTTCTTAATTTTGTAAAACCAGAGTCTGAGATTTCATTTGACATAAGTCTCTTTATTCTCCATTTGGAGATGTCATTCAACATCTTATGTCAAATGTACCTAAATTCTCAATTAAATGAAGCAATTGTCTCAAATTAAATATAGATTATTGTAACCTGACAAAGAACCAGAACCAACTAATTTCGAATTTTGAAACAATTTAAATTTTCATTTCCGAATGAACAAAAATAAACCAAGTAAGTTCAAATATAAATAGAAACTAAATTTCGTTTGAAAAACTGTACAAAAAAGTTTCTTCAAAATCCAAATAAAATTTAGTCATTATCAATAATCTAAATTTTCTAATTGCCTCAACTTAATAATTGTTTTGTCGTCAACCACCTATAGATGTGTCTTTCACCATCAATTAGTTTCCGACAATTCATAAAACTTTATGTTAACCAAAGTTAAATTAACCTCAAAACAAACCAAATTAAGCACTATATACTACTTTAACACACCATGTATGACAGTTAAAGTAATGCTTCTTTAAACTTTAGTTCCACAAAAGAAACAACTACTGTTACTTGATTTAAATCATTTATGTTGTTGTTTCTTTTGAAGCACTGTATCTGCAGTCATTCTTATATTTTATTGAATTGAGGTTTCCCAAAAGCGTGGGTATATCACACTTTTCCTTCTTGAAAAACCTCTTTTCAATTTCCTTAATAAAATTTGTTACCGTATTTATCTTTTCAGATATTTTGCCCTAGAATGTTCCAGAATGTTCCAGAATGGTTTTCCTTATGATCATCAAACATATGCGATTTGACCTCTCCCACCTTTCCAATTCCGTAAGAGGTGAGTGAAAATCAATCCTAAACATAACGTCGAGATCCATACTTCAAGAACTATCAAAAGATTTACTTTCTAGAACTTGACTTTTGAGCCATTTAACTAAAATGATGTTAGAAGTAAAATTCAACAGATCATTCAAACCGAAGAGAGAACAAAAACAAGCAAAACATGCTCAAATAAGCCTCAAAATAAAAGTAATTTTAAATTCAAATAAAGGTAAACCCCATAACAAGATATCGGGAATCCATTAACATTCTATCTTTGGACAAAATATCAACTTTTCAGTGATACCTTGGCGTAGTAATCAAACACTGATAATAAGAACATGTCAAATAACAAATTTTTCTTTAGGCCAATTTATTATTCACACCTAAAACCGAATAATTATCACGCGTTTATCACCACAGGTGCACTTATAATTCTGTAAAATAGTTACCTTCCTTTAGGCCGGTTAATTATTCACATAAGTTACAAGCACACAACCTTCTATATTTCAAAATAAATTAATCTCTACAAAAGAGGTTACTTTGGCAACGTTATGTTTCAATCAACTCATTTCAAAATATATATCTTAACAAAAATTCAAGTGCCTCAATCTTGTTCTACCTAATCTTTAATATGTATCTTAACAAAGTATAACAAACATAAATCTATCAATTAAATAGAACAAGTATTTCTTAATGCACTTGATACAAAAGAGCAATTGAATCCCTTAAAATTAAATAAAACCTGAATTTATTTTAACCAAAACCAAAACCGAACCATAAAAGTTTGACAGATCATGGGCGACATATTAAAATATGCATCTAATTAGTAATTAGCACAAGAAACATGCCAAAACAGAAACCGAAACCTAACAAAATTATGAAACAAAACCCATGATAAACTTCAATACTAAAAATCCATATAGCATGTGCAACACAGTTGCTAGAAAATAAATAAACCTCAAATTAACCAAAATAAACAGAAGGTTACAAAACACTAGTATTGGTCATCAAAACATTAATCCGAGCAAAACACTAGTATTTGACAGAATTGCTGAACTTTAATTTCCAGTTTTCCAATTTCCACCGAAAGGCATTTATATGAAACATATATGACAGCAAAATATAATGGTTCCTTAATCTGAATTAAACCGAAAAACTGCCGAAGCTAAAACTCAAATAAACTAAATCATGATTATCTCATGAACCCAAGAGCAAGTAGACGAAATCCTGAGTATATATAGTTACCGAAAAATATAAACTAAACCAGAATAAGGATACCGAACAAAATCATGCCGATAAAAAATAAACAAGCATGAAAAATTATATTCTTAATGATCAACTATGATTGGCTCTGATACCACTTGTTAGAATTTAAAGTCAATTCTTAAACCCTAGAATCAATCATGTTAATCATCAAGAAATACTTTAGACATAAACATAAGCGGAAGCGTACCTTAGGTTTGAATTCGACATAAGTGAAGATAAAGGTCACGGATATGTGTGATCTTCCAACCGTAGAATTTCTTAAGACTCCTTGAATCTCCTCTGATGGGGATGAAGAGAAAACCTGATGAGTTTCACGTTATTCTACAATTGGGGACCATAACCCTTATAAATAACCTTAGGTTATTTCATATTTTTCAATATTCTAATTTGGCCCCTCATCAAAATAGATATTGACTTATGGTATCTACACAATAAATTATCTTTCATGATATTTATGCTTTTAGCCATAGACTTTTATTAATTAGACCACTGATGCTTTGGCTAATTACATAATGGCCCTAATACATGCAATATTACGTTTGTGACCCAAAAATCCTAACAGCCCCACCAAAGAGCCTAAGCGACCCACCTACATAACTCACCGCAACAAGCAACTTCCGAGGTTCCAATACCACTCATAATATAAACACGGCGACACCTTTAATCTCACACGACTCCACTTCCAACTCACCACTTTAAATGTCGTCGACCACCGCTTTAGCCTCAAAACTACCATTAACAAAAATTGTACTATTCCGTGCCTTCCAAGTGGACCAAATTGTTGCGTGCCAAATCAATAAAAATCCATTCTGCACCTTTTTCAAATTAGTAGCCTCCATAAGGACTTTGAGAAGTAATGGTAGAGATGGCGGCATGACCACAACCACCCCCATCCACCTAAAAACGTCATACCAAATTGACATAGCACTTTCACAATGCAAAAAAAGATGGCAAGATGTTTCCAAGAAGCCGGTGCACCCCACACAATCCCTCGAAGCACCCAACGGTAACACACCTCGAAAGTCTAGATTATTTCTAGAGGGAATCCGATCAAAAAGAAGTTGCCAAGAAAAAACAATTACTTTTGATGGAGCCGAGCTATCCCAAATCATATTAAAAACCCCCTCTAAAGACTCCGCCACCTCCACTTCCTCATTAAGAAGTTGTAGTTGACTATTATTGTCCAAAGACTGAAGGATATAAATGCAACCTCGATGCGACAATATTTAGCGGGTAAAAATGTTACGGAGTGGTTTGTGTTTATGACATGATAAAAACTAAGAAGTTTCGAAGCTCAAATGATAGAGACAGAGAGTTACAGACTTACAGTATATAAGAGTCATGCATCGTCCACATAACGTAGATGTGTGAGATTTTAAAGTGGTCATTCTTTAAGTGTGAAATTTAGGTTACTCATTTTCATAAAACTAAATTGCGAGCTAATGATTGATGGTATAATTATCGTTAAATTTTACATTGTTGTTATAATCAAATTTTAAGATATTTTTTATTAGAAGATAAGTCAAATAGTGTAGTATTACACTTGTTAGGAAGAGTATCATATATCCTATGTTAGCTAGTGTATATATATTTTTTTTGACATAAGCTAGTGTATATATTAAGTTGTTACTCTTTTACATATTACTTGAAATTTGTAGTTGTGGACTTGTGGTTGTTTTGTGAAGGTGTTAATGTAACATATTATTACTTCCATCTTAAAATATAAAAGAAAATTAGTCAATAAAAATTAATATATTTAGTCAAAAATATTATTTAAATTTTAAATACATCAAGTTTATTTGATTATTTTTTTCTTTATATTTTAAGATGGAGAGAATACAAAATACTATTCATTTTTCAAAAAGAAAAAAGAGAGTGTAACATAGTACTCAACTACTCATTGTTTAGTTATGAATCGAGTGATAAAATTTACAACACTAACATACTTCAACTGATGTATGTGTTGTATGATATTATCATCAAACTCAAATAGATGAATTTATTTTATGAAAAATGCTAAACAGTGCCCCATGGGCACTAGTTAAGTTCCTTAAAAAAGAAATTCTGTTTTGGAACTTGTGCATTCAACACTTCTACCTTGGAACTTGTGCATTACTTTTATCTTATATTTCCCTTTTTAATATGCTTAACAAATGTTTGGGACACTGTTTAACATGACCCTTATTTTATTTAGAATCTTCTACCATCGTAAGTTTTTTGTCTCTTTACTGGATTTATGAAGATATCATATTTAGTCTTTTATACTTTATTTTCGACAAATATAAGTGCCTTGATATTGATTTGTCATGTTTTCTAAATTGGAACACCTCCTAAAATAGAACTTGGAATATCTTGTTAGAGGTTTGAGTGAGTGAATGAGTACCCCTGCAACCAACTCCATCGGTAATTAAATTGGCAGTATTTTATCATTATGAGAAGATCTTACCCTACAATGCCACAACCAAATGAAAATGATATAATTAAGCCAACCCACAAATTGCAGTAGAGGTTACATACTGGTAAGACATTAACCGTTGAACTCCAACGTGGCTTCATAAACCACTCACATGGGGTATTCAATGCATTATCATTATTATTCATATAAAATTTTTATCATTATGACATTTTCTCTTTATAATACGATCATTATTACAGACATACTATCATGTGTTAGGAGACAAAAGTTTTATAAAAAAATACTAAAAGAAAATGAATAAAAATAGTTATAAAAAATTAATCATGTACAGTAGTTGAATGAACTTAAATCTCATCTCAAAAATCAACTTCAAATGATAGTTAGTGCCCAAATACATTTATACATTTAACTGTTCGAAAACTTAAATACTCTAAACAAAATTCAATATATATTCTCATGTCTAATGTTAATTATGAGTCAAATTCTCAAGTTAAAATTCTTATTGTAACTCATGTACCATGTAAATGTTGAAATTATTTGAAATTTCACATTGCTCAAATCCACATTTAGATATATAAATATGTTTAATTGTGGTTTTTGAGAAGTTTATTTAAAATAATGCATTGTTCTTAAACACATATAAATCTAGATTCTCTTATTTTCAAAAAAAATGAATCTATAGATTCTTTTATGTAAACTCTCTCTTATATAGATCTAGTTTTGTGGCATCTACCCCCATTTTTATTCTCTTTAAAATTGTTTATTGAATAATTTGTGTATCTAATTTATGACCAAATACATTAATCATTGATTGAATTAAAAAATAAATTTAATTTTATAATAAAAAGTATTTTTCCTAAACAAAAGAAAGAAAGAAAGAAAGAAAGGAAGAGAAAGGAGACGGGTCGCTTTATAATGAGTGGTGCGGTCACTTTACTAAATTCCCAACCAACCCACAAAATTGTTGTTTACTGTCGTTTTTTTATTTTTATTTATTTTCTCTAATTATTATTATTATTATTATTATTATTATTATTATCGGTTCTCTTCTCTAAAATGAAATGAAGTGAAAAGAGGAAAGAGAAAAAGGTAAAGTAAGCAGCGATTCTGGTGATTCATTTCATTTTTCTCTCTTTCTCAAATGCATTGCGTTGCAGACACACTGTAACTGTAAGTATTCTTCTTCTCCTTTTTCTTTCCCCTTTTACCCTTTTTCTTCTTTGCATTCCTTTCTTTCTTTCTTTCAGGTTTTGTTTCCCGTTACACATTTGATTCGTTAATCATATCAAATTAATTTAATCTATTTTCCTCCCAAAATCGATTAATTTGAGCTTATCTAATTTAGGTATTACACGAACGCACTCTTCATATTTACACTCATTTATTTACTTTCATCGTTCTCATCATTTCAATTAATTTCTCTCCTTAGGATCGATCTGGATTCATTCATTCATTCATTGCGTTTCTCAGGGCATAATAAATAATATTATATTTTTTGGGCCCCATAACGTTTTTCTCTTTTTTATTTCATCAACGTTGATGTGCTTTTGCTACATGTTTGTGTTTATGTGTTTAATTTATTTGACAATGCTCAAATCTGATTTATTTATTTTGTTTCGTTTTTTTGGATGAATGAATCGCAGAAGAAGGTGAATTTGTGTTCTATTCTGGTTGCATATTGCAAGATAGAGAGAGATGGGTTTTGTGTATCTTGTTGTGAAAAATAATTAGTGAGTATAATAATGTTTTCTGAAAGATTAGGGGTAGAAGAATCTCGTTGTCAAGAAGATTTCCACGGTGTGAGTGTGTCAAAGCGTCTTGTGAGGAGTGTTAGCCAGAAGTTGAGGAAGAAGAATAATAACAGAAGTTTAGGGGAAGAAGGAGATGACGATGATGTAAATGGAGTTTCTTTGAAATGTTTAACTCTGTATGGTCGAGGTGGGGGATGCAAGGTAGGCGCTGATACTAGTGATGAATTAGGGGATTCGAGCACTAGAAGGAGATCTAGTTCAAGTGAAGAAAGCAAAGGATATAAACCCGTTTGTGGCCCTCAAGATACTGCTGTTGTAGACTGCTTCTCACATGGAGTGAGGGATAGGTTTTGGAGGAGACACCACAGAAAGAATTCTGAACTTGATGAATTGATAAAAACGAACAATAAAATGCATATCTTTCTTCCAGATGATATTCTTGAAATGTGTTTGGTGAGGCTTCCAATGACAAGTTTGATGAATGCCCGACTTGTTTGTAAAAAATGGAGGTCCTTGACCACCACCCGTAGATTCCTCCAAATGAGAAGGGACGGTTTGTATCAAAATCCATGGTTGTTTTTGTTTGGTGCTGTTAAAGACGGCTTTTGCTCTGGTGAGATACATGCGTTGGATGTGTCTCAGAATCAATGGCATAGGATCGATGCTGGCTTTCTCAGAGGAAGGTTCTTGTTCTCCGTTGCCAGTGTACAAGATGATATCTTCATTGTTGGAGGATGTTCTAGCTTGACTAACTTTGGGAAAGTGGATAGGAGCTCATTCAAGACGCACAGAGGGGTGCTTTCATTTAGCCCCTTGACAAAATCTTGGCGTAAAATACCATCCATGAAATATGCTAGATCAATTCCTATACTGGGAGTCTTTGAAGTCAGTTTGGATTTTCCAAGTTGTCAGAGTCATCAAAGTCGGCAGGACAGACGTTTTCCAAGATCAAGGATTGGTGGAGTTTCAGACGTCTATGAGGATCCGCATAAGCTTTCGATGAGACGTCATTGCAGATCTACCATTAATGAGACTGAAGCTCCATCTTTGCCCAGTAGAAAGGCGCATAAATTCCTGAAACAAATAAGCGATCTTTCAAACTCAAAGAGTAGTAGGAGGTTTTTATTGATAGCTGTTGGAGGTCTGGGATCTTGGGATGAACCCCTGGACTCTGGAGAAATATATGATTCTGTATCCAATAAATGGACTGATATCCCTAGATTGCCTTTTGATTTTGGGATTGCTTGTTCTGGAGTTGTATGTGGCAAGATGTTTTATGTTTACTCTGAAACGGACAAGCTTGCCTCCTATGACATAGAGCAAGGTTTCTGGATTGCAATTCAAACCAATCCGATCCCGCCCCGTGTACATGAGTACTACCCCAAACTTGTATCTTCAAATGGCCGTCTATTCATGCTCTCTGTATCTTGGTGCGAAGGTGATGGTCAAATTGGGCGGCGAAACAAGGCTGTTAGAAAATTATGGGAGTTAGATCTTATGTATCTTACCTGGACTGAAGTCTCTGTGCATCCTGATGCCCCAATGGACTGGAATGCTGTATTTGTGGCAGACAAAAACTTGATTTTTGGAGTAGAGATGTTCAAAATATTTGGTCAGGTGTTGGATTTTTTCACTGTATGTGATGTGACTGATATCTCAAACTGGAATCATATTTCAAGGAATCATGTCACGCATGAGCTGGATGGTTCATCGTGTGTGACCAAATCTGTGGCAGTGCTGCACCTTTAACTCCTATGCACAGGTATGCTGAACAACAGAATGTCAAATATTCCATGTACACTATTTTGAGATGCAACAAGATTGGTAAGTACTGCTTTGTATTTGCTGCATATAATTGTATAAGGGCCAGTCCTCTGAACTCTTTTGCAGTTCTCAGTTTCTTTGTTTTTTTTTTCCATGTACCTTTTATTTAATTCATTTTCCACCAATCATAAAGTTCAATTTCATCCTGACTTTGCACTTGTATTTTTCATGCTAGCTAACTGTTCAGTTTCTGGAATTATGATTGTAAATGAATTCTCATCTTTTATTGCTACAGTTCTTATATATTGCCAATTGCACTCAAAGTGCAAATAAGATGATACTCACAGTGTCACAAGCTATCCTTTCTAACTAAATAATTTAGTAAAAATGGAAAAGAGCTGCTTATATACAATTCATACTTTATGGTCATTCCCCTCCTCTAATCAAACACAGCACCTTGGTTCAGAATAAAAATCAAACACGATATATGTAAATTTGATCACAATGACCACTTTTTTGGCCAAAATTTTGTTTTTTTAGTTTGGTCAAAAAACTAGTATGTGGTCAAATTTACAACACTTTGAAATTGGGAATGAAAAAACAAGTTTTGTGCAAGCTTATTATTGTGAATTGACATTGGAGATCGTTTCTTTCATTCTAATCCAACCTCATTCACATTCAACTTGACTCCTATGTTTTGTAACCAAAAAAAACTTGACTCCTATGTTCATTTTATTGTTTAACATTTTCTTCTTCTCTTAATTGATACTTAATTTCTTTTCTATGGATACAATATTCATACTGTAGTTTTTGTTTTTCCTGATATTTCTTTAGACACTTTGTGCACCATCTATTAAAGATGACAATTAGACTTAGACCTCTTCAAAAAAAAAAAAAAAGACAATTAGACTTGCAACTAATAGTAACAAGCTAAAAAGGGAAAATAAGTTATAACAAACCAAGATATTGAGTTCAAGTAGTTAATGAGTCTCACCAAAAGGACGGATTTCGAGAAAACTCGAGTTCGATTGTTGAATTGGAACAATTTATTAACAAAATTTAATTTACTTTGCGGTCGAATTTTTAACTACTAGAATCTCTTCCTCTAATTACAAGATGTTAATACCAAAAATGAAAAGGAAAATAAGCTATAACAAATGTATCTATAAAATACCATAATCCTTTTTTTTTAATCAAGAGTACATTTGCAAAATGAAATCTAATTAATCAAAAAGTGTGTTTGCAAACTTTATTTAATCCAAACACATCCGAGAAGCAAAATGACATAAAAAAAAGTCCAAATAAAACATAGTATTTTCTAACTATTGATCTCAGGTGATCCAAAAAATTGACGTATTTCCTGAATATTGTTGCCTTTGATCATAATTGCTATTTTATCACATGTCAAGTCCAAGAGACTCTTGATGTTCAAATACATTGAAGACAAAACAAGATCAAAGAGAATTTCACGGTCTAAGTGAATGAATTTAGCATCCCAATCTTCCATCATTAGATGATATTCTTTTTCATCATCTGAATCTGACATGTCAAATTCCTCTTTGTGCTTCTTGCAGTATTCAATTATCTTGCCCAATATTTTGCTGCTCAAAACATTGTTTGAAAGAGGAATTGAATCTTCAATATCACCTATATTAGAAAATTTCTCTTTCCACCCCCCAACACTCTCTTTTCCCCCCCAACACTCTCTCATACAAATTTTTTTTTACTCTCATACAATAATCATTTTGGGGGGGAAAAGAGAAAATTGAGGGTGGAATGAGAAATTTCGCCTATATTAGGATAACTCTTGATAACATCTTGTATTGTTTTTGACATAAGTGCCACATCATACTCAACTTCAAATACATCACCATCATAACTCATCAACTTTATTTTCTTTGATGACTTCAATTTTTCTTCCTGTTAAAATATGCTTATTTTTTAATTAACTGAATTCATTATTTGGTAATTATAATTGGAATAAGTAAATTATCCCATAATTCCTTAAATAATCATATCATATATAGTACAAACTCAAATATAAAATCATTTCAGTCTATTTAATGTTTTTTTTTTGGTACATAGTCTATTTAATGTTATTATTTTCAAAATATTATTCAATGAAAAAGGTTATAAAAGAAAAAAAGAAAGAAAAAAAAAAGAGTTAGCTGAAATTACCTTTAGTGTGTTATCTGTGAGAGAAAGAATCGCAATCCGATTCGAAGCCTCATCATCAAAACATAATGTTGCATTTTCCTTAATAATTTTTTTTGCAAAGTATGTTGCAACAATTTTTCCAGTCTTCTCTCCAATCTCTATGTAGACAGCCAAAACGTTGTTGATCAATTTTCGATCAATCTACTTTCCAGCACGATCATCATCAACCTGAAAAATATTACAACAAAAATCATAAACAAGAGCGGAGTGATGAAAATCACAAAGAAGAAAACCAAAGTATACCATATCATACCATGGCTAATACAACATTCATTACTTGTTTATTCATCTCCTCGATTACCTAGACACAATAAAATGAAGTAAAACAATCATTTTTCACTTCAACAATGTTGGATCAAAGAAATATAATTAGCAAGAAAAAAAAGTGTAAGTTTTAAATAAATAAGGCTTAAATAATGTTTAGGTCCCTGTAAGTTCGCGGTTTTTTGAAATAAGTCCCTGTAAGTTTTTTTCTTACAAATTAGTCCCTGTAATTACATTCCCTTTTGATTTTAGTCACTGACGTTAGGTTCCGTTCCAAAAATGATGATGTGGCTAACGGAGTGCCATGTGGCAATGCTTATGTGTCAACTGAAGGTTAAGAGAGGGACTAAATCCAAAAAACAATGATATTACAGGGACTTATTTCAAAATCGCAGGCTATGTAAAAATTCTTCATGAATAAATTTCTCCAAAACACAAATCAAAACACATAGTTTCAATTTCTCTCCTTCAAACCTCAAATTTGAAATCCCACTCCAATTCAACAATGTCATCATCAACAAACTCCACTCCAATTCAAATCCTAGAATGTGATTGCAACAAAGGCATCCGAAATCCCACTTAACCAAAATGCATATAACCACAAAGGCATATGAATATGTCTTACAAACTTAAACAAAACAAGCTACTAAGTTAATATACTGAGTTGATCTCCTTAATGCTCCTAAACATCCTTCAAGCTTTGGGTCAATTGGTTGTGTTGATGGATCTTCAATAGCTTGGTCAATTTCATCAGCTGCATACTCTTCATCATTAATTGTCAAAGGTTGGTTTGGATCACTTCCAAGTCCTTTCATATTTTTGCATCTCAAAGTTCTTGTCCTTTCACTTCTCCTTAATTCACCAGATCCTTCCAGGTCTTCATGGATTTGTTGCAACCACATTCTGGGATTTGAATTGGAGTGGAGTTTGTTGATGATGCCATTGTTGAATTGGAGTGGGATTTCGGATTTGAGGTTTGAAGGAGATGTGTTTTGGGGAAATTTATTCATGAAGAATTTTTACATAGCCTGCGATTTTGAAATAAGTCCCTGTAATTTCATTGTTTTTTGGATTTAGTCCCTCTCTTAATCTTCAGTTGACACATAAGCATTGCCACATGGCACTCCGTTAGCCACGTCATCGTTTTTTGAACGGAACCTAACGTCAGGGACTAAAATCAAAAGAGAATGTAATTGCAGGGACTAATTTGTAAGAAAAAAACTTACAGGACTGATTTCAAAAAACCGTAAACTTACAGGGACCAAAACATTATTTAAGCCAACAAATAATTTCATGACCAACCAAGTCATAAAAGGATAAGTAGTCAATTTCTTCAAGAGAATGCTTCATGGATTTTTTCATGTCATAGGTTTCAAGAGAACGAAAGAGTCTTGAGAGCCAGCATGTGATAATTTTGTGACTTGACCATCTTTTGAGTAATTCTCTTAACAAAACTTCATTTTCCTTTGAACGTAGAGATGGCAAAACCTAATCAATGACAACAAATTATTTTAGTTAATTTTATGTATGCAATTAAATTAACAACTACTAGTAAATATTTACAATTTGTCTAAAATATTAGACATACCTTGGAATTAATGTGTTTTGCAAAGAGCTTCTTATAGTTGTCCCATAGTGGCTTGGATTTTGTTTTATTCCCATCTCCAATCAGCTCATAAACAGACCTAGATATAAGTTAAGACCATATAACGTATAATAAAACCTTGTGGGGAAGGACACTATCTTAAAATATGTTAAGAATATACACTATGTTATCTCATTTTAAAGGACACTGATGAAAATTTGTGAGATTTGCAATGAAGGATACGTATAAATAGACATGTAATCCTGAATGGTGAAACTTGAGTTGTGAATCTCAACACCTTCTTCTATTAGGTTTATGAATTTGTTCACGCTTTTCTTAAGCAAAGGCCAAACTTTCTCGAAACTCGTACGCCTCATTTTGCCTTCTTCCATCTTCCGATACTGAAAAAACATCAAATGTAAATGTTGATCTAAAATATTTTTTATTGAACATTTTAATATTTTCTATATATCCTAAAAAATTAAACTAAAAAGAACTTCTATTGAATAAAATAAAAAATAATCTATTCTAGTTCTAGACAAAAAAATTACAACAAAGATCAGCATAGTTATTTAAGTATCATGTTTGAACAAAATAACAAAAACCGATAAGTTCCTCAATCAATCAATAATCGTCAATAATATTTAAAGTACTAGTAATAAGACAAACAACATTGCAAATTGCAAATTTTGACTGACCTGAATTTGATGACCCCCTTCCTTTCCCTTCCCTTGTCTTATTTCTATTTTAATTTTGTTGTTTAGTCCTTTTATTTATACTTGAGGCGTGACACTATTCATTTAGGATTTTATCCTCCTTAATAGTTATTTTCCTTATTTATATTTGTGTAGCGAATCACAAAATTAAAAAAAGAGATCAAATCAACCGGATTCTATTTCTTTTATTTAAAAGATTGATCACAAATATTTTTTCGATTCATATCCATCAGTCATAATAGAGATGTTTTTTTAATTAGTTTGGCAAGAAAAAGTTAAAAGATTTTTTTTTTATATTTGTTACAATGTGTATATGCATATGTCGTGTGTACTTCACCAAATGACGGATTTCGGAAGAACTCGAATTTGATTTTTAGGTGGAACAATTTATTGGCCAAACTTTACTTATCTCGCGGCCGAACTCTAGACTACTAAGGTCTCCTTCTCCTAAAAATCAAAGGATGAAAATAAAAATAAAAATAAAAATAAAAATAAAAATAAAAATGCATATGTCGTGTGAGTGCGTGTTCCCGTGTTACCCCTATTGGTGTTCTACGACTATAGGGAGCAAAAATTTGATCACATAAGAGAGAAAAAACAATAAAAACATGACAAACAAAACAAATTTTGATGTAAGAACCCGAACTCTAGACCTAATGGAGCCATTTTCCCTTAATAACCAAAAATATGAAGGTGAAAGCCAAATAAATAAATAAAAAAGACATCCTAAAAGAATGGGTAATGTGTTGTGTCAAAAAAAAAAAAATGGGTAATTTGTAATTTTGTATACAATAATCCCAGGGCTACAGTTGGATAAATAAATGCATACAACACAACATACAATACAATAGATATACAAATCTCATTATAAAAAAAATAGATATACAAATCCAAAACTGATTGAAAAAACATACATATTTTCGTTGCCATGAACATCACATCATACTGATCACAGTGAAAGATTTACAATAGAATAGACCTACACTCATCCCATGTTAGGAAAGATTCCTGAGAAGTTAGGTATCTTATCAACATGCTTGAGGGCACGCTCAGCAATCTGTCTAGTTCGATAATCACCGTGTTGGAAAGCGTCCACGAGTGCAGTACTCACATTTTGATCTCCAGAAACTTCATAGGCTATATCCTCTGTTCGCAACAATCTCTCCGCTGCCCAAACTGCCCTCCTCCTCAAGTTGTCTGTTCGTTTCTCGAGCAACACATCAAGTATAGGCTTCACTCCCTCTGCTTCACACAAAACCATTACACCTTGCTCAATATCTACTCCATCATCTATTACAGTGCATAAGGCTGCAAGCGCCGCCTCAACAACATTCACATTTGTGTGGTCCAGTAGAGCTACTAACTTAGGGACAGCCTGTCCTTCGTAAAGACAAAAAGTGTCTTTTAAAGAACACTTCCCACGGTGGATCCTACATAACCCAACAATGACTGGCGGTTGACTGAAACACGAAAAGAATGAAGCACAAAAAGTCGGTTCTGGCACCTCGGGCAATTTGGTTAAATTCTTTGATTCTAGCGATAAATTTTCCAAAGCGGCAGCAGATACCATCTGTACAATATCAAGTCCATTGGTCTGTAGCAGTTCAATGAAGAGTGCAGCAAGATTTTGATCGCGGCAAAGTGCAACGGCGTCCGGCTCATCGGCCAAGACATATGTAACCCTCGAAACAATCTTCATAAGTCCTTCAAGAAATGGTGTCACGAACCGAGTGCCTCTGATCTCTCCCTGCCTGATGGCAATCACCTTTGATATGGCCATCAGAAAGGCGCCTTCATCCAGTAGCTGTCTAGTGAGGCCTAAATCTCTTTCTGGTAGATCAGCTAAGAGGCCGACAGCAGCTGCCTGCTCTTCAGTGATTCCGATATTTTCTGATATGACTTTAACTAGGCTACTAAGCTGTCCCACTGAGCCACGAAGCGCATCGGCTAATTCCGGGCCCATGTGGGGAGACAAATTCTGAAGAAGTTTTATGGAAGCTAAACGCAGATCTTTTTGCGGTGCCTCAATGAATTGAACTAGACTGATAGTGGCACCAGAGCTTTTGATAGCAGAAACAAGACTCAGTACTGTAGTTGGAGAACTAGCAAGTCCAACAAGAACTTGGAGAAGTTTGCACTCAATTGCTGGACCAGTGTTGCTAATAAGATGTAGTAGCTTATGAACTATATCCTCCGAGACCAGAGTTTGGTGATCAGGCCCAAGTGGAATCAAATCAAAATCTTCTCCTGAATTCACAACATTGGCAAGAATTGTAGCAGAGACCTCTTTTAGTCGAGTGGGAAGCAGATGAGGGCCCACTGCAAAAAGGTCATTCACAAGAGGGGGAAGTATTCCAGCTTCTATTAAAACCTTTGCACTTGGCTCACATGATGATATTTGATTTAGTGCCTTTAGTGCAGCTTCTCTTGACTGCATATTACCACTTTTCATGATATCAATCAGAGATGAGCCCACGGTTCTAGCAACAAGGACTTTAACATCATTGTCCAAAACCAGCTCACCAAGAATTCCAGCCATGGACAATTTGGTTTCTGGTGGACCTGCAAAAATTTGAACCAAAAACAAGATAATGGATTAATATCTACAAAGGAATAAGGAGTTCTACAAGAAAATGACACATCTTGATCCCATATTTTATAGTGGCAACATTATCAAATTGTAAATCGGAAGACCTATTATTATGGATTATAAGATACACATACAATACCTTTCAAAAAAAAAGATACACATACAATAAAAATGTCATTTTTATGTAAAAACAAGTGACACCACAAATATATAAGATAATATATCATATACAAACCTCAAAATAGTTCAACATTCAAGTTGTAAATCAAATGACAAAAGAAAAGTGGCTGACTATACAAAGTTGGCAAAACTAAAGTAGCCGAATTCAATTTTGTATTAAATCATGAGACGACTATAAGTTTTGTCAGATCCCGATAACCATGTTAAGGGGTGTCAATGTAAACAATTAATCAAAACTAAATTGCATGCACCAAATTACCATCAAATTCAAGTTAATAGTGTTACATTCTCTAATATTTCCTTGGAGTTATATATTTTTTTCTTTCTAATAAATTCTAGTATTATACTAACTCGTAAAAAAGAATAAATTCTACTAAACTCTTAAAATCCTACTATAGTATAGAGGAGGAACTGATTTTCACACCTTATAAGTGGGAGAGATTTTCTAGAACATTAGCAAACACTACAACAAGATGTAAGATATGTTTTTTAAGAAGCTATTTTTCCGCCCATAATATATTCCCCAATCAGTCATAAAAGACAAAAAAATTGATAAGCATATTAATTGTATCAATCTTAAGTTGGAAGCTTCTTTAAAACATCTTTCACATGATCCTTGTACAACAAATACAATTATTGTCTTAATCTTCAACATAATTCCAAAAGGAGGACACATATACACACCATTTTTACAATAATATATGTATAATATGGCTGGGACACTAGCAGTAGCAGTGTGAATGTATGATTTGATATAAATTATTGAGAAGTGTTGGTACCTTCAAGAAGATGAGTCAGAAGAGGCTGCAATCTACCATTTTCAGCCATCTGCCGAACATTATTCTCGTATTTCTCCAGATTCTCCAATGTTTTATTAGCCTTCTCAACGGTGGAAAGGTCTTCTGATTTGCTGCTTGTCATTCCAACTAATATAAGAATAGATCCATTGATTGAACCAATCTTCTCGCAAAGTGTTTCAGATTTTGAGAGTTCATAGAGCAAGGAGACAGCCTCCTCTCTTTCTTTAGAAAGTTCGTGAGAAAGAAATTTTACTACCGTACGCACAGTGTCCCCTTCAGCCAACAGTTCCTGTTGAGCAAAAGAGAAGATGTTAACATGAATCTGCAAAGGCAGTCACACTGATGAATCAATGATACCAAAAAAACCTACAAAAGAAATGAAATGATAACTAGCAAACCTGCAACAACCTTATTCTCATCGTCTCCCTCTACCACAATTCTAAGGGTTTCAAGAGCTCTACAACGAACTTTACGGCTGCTACTCTTTAGCATATCAACAATCATTGGTATAAGCCCTGCACTACGGACAACATGTTTATTGGACCGACTTCTTTGACAGATGTGCTGGACATACCTCAAGGCCTGAAGGGTTTCCTTTTCTGGACTCCCCGTATTCAATGAACGTCGAGCCATATCCAGCTGTGCAGCTTCATTCCTGGCAGTCCACTCTTCAATGGTGTTCCGCAAAGCCATACTAGGATTCATTTCCGGGCTTTTTAACTCTCGCGAAGTTAAGGGGCAAACCAGTTTCCTTCCACTCTCCCTGCATTCCTTGAACCATTTTTCAATTGCTTCACGTTCAAAAGTCTGTCCGTTTTCCAAAGTAACAGGATCGCGCATAACTTGCTTCGTCAGAGGACATACAAAAGCATCATAAATAGGCTCAATATGCATCCTATCGAACATAAAACTATCATCTGACTGACTGCCAGGGTCATTACTTCCATCCCAGCTTGAAGACATCATATCTCAAGTTATCTAACTAACTGCCACAAAGAACAATGAGAATAAGTTATCAGTGGCTCAAATCAAAAACATACATAAATTGTTGCAGAAGTCAATCACAAGAATAAAACTGTAAGCAGCAGCCCAAATGTGAACCGAATGAAGTCAAAGCCACGATGATCCGCACTTCCTAACTACTACATCTCTCCCTAATTATAAGTACACTTTGAAAATAAAATAAAATGAAATGTACATGTAAGACAAATTTCAAATACATATAATGTTACTATATTTTCCAATTATACCTATGATTAATTCTACTCAATCTCTGACATGAAAAAAGTACTCCCTCTGGTCTCATATATAAACAACTATTCGCTTTTTAAGTTCATTGGATAACTCATGTATCTGGTCTGACCAGATATATCGTTTACTCAATGAATCTAAAAAGTGAATAGTTGCAAGTATACTACTACTAGTAGTACTAATAAGTGTCTTACTAGATGAAAAGTCAAAATTAAACAATTTCATATACAAAATGGTATTTTATGAACATTAATCCCTTTTGTAGAATTGTAAAATAGGACATTAATAGGGACAGAGATAGTAATAATTTATCCAATGCATTATTGACACACAAGAAATTGAGAAATTAAAAAAAAAAAACTTTCTACGACAAAATATCAATAATTGAGAATCATTATATCATAAAGATTACCCAGAATTGCATAACTACTCAAATAATTTCAGCTTAATTTTGATGAAAGTTATTAATACCAATTATGAAGGGGGGTGTTTTAAGTAATAAAGGGTGGATCAAAATTAGAAAGTATAGTTAGTTGATGATTAATGAAAATAGAAAAACAAAATGAATAGATAGTGTTAATTATATGAAACAAATCGGGAAATAAAAAAGTAAGCTAATCATGATGATTGATGAGTAAGAAAAATATACCTGGGCAACAAAAACTTACTTTAATTTTACTTAACAGTAAGTAATTATGGTTTGGGAATTAAAGAAAGAGCGTTGAAGGAAAATAGATTGGGCGATGAAATTGTAGTAGCTGTGTCATGGTTACAAGAGTTGGAAAATTGAAAGAGCAGAAATGAAGGGAGAAAGATATTAGTTGAGTTGAGAGAGAGAGAGAGAGAAGCAAAAATAGAAAGAAAAAAAAGTATCTTCAAATATTGTAGGAAAGTGATTTTTTTGAAAAATAAAAAGAAAATAAAAATTCCAGCAAGAGAAGGTTGACTTGATGAGATGGTAATACTATAGTCGTCAGGTCAGACAAAGGATAGAGATGATAGACAGACATTGGGCAAACAATCAAATTATTTTATTTTTGTTTATTTTTTCATTTATAGTCTCTTTGGTCTCTAATACAAAAAAAAATATTATTTTTTAGATTAATTGAGTTTGTAATATATCTAATCTATATTATATATTAGATACATTAAAAATACAATAAATCTAAAAAAATAATTTTTTTTTTGTATTTAGGACCGAACGTAGTAATAAAAAATCAATAATAAGACACTCTATGTTTTATAATAAAGACGAAGTTGGCTGATATTATAAAGTTTGAGAAATAATATTTGTTGATCAAAATTTTGTTGTTAAATTTTTCTTTCTTTTCATGTTATAAGAGAAAAAATAAAAATCACAAAAATAAAATATAATGATTGAAAGTATATTTTTTTAAAAAAAAGTTGTATGAAAATATGTAAAAATAATTTTTATTAGTTATTGATTATAGAAAAAGTAAGAGAGAGATTAAAATTTTATTGAAAAGAGAAATATTTGTATTTTTCCCCTTATATTTTGAGACAAATATATTAAGTTTTTTTCTCTTACATTATAGTAGGACGGAGCAGTATGTTGATAGGTATTTGTATGTGTTTTTATAAAAGATATTTGTGGTGCATTTTGAATCAATTTTGGGTTAAAATTTATTTTATTAAAAAATTGAGAGTTAAAATACGATGATGATAATATTCACAAATCTTAGCTCTAAAATTGTTAATTTGATGTCTAAATTTAAACTCTGATCCTTCTTCCACTTTGTGTGCGTGGATTTTAAATGACTAATCATTTTGTCTACATATACCAAAAAAGAATATTTTAATTTCAAAATAACATATCTGTTTTATAGATGGTATTAAGAAGTGATTTTCGCACCAACAACAACGGGCCTTTGGAGGCTGAGCCCATGTCTCTCTATTTTTTTTTTAACCTTTGGCTGTGACCGTAGCACAAACAAAAAAAATATTGGAGACAAAGAAGAGCGGTGAATGAAATCCATGCCATAGCGGAATTAAAATCTACTTCAATGGAAGAAGAGAGAAAGCAAGAAACAGAGGTTGTTAAAGATGAAGAAGACAATCTCGCTTTGCAATTCATGGATTCACTTCATAATTATCTATCCCTCACTCATTCTTTATCCTCCACACTCAGACAGGTCTAATTTTTTACACTTCAATTATCATCATCATCATAAAACCATTTCAATTACATAGTCACTATCTTTTATTGTTACTATTCATTTCACTTTTCTATCTGTTAGTTACTAACTAACTACATATTCAATACTTGTTGCTTTGCACGCTCCACGAACCTGTGAAATTATATATAGTATATGTAAGGTCCTTGTTGGAAAAACAACTCAAATAATTTAAGCTCTTCTAGCTTAAATAAGTGTTTATGTATATATATATATATAAGTCATTTCTGTAACAAAAGATAAAATTAAGTCCAACAGTTTATGGGGCGTGGACATGTCATAAACTGTTTCAATAACAAGTGCTTATGTCAATTGATAAGTTTAGATAAGTCAATCCAAACATGCCCTAACTCTGTAGATCACCCTACAAAATTGGGAAAATATTTACAATTTTTGTTTCTTTGATGTTTTTTGTTCTCTTTTTGTAATACATTAGCAAATGATGCAATGGTTCAGACCTTGTTGTTTTGGTAATAATCTTTAAGACATTCACAGGGATGGCTGGAGTTAGCAAGTGCTAAACATTCTATGGGTACTTCCCGCGTTAATGGTTCTTTATTGGACCTCAAATTCCATTCAGCTGCTACAACATTGAAAATTACTAAAAATGATGATGGTAAAAGTAAAATTTGTGTTTCATATTTAAGGACATGGTTGCTTGATCCTACTTATATCCTCTTGACATGCTTTCACTTTCTTTTTTATGATGCCTTTTTGTAACATGTACTTGATATTAATAATAAGATAAAACCGCTGTTTTAATATATGAATCACTTCGCTTGATTCAATAGGTGCACAACCGCATTTCACGTTGCAGAAATGGGTATCCTCTGAACATGAAAGTACTCATTTAGAAGACAAGAATGAGCAGACACAAGATAGTGATACAAAATCGTCTGGTACAGTTTCCTTCCCCCTGCTTACTAAATAAACTATATGTTTTCCCAAATATTGACTGTTGACGTTGACAGTGTAAAGCGGAACCTATCTACCGAACATAATGCAAAAGTTTTCTTTATACACTAGCATTCTGTAATTTCAACTTGATCTTAGGGTTAATCTTGAAATTGAACCTCAAACATACAATTTTGAATAAACTTTTACTTCATTTGTAATCTGATTCTGCCACTATATGCTTTTAGTAGTATGTTTGCTGTTTCTCATTTTTTTGTATATTTGGCTTTGCAAACTACTGAGGCGACTTTTACAAAGAGCTTAACTGGACTTGCAGATAATGACGAAGTAAGTACTTGAAATTTTTTATCATTTTCTTTTGATATTATATATTCTCTTAACAAGATAATATCATATTAAAACAAGTAGAACTGGCTTGGATTGTTAATATCCTGGGTCTCCTGGATTCATCGGATGAATAAATTTTTGATTTGGGTATCTCAGTCATTAGCACAAGTATCTGAACTGTCAGTTAAATTACTGTTTAAATCCTTTTAGTGGTTTTCGTAGGTTCAAAAGGTGCGAGACAAGTCCTTGTCGGTTTTTGGAGTTTTGATCTCCCCAAAGCTTCGAGCCACCCAGCTGTCATTTGAGAAAGGTGGATAACAAAACTCTAGATCTTAAGTTTCCTTGTATTGTTTATGCTGTTTAGTCTGTTTATATTTCATAGCACTTGACAGTCAGAATAACACATTCTGTCTATTGAAATTCTATGCAGCACTAGAGACACTAATTGAAATAGCAAATATGCGATCGTCAATGTTACACTCTTTTAACCAACTTCATCAAGAGGTGGAAGATACCAAAGAATGAAAAAGTAACAATTCCTTCAGGTATAGATAACCTCAATTCTCCTTATCTCATCTCTCTTTTACTCCTACTTTTGCTGCACATACTTAAAATGGTGTTGGGGATTTCTGTCTTTCAATTGCATCTGCATATCAAGACTTAGTAATGGTGTTTTATCTGTTTATTGCATTGTATATTATTAAGCAACATATACTATAAAACGTTGGAGTGCATGAGATGCTTGTTGAAAATTATAGCATCCATGGCATAAGATACTTAATTTTGAATTTCAGTCCCTTTTATATAATATATTGATATTGATACCCTTTTGCGTAGAATTAAACAATTGCTTTTTTGGTATAAACAATTTTTTTTTACTTTTTGTTATATAGGAAATACTGAACTAGGTGTGCCATTATATAACAGAAGCTGTCTAGCTTTTAAATATATAACATTGAATGTAGTAATTTTAAAACCTCCGTCAAAGTTTGCTAAAAAAACCTCAATCAAAGTGTTGTATAAAGCTATTCTCCAGTAAAAAATTACTGCAGATTCAAACACCATGAGGGTGTTGGTGCTAAATAACAAATTGCATTGATGGCAAACGAGTAATATCATGAGGGACGACACTGTTTACCTAAAACTGTGTTTTAGAGTTTGGAAGGAAAGAAAAAAAGGAAGATGTATAAAGAGAAGAAAAAAGAGGAAATACAAACTGAGTGATTCTTTTAAAACAATGACACACATGTATTCACTCATTTTGTGCGTTTTTTCGGAAAAATTCTCTCTAACCCCCCCACACTTCTTTTTAACCCCCCTAAAATCCCAAAATATCCTTGACTTTAACCCCCCTAAAATCTCTAAATTCGGGACGCATCTCACGAAGTGCACTTCGGGAGATACGTCCCGAATTTGATTACACCCCCAAGTTTTTAAGTTCAGTATCGATACTGAAAAGTTCAGCATCGATACTGAAATGATTTCTGGGGAGTTTTGAGGGGGTACAGGTACAATTTTTAAGTTCAGTATCGATACTGAAAAGTTCAGCATCCATACTGAAATAATTTCTGGGTGAGTTTTTGGGATGCAGGTCAAGTTTTTAAGTTCAGTATCGATATTGAAAAGTTCAGCATCGATACTGAAATGATTTCTGGGGATCAGTATCGATGCTGAAAAGTTCAGCATCAATACTGAAATGATTTCTGGGTGAGTTTTTGGGATGCAGGCCAAGTTTTTAAGTTCAGTATCGATACTGAAAAGTTCAGTATCGATACTGAAATGATTTCTGGGGATCAGTATCGATGCTGAAAAGTTCAGCATCCATACTGAAATGATTTCTGGGTGAGTTTTTGGGATGCAGACCAAGTTTTTAAGTTTAGTATCGATACTGAAAAGTTCAGTATCGATACTGAAATGATTTCTGGGTGAAAAATAACTCATTTCGGGACGTAGATCCCGAAATGCATTTCGGGTTCTACGTCCCGAATTTGGTTGAAATGCCCCCTAAGGGCAAAAAAGGTAGTTAGGGGGGGGGAAAGAGAATTGTAGGGGGGGCTAAAGAGAATTTTTCGTTTTTTCGTTCAAGTAGTATTTTTTTCCTTTCAAGTGGCGTAGTGGCAAGAACTTCAACCCTTAGGTTGAATAAATGGAAAATCATGAATTCAAATACGACTGTTGCATAATACAATATTTCTACCAACTGAATTATACTCATTTCATGCGCATTATCTCTAAATATCATTACTCTTACAAAGATAAGTTATTGAGTGTGATATGGTAAAGGACTCAAAGGAAATGATTATTGTTTAACACATGGTAATTAATTTCTTATACAGGGCTGCAAGAGCAGCATCACATGTGGACAATCCGATTACACTATTGGCCATTGTGGAATGAACTTGGCAAGATGGTGGCGTTCATTTTATTGATTTATCAGAAGACCAAATCAAAAGTTTCTCATAGAGTCACAGTTGTTATTTCAATTTGTACCTTGGGACGTGTTAGATTCTACATTAGCATTGAACAGTTTTTTGTAGCACACCATACCGTCAAGATGAAACAAGTTCGAAATATTTTTCTATTCTGAATTTATTTTTTTGGCTGTTTTGTTTCACTTTTTATTTTGTCGGTTTAATATACTATAATCGATAGCATTCTTCTCACGCTCAATATTTGCCTAAACAGATGAAATAAATGAAAATTATCCCAAAGAATTAAATATCTGGTGGACAACCATGTCCATGGATGGTGCATATTATTTTTAATAAGTATTTCATGCACGGGCAAGCTGGCACCAAGAACACCTTGCATGAATGCTTGTAATGATTAATGAATTAAACTGGAAGAAAAAGAAAAAATATCTTTGGATATGCTTCTTTCAACTTAGTATTACATTCACACAATGTTGTTTAATTTTTTTCTCATATCTCCCTCCCACACACACTCCACCTCACTACCCCTTCCCAAAAAATATAGGAAAGCTCTCTTAAACATAATACATACGCCATACCATACAATATTACCGTCTAGCATTTTTTCTTTCTAGCTATACACAAAAAATAGGCTAATCATGAACAATCAAGGAAATGGAAACAACAAAGAAAAAAAAAACCAGGAAAAATTGGACTGTGGCTAGAACGCACTCCATTTATCAGAGCCTTTCTTTGGAGATTGATTCTCTGAAGAGACCTTAAATGGGCCAGAGGAGCCGAATGGATCAGAGTCGTCGAAAGAGAATGGAGCACTGTAGCCTAAGTCCTTCGAGCTACTAATTGAGTCAAACCTTGTATGTCCCTGACTACCGAAGCCGATGTCTTTGCTGCTACTCATTGAATCAAACCTTGTTAGCGTCTCGGGAGGATTGTAACCAAAGTCTTTGCTGCTACTCATGGAATCAAACCTTGAAAATTTCTCGGGATTGTAGCCAAAATCCTTGCTGCTACTAATGGAATCAAACCTTGAAAGTTTCTCTTGATTGTAGCCAAAATCCTTGCTGCTACTAATGGAATCAAACCTTGAAAATTTCTCTTGATTGTTGCCAAAATCCCTGCTGCTACTAATGGAATCGAATCTCGTAAATCTCTCTGCTTGTGGAGAATTTCCACTTTCATGCATGCTGAAGGAGGAATCGAACCTTGACGTGTCAAAGAAGTTATCCCCTGCCTCACTGTACCTTGGAGAGTTTCCGAACTTGGAAAATGGAGTTCCAGGCACCGAATCATCAAAAGCAAATGGGCTTTTTGTCTGGAACGCACCGTCTGTAAGTGTAGATCCTGTTCTTACTGGGTTTAAACCAAAATCACCAGATTTAAAGAAATCTCCCTGCTTCTCCAAGTCAGAGTCCTACAGAAACCAAACATAAAAATTCTAGTAGCTTTACTTCAATTATTGTTTCATGAAAGCAATATGATGTGGCAGGTTTATGTGCCTAAAAATCAAACCAACTTGATCTTTGAAATTAGCATACCCACTCTTCAGTAGGTGTGATAAGAAACCCATTAAAAAAATAAGGAAAAGAAAAGGTTCCCCATTGCATCTTTACATCAATTTCAGTGTAAGAAAGTCTAAAATTAATTTTCGTACAACTTATTTCTCAATAACTACAACTAATTAGGTTGATACCAAGAGTGAGAGAAAATCAATATAATTAAAAGCTGAGTATAAGATACATTACCTTGTTGGTGTTAAATCCCCACACCGAATCCACATCATCATTATTGTCAAATGCACCCCAGGTTGATTCATCAAAACTTCTGTTACCATATATTAACATCACAATTATTAAATGCCCCACATTCAAAGCCATTGATAGCAGAAACAGAAGAGAAAAGAAAAAAAAGGATGACGAGACATAAGCCAACACCTTCATGACCAAAAAAACAGAGAATAAATTACCTATGTGTTTCTGCATCGGGACTTTTTTCAAAATGAGCAGTTGGAAACTCTTTAGAAGGACTTTCTGCTGTATTCCTTCCAAATGGGCTATCGCGGGGGCTTCTTGCCGAGCCAACTTCACTCTGTGCATAAAATGATTCCTCCTCAACTGTATAATCACCATTAGTAAAATGTTCTTGCCTCCCATTTGAATTCACAGGTGAACCAAGAACTGAATTATCATCAAAGGAATTTTGTTCTCCGGGAATGAATGAAGGTTTTGGTTCTGAAGATGGATTTTTCGTATCAAAAGTGAGATCGTTGGCAAACCCTGGAAGCAAAACAAGTAATTAATAAATCAAGTTATTTCAAGCAAATTATGGCATACAGAAAACTACACAACTACATATGGCATACCTTCATCTTCAAATTTATCCCAATCTTCATCCCAAACAGCTGCCTCCTCTGGATTTCCTGGTTGCCAACCTAGTAATTTACACATCCACATTAAAATTGGAAATACAGAAAA
The DNA here is from genome assembly GCA_951804385.1 of Trifolium dubium. Classification (NCBI taxonomy): domain Eukaryota; kingdom Viridiplantae; phylum Streptophyta; class Magnoliopsida; order Fabales; family Fabaceae; genus Trifolium; species Trifolium dubium. Next base: position 43,959,424 of record OX638063.1, on the reverse strand, counting down.
TTGCTTTAACTTGTAGCAATTTGCTGCAGTAATAAGTTGACTCATCTATAAATTAGCCATGTAGACTGGCCTTGTCAACCTTCCAAAAGAAAGGCATGCATATTATAGTAATTTCATGATGAGTGTTAAAAAGAATATCTTAAGTTTTTACATTGAATCTAACTCATCCTTACAAAACTTGCTTTTAATGTAAGGGCCTAAGGGGGGTGCTACTCTTCAGAATTTTTTTTAGACCTTATCTATCTTCAACATGGGAATTGGGTTTTTCCTCAATACATCCTTCATGCCTAACAAATTGGGCTAGGTATGTGGGTGGTGCAAATCGGTCGGCTCTGATTTCATCTTAGTTTTTTATGTTGGGCCTAATTCATCCTTACAAAATCAACTTTCAAGGTGAGGACTAACATTCTTCATAAACTCTTATCAGCCTTATTTTTTTACAATGTGGGACTGACTAGGTCACTGGGGTTTGCCCAAAAGTATCCATAATAAATATAAGCACATGAGAATCAAAAACAAGAATCGCATATAACAAAAGTAATTAAGTCAAAATAAAGACAAATTTGTAAGGTGATTCTTTAAGGACCAACAAAGAGCAGAATTAATTAAGTGTAGAGATAGAAGTCACATCAAGCCAACATCAGATTACAATTACCATCAGGAAGCTGAACCATTGCAATTGACTTCACATTTATCTCATGTTTCTTGCACCGTTCAGCAAGAGCTCTAAATAACTGCTCAAGATCTGATTGTATGCGATCAGCACGAACCTATGGATTTAACTGAAAATCAGTAACAGAGTAATAGGCAGGTTTGCACAGAAATCCTAGTCATATTTTAAGAAAAGAAGTTCACCTGAAGAATACCATCTGCACTGCCTCCTTGTTCCATTTTGATGATGGCTTGCTGCAACTCCGTCTTCCTTTCCTAAATATGTATCAAATAATGGTTAAATTATGCACAGAAATGTTTCAAGATAGACATATATCCTCCTAAATATGGAGATGAATAAATCAATAGTTAAAAACATCATAATCAATTCCAAATGGCCAGAGACATGTGCTCTAATAGACTTCACCTAAACCAGATTTCACACTAAGGATTTGGGTATCTAAATATTATGCTTGATACAATTATAGCAAAATCATGGTGCAATCAAAAAAATATTGTAGGTCACTGTATATCTTCACTATTTACCCACTCACTTGAAAGCTCTTAACTGGCATAATTAAGTACATAAAGAAGATTCCAGAGAAAGGTTTTGCAACAATCGTACGGCTATGCAGCTTTAAGCAAGTTCTATTGTTTATTAGTTGGAATCACCTTTGATAGACCAAATGTATCATATTTTTGTTCGGGTGAAACCTAGCAGTTCATTGGTTAAGCAAAAAACAAAATGTAGCAGCAAAGTCTAGTGTTCAGTTCAAATATTGTGTCATGTATCTACAACCGGAAAGATTATATGGATTAAACAGTTGTTGTGTGAAATTATGTTTGTCAAGATCTCCAAAATGAGATTGTGGTGCAATATATCAATATGCTGATCATGTTTCCTCTTAACCTAGCCTTTCATAAGAATATAAAGCCTGTTAAAGTGTATTTTAATTTTGTTAAGGAAAGGATTCAACTGAAATGTTTTTTTTTTTTGGGTACAAGGATTAAGCTGAACTTTATCACCACTTTTTATGTTTAAACAAGCAAGTTGTTATAATAGGGAACACAAACAAAGAGTGGGAAGAAGAGAAACAGACACATGATTGAAATTGGTTCCGCAACACAAGTTTGATCCTTGCCACCTCCGTTCTAAATAAGTCAAACTTCACCACAAAGTCAGGTGTGTTTGTACATTGTGTATGCTTCAGGCACAAAGGACTCTAGCTATAAAACTATTCGTGATAAAGCTTTTTGAAAAGTTGGTCCTTGACAAGAACACCGGTAACAAAGAAAATATAGTGCATACAAAATATTCTCAAAACTAATAAAAAAGCCTATCTATCAACAAATAGTATATAGAATGTCTAGCTACCTGTATATCACGAAATTTAGCCTCTTCTACTGTCAATTTAGATGCTATTTCTGCCACTTGTTTGTATTTCTCTTCATATTTCTTGCCCAATGATTCTGCCTGTAGCATACATACCACCAAATGAGAGTTAAGTCTCGTAACATTTTAAACTTACATAACATATTCAGAAAAATAAGTATACCTCACGCTTATCTGCAGACGCCCTTTCTGTAATCTCATTTAGGCGGTTATCACATCTGCTTTTATACAGGACCTGAAATATAAATAACCATGAGGGAGTGACTGAAAAGAGAGTGAGTGCACTGCCTAACATAAATTATCACCGACCAAATGTTCAAGCACATAAGATTTATTTTAGCTTAATCGGATTCATTATATATAAACACCTACCTTTCTCATTTAAAAAGGATCTAAAACGATTACAAATCCTTACATGCTTTTGCCCCATATACTCCTAAACTTAACCCCCTTAAATCCTCAATCTTTTCACTTTTTTTATGAGATATTAGCTATTTTTAATGAGATCCTCAATCTTTTCACTGACTGCACAATTCCAGTTAGTTTCTTGAGGAGGGAAAGAATTGCCATTTTGCAAAATAATAAGCCTTCCTAAGTAGAAGTCAATTCCAAGGGATCAAACTGAAGCCTTCCTAGTCGAATTTTATATACTGTTTGTTGCAGAGGACTACATTTTTTGTTGACTCGTGACAATCTATGAATTCACTTATCGTGTTGAGAAGATGATAACTGACAAAGATAGATTCACAAATCATCCTACAGTGACTTGATGGTAGGGTTATGGTTCTAATTAGGCTTCAGTTTTTCACATTATTCATCACAGTGAATGAGTCCTTCGTGCAAAGTTACACAGTTCTGGTACGCTAAAATACTTGCATTGGCTTATTTTATGCTTATAATGGATACTCAGGAGAGCTACTTGGCTCATAACATTTATTCTATAAATATTAAAAGCAAACATATGGTAATTCTTCCATTAAGCAGCAACAGATCAAAGGTCATAATTAACTTATTTTTAAACTAACTGGATTCTGCTAATGCAAACACAAGTTTACATTCAGACAAGCCACCAGCAACATGGCCTAGTACGCCTACATATAGTTCACCTCAATCGAATTTTAAATCTTAAGCAAAGATCAAAAAGAAAAAGGAAACAATATACGAACTACTCACCAATTCCTGCATTTTGTTGCGGTATAACTCAATCTTCTCTCTTGAATCCAATATCATATTTTGTGCTTCTTCAGCCTACATCATTAAAAAGAACAATTTTTCTTTAGAATGTCTCAATGAACAAGTAGCTTTGTTTTGTAACAGTGTTTCACAGTTTTTCACGTTATAGTATTGCAGCTTGATTTATCATCTAACCATTATCAAGTGTCTTGGAAAGTGAAATTAGTCTCTGAAATCAATTATTTATTTATTATTTATTTATTATTTATTTAACCTACAGTGATTGAAGTCCGTGCCAAGCAAGGCAAGAGACAAGTTGATATTTGGTTAAAACAAATCCTCCTTAACATCAATTTAAAAAATAAAATAAAAAAATCAAAGAAAAATGAAGGAAAAAAAAAAGATCGTTCAATTGGAACGTTTACTTTCCCGAATTGAGTTACATGTGGACAAAAACTACAAGGCAAAGCAAATACCTTTTTCTCTACAGTCTCAATATTTTGTTCACTATTATTTGTGTCATTCAAAAAGGAATCATCCAACACAGATGTTCCAAGCTTTTTCTGATCAGGCGGCAAAGTGCCATCAGCCCGAGTAGGAGTTTCTTGCACTGCTGGCCTCAAACCAGCATCTGGTGCCGCTGGCCGGGAACCTGGTATCCCTTGTTGCTGCTGAAAACCTTGTGACAGTGAAGAGTAACATATTAGTGAAGAAATATCCAACAAGAGAAAAAAAATGAGATAGTATAAATTTGTGAAAATACCTGGGCCTACACCCCATGCTGCATTTCCATAAGTGGTCTTAGGATGCCCTGTCATAGACATCAATGTTTCGTCAAATATAACATGACTCGGAAGAGACTGCGGAAGAGGACGACCTTCCCTGTACCGCTCCATCAAATAAAGAGCAAAGCAAAACTCCTTCAAAGAAAGCATGCTATCATTATCCTGGTCAGATAAGTCCCACACCTTCTTTAAGACATCTACAGAAAGTGCACAAAGATTGCTATTAGTTAATAATCCTATCTAATAGGTAAAATCTGTTCTAACCATAAAATCTTATCCTAACAACAAAATATTATCCTAATAATACTGAAATTCAAATTTAAAAATTCTATTCCGATAACTTAATAATAATAATAATAATAATAATAATAATAATAATAATAATTCCTAAACAGAAGAATTAGAGGTCTTCTTCTTCTGGTACTATTTTCCCACAAATGCGTCCGTATCAAATTACTTATCCTCCCTCCTTTTCATTTATTCCTTTAGTAAAATTGTTCTTCTATCCAAATACCCTAAAATCAAGAATAACGAATCCCTCATTTAAGAAGTATATGTTGATTACGTGAGATTAATTTATATACATTTAGGTGATGGTGAAAATTTGCATTTCATGAAGGAACAAAGAGTAATAATAGTTGAGTAGTTTGTTTCATATATGTTTCGCTTCAATTGGTCACAAATTTTCTTTTGCTTTTCACCTAGTGTGTTAAGGGATTTACTGCCTCCAAGCATACCTTTATCCATGCTACCTTGCTCATGTATCTCCATACATACATTTAGTAGCCAAAATCATCAAATGATAGCATATAACAGAAAGTATTTTTCTCAATTAGTGGAGTGTATTGCATCGATCAAACATACCACTTTGTAAGTTTTCAGTATAGGTCTTTTTTTATGCATGCTTTAATCTTGTTCCTTGGTTTCCTCTTTCACTATTTGTTGGGTTAGCAAAAGAATAAGAGCAGAAAACAGCGAGTTCACAAAGCTAAAACCTAAAAGCTGATTATTGTTCTTGTTAGTTACTATTTTCAACACTTCATGGACTAGTTAACATATCAACATACCAAAATGCATAAAGACTTCATCAAACATTTGTTAGTCAAAATGAAAAAGGTTTTACCTATTGGTAATCTCCAACTTAAAAATAGACTGCGTGCCTGCTCCCCAGTGATTTTCCCATCCCTGTCAGTATCAACTTCCATAAACACCTTTGTATACTTCTGGACATCAGAAGGTTTCATTTTTGGCCACGGTGGCTGTGAATTGTCAGAACTAGTATTGCCAAGTCCAACCGATCTCCCAGATGTGGTGAGCGGAGAAGAAGCTGGTGGCGAAATTTGTTGGTTTGTGTTTGGTAAAGAATGTGTCCGCGGAATCTGACTATTTGTTGGTGACATTGAGAATGAACTCTGCAATGAATCAAGTGAACTTTGCCTATTTGCAGGGAGGGCACTATTGGAAACTGGAACAATGGATGATGTGGCAGGTGCACTGCTAACAGAATAACTCTGTCGAGTAGGGTCTTGTTTCGGTGTGGATGCGGCAGTAGAGAATAAATCTTCGTCCAAAACTGAATTTGAAGGGTACCCATTTCCAGAAACAGTCAATGCTTTAGTGGTAACAGCTGTTGGCTGGGACATTGGTGAGACCGGAGATGGCGATGTTGGTGTTGGTAAAGCAACTGGTTGAGTAATTCCTGCAGGCCTAGAAGGAGCCATACCAGTCCTCCCACCATTCCAATCATTTGAGATACTAGCATTTGAGAGATTGGGACCTGCAAGACCCTGTTGTGGATGAGGGGCTGTGCCAGCGGGCAACGATTGATGTGGACGGGGAGTGTTACCAGCAGACATGAATTGTTGTGGGCCAGGGGCACTACCATGCATGGATTGAGTTGGTCTCATGGAAGGACTCTGCTGGGAAGGAAGATATTGCTGATTTGGAACAGAACCTGCTAACCCCTGTGATTGAGGTGGTCTCATGGTAGGACTCTGCTGGGAAGGAAGATATTGCTGATTTGGAACAGAACCTGCTAACCCCTGTGATTGAAGTGGTCTCATGGTAGGACTCTGCTGGGAAGGTGGATATTGCTGGTTTGCAACAAAACCTGGGAACCCCTGTGATTGAGGTGGTCTCATGTTACCACTCTGCTGGGAAGGTGGATATTGTTGGTTTGCAACAGAACCTGGGAACCCCTGTGGTTGAGGTGCTCTCATGGTAGGACTCTGCTGGGAAAGTGGATATTGCTGGTTTGCAGCAGAACCTGGGAACCCCTGTGATTGAGGTGGTCTCATGTTAGCAGCCTGCTGAGAAGGAAGATATTGTGGGTTCGCAACAGAACCCGTTAACCCCTGTCCTCTATAGGCATAACCTTGAGTCGGTGTTGCTGCAGGACTCACACCCATCTGCCCGCCAGATGAGACAGCCGCTGGATTTGGACGCTGTGGAGGTATAGCAGCAAGATTTATCTGGGGAGCAGGGATTCTAGCAGCAGCTGGACCAAACAACGCTGCCTTCACAATATCAGGAGTTAAATCTCGCTTACTCTGTGCAACAGTCACTAATCTCAAAGCATTAAAAAATTCATTCCGGCCGAGGAAACCAGTTTTGGCCTGATCAGCATGCATCCAAACCTGTAGTTCATACCAAGAAGCATTACAAACTAGATCAAGTTTCAATCCCTAATTGATGACGAATCTTCAATTACATATAGCTAAAACAAACAAACAGCATCAAAAACCTAAAACAAAGTTTCTAAGCAAACAGTCTAATATGAAAATCTTACACTTGAAACTCAAAGAGAACAACAATAACATATAGACAAGAATTATCAATTATAGAGTGTAGTTGATTTATTAAGTTTGGATCGAAACTATGGAAGAGAGAATGAAAGAAACCTACCTGAGCGAGAACGTGCTTAGGCAAGTTGGATCCCTGAAAGAAATTGACAGCCTCAGCTCCACTGATTCTACCATCACCGTCTAAATCTGCTCTTCTAAAAAACGCTTCGAACTGATCCATGTTCGGTGCTGCCATTTCTTTCGTAGATCGAAGCGGTTAGGGATTAGGTTCGCGGAAGAAGAAGATGAAGATGAAGAAAAGAGGGAAATGGAATTGAAGAATTATATAATAATTGTTAGAATGAATTAAAGAGATTCCACGTCGCGGATTTGGAAAATTATTTGAATGAAATTGAGAAAATGAATGAATTTTGGGTTTAAATTTTGCGGTGAGTTTGGGTTGAAATGTGTCGTCGTCTTCTGATATTCCAACGACCGCGATACAGGCTGTGCCTCAACGGAGCAACTTCATCTGATCATCATTTCATTTCAATGCATCTACCAATCATATCATAAATCTCACAAAGTAGTATAGTATTTTTTTTGGTAAGCGTACAACTATAAAAAAAATACGAAAATATTCTTTTTATTTTTAAATATGAAAAAATTATCTCCTTATCTTTTTTCAATATAATTTTGTTCTGTTCTGTACCATTTTATTTTGTCTTGTACTATCTTATTTTGTCCTATGATATTTTATAAAGTACTTACTACTTTGCGAATCAAACGCACCTTAGAGTTCTGTGTTCATGATTTACTAGCTCTTTTTAAATAAGCGCTATTAAATAGATGTTATTAAAATTCTTTTTTATAGTAGTGTAAATATAGTTTTAAATTAAGGAAACAACTTAAGTTATTTTTTGTGGAGTTTTGAATCGTTATTAAACATACACATATTTTTTGGGTACAAGACATATAACATTCTTTTATAGCACCGTGCTTAAAGTGCGAATGTAAAGCTAATTTTTCTAAACGTCTTAGCAGTGTTCATAACAAAAACTTTATTGTAGGTTTTTTTTTTAATAGAACCTAGAGCTTATTATAAGCCATTGTGTTGAACTCCTCTTCATATGTTTAAATTTTACTCTTTTTTTTAAATGAGTGCCGGTATATAAAACCAGTTTTCTCATTCTAGATTCACATTTTTTGAAAAAGAAACACAAAAGAACAAAGCTTCCGATCAAAATACTGAGTGAGCGATTAAGAAGAAAAAGAGGAGTCAAGTGAAATATTAACTTCCAAATCGACATCTAAATCCATCACCACAAGTAAGAATATTTTTACTTTTGCTATTTGTTCTCTTCTTAATATCAATTTATCAGTAGAAATCAAATTGAATTTGTGAAAAATTATGAATTCATAGTAAATGATTCTAGAGATTAGTTAGCTAATATCAGCCGTGAATGGAGTTAGAGTATTGGAACTGGAAATTTAGCATAAGCAAATGTCTCTTCTAGTCACCTATATATGTCAGTTTTAAACGAGGGAAAAATTAGGTTCTTCAAGGGCCTTTCAGCCTTTGCAATTTCTCTTAAATCATGGTTTATACGTTTTATGATTTAGGATCCTAAATATACCCATCAATAAATTGGATTATGGACCAAGTAATTATTTTGAAGCAAGTATGCAAATCGTTTAGCCCGATACATATATAATTGTCAAGAGTGAGTTATGACTTAGTTAGATTAACTATAGGGTAACTTGGAAAAATAGACATTAGTATTAGAATTACTGAAAACTTGTAATTGTTGTTGAAACACGTACTGGAAAAGAAGAGACAAAAGGTATATAACATAGTTAAGAACTTAAGATGATGTGTGTACTAGATTTCCCATATGACAGTAACTACCCTTCCCAAAATATTTTGATTTATCAATGTCGTAAATAAAATAGTATTAAACTTGTCTAAGTGTTACCATTAGATATACTTTATAGCTATATTTTATTTGGTAGTCATAGTTATTATAGAAAAATGTCTTACCTTTAAAGGAATAATTAATTAGTGGTAAACGATATATTAATCAAATTTAAATCATTGAGTAAGAAGAAAGAGTGAATAAGATTTGAAACTAAATGAGTTAATATTTAATTGTGAAGGTTAATTTAGAGATAGTGGAGCGACGAACGCTGCGTTGAGAGTTAATAATTGATGTGGTTAAGGTAAGGGCATCACTCCACGTGCTTTAATTTTTTATTGGTAATGTTTTTGCTTGGTGTTACTGTTGTTGATTGTTGTTGTTGCTGTGAGAGCACTATACAGTGTATATGTTTTGTTGTGCTCATAGGTGATACCAATCAGGTTGTGATTATGATTGGTATAATTGGTTGTTAGAGGTGTTAATGGTGTCTCTTAGTTTGGCGTAAATGGCTGAGAGAGGTGTATTCATTCATTCATTCATTGGTTTTGGTGTGGTTCGGAATAATACCCAAGTGGGATATCGAACCTTAATATCTAGGTGGGGTATTGTGTCTAGGTGGGACATAGTCCAAGTGGGACTTTTACTCTTCGGAGTGGTGATATCCGGATCATATAGGTGCATTAGTAGTCATGTAGATCAAGAACTAGGATTTGGTGAGGAGTGCATTAGTGGTATTTTCGTGACTGTATGTTGACAACCATTGAATTAACTATATTTTTTATTATCGTTTTTGACATATATTCTTGTGGTGTTGGTGAACTGAACCTTTGTTTTGTTATATTTTTTTTTATACAATTATGAGTTTATATAAGCATGACTATTGTGTTATATTTGAGTTATGGAGATGATCCTTACTTTTGGATCAGATGATGACACTAATTCATTATCCTGAGATATTTCATATTATGAGGACTGATGTGATGATTCTAGTCGAAGATGATGATTATGTCGACCGTTAAGTATTTTAGGAGAAGTTTTGAGTCCGGCATAGTATATGACTTAGAATGACCATCTTTAGAATTCTTTTGTTATAGACTTGAATTTAGTTAAATTTATTTTGTTGGAGTTTATTATGACTATGCATTTGAAACTATAGTTGGCTTTTAATTTTGGATAATGGCTGGATTTTATGTTTGAACCAAAGGTTAGTTAGTCATTCATCGATTTGAGAATTGTTGTGTTTATAATTATCGTAATTATTCTGATGAAATGATTAGAAGGAGTTTATTAGCTGATTTTTTTTATTATAAGTTAAAAAAAAAAAATAGCATTTTAAGAAGAAAAAAAGGGGATGTTACACACTCCATATGTGCCATATTATAAAAGAAAAAATTAAAATCATACTTATTAGAAATAAATTAAACATAATGATTGAAAATATGTGAGTCAAAAAAAAATGATTGAAAATATGTATTTTGTGTTTTATTTGAAGTAAGTTGTACTATCCTATGAATTCATCTAAGAAAAACAATTCTTCTATTTTTTTATTTCGTTTTTGGATTTGTTTTTTATTCTTCCTTCTTATTTTATATATATGTATGAAATAATAACTAATTGATATTTGTTTTAATTTTGTGATTTGTGATGTTAAAGCACGGTTGAAACTACATCTAATAACCGATGAAGAATGAGTGTCAATGATTTACAAATTAAATATCACATTTTTTATATTAAATTCAACGTCAACGATGTGAGTATCTTATATTAATTTTTTACTTTTTAATTCTATATTAATATGTTTCAAATGAATTTATATATTTATTTTGAGATGTCGTTATACTTTCAAGAATGTTTGCCGATGATTTCAAAAATGAAATTTATCAATATACTAAATTAGCCGATCCACCATAAAATTTAGGAGTGTTAGGTTTAACTTTTACTTTCTCTAACCATTATTATAAACAATTTTTTATGCTTATGAAGAAAAAAAACAATTTTTTATAAGTCAGATACATCTGTAATTAAATGTATTAAAAAAAATAATTTTATTTATAATAATGGCAGGAAGGACTAACATATATTCCATGTGTTCCAAATCACTCTACCATGACATGATAGTCTTGAAGAGTTAAGCTAAATAGTAGTAGCAGCTAAAAACTAGTGGCTTCTATATCGGTGTGTGTTCAAGGGAAATGTACAACATAAACAAACAAAGAGTTAAGCTACAAACATATGGTCTCTCAGTCTCTCTGGCGTAAATGATTATCACAAGGCAAACCACTTTGGACTTTGAGAAAGACACGCACCGGACCTACTTGTGTAAATATCTTACTATATAGAAATGATAAATAAATATCCTATATGAAATTGGTTTTGTCAGTAATTTTTATTTGTATTATACTATTATATATTCCATCCGTCTTAAAATGTAAGAGAAAAATAGTCAACAAAAATTAATATATCTGATCAAAAATTTGGTCTAAATATATTAATTTTTATTGACCATTTCTCTCTTACATTTTAGGATGGAGGAAATACATAAGTTTGTTTTTTATCAGAATGATAAAATTATAAATTTTCATCATAACTTATTAATCCAATGATAAAAAGTTAAAAACACATGGTACAAGACTTATCTTATTTTTTTTTTTGACGCATATCTTATCTTATTTGTACGTTATTGAATTGTAAATAACTAGTATGTTTTTACCCGTGCTATGCACGGACTCACTAATAAATTAATTTTTTTAGATCCAGAGTAGATTGTATTTTGTTGAACAATCATGATTAGTAGGTCACAACAAAGTATTAACTCTTCGTCAAAAAAAAAACAAAGTATTAACTCTATTAAAGTTTTTGTTGATATATTTAAAAAAAATATTTTATGCAATTTGATATATAGGTAAATTTTATTAACACGAGTTTGATATTTGATTAGCAACTTAGCATTATGGAGCACAACGCTACGATATCTAATACAATCTCTTTTTATCTAACAGTAACACCAAAATCTCTGCATCTATAAATTGGTTATATCCACTCAAATCCAAAGAAATTTAAGAGATAAATGTTTTTGATGTAATTTAGAGCAACGACTGCCTTCTCTTCAAGGCAAATTTAAAATACCTAAAAAAAATCACAACTACATCAATTTTTTTTCCCTTTAACATAAGAAATAAATACAGCAAATGACATTAGTGGACCTTCAACGTCATAAACATGTGCTATGATCAATCAACAAAAGCAATGAGTCGCCAAATATAAAACCACTTTTTCAAGAATGCTATTACATGTAAGACCATATTTATAAAATAAATCAACAAAGACTACAACGTAAATGTAATATTGCAAGACAAATAATAGTTGGTATAAATCCCAATTCATAGATGCGAGGGAACATATTACAAACCAAGCAAACACAATACAGTTATTCATTCCTTCTCAATTTTAAATGGTCTGAGACGTTTTTTCACTTCAACTTTAACAACCTCATCAAATTCAGATTATCAACAAACAAAAGGACAATGAAAACAATATGGGTGTATGATAAAAATATGCAAACTACCTTAGATGGAGTAACATAAGAATTAAGAACCATGCATAATAAACTTCTCAATGATAACGGGATCCAATTCCAAGCAAATTTGTTTCACCCTCAAGGAAGCATCGCCTAATTTGTTTGAGTACTGGCTTGATTTGTCAATTGTAAACAACATTTTCTTCCCAATTAAAGCATCAAATTCAGATGGATATGCTCCAGCATTTTCAATCTACATTTTAACAAATTTATACAAAAACAATATGAGCAATTATACAAAAGATCACACAATATCTGTATTAACATTATTAAAATTTACATGTTAAGTTATACCTTCGCAGCAGCAAGATAATAGGCACAAGATTTTTCCATCATGTAACTAATAAAAAATGAAGTATCACAAATACAAACCTTTTCATCAACCAACACCATTTCTACAGAATTAGTTTCTATAGGGTTCAGGAATGCAGGGACCTTCTAAATACATACCTCTAAAAATCTTCACTTTGGCAAATTAGACAATCACAATGGGCAATTCTTCAACATATTTCCCCATCATCTTGTTCAATTGATCAACATAATCTCCAAATATGGCACAATCACATTTTTCACTGAAACAATAATAAATAATCATAAATAAAACAACTATCTATGTATTGACAAATTGACTAACATATTGACCCTATTACACTCAAAATATACTTATTGTGAGATTAATAATAAATTAGATATAATTAACGACATACAACCTGTGATCAGTGAGCTTTATTACAACCATTTTTGTTACTTTGCCATCCCTAATATACTCCTTTTTAGGTGCCATTCATGTTAGTACTCCGATAACATCTACAAAATCAAAAACAATAAATCACTTATATTAAATAAATCTTTTAATTGGTAACATCTTCAATCATCAATTTATAAAATACAAAGAACTTGACATACCAACTAAATAATCAATAGTCTTGAGTATATATGACCACCAATTTCAACATACTCAATAAATTTCAAACCATATTCTGTTATAGCAGAACTCTTGCTGATCTGAACCTTAGTCTTAAACTGGAAAATAAGTTTGTAAGGATGGAGAGTATCTCGATATTAACCAGTCTTAAGAGTCACAGAGAAGTATGACAAGTCATACACTTGACCCTCTTCAACATTTGCTTCAAACAATATGAATCAATAACGGAAAAACATACCTTTTCATTAACCAGCACCATTTTCTGAGAATTAGTTTCAGATGAGGTTAGGATATATAGTAGGGACCTTCCAAAGACGCAATACACGAACCATGATTCTCCAAGTCTCTCTCCCAAGCAAAATGTCAGCCAAACTATCATACTACATATTCCCTGAAATAACCTTCTCCATATGTAGTTATGAAAATTTCAATTTTGTTCTGGACTGGCCAAAGGCCCAAATGTCTCAAATGGACTACACGGCCCATCACCCATCCAAGCCCAAAAGGAGCAGTCATTGTCCTTCGTACAAAAGAAGGGCTTTCCACAGTAACGCTACCATGGACACGCCCTACACGGAAGGATCTAGAAGCAGACTATGGACCGTTGGATGAACCGCCCAACGGCTCAACGGTCGCGATTCCTACACGGAATCCGTCCTTATCCCCTCCTACTTTTGCCTATAAATATGTGGTTTTACACCACTCTTAGGTACGATTCATAACCCTAATTCTCTCATCTTGTTCACATACTGACTTGGGCGTCGGAGTCCCTTTCCTTGCAGGCACCCCCCCTTGTCTAAGGAGCTAAGCTGCCACATTCACCACCATACGCCACCGTACACATTCTACCGGAGTTGAGACCTTTTGGACCGTTCACAACAGTTGGCGCCGTCTGTGGGAATCAACTTCGTTTGATTCTCGCTACTCACTCACTGGTTCCTCAGATCCAGATCTATTACTTGTTTGTGAACGACCCATTTCGTCATGGTAGTTTCGAAAGGAACTAGAGCAGTTAGAGGAGGTACTTCCACAGCACGTAACACTCAGAATCAAGAGCTTGGGCCGGTTCTAACACCGGTAGGTGAAACCAACCAGTCAGTTTCAAGCAGAAGCATGCCCAGGAGAATCGCCAGCTTGGTGAGACTCCCTGAAGAAGAAGAAGTAGAACAACACCTTAGCGAAGAACAACCTGGAGGGAACATTCCTGTTGTTCGTCAACGTCGACCAGAAAGGAACGTTGAACTGATAACACCTGCAGTTGCAACTCCCCCCACTGACGCGTTAGCTAACATATTGACTATGTTACGGGAACAAGGGGAAAGACTCATTAGAGTAGAGAAGTTGCAAGCTAGAGCTCAAAGTGATTCCACTCAACCGGAAAGGTCCGGTAGGACGAAGTCGAAAACCAGAAACGCTAATAATGAAGCAGAATCACACGGAGCTCAAAGTTCCAGAAACGGTACGCCTCTGCCTAAGCGCTGTAACAGTGACGGGCATGCCAACGGAAATGGCAAAGGAAAACGCAGGAATGATGGAGAAGGAGGTGATGACGGAGACAAGGGTTCTCCCTCACACCATACTGAACGCGGAGAAAGACGTTCAGACCCTCCTCCGTCATTCCGTAGTCGTGGTCCTTTTGCTAGACAAGTTTCCAGTTGTAGAATACCGAGAGCCCTGGAAAAACCCCCTAAGCTGGAAAGCTACGATGGAGTAGGCGACCCTGACGAACACATCCAACACATGGACGTTGTATTAGACTATTATGGCACACGTGGTGCTGTGAAATGCAAGTTGTTCGTCCTCACTCTGAAGGGACCCGCCTTGGCATGGTTTAAGGCACTTCCAGAAGAATGCATTGACTCCTGGAAAACGCTATGCAAGAAGTTCACATCTCATTTCACTTCTAGACGGAAACAGCCTAAAACTGTCTCCGTCTTGAGTGCTATCGTTCAGGGGAAGAAAGAAACATTGAGGGATTACATTGAAAGGTTTACACGGACAGCTGTAGACGTAAAAGATGCTGATGATAAGCTGCTGTGCTGGATCTTTGAAAAGGGCTTGAAGCCGGAGACAATGTTCAAAGAAAAATTGGGGCTAGAGGCTCCACGAGATATGCATGATTTGTTGACAAGAGCACAACCTTACATCGACTATGAAGAAAAACTCTTAGCGGAGACTCCGGCTAGACAACAGCAACCAGATGGAAAGAAGAAAGAAGGTTCTGAAAAGAACAGTGGCGGGAACTCTGAGAGAAGGTTGAGGATCCCAAAACCAAGATTCTCTGAATACACTCCCCTGAACACCTCCATCGATAAGATCCTTGGAGAGTGTATCAACGCGGAGTTCAAGGATGCTGCTGTTAAGTTCCCCCACGCCGTTAGAGAATCCCCGCATGCGGATAAGACAAAATACTGCCGGTTCCACAGATGTTATGGCCACGATACGGATGACTGTATCCATCTCAAAGATGCCATTGAAGACCTGATAAAGAAAGGGAAACTGGGGCGTTTCACCCAAGATGGACAGAAGGAAAAGAGTAGAGGCGATAATAGACGTTACCGGGGAAATTATGAACGAAGCCGGAGAAGAAGTGAATCTCCTAGACGGAAACGAAGCGCCTCTCCTAAACGGAGACGTTCCCCTAGGAAAGAAGAATCTACCCGGAAGACAGTTGATGCCGTTTCAAAACGGAAAGGCAAACGTAAGGAAGATTCCAGCAGCAGCGATGATGAGACAGAAAGAAGTAAAGGCAAGCGCCCCCACATAGCATCTGTAATTGGAGGATTCCACTTTGCCTCAATCCTTGGCGGTTTCCCTAAACCGTCTAAAGGAACCATGAAGAGACGGATTGATGAGATGTTTGCTGTGACAGTTGGTTCAAAACCATCTGAAAAACCAAAGACCAAAAGACCAATGTTAGGGTTTACAGACGAGGAAATGTTAAACAACAAACCTAACGAAATTTTCCCGTTAATAATCATGGCCACACTTGATACATTTGACGTATCAAGGATCTTGGTAGACGAAGGAAGTTCATGCGACATTATGTACCAGGATCTATTTGAAAAAATGGGTTTGAAGAAGGAGAGCCTGGCCCCCTATGACGGATCAGAATTGCAGGGTTTCAACGGAGCCGTGACGACTCCGTGGGGGATCATAACCACGCCGGTAACGTTCAGAGATGAAAAAACACAAGGGTCAGAGATGACTATACCAGTGCAATTCCTTGTAATACCCTGCAAATCCGTTTATAATTGCATTCTTGGAAGGACCACCCTTGCTGCTCTAGGAGCAGTTCCGTCAACAGTTCATCTAAAAATGAAATACCACGATAAGAATAACCAAGTAGTGACTGTTTGGGCGGATCTGGTGGGGGCCAAGAGATGTTACAGAGCCCTGAAGAAGGCAGGTGACGCCGAATCGATCCAACGGGTGGATGTGCCAGAGCAGGGAGCGCCGTCTAGATCCCATTCAATGGACGTAACTGTCGCGAGGTTCGACACACGATCCAAAGATGGCGAATCTGACGATGAGAGCTACCAACAGAAACTGCCACCCGGAGGATACAGTAGGCCCACTCCTGACGGGGACTTTGAGGAAGTACAGCTAGACGATAATCCTGAGAGAAGAGTGAAAATAGGCCTCAACCTTCCCGTTAGGGTAAGAGAGGACTTGATTGAATGTTTGAAAAATAATGCTGATCTTTTTGCCATCACACCCAGCGAGATGCCTGGAATTGACCCCAAGATAGCATGCCATGAGCTCAATGTGAACGAAGCATTCCCGTATATCTCTCAGAAAAGAAGAAGACAATCGCCAGAGAAGGCGGAAGCGGCCCAAAACATTGTAGACGGACTCTTGAAAGCAAATTTTATCGCAGAACTTCACTACACAGAGTGGCTTTCAAATGTTGTCTTGGTCAAAAAATCGTCTGGCAAATGGAGAATGTGTGTGGATTATACTGATCTAAATAGAGCTTGTCCTAAAGACTCGTACCCGCTACCAAATATTGATAAGCTAGTTGATGATTCACCGGATACAAGCTGATGAGTTTTCTAGATGCGTACTCCGGGTACAACCAGATACCTATGGCCAAAAAAGACAGAGAAAAAACAGCCTTCATGACGGAAGGTGCCAACTATTGCTACAACGTAATGCCATTTGGTTTGAAAAACGCGGGAGCCACATACCAAAGGATGATGAATAAGGTGTTCAAAGAAGAAATTGGGAAAATGCTGGAAGTATACATGGACGACATGATTGTCAAATCCGCTGAAGAAATATCACACAGTTCTCATCTAGAAGCTATTTTTAAGAGAGTCCGGGAGTACAACATGAGGTTGAACCCGGAAAAATGCACTTTCGCCGTCAAGACCGGAAAATTTCTGGGTTTTTATCTAACAGAGAGAGGCATCGAGGCCAACCCAGACAAATGCGAAGCTGTCATCCAGATGGAAGCCCCGTCTACAAAGCAAGGCATCATGAAGCTTAACGGGATGCTAATCGCTCTGAACAGATTTATATCCAGATCCGCACAGCATGCACTACCGTTTTACAAATTGTTGAGGAAAGAATCAGATTTCGTGTGGAGCGAAGACTGCCAGAAAGCTTTTGATCGTTTGAAAACAGTGTTATCTCAACCACCGGTCCTATCCAGGCCAATGAAAGATGAAATATTGTTTCTTTACTTAGCCGTGTCCGCTGAAGCAGTCAGTGCCGTGTTGGTAAAAGAAGCCGGGACAAACCAAAATCCGGTATATTTCATATCCAAAGCCCTTGCCGGACCAGAAGTGAGATACCAGAGAATTGAAAAAGTAGCCTTGGCTCTGGTAACAGCTGCACGGAAGCTAAGAAGGTATTTCCTTGCTCATCCGATAGTTGTGAGAACTGACCAACCTTTGAAGCAGGTACTATTCAGACCAGATCTAGCAGGAAGAATGACTAGATGGTCCGTGGAGTTGTCTGAATTTGACATTTCTTTCGAATCAAGGAAGACGTTAAAAGCTCAAACCTTTGCTGATTTCTTGGCGGAAATGACTCCGGCCACCAACGAACCGTGTACGCAATGGACTATTTTTACAGACGGATCCTCTAACAGCAAAGGGAGCGGAGCCGGTTTAATCTTAGAAAGCACTGAAGGCCTAATCGTGGAGGTATCTCTGAGATTCTCTTTCACCACCACTAACAATCAAGCAGAGTACGAAGCTTGCATCGCAGGTTTGAAGCTGGCCCATGAGATGGGAGCAAAGAGCGTGAAACTAAGGACGGATTCTCAGCTGGTGGTTACACAAGTAAAGGGAGAGGCACAGGCCAAAGAGCCTTTATTACAAAAATACTTGACAGTGATAAGAGAAATTATCACTCGTTTCGGAGAATTCGAAATAATGCACGTCCCTAGAGAGCAGAACACCAGAGCAGATGTTTTATCAAAACTGGCCAGTACAAGGAAGAGCGGAGTAAATCATTCCTTCATACAAGAAACTCTTGACAAACCAAGCATCACGGAAACAGTACCCGTCATGACTCTAGACGGAAGCAACAGCAATACTTCATGGATAGTACCTATCGTGAGATACATAGAAAAAGGAGAACTACCAACCGATCAGAATGAAGCAGCGCTGATAAAGAGAAGAGCACCATCTTACACCATTGTTGCCGGACAGCTATACAAGAGAGGATTTTCCACCCCGCTCCTCAAATGCCTTGAAGGAGAAGAAGCCGTGTACGCGCTGGAGGAAGTACATGAAGGTATACCCGGTCAACATCTAGGCGGAAGAGCACTTGCGAAGAAAGTGCTCCGTGCGGGATATTATTGGCCAACGATGGTCACTGATGCCAAGAACTTTGTGAAACACTGTGACAAATGCCAGAAGTTTGGAGACATCCACAACTCCCCGCCTACAGAACTCCACAATACCACCATCCCTTGGCCTTTCCGCCAATGGGGAATGGATATCTTGGGACCTTTCCCAATGGCAGCGGGGCAATTGAAATTCCTAATAGTGGCGGTGGACTATTTTACAAAATGGATCGAAGCAGAACCTTTGGCAAAAATAACAGCAAGCAACATCATAAAATTCTTCAAAAGGAACATCCTCGCTAGGTTTGGAGTCCCCCAATCCGTCGTCACAGATAACGGGACTCAATTTACAGATAGGAAAATGAAGGAACTCATGGAAGACTTCAAGATAAAACAACACTTTTCCTCTGTGGAACACCCTCAGACAAACGGTCAAGCTGAAGCAGCAAACCGAGTCGTACTTAGAGGCTTGAAAAGGAGACTAGAAAACGCCAAAGGTAACTGGGCTGAAGAAATTTGCCACGTCTTATGGGCATACAGAACTACACCCCACTCCACGACGGGTGAAACCCCGTTCAGGCTGGCTTATGGAACCGAAGCTGTGATCCCCGTGGAGATTGGCGAGTTAAGCTGGAGAACTGCTTACCCTCTGAACGAGGAAGAAAACACAATGGCTATCCAACAAGAGTTGGATTTCTTGGATGAAAAGAGATGCTATGCAGCATTAACAGAAGCTGCCGTTAAGAAAGTAACGGCTTCAAGATACAACAAGAAGGTTCGATCACGGAAATTCACTCCCGGAGACCTTATCCTCCGTCGTGCTGATGTAGGCGGAAAAAATTCTTCTGACGGAAAACTTGCTGCAAACTGGGAAGGCCCTTATAGAGTCATCACTTCCACTGGCCGAGGCGCCTACAAGCTGGAAACCCTCAAAGGAGAACCAATCCCAAGGACCTGGAACGCGGCAAAGATGAAGAAATACTACAATTGAAGACCATTTCGATTAAAGTTTAATTTACTTTAAATTTATTGTATCCCGTCAAGGCACGGATGAATCTTTTGTATCCCGTCAAGGCACGGATGAATCTTTTGTATCCCGTCAAGGCACGGATGAATCTTTTTGTACCCGGTCAAGAACGGAGTTTATTAATGAAATTCATGTTGAAGTCATGTATTCATTTT
The DNA here is from genome assembly GCA_951804385.1 of Trifolium dubium. Classification (NCBI taxonomy): domain Eukaryota; kingdom Viridiplantae; phylum Streptophyta; class Magnoliopsida; order Fabales; family Fabaceae; genus Trifolium; species Trifolium dubium. The sequence continues at coordinate 43,939,236 of OX638063.1, read as the reverse complement.
GAAATTAATATACAAGAATTATTCAGAAATTATGTCTTTACACTTCAAAATTGTTTCCAACAGCTGAACGCTATAAAGACCTTCAAAGAAAGGCAAAAGACCCTCTACAACGGGGGCCAAAGACCCACGAACGGGCTATGTATGGATGGCTTTTCCGGTTAGCCACCAGAAAGCAGCGCACATTCATAGGGGAAAAGGGAACTCTTGGCTAGATTCTCCCTCTACTCCAGTAAGACCTTAAACTAAAGGCCAAATTTAAGACCTATGAAACATAGGCACGAATGCTACTCAAAAAGATGTTTAACAAAGGAGCAATACGTTTGAAAAAGATCCTTAAAAATAAGGCAAATGGACAAACAACACATAAGCACAACAAATGTTCTTAAGATAAGAATTCAATATTTACATCTATAAATCAAAGCATTTATAGAAACATAACTCATGCATAAGTCATAGCTATCAAAATAGCTACACGAATGCTACATCCTTTCAACAAGGAACGTATATTTCTTAAACGGAAACAATAATCCGTCAACAAATTCCCTGTGTTTTTTTCCTAAGCGGAAAATAAAATACACACCTGCAACAGAGATCCCCAAAACGGGAATGACAAACAGCGCAACAGAGAAATAAAGCTAGAGCAATTTATCAAGACAATTTCATAAACGGAAATATTGTACTGTGATTAATCACAAAATTGTACTAAAATTACAAACCAATCTGGGAACGCAATCACCGGTTCAAAATAATCAAAGCATAAATTACAACAAATTAAACTTTGGTTTCAGCAACATCTTTTGATTCCTCAGCTGTGGGGGCAACCTCTCCGGTGGTGGATGGCGGAACAACATCAGTTGGGGGCTCTTCTCCAGCCAGATAAACTTTTCCATTGATAACTCTCCCAAAGGGTTGAATTTTTGATCGGTCAATCTTCAGTTCAGGATGAAACAATTCCACCTGATCAAGAATATTTTGAGTAGACTCGACCATTAAATTACCCACGGAAAGCATCCCGTCATGCAAGCTCTTTTTTGACGTCTCCGCCTCCACCTTAAGCTCTTCTTCCTTCTCCCGGGAAGCCTCCAGTTGTTTCCAAAGCTCCACTGGACTCCCGTATTGATCATTCTCCTGAACGAACTGAGCCAGGGAATTCTGCAGACCAACAACTGCCTCTTGCTTAGCCTCAACCTCTTTACTCTTCAACAGCAAGTCATCATCAAGTTTTTTCTTTTGCTCTTCAAGGGACTCCTTCTCCGTCAACAATTCAGCATATTTCTCCTTCTCTCTCTTCAAGAGGGCTTCACGGGTCAGGAGATCATCCTTAGCCGTATTAAGTTCCCCCTTTAGCTTCTTAACATGGGCATTAGCAGCGTTGTGATCAGTTTGAAGCTTTGAGAGAAGGGTATTGGTGTTGACAAGATCCTGTTCAATTTTCTTCAACTTTTCACAAGTTGTTGCATGATTTTTCTTTTCCAAGGACAGAGCGCCTTCACTTTTCTCCAACAACACCTTCAGACGGAATATTTCATCCTCAAACCGTTCCTGCTCATCCGCAACGGCGTTGGCAGTGAAGGTATCCGTCCTTTCAGCAGCAGACATCAGCAACAAAGCAGCAGCACGCCGACTTTGTACAGCAGCCTCAGCATAGAGCCGTTGACGCTCCACGGGTTCCAGTTTTAACACGTATTCAACATCATCCTGGTTGAGAAGCTCCCTACAGTGCTTCCTGTCCAATTTCACAGGAGATGTGAAAGCGGAAGGAAGACCCGAGGAAACTCCAGACATAACCACAGCAGAAGTGATCTTTCTTGATACTGGTTTCCCGTCAGCACGAACCAGCTTCCTCCGCCTAGGCGAAGATTCGTCACTTCCCGCACCGGGATCAGAATCTTCCCTTCCCCTTTTTGCATCACTCTTCTTGGCAGTAGCATCCTTCTCCAAATCTACAACGGGAATTTCCAATTGAGGACACTGCTGAGGGGGAGGAAGCGGAGCACTAGACTTCGATGAAGCGTCAGACTTGGAAGAAGCACCCGTCTTCGGAGTAGCAGAAGGTTTATGAACAGGATCCTGCTTTTTCGCCGGCGGAGGTTTGCTGGAACCAGTTTTCTTCACTGGACCGCTGGTGTTTTTAGCAGCAGGGTCAGCTTTCTTTGGAACATCTTTTTTAGATACCCCAACGGAATCTCCACCGGACGAAATCTTAGCAGAACCAGTTGGGGTAGGAGGAATTGTTGAAGAGGTTTGATTGGTAGCCGGAGGAGCAGGAGGCTGAGAGCCAGCACTTGGCACTAAGACTGGAGTTAGACCAGAAGCAGTACCATGGGAAGCTTCGAAGAGCCTACGGATCTCAGCAGCGTCAAAAGACATTTGATCTACAAAGGAAAAAGGAAATGTTAGCACAAGAACATATTGCAATATTCAAAGATCAGTTTAACAAATCTCACCAAAAGCTTTAACACGGGAAGCATGACCGTCACAAAGAAGGATAACCCTTGTATCAATAAGACCGGGAACCCACTTTACTTTCCCATTGACAATCTTTCCCGTAGTCAAGGAATTCCAATATTTCTTCAAGGAATCTCTCATCTGAAGATCAGAGTCGGACAAATCCTTATCCTTGAAGAGGTAGTCGCTGGTAAGGACGTCAAAGTGTCCACGATACCAATACTTTGGAAACTTGGATTTACACGTACGAACATCTTTTCCCTTGGAACCGGATGAAGAGGCAGCATGGTCAACAAGTCGTTGAGAAGAACCCTCACCGGGATTTTTATTTACATCAGGGACCTCATCAGAACCCGAGTAATCATCAAAATTTGGGAATTCTGGGATTCCCACGTACCCATCAGAAGCAAAATGACATAGAGACCGGTGAGCCATCTCAGTGATAGGAATCACATAATAAAACCGTTCCCTATCCCACTTATAAGAATCTTGGTACACCTTGAAGATTTTTTCCTTTTGACGGAAAGAAACATATCCCTGACGGGAATCCTTATCCCCATTACTACGGGATAGATAAAACATGTTCATAAAAAGAGGAACTGACGGAGAACCTCCCTTATATTCACAGAAATATTGAAAGAGCTTCATAAAACCCCAAGAGAGCGGATGAATCTGAGAAGGCGCCAACCGGAGGTGTATAAACATTCCTATTTCAAAATCCGTAAAGGGGAAGCGCACCCCAAACACTTTTATTAAAGCTTCTGATACCGGAACACCGCAACACGGGTATTCACAGGAACATATCCTCGCATTAACAGGAGGAATGTGAGCTTCCCAATCAGCAGAGGGTCCCACCTCTGTAAACGCTCCCTTTACGGATTCTTCCTCCGTGTAGACAGATGACGTTCCAACCACTTCCTCAACCACCCAATCATATCTGGATGCATCCCTGGGAAGTTCCAACTCACGCTTACCCTTCCTAGCCATATCTTTCGCCGCTAACCTAGCAAGTTCAGCATCTCCGTTAGAATGGGTCCAGATAGCAGCCTTAAGATACTTCTCAAATTCAATATTACTCAAAGAAAAAGCAGAATCTCCCATCTGAAGAAGTTTCGACTCTAATCCAAGTTTACGACGCTGTACAAAAGGATTACTAAACCTAACAGCAACCATGTCATGATCATTATCAACATAATGATAGGTCAGGCCGTCGTACAAAATTTCCTCTTTATGCTTAGGAAAAAGCAGTTCAACATGTTTGACAGACATGTGAAAGACATCACGCTCATTACAGCGAGCCTGTTCATATGTCATCCCAGTATCCTCATTCGAAACCATAACATTTCCTGTATTGGCCATAATGATACAAACAGAGAAAGCAAAATGTAAGAGCGAAAAAGAGAAGGAAAGGTACCTTTGAAAAAAGAAGATTCTTCGGAACGAAAGTAGGGATTATCGGTGCAAAGAACTGAAGTTTACGAAATCGCCGCAAGAATCGCCGGAGCAAAGAAATTAGGATTCAGAAAGCAAAGACAACGAAAAGAAGAGTATGAAGTAACCAACAGGTATTTATAAGCCGTTGGAAACCACGTTCTGTGGCCAAGATCAAAGGAAGACGAAAAATTTGAATCAACGGCCCAGATGATCGCCTCGAAACAACACGCCACTCAAGTACCCTATTTAAAGCTGACGACGGCGCAGTAATAGGGGCACGTGTTCACATTTAATGTCACCACGACCTCTCGTGCACAACAGCTGTCATTTGTTGACGGAAACACGCGAAACGGTACATCTTCCCAAAGACATGGACCCGGCTACAATTCCAATCACACATACAAAGTCTAGACGGATGCTGTACCCGGGGGCATATAAATAGGGTACAGTAATCCTAGAGGTAAGTCTTAGTTTTTCCAAATTCTTTATTTCACTTTTATGCTATTTTAGACTAACTTTGCAGAAGATTCTTAACGGACATCAGGACACATATAAGTCAACATTTAATAACTTAAACAATTGACTTCGGGGGCAACTGTTCTGGACTGGCCAAAGGCCCAAATGTCTCAAATGGACTACACGGCCCATCACCCATCCAAGCCCAAAAGGAGCAGTCATTGTCCTTCGTACAAAAGAAGGGCTTTCCACAGTAACGCTACCATGGACACGCCCTACACGGAAGGATCTAGAAGCAGACTATGGACCGTTGGATGAACCGCCCAACGGCTCAACGGTCGCGATTCCTACACGGAATCCGTCCTTATCCCCTCCTACTTTTGCCTATAAATATGTGGTTTTACACCACTCTTAGGTACGATTCATAACCCTAATTCTCTCATCTTGTTCACATACTGACTTGGGCGTCGGAGTCCCTTTCCTTGCAGGCACCCCCCCCTTGTCTAAGGAGCTAAGCTGCCACATTCACCACCATACGCCACCGTACACATTCTACCGGAGTTGAGACCTTTTGGACCGTTCACAACAAATTTCAATATTGGATATTGGAGATTGAAAACTGGACATGAAAATGAGAAACCTTCAACCTCTATTTATACACAAACTATACCACCAAATACAGAATGTGTTTTTGAAATTCGAAAAATTCCCGCTTCGTAGGAGGGAAAATTCGAAAAATTCCCTCTATTAATTAAAACTGATCTTGGCAGATAAATTTTTCAACAAACAGACTGCAACTTCTGCAATAGCAGACTTCCACCACACGCAAAGGTTATCTAAGGCGGCTTATCATTCTTTTTTATATTTTAACTTAGGCGGTTTAGCATTTTCATCTACATAAAATTTGTTAATGACATGGAATAAGGACGTAGCCATTAGTTTGTGAATCAACGGTGGAAGGCTTCAATTATCTTTTGTCAAGTTTTTTGATTTGTTCGTAGGGTACTGTTTTGTTGGTGGTGGGGCCGTGGGAAGGTCAAATGAAGAGGGACAAATTGACAAAAGACTAGTGTATCGTCATGTAAATAAAGGAAAATGGCTGTGAAACGGGATTTGTTGTCAAAATGGCCTCATACATCTTTTTTTTTTACAATAAAAATGGCTCCATACTATCATTGTGTTTGTTTTACGGTATTTATATTTATTAAAGATGTATAATACTCCCTCCGTCCCTAATTATAAGATCTCTTTTGACCACTGCACGTACGCCAATGCACAATTTTGATCGCCAATATCTTTAATTATTTAGTAGTAAAAATTTATAAAAATTTGATATTTTGAAAATACTCATCAAAACAAATCAAACAAGATCTTATATGCTAATATTTACATCTATATATTATTAGAAAAATTCGGTCAAAACATGATAGATGAATAGTAAAATTTAGTCAAAATGAGTCTTATATTAAGGGACGGAGGGAGTAGTTTGTTTTTGGTAAGAAAAATGTGTAATAAATTTAATAGTGTTTCCTTTCAAAAGAAAATTTAATAGTGTTACATTTTCTCACATAAAAAAAATAGTACATTTTTTTTAAATTAACATACATATATTTTTATATAACTAAATAGAGGAGGGCTCAAAAAAGATTTTTTTTTTTATTAAAGATGGATATGGGTGCAATTACCATCTTATCAATGGTCAATACTCAATATCACATTTACAATGACAAATCATTAGTATGTTGAACTTTATCAAAAAATTCAATTACAGGTGAAAAAAATGGAGGCAGTTAAAGAAGTAATCATATCTACCACAGAAGTTGCCAATTTAGTCTTTTCTCCACTATACATCTATCTCAACGAGTTTGTGTCCAAAATTACTGAAAACAAAAACAATGTTTCCCCTATGAAAGGTATCATCTGTTCAAGGAATTTTAGTGCCAATTTGTCTGCAGAAATATGCAATGAACACTTTTTAGTTCCAAAAATACCCTATAAGGCACAGACACCAATAAGAGCATAAGAATATTTCTTAACTAAAAGACAAAACAAGTTCAAAACTTAACCCTCTATTCATTCAGCTCCAACCTCTCTACATCAGGTAACTGAAATGATGGTTCAGGGCATATCTCATCTGAATGACGTCTCCGCGAAGATGAACTACCTGAAAGCTTCAAACTACTCTTTCCTTCTAATTTTGTACCAGAAGCTGCAGGGGCAGTGGTTACATCAGATGAACTCTCAAGCCAGCTACCAAACAATGTAGCATTCCAAGAACCTCTAGAAGAGGTTGCTTTAAGCTGCGCAGAACTCAAACCTTCTTCTCTTACAACTTTTAAAGGGTTTTCTAAAGCCTTGAGAACATATCTCATAGGTGGTTCTCTTGAATGTTTCGGGTTTAGGAAAGACCTTGCAACAATGGCTATTGCCCACACTTCCCCTACAAAATCCTCATCCTCAACCAGGGATGGCTCAACAATTGCAACCTCGTTGTCATACATACCAAAGCAAGTGAGAATATAATCAAGCCATTCCTTTAACTCCTTCTCACTGGAGAAAATGTGAACAAATATTAGCTAAAAATCTTACTTCTCCATATGGCTTAGTCAATTACAGAGAATACATTCACAAATTGAACTTGTTCCCAACCTTGTTCTTTTCAACTCTATTTGAGTAGCAAGCGAATAAATACTCACAAAAATAAAGTAATGTATCATATCAGTTCTCAAAACTGAATGGTTTATCAAAACAAAAATATAAAATAAAAGATAAAAAAGCAAGAAGGGAGATCCAAATATACCTGTGAACAAATGGTGGAATACATTCATGATGAAGATAAAATATGGCCTCTGCTGCTCCAGTAGCAATTTTCAACCTAGTAATCCAGTCCAATGACTGCAAATTGCCATCTTCGGATGTGGTGTTTTTGAAGAACACACAATTAGACATATTACCTTTCGGCATATGTTTATCCACCAGGAACTTATCTGTCTCATTTTCTATGCAATCACCTAATAAGGGACCATCCTTTTTCATTGACTTCATGTCGATCCTTTTGAGAAAGTCTGACAGGAAAGGTCCATTTAGCATGTTGCTCCCAATTAAAAAATTATTTAAGTTTTTCAACCCTATAGAATCAAGAACACCTCTGGAGAAATAATTCTCACCGAGATCGAGGTCAACCAAACCTATCAAATCAAGAATAACAACATTGGAGAAATAATTCTCACCAATATCAAGGTCAACCAAACTACTAGTAAGACCTCTCGATTTTGCAGGCAAAGAACTGAGTTTACTAGCATAACTTCCAGCAGAAATTCCTGTAGTTTGCTGTGATGGAGATGATACTTCTAACTTCTGAGGCAAAGTAATTTGTTGAGTAGCATGAATACCACTATTCACTTGTTGGTTTTCTTGTAATTGTTCATCTTCTTCTTCCTCATCCTTTTTATGATGCAACAAATACCTAAACGACGGAAAACATGTTCCAGGTTTTGGGCAATCAATAAAATCCCAACGATTCTTTGCCATGCAAATTACTATTTCATATAGATGATCATCGGTGCACAACAATCGAATTTGAACTATAGCATCACCAAACTTATCTCCTAAGATGTTTTGAAATGTCGATGGCGAATGGTATTCAGGATCTTCTGATATATCTTTCGGAAAAATGTCGGCATTTGCAAGCATCAGATAAATGTCAACAGCATCATTCCCATAATAGTTAGATATGACTGTTCCAACATATTCGCTAAATGAGAGTTCCGAGCATGTCCCGTGTTTCTGCCATTGTAACTTCCAAAAGTCTTCATTGTCCATCGTAAAAGATGGCCAATGAGTGATCATTTTTGACTTTAAGGTTTGAGAAATCTAAAAAAATAAAATTCAAAGTTAAAAAACATGGTGCATTGAAAAATAAAAGACATAAGTATCAAACAACGAAGTTATACTTACATATGGCAATTGACTATTATGTGGATCGGGACAATTTATTGCGCCATTTTCAATTTGATAATCAGTTGGAAACAAGCCGTGAAGACTAAACTTGTTCTCAACAACATCAATCTTGCACTTTCCAGGATTCTTCTCAGCACAGTAGGTAGGCGACCACAGCTGATAATACTCGTAATACTCAAATGCTGATTCGCCCACCGTAAAGAACATATTCATCAACAGAAACAGCCCAATAAAAGGTATCCTGCAAGAATCATCAACAATAAATTTTGTTGGCTAAATACGTTTGCTACTAATGTAATGAAATTACACTGCTTGTGGTGAATTTCCACTTTCATGCATGCTGAAGGAGGAATAGAAACTTGACGCGTCAAAAAAGTGATGCCTTGCTTCACTGTACCTTAGAGAGTTTCTGGGCTTAGAAAATGAAGTTCCAGCCACCAAATCATCAGAAGCATATGGGCTTTTTGTCTGGAACGCACTGTCTGTAAGTTTAGATCCTGGTCTAACTGGGTTTAAACTAAGATCGACATCTCCCTGCTTCTCTAAATCAGAGTCCTAAAGATCAACAACGCATACATGTGTTAAAATTATCGATATAAAACAGAGAAAGAGAAGAGATAAACAATGGAGGCTAGGATTTACAATAGAAAGAGAAAGAGAAGAGATAAAACATATAGTTCAAGAACAACAACAATCCCTAATTAGAGCCAATTTACACTAAACAGCATCAAAAACCTAAAACGGAGTTTCTAAGCCAAAAATCCTATACCTCAAACATAAGAGCGATGAATGAATCCTACACCTTAAACTCAAAAGAACAATATATGAATCCAAAAGCCAAAAATCCTATACCTAAAATAGTTTCTACACAAACAATATATGAATCCTACACCTTAAACTCAAAAGAACATCAACAAAACTGTAAACTGTAAATTAAGCAAATTAAAACAGCGAAGGACACAAATTGAAAGAGAAAAAGACACGACCAAAATCAATCGAAAACAAAAAGGACATCAACAAAACCGCAACAGAAACTCCAACATCAGTCATTCCAATTTCCAACTGAAATATTTTATTTTTCAAAACTCTAAGTTCTAACAAATTGTCATACACTTCAATTCATGTGAACATAAGAATAAACCAAAGAAGAGTAACCAAGAGATAAATCAAGGGGGAAAATAACAAGATGTTGAAAACCGCGATGTGCAACGATTCGAATAGTGTACAAAATACAATCCTGAAAAACACCAACAACAAAAAAAAAAAGAACTTTTTTATTTTCACCAATCAGTGAAATCACCAAATCAGATCAAATCTCAAAAATTCAAAATTAACCAAACTTGTAAGCAATTTTTCATTCATATTCATAGCAACATTTTCCATTAAGAAAAATTACATGAAGTAATGCAAATTAATTTACAGATCCATATTTTGATATTCACCATATTCCCAATTAACACATACAAAAAACAAAGTACAAAAACAATGAAGATTCCTTATACAGTTTGAAGCTTCTTCCCCAAAAAGTGAAGTTCCAAAACAAAACAAAAAAAACAAAAAGTTGAAATATCAAGTAACAGATTCAACAAAGTAAAGTGAAAATATGAATTAACAACAAAAATTATTCATCATACAAAATTAACACAAAACAAACAAAAACAAAAACTTTAGAGTGCGATTCAAAACCGGACCTGTATGTAAATAAGCAATATATGAATCCTACACCTTAAACTCAAAAGAACATCAACAAAACATGCATGAACAACAAGCATCAAAAACCTAATTAGAGCAATGAATGTTCGATTACAGCATCAAAAACCTAAAACAGTTTCTACGCAAACAATATATGAATCCTACACCTTAAACTCAAAAGAACATCGACAAAACATGCATGAACAACAAGCATCAAAAACCTAATTACAGCGATGAATGTTCGATTACAGCGTCAAAAACCTAAAACAGTTTCTACGCAAATAATATATGAATCCTACACCTTAAACTCAAAAGAACATCAACAAAACATGCATGAACAACAAGCATCAAAAACCTAATTAGAGCAATGAATGTTCGATTACAGCATCAAAAACCTAAAACAGTTTCTACGCAAACAATATATGAATCCTACACCTTAAACTCAAAAGAACATCTACAAAACATGCATGAACAACAAGCATCAAAAACCTAATTAGAGCGATGAATGTTTGATTACAGCATCAAAAACCTAAAACAGTTTCTACGCAAATAATATATGAATCCTACACCTTAAACTCAAAAGAACATCAACAAAACATGCATGAACAACAAGCATCAAAAACCTAATTAGAACAATGAATGTTCGATTACAGCATCAAAAACCTAAAACAGTTTCTACGCAAACAATATATGAGTCCTACACCTTAAACTCAAAAGATAGAAGAGGTAACAAACCTGAGCGCGAGTGAGAACGAGAACGTGCTTTGATTTGATTGAAATGATAGAAGAGGTAACAAACCTGAGCGCGAGTGAGAACGAGAACGTGCTTTGATTTGATTGAAATGATAGAAGAGGTAACAAACCTGAGCGCGAGTGAGAACGAGAACGTGCTTTGATTTGATTGAAATGATAGAAGAGGTAACAAACCTGAGCGCGAGTGAGAACGAGAACGTGCTTTGATTTGATTGAAATGATAGAAGAGGTAACAAACCTGAGCGCGAGTGAGAACGAGAACGTGCTTTGATTTGACAGCAGCATCAGTTCCACTGATTCGACCATCACCGTCTGAATTTTTTGTTGTGAAAAACGCCATGTTCGTGTGGAGTTGAAGATGAAGGAGAAGAAGAAGGAAGAAAGAAAGAAAGAGGGAAATTGAAGAATTGTTGTTTCTAATTCTGAATTCCGCGAATTCGGAATATATTTGAGAGGGAAACGAATGTTAGAACTAATTAAAGTAAGTAATTAGAGTAAGTAATTAAAATACTCCCTCTCTCCCAAAATGTAAGCAAAAATTGGTCAACAAAAGTGAATGTATCTAGTCTAAATTTTGAACCAGATACATTCACTATTATTGACCAACTTTTACTTACATTTTGGGACGGAGGGAGTATGTAATTAGAACTAGACATAGTTCAAAAATTTAATCGAAGTTCAACTAGATTGAATATTTTTTATTAAATAGATATTTTAAATAAATATATAAATAATAATAATAATAATAATAATAAACTAAATGTCATACAATATTCATAATTTATACTATTAAAAATAAAATAGAGTCATCATAAAATAGTTTAAGTGGTAAGAACTAAAATATTGGTTGAGTAAGGAGAGGTCTAAGGTTCTGAAGGGAGCATTTATATCAAGTAGTCTTCGGTTCCTATTTTTTTTCAACCACTTACACTTACTGAGTCAGCCCCATAGTATAAGAAAAAAAAATTAACTTTTTATCCTATAATATAAAAAAAAAAAAAAACACAAATATTTACATTTCAAAAAAAAAAGTTTACTCTCTTTTATCTTTTCCATAACCAATTTATTAAAAATTAATTAAGTAAATGTAAATTAATCAAAATGTGATTAAATATTTTTCTCTTGTGTACACAAACTAGAATACTAAATATTCTAGTATTTCTTATTATGACTCGATAATTTTATTTTTAATATACTGTATATATATATATATATATATATATATATATATATATATATATATATATATATATATATATGTTCCAAACACATAGTATTAATAATAACACTGATATGTTTAGTTTAGGTTTAAATATAATTGATTTTGATAAAATTGATTTTGGTAGTATTGTTTTTATCATAATTGAGTTTAGAAAAATTGATTTATGTTTGGATAAATTCAACTAAAAGTGAGTTGAACAGTTAACTTCAGTGCAAAAATTAATTTTAAAGTCAAAAGTTACAATTTATAGCTTCAAGCAGAATCAATTATATTTTACAAAAAATAAACATATCAGAATCAATTCTACACGTCCAAAATTAATTATAACCCTTCCAAAATTAAAACCAAACACACACTTAGCTTGTTATATTATCTATTTATTCATTGGTTAAAGCAATTTACTCGGTTTTCCTATCTTCATTCATACTATCAGATTAGAATTCATTCATAAATAAACATGTTGTGTTTGTACTTTGTATTGTACTACTAGTAATGATTTAGTCTATGAAGCTCAGATACTTGATACGATACGGACACGATACGATACAGATACAACGATACGTGAAAATTTTAAAATTTAAGATACGATACGAGTAGGATACTCCAATAAAAAATTAAATATATAAATGAAAAATATATAAAACATAATTAAAATTGATAATAAAGAAATATTTACATTATTAAAATTACAAAACAAGTAAATTATATATCTTAAATACTATCTAAAAAGAGTCATGCGCATCTCCACTGATGACCTATAACTTTGTCACTCCTTTCATATATTTTTCATCTTTCTTTGACAAAAGTTTAAAATTTGTATGCACATTAACCAAATCATTAGTTCTTTTGAATTCATTTTATTTATTTTCAAAGAATGAATAAAATATAAACACTTGATACTTCTCTGATACGCATCGGGAAGTATCTGACAAGTATCATAAAAGTGTTGACTTTTTTTATTTAATTTAATAATTGGATACTTCCCTGATACGTATAAGGAAGTATAGAGAAGTATCTGACGCGTATCGATATCAGATACGGTATCTGACACGATACTTGATCAATTTTTGAGTATCGGGGCTTCATAGGATTTAGTATTTGTTAATTGTTGATTAATGAATGTGCTTCTATTTTATAATTATATTTTTTTTTGAGCTTAGCAATAATTTTTTATAAATTACATATATTAATATAAGCGGTACGAATGAATTATTTTAAATCATAGTCACCACCTCTTGCCCTCTTGGTTAGAGTGGTTGACTTGGAATACTAGAACGAGTTAAAGAAGAGGAAATTAAGAGGTCAAACTCTGACCGACTAACTAGTATTATCAACATAACATATTAATTGTAATTTGTATTCTAATGGTGTCTAACTTGACATCTATATACTTTTTGTAATTGGTATTTTGCTCTACTATGTGGTCGTCTAGCAAACAATATTATACTACTGTGTCATATGTATTTCTTCCTAAAAAGTTGATAGAGAAACTTGTGTAAAAGAAGAGAGTAATAAATAGTTAAGAGTATAATAAGAAAATTAGCATTAAATGTTATATTGATATTGTAAAACGACTTATATTTTGATACTCCCTCCGTACCACAATATAAGTTGTTTTGGGAAAAAAATTTGTACCAAAATATAAGTCGTTTTACAATACCAATACAACATTTAATGCTAATTTTCTTATTATACCCTTAACTATTTATTACTCTCGCTTCTTTTACTTCTATAATTTATTTTTTTCATACCATTAATGAAGGACAATTTTGTAAACTAACTCATAATTTATTTTTTTTCATACAACAAAGATTACATTTCTTAATTTGTGTGATATGATCAAAACGACTTATATTTTGGTACGAAGAGAGTACAATTTTTTTTCCCCAAAACGACTTATATTGTGGTACAGAGGAAGTAGTAGTTAATGATGATGACCAACAGTTCCTGTAATTTTTACAAACACCGAGACACGTGAATCACCAATTAGTAATAAGGTGATCTTTACTTTTTTTTCAATTTGTTATCTAAACTCTAAATCTCATTTACACATATTTCTTAAAATATTACTGTACTCCGTAATAAAAAAGGTGCAGGCATAATGGCATATAGTAACAAAAAAAATATGTTGGTATAGATAATTTTTTTGTTTTTCTTAAAAAGTTAAAAAAAGAAATCGTTAATTTTTAAATCTATTTTACGAAATTAAAATTTGTTGATATTCAGTCGTCTCGTAAAATAACTTAAGTGATATGAGCTGAGAGATACATGAGTTGAGTAGGGAAAGATTCAGGATCAACTTTTGACGGAATTAATTTATATTTCTGATGTACCAAAAAAATATCAATACTCAATTAAATTTTGTTTATAGATTTTTTTTTTCTTTTTTCTTTTTTCATAAATATATTTCACATCTCTCTATTTATTAGTATCCAATTTTGTTTACTTCATATTTTCACCATCGGGAAATAATATTCATTTATCACGGTTTATTTTTATTTTTTTTGGTATATAGATGAAATGACAAAGTTACTATAAACTCACACAAATAAAATAAAGCGGTCAATGATCGAACCCCGATAATGGACGTCCGACCTAACAATTTCGACATATTCTACCAGTTAAGCTACGATTTATGGACTCGGAGATAAACTCTCTATTTATTGTTGTCGTGCATGATTAGTGCAGACTCGAAGAGTTTGACTTAAAATTATATAGTCGGGCATTGGTTGACATTAAAAAAAAAAATGTAACGAATGTTGTACGCATAGATATACAAGCATATAAAATTTGCAACAGACGAGATAATATTTAAACAACTTACTACCTATAAAATAAATTAATATTTAATAGAAATATTATACTAATATTGATATTTTAAAATATCACATAATAATTTTTTCCCATGTTATAATTTAATAAATATATTTAATTAATACACTTAAATTTTTTATTTAGAAACATTAAAAAAAAACAGGACAATAAAAAATTAACAAAAATATATTTTTGTCATGGAAAACACACTTAAAAATTTCGATAATTTTTTTTGACACAATTCAATAAAAAAACTTAATATTTGTAAAAACGTTAAAATAAATTAAAAACACGGAACAATCATATGACATTGATAAATAACCCAAGGGGTGTGGTTGAGCGGTTGTGGCTCATCCTCCCTTAACCAAGGGTCGAGGGTTCGATTCTCACCTTGGGCATGGAGCAGCTTTAAATCCTTGGGCCAGCTATCCCACCCATCGAGGTGCCTCTAATCTAGCGAGGGAATAGTCACTGCGTTCAACAAGAAATAAATATACGTTACTGAGAAAAATATACATGAAACATTGTACCAATATATATATATATATATATATATATATGAGGAGGGATCCGTTGACTCCAGGAGTTACTCTGAGATGAATTTTACCGATCTAACCGTCCAATTAAAAGTTTTTATTGAATAGATGAACTATACAAGTTTTTATAAAATTCTAAAATTATTTGATACATCATTAAATAATTTCAAATGAACGTATAATAAGTTATAAAAAAAGTAAATGTCAATGCTTGGATGGGATAGCTACGAATTTCGGATTTATATAAAAATGTGTGCACTTGATCGTTGATATATAGTGATAATAATCAACGGTTGAATCCGTAAAATTCATCGTGAATAATGAGATACTAAGCGAAGTAACTCATCTCAGAGTTACTCTTGGAGTCGGATCCCTCATATATATATATATATATATATATATATATATGAAACATAACAAATTATATGTGCATGTGTATAAACATACCAAAAAAACAAAGGAGTGCAGTGCAGATATTTTATAAAAACATCAAATTAGTATTTTCTAAATATTGTTAAAATTCTATTATATTGACTTTATTTAATTATTATAATTAACATATTTAATGAATAAAGTATTATAAAAATTGTTTCATGAGTTTAGCTTAATTGGTTGGACATATTACACAAAAGTGCAGAGATCTATGTTCGAACACAGATATGCCCACTTATTCATTTTTAAAGGGTGAACTTTTAGCCACTAGACTACCTGATCACAAAAAAAAAATTATAAAAACTACAACTGATTGCGGTGTAAATATTTTATTAATAAATTTTAAATATAAAATCATCAAATATTTTATAAAAATATTTATAATCTTTATAAAAATTTATTATATCAACTTTATTTATCTATTAATAAGTGAATGACTCGTGTAGAAATCAGATTCACTCTCATTATTTACGTACTTTATTTTAAAGTGTGTACAATTATAAACAGCGAGACGTAGGGAGTAATAGATAGACGATGGGCCTGCGCCTGGGTAAGAAAAACAAATAAGTAGGGTTTGGGTGCCCCAATTCTAACCTAGACAAAATAAAGCCGAGAGAGATATTTCTGAGCAGAACACGAACACGATCGAAGATGGACTCCAAGGGGGGAAACAACAAGTCCTCTTCATCATCAAAGCAGAAGAAGAAGAAGGAGGTTAGCAGAAGCTATACTCCAATATCGTACTACAAGGCGGATTCCGTCATCAAACACCCTGGTCCGGTTATTAAGGGCAACTATGTTCCACTATCGTTGTACAAAACAACCGTCGTATACCAACCTGATGAATCAAAGATGGATATATATTTGTCGTCGTCGTCGTCAAATGAAGAAGCAAGTGCTAACCTGCAGCTCTTTAGAAAATATCGTCCAATATCGTTCTTATTCGAGATGGATCCCTCCGTCTCCATCCCTGGTGTTCGTATAAACTATCATACTCCACTACCCTCCTCCTCCTCCGTCCTCTCTCAATCAAATGTCATCTTTACTTGCTTTGCTTCCTCTCAATCTAAATCTCTTGTAAATGTTAGCTTTGATAGCTTTGGTTGCCACTCCTCTGAATTATCAAAGCAGCAGCAGCAGCAGCAGCAGCAGGTTTGCACCAGCAGAAACTCCTCTATTCCTGATAAACTGTTCATCACTCCCACCAAGTCCTCTTCTCAACCATTTAGCTGTTATGAAGATTCCTCGTCCTCTGAATCTAAATCTTCTAAATGGTCCTCTGAATCTAAATCTGACTCAGAGCACAGTATCTTTGGTTCCTCCGAGTCCTCTCAATCTAAATTTGACTCTGACTCTGATCAGCACCGTATCTTTGGTTCCTCTCAATCCAAATCTGAATCAAAGGTCATCTTTAGTTGCTTTGGTTCCTCCCAGTCTTCTAAATCAAAATCTGTGGCGGCGGCGGCAAATGTCAGCTTTGGTAGCTTTGGTTCCTCCCAGTCCTCTCTATCAAAGTTCATAAATTCCTTCAAATCAAAGGTTAGGGGCAGAAACTCCTCTATTCCCGATGAACTTGCTTTCTCTATCCTTTTAAATCTTTCCATAAAGCCATTGAAGCGCTTTGGATGCGTACGCAAATCTTGGTCCATTTTATTTGAAGACACTCATTTCATGACCTTGTACACCAAACATTTCATATCTCGTCACGGTTCTCATCATGATTATCATACATTTATTCACCTAAATCACACTGCTCATCGTACTGCTCGTAGACAGCTTCACCACTCTGAATTCCATTTGCTCAAGAACAGACTCCAATTAAATTTGCCATATCCACTTCAATGCTCTACCTATGGTACTTGTATTCTGGGCTCCACAAGTGTTAACGGCATTTTTTGTATCGGGCAAGATTTTCCATGCATGTCTATGACACCGAATTCTCGATATGCATTGTGCAATCCCCTTACTAATGAATTCATGGAAGTTCCTCCTAGCCCCGCTCAACTTACGCCAGAAGACCCTGACCCTGAATCGGGCATGTATATCCAACATACTTTTCACGGGTTTGGTTATGACAAACTTAGAGATGACTTTAAGATCATTCAGTATGTATCATTTAACGATACATATGTCTTTGATTGCTATTCTCTGCCAACAAGTTTTTTTGAGATATATAGTTTAAAAAGTAATTCTTGGACAATGATCCACATGGACAAAGATCTGTGTCATACTCGTTACGATTTTAGTAATTCTAAGGCATTTAATGGTCACGAAGTTTATCTGGATGGAGCGTGTCATTGGCTGGTTTTAGGACCTGTCATAGATCTTGATGTTATTACTGGTTTGACTCTCTTGTCGTTTGACCTGAGTGATGAGGTGTTCATTACAACACCCATCGGGGAAGAACCTTATTCTCCACGCTTTCCTCGTCATCGCTTGACAGCGTTAAATGGATCAATTGCTTTAATCTCAAATCATCACGATGATATTGTTTTTCACATATCTATTCTGGGTGAACTCGGTGTGAGTGAATCATGGACCAAACTATATATTTATGGCCCCTTACCTTCCATCAAATTGCCCCCAATTGGATTTGGGAAGATGGGATATATGTTTGTCAAAAAAAAAAATTGTGAAGTCGCCTATGTTGATTTGAGCACCCAAATAATTGAGGAGGTTGGTATTATTGCAGACCGAATGCATTCTATTGTCGGTCTTTACAAGGAAAGCCTTCAGAGGATCAAGTAACCAGTTCTTATTCTTCTTGTTTTCACCCGTAGGTATATAGTCTATGGTGATATGATCTCGTTTTATCAATCTAATTTAAAGGTTTAGGGCCTTTGCAATTTGCAAACTGATTGTGTTTTCTTTAATGAATGTGCTCCTATTTTACAAATTTATTTTTTGTTTTGAGTTTCGATATATTCTGCTTAATATATATATATATATATATATATATATATATATATATATATATATATATATATATATATATATATATATATATATGTGTGTGTGTGTGTGTGTGTGCGCGCGCGCGCGCTACCATTTTTCTTCTTCCTACATATATACACTTTGCGTGTCTTCAAATTCCATTTTCTCATTTAAAAACAAAATGCATTTCATAAATATACTATTATTTACTATTATCATTGACCTTGGAATTGGAACTCTTTAGTTCATCATTTTTAGATATGAATTTGTTTTTCTTTCTTTATTATTATTATTACTGTATTGTGTTACTGTTGGTGCTCCCCTATTATTTTGGAGGCAGAGGAGTTTATTCAATTTCAAATGTCTCATTTTCAAGACCCTCCGTTGTAAATATTGGAGCTATCTTCACATTTGATTCCTCCATTGGTAAAGTTGCTAAACTTTTGCCATGGAACAAGGCAACAAGCTGTCATTGATGTCAATTCCAATTCATCCATTCTTCATTCAACTCAACTTATTCTTCATATGCAAACTTCCAATTGTAGCGGTTTTGATGGCATGATTCGAGGTAATAATCTAATCTAATGTAGTCCCTACTACCTGCCTTTAATTCACACTATTAGATTAGAATACATTCATAAATAAACATGTTGTGTTTGTACTTTGTATTGTACTACTAGTAATGATTTACAATTTGGACGAAATGGTGTGTCTGCGTTAGATGATGCGTTGTAGAATCTTCTATAAGGCAGGAATCAAATCAGAATCTGATGTTGATAGACATGAAATCACCACTTTGCTTGTGAGTGTTGCCATGATGCAGTCTAGGGTTTTCGGTTTTCATGCACATTCTAATTCTGGATTTATGATCTTCAAAGTAGCGCGTTATCTTGGAATGATGCAGGAGGGTTATGTTTGGATAGCTACAGACTGGCTTTCAACAGTTCTAGATTCTGCTTCTCTTCCTTCGGAGACAATGGATACTCTGCAGGGAGCACTTGCTTTGCGCCAGCATACGTCTGATACTGACAGGAAGAAAGCTTTTATACCCAGGTTGAACAAGTTAACCGGTGGTTCCTTGGGGTTAAATTCTTATGGCCTCTGGGCTTATGATTCTGTTTGGCTCATTCGGAGATGGCCTAAAAAATCCTAGCTACACAGAACTTGTCAATTTAATAACCGCTGGTGTAAGTACAACCTAATAAACCAAATAATCTACGTATACTAACACTCTTTAGCTTTGCTAATTCTTTTATTTATGCCATACAGGATTATCGATGGAGCTGTTGGTGACATTGCTATTGTCACAAATAGGACAAGGATTGTAGATTTTACACAGCCATATGCTGCATTAGGACTTGTTGTGGTAGCTCCTTTTAAGAAGATCAATTCCGGTGGTTGGTCTTTCATGCAGCCGTTCAAACCTTTTATGTGTGCATTGTGACTTGCTTGTTTCTTCTTTTTCGTTGGAATAGTTGTATGGATTCTGGAGCAGAGAATAAATGATAAGTTCAGAGGTCCACCTGAACAACAACTTCTAACCATCATATGGTCGGTTATTGGTTTGATCATCACCTGCTATGCTTTGCTACATAGTTGTTAGATTTTCGGGATATGATTTATCTTCGTCTTGAATATGCAGTCTCAATTGTTTCTGATTCATCTATTTTTATCATGCATCAGGTTTCAGGTTTAGCCCGTCGACTCTATTTTTTCCCACAGTAAGTAATACTCCAGTAACTTTTGTTTGTTGAAACTTCAGTCAACATAATGACACAACTTAATTCGGGTTTTTTCTTCACTATTTTTACAGGAGAGAATACAATGAGTACTCTTGGTTGTCGTGTGGTACTCATATGGTTTTTTGTGCTTTTGATCATTAATTCCAGCTACAGTTCAAGTTTAACATCCATACTCACGGTGCAGCAGTTATCTTCATCTATCAGTGGCATAGATAGTTTAAAAGCTTGTGATGAACCTATAGGGTTCCAAGTGGGTTCATTTGCGGAGTTACTTGACTGAAGATGTTGGAATATCCAAATCCAGACTTGTTCCCTTCGGTTTGCCAGAAGAATATGTTAAGTCACTTCAACTTGGTCCTAAAAAAGGAGGTGTTGCTGCAATTATAGATGAACGACCCTATGTCGAAATATTCTTATCAACCCAATGCACATTCAGGACTGTAGGTCAGGAGTTCAACAGAATTGGGTGGGGTTTTGTAAGTATCTCTACTGTTTAGATCAATACTCAATGGGGAAAAGAATATTTGAATGTGTTGTAAACCACTATTGAACCGAACAAGAAAGAGATCTGTAAATATCTGTCCTTTTTCCTTATATTTTCCCAATCAAATACATGTTTATTGTTCTCATTAATATATGGTATATATGCATGTACCTAACTCATCCTCATCTAGTGTATTCAATATCATTTTCTATAAGACTCGTTTTGCTTTTATTCTATTAGCATGATATTAGGGTATGTTCTTCATATCTATGATTAGATTATCATTATTTGTTCTTTATATATGTTTTTCATATCTTGAATGGAAAATCCGAATCATCAAATGACATCATCTGTATATTTCATTGCATCTGTGTTCTTCCTTTCCAATTCAACTTGTTTACCAATGTGGGTTGTTAATATATGCATTTGACTAACTCATCATCCTGAGTTTGTGTTGACGATGTTCTAATTAGAAACTCATTTTTTTTTCTCCGTTCTAGGCATTCCCCAGGGACTATCCTATGGCGGTGGATTTGTCAACTGCCATTCTACAACTTTCAGAAACTGGTGACCTGCAGCGGATTCATGATAAGTGGATGACGTGAAGCACCTGTAGTTTAGACAACACAGAAATTGAGTCAGATCGACTTCAGCTCAAAAGCTTTTAGGGTCTATTCATCATTTGTGGGATGGCTTGCTTTATTGCTCTCTTCATACATTTTTTGCAGATTATGTTACAGTTAAGACATTCAGCTCCTTCTGAATCTGATTCTAATGTTAGCCCAATTCAAAGATTTCTTTCACTCATTGACGAGAAGAAAAGTTCATCAAGGAATGAAAGAAAGAGGAATGGAGATGAAATATCAGCTGAAGATCAACTCGGAAGGCAATCAAAGAGGCTACAAGGAGTAACAGTAGCATTATTCAAATAAAACAATTTACCTTTCTATGTGGCTTATATGCAATTATTGGCCTATTTTTGTGATTGACATTTCTTTTGATAATTTTTTTCAGGAAAGTGTGAATGAACTAATGGAGTTAAAAGGTGGTAAAAAGAAGTCTAGCAGTAGTAAATCCTTTTTATACGAAGCCCATCTTGATTACATCATTGAAGACCTTTGACCAAACGGTGGTGTGGAAAAATTCAAATCTCCTGATTACTCAAACGTAAATTTCCATTTCAATTCCTTTCATAAATGTTAAAATTATAGTATTGTTTAGATTCATTGGTTTTATTTTGTTTTCTAACACCCTTTTTTCTCTAATTTTGCAGTGCATCCACAAGCCATCCTGAGATTTCTGGGTTGTTGTGTTATAGTTTTTAGGTATCCATGCTATATTTAGAACTTCTCTTCCCATGTTGAACTCTGTTTTGGTTATGCTTTGATTTTAACAAATTTTCTTGCAATTCAGCGAATTGCAAATCCATTTCAATATCCTTCGTTTGTTGCAAACAAATGGTACTACTTCACTTATCGCGTTCTGTTATGTTTTTGTGGATGGTGAACTGATCCGTTCTGTCCATGCTATATTTAGAATTTCTCTTCCCATGTTGAACTCTGTTTTGGTTATGCTTTGATTTTAACAAATTTTCTTGCAATTCAGCGAATTGCAAATCCATTTCAATATCCTTCGTTTGTTGCAAACAAATGGTACTACTTCACTTATCGCGTTCTGTTATGTTTTTGTGGATGGTGAACTGATCCGTTCTGTTATTTATATACTATATTATATTTTTACTAAACTTTGAGATCAATTTTGATGAAAAAGATTCAATCTTTGTATAAGAATTAAAAGGGTTTTTTGTTTGTTTTTGGATTTAGCTGTGTTTGTTTGATTTGCTTTTGATAAATTTATGTGCTTTTGATTCAGAAATGAAAATGGTTGTTATTGTTTTGTTTTTACAATCATTATCTATCAGAGTTTGGACATTTTCTGCAAGTGCTTCCTATATGCAGCCACCTCTTGAATCAAGGTCTGTACTTCAACTTTTTGGATCTATTTTTTTTTTTGGACTCTCTCACTTTTTCATTTTTTTCTTCCACCGTTGTTTATGTTAATTTTGTTTGCGATTTCAACCTTAATTAGGTTTTGATTTTGTTTGTTGAGGATGTTGAAGGTCTAATTGTTACCATTGAATTGAAAGGTGTTTTTAGTAATGAGGTTGCAAATTTTCTTCTATCCCCTTAATTTATTTCAGTAAAAGCTATTGTTTTTTGCTCTTTCAGTTTTTGATGGTTTCTCTCAATCTCAAAGGTGAATTGATAATTTGTGATTTTGATTTTTAGGGTGTTGAAGAAAGTTGATTTGGCACACTATTTTCAGTTAGTGACTACACGTCTACACCCCACAAGAAGGTAAACTTACTTCTTTTTTGTTAAAGTTATGAAAACTTTCATTTTCCTCATATATAGGATAGAATTTCACTTAGTTATTGTATTAGTTTTAAAGAATTGGACACTGATTATGTAGTGATTCTTTTGTGCAACATAACTTATTAGCTTTAGTATTCTGCTTATAGGATTTATTTGATATAAATGAAAAGACACCAACTTATTCTGCTTCTGATAATCGATAAATTCAATAAATTTAGCAGACCCAATACTACTAAATACTTACATATTAGTTACCCAAAACTCTAATATTTTGACAAATTTAGTGGATTAGAATATAATTTGAGTCTGTCTATTTTCACTTCAATTTCATCTCTTAGAGAAAACTCTCAATGAAGTTTGGCAAGTTTAGGTCTACCATAGAAACAAGTGTAAACTATGTTTTTTTCTTTTTATTTAATCATGTAGATGGTTCATAGTTGGTTAACCTATTGATTGATTATAGATGTTCTTTTATGGAAGTGAGTTCCATACAAAGTTAGAATGGTGACATTGAAGTACAATTGAAAGCTGTGGTTGCAGCAGTTTTGGTTGAAAAAATGTAACAATTTCAATTTCTATTAATTTGTTTTGTTGTATTTTGCCTTTAATTATAATTCAAGAAGCATGCTTTAAGTTTCTATGCATTTGTTTTGTTGTATAGGTAATTTCTTTTAGCTTAATGAAGAAGTTCCATCCAAATGAGAAGAAAATATTTATTTCTTTTGTATAGCCAACTCTATGTCATGATTTTTTTTTTTGACTATTAGTACTTTTATCACAAATTTTTGGATTATAGGATTTGGTCATGTTATTGAATTAAATTGAATCTCAAATTGGAAGCTTTATTATGATGTATGCAATGGTTAAGAGCATTTGTCTAAGTCTGTTTAGTGTTGTTAAGATAATAAAAATGCAATGTCGTATTTACTGTTGCATTCTGTCTTTTGGTTTGATGTAAACCAAGTTGTAAGTAGTTGATTCGTTTTATTATCCATATGTTCAGCTGTTGAGCACGAGCTGTTTGTTTACAATGGATATATCTAATGTTTCTTAGTGGCTGAAGCCTGAGGCTCAAAGGCTATAATGCTGCTATTGGACCTTGGTTATCTTTGTGCATTATATGCCCATTAGAAACAATGATAGGAAGGGAATTATAATATAGATATTAGACACCTAAGGTGTCTCTGTGTTTTTAGCAGTAGAAATTTGTTGCAATTTTAAAGATGAACTTTTAGATGAAAAGCTTCGTCATTCACACATCTAGTCTCAAGAAAACTTGAACATTTTGCCCTTACACCCCTCATGCTTGGGGGTTGTGGATTGTGGATTGTCCTAAAATATTAAGCTCATTATGAAATATTTAAGATCCTAAACCACACTATGGCCTAGCTATATTTTACCTAGCACATGTAATCTTTGGCCCATTATTATTCCCTTTCTCGGCTCATTATTATTGTCCTCATATCGTATGAGTATGACACTCATTTGCGACTATTTGAGATAGTTTCACCCACTAACCTTATGGTAACGAGCACGTACTATGAGTGTTGACTTCCATGGGTTATCCGGCTAAAATGGTGGATCTAATTATGAGATGTGTGTCAACTGTGTCCTACCAAATTCTCATTAATGGTCAGCCGAGCTCATCCTTCTCTCCTCACAGGGGTTTGAGACAAGGCGATCCTTTATCTCCTTACCTGTTTGTTTTATGTGCAGATGTTCTCTCAGGTCTAATTCACAAGGAGGTGGCAGCAAACAATATTCATGGAATCAAAATTGCTAGATCAGCACCTCAAATCAGTCATTTATTCTTTGCAGATGACAGTCTCCTTTTATCTCGCGCCAGCAGAGAGGAAGCTAGGAACATCATGAAAATTCTTGATAGGTACCAAGAAGCTTCTGGCCAGGTGGTCAACCTTGATAAATCTGAAGCATCCTTTGGCCGAAATGTGCCAAATGAAGACAAAGATACAATCTGTGATATGATGAGAGTAAAGGCGGTGGAAGCTCAGTCAAGGTATCTTGGATTTCTAGTTCCTTTTGGAAGATCCAAGAAGGTTATTTTTGCTGGTGTTATGGATAGAATTTGGAAGAAGTTAAAAGGTTTGAAGGAGAAGTTCTTATCGAGGGCTGGGAAAGAGACTCTAATTAAGGCTGTCGCGCAAGCAATCCCAAACTACATTCTCAGTTGCTACAAGTTACCCGAGGGATGCTGCCATGATATTGATTCTATGTTGGCCAAGTTTTGGTGGGGTTCAAGTGCTGATAGCAAAAAGATCCACTGGATGAGTTGGGAAAAGTTATCAAAAGCAAAGAACAAAGGTGGAATGGGTTTTAGGGGCTTCAGATCCTTCAACAAAGCTCTTTTGGGAAAACATTGTTGGAGATTATATTCTGATCCTGATTCTCTTTTGAGTAAAGTGTTGAAAAGCCGGTACTATCCTAGAAGCTCTTTCAAGGATGCAACAATTGGCTATCAGCCCAGCTACTGCTGGAGGAGCATTCTTAGTGCAAGAGATGTGTTGGAGAAGGGGAGTAGATGGAATATAGGCAACGGAATGTCCACAAAACTCTGGAAGGATACTTGGCTCTCTGATTTCAACAAAATTCGGTCAAGAAATGAGAATTGTAGGCTATCTAATGATGCTTATGTTGCTGATCTAATTGATGCTCACACCAAAAATTGGAATAGGACCCTTATTTTCAATTCCTTTTCCCATAATGAGGCTATGAAAATTGTTAGTACTCCCCTTTCTGTTTCCTTACCTACTGACAAAATCATCTGGCATTGGGAGAAAGATGGAATCTACTCTGTTCGGTCTGCCTACCATCTCCTCTGCAGCGAAAAAGATAGTTCCCTACCAGGCCTGTCGTCATTTAGAGATGATAACTTGTGGAAAGAAATTTGGAAAGCTAATATTCCGAATAAAATTAAAAATTTCATGTGGCGCTTAGCTAGGAATATTCTGCCAACAAGAGCAAATTTACAAAGAAAAGGTATTATTCTTGACACATCTTGCCCTCTTTGTCATAATTCTGATGAAAATGCTCAACACTTGTTTATGCAATGCAACCTCTTAAAATTGGTGATGTTTGCTTCTCCCCTCGGGTGCCATCCACCTTTGAATACTGATTTGAAATGCTGGATTTTGGAATGGCTGACCTGCCCTGATAAACTTGGTGCTCAACTGTTCTGCACTACCCTTTGGAAAGTCTGGTTTGCTCGAAACCAAGTTGTGTTTGAAAACTCTGCTCTTGATCCTGTGATGTTGGCACAGGCTGCTAGACAAGCTGTCCTTGAATTCAATGAGGCTAATTTGCAACGCCGGACAGTGCAAGAATGCACAAATGGGAGACATTCTGCTCCTCCCATTCCTTTGTCTTTTTCCATGTTTGTCGATGCAGGGTGCTTCTTAAATGCGCAGACCGGATGGGGCCTGGTTCTTAAAAATCAAAGTGGTACTGTTATGATGAGCGCTTGTAGGAAGGAAAATATTGAAGTATCTCCTCTTTTGGCTGAAGCTCTAGGCTTGAGGTGGGCTATCCAAACAGCTATTAATCATGGCATTCAAAGCATTTCATTTGCCTCTGATGCTCTTGAGGTGGTGAATTGTGTTAACAAGAGGAGCAAAGTGGCAGCCATAGAAACTGTTATCCAAGACTGTTGGATTTTACTGGAAAATATCCCATTTGCAATGGTTATTCATGTTAATAGAGAAGCTCATGAACTTGCCACTTTGGCTAAATTTGTTGATTCTAGTTTATGGATGGAGCCTGTCCCTCCAAATATTTTATCTTTTCATGTTGCTTCTTATCATGTAGGTCCTTCTGTGACCATTTCCTCTTATTAATGAAATCAAGTTTCACTTCAAAAAAAAAAAAAACGAGCACGTACTATATAACCGTAGAGAACAACTGCTCAGAAACTGTCATAGTTGGTTACAATCCAGGCATAAAAGAGGAAGGGTTATTTATATTTATAAGACTTAGAAAAGTTTAGTTCACAAAAAACAAAGCAGCATTACTAAGGAAGTAACACTTTGTTTTCTGTTTTTCATTTTAGAATTTACATATAATAACTAAGGAATCCATGTAAATAAATGAAGGTATATGATATGTAGACTTTCGCATTTGAAGGTTTTGTCTCATCTTGCATTGTGTATGTTAAATGCGTTGATTGTTCAATACGAGTTAGTTATTTTGTGAGATTTTTAACTATTTGTTGTATGTATTGCAATATATAAGTATGTTTCATAGCCGTTAGCTGAACATATTGAAGCTTTGTGAAAATGAAACAGGTTCCTTGTGCTACGATCTTAATGCTCCATACGCCAAATTGGTCTTTTTTCATGTATTGGTTGGAACCATCCAATCCATTAAAATCCCCAATAATTTGTGCTTCCCTACATTGAAAAAAATCCATAATCAGAAATGAAAAATAAATTAAACAACGACAAACAAAGTTGACTAATTTGTATCCTTTGGGTAACTTACTGGGCAGCAGGTGCCCACTCACGATACAAAATGCCACCTGTTAAATCCGAATTTCAAATAACCTAAGATGTACGAAAGGAAATCATAAGGAAACATTATATTAAAGATATAACTAAATTTAATCCAGTAAATTTGTAAGGCATTTTAATAGAAGTCAATCCAATTGACAGAAATATGACTTTGTTTTCAAGAGGCTGGTGTGTCCAACATAACATAACCAATCAATTGTGTTTGCAGAAAAATTTACATTATCTTAGGTTCGCTTGTGCATGCCAGATAATGTAATATGACCATCAACCAAAGCCACTAGTGAGTATTGTTAGTTAAGAGAGATACTTCATAATTATTTGTTTATTACGGACACAATTTGCAGGTATGCCAAAACCTAAGAAGTTATCTAATTTAGTATGAACAGTTATATAGAAAAAATGAAACAGTGTCAACTGTCAACAATTATAATCACCTTTTGCAAATTCCTCAAGACTTCCTTCATACTCGTCAATGAGCTTTTTCTGGTGTAGATACCTCTTCAGTCTATATTTGAAATGATCTCTGTATGGTTCTATTGATGGATCAGATTGCAAGATACCTATGTTTTCAGAGTCTTCTTCAATGGATGACGACATTGTTGACTTGTCATCGGTCATAACTCAAATCGACTCTACGAGCTCTAACATTTCATATTTTTGTTCTAGCTTATATAACTCGTAACGTTCTCTCATATGTTGTATCCATTTTTAGTCTCATTTTTTTTCTTCATTTTTTTATTATGTCATTGTTCTGATTTGATTAAGCTTAATTTTTTCTGCACAGTTTTCACACATATGATTATGCAAGACATTTTGTTAGTGCTTGTACTCGCATCCTTGGACTTGAGGGTACACCTTACGTGGTTGAGTATCAAGGGAAGTTAACTCGAGTTGCAGCAATAAGTACTCGCATTCTTGCTTTAAAACTTCATTTTGAGTAATGAATCACCATATCAAGCTTAAAATTGATCTGTTGCACTTGAATGCCAGTTTCCAGTAGGGATAGACTCAGAACGATTTATATGTGCCCTATACCTTCCTCCAGTGCAGGAGCATATCAAAGAATTGCAAAAAAGATTCAAAGGCAGAAAGGAGCAAAATTTTACTTTGCTGTAAAATTTTGGCAATCATTAAATTATTGCACTTGTTGATCCTATAAGTATTGAAAGCTAACAGCTAATTTGATTTCATTGGTTCTATGGATTGAATTTTTCTGTCTTGACAAGTAATGTTTGTTGTTATGAATATTGTCATAATTCCTAATATATGTAGTCCTTTGGAGAAGTGATCGGTAAAATAATGTGTGTTACTGTTGATATTAGAGGAAGCTGCAGTGTGGTTAATTGTTATTTTATAAAAAATTGTAGTTTTGTGGCGGTTTAAGCCGCTATTTGTTTAAAAATTTCAAACATTTTGCGGCGGTTACAAACCGCCCCGCTGCTATCCTGCACTTTTTATCTGCACATAAGCAACAACCGCCAAAGGATACAAAACCGCTGCTATATACTTTAGCGGCGGTTATACCAATAGTTTCCCAGAACCGCCGCCGCTTGCCATATTTGTTGTAGTGATTATTCTTCCAACAATAGTAAAAAAGATGAAAAGAGATAAAAGTTTAATAAAATGTTGTAAGTTTTGGATTAAAATATATAAATATTTAAAAAGAAATTATATTTATATCTTTAATGTATCAAATATTCAATATATCTATAAGATATTCTAAAAAAAACACATCTGTAAAATTTAAATAAATTGAATATAAATGGTAAATAAATTGAATATGCTTTACAAATTTTTAAAATTTCTCATATTTGTAAGATAGGAAATATCCAACATTATTTTGTTAAAATAAAATATAAAACATTTTTAATAATCACCGGAACTCCCGGAAAAGATCAAATTCTTCTTTTGGTTGGCTTGTCATAACTCTATGCCAACGCTCTCTTTACTCAATCATCGCAAGATGAGTGCTTCAGCCACCTGCACTCGATGTGGCCTTCAAGATGAAACTTTTCTTCATTGCATCCGGAACTGCGAGTTCTCTCATTGCTTTTGGAACCACATTGATTTCAACAATCCAGATTTCTTCTCAAACCAAGATGTGTACGACTGACTCAAACAGGGTACCACAGGTGCACACGTTTTCACTTTCTCGGCCGCTGTTTGGCGGTCTTGGAGACACCGAAATTTGATGTGTCTGAACAATGAGACTTGGCCCTTAAGTCGTCTCTCCTTCAACATTCGAGCTATGGTCGAAACATTAAGAAAATGTTTCTCTCCCACTTCTAACGACGAGTTAGTAGATAGACATATTAGGTGGAACAACAATAACTTTTCTTGTACCATTCTGAATGTGGACGGAAGTTGTCTCGGTACTCCTGTTTAAGCTGGATTTGACGGCATTATCAGAAACACCTTCGGTCATTATCTTGCAGGCTTCTCAGGCTCCATTCATGGATCATCTGACATTTTGCTCGCGGAACTAACTGCTATCTTTAAGGGCCTCTTGTTGGCCAAAGACATGAATATCGATGAACTTGTCTGCTACTCCGACTCTTTACTCTGTGTTAACCTCATCAAAGGTCCACAAGTTAAGTATCATAATTATGCTGTGTTGATCCAGAACATCAAGGAGTTACTATCCCAAACCAATGGTGCTCACCACACACTTAGAGAAGAGAATCAATGTGCAGTTTTTTTTGCTAAACTTGGAGCATCATCAGATGCCGACCTCCTGAATCACCCATCTCCTCCAGAAGACCTTCGTGAACTTCTTAGGAATGACGCAATGGGAACTTACTTCCCTCGTGTTTAGTTTTCTTTTTTCTTTTTATTAGCTTCTATACCAAAAAAATAATCATATTTTTTTTAAATTAAATAAACCAATGAGTCAATAAATATATTAAATTTATTAATTTTAATAAACAAAACAAATTGATCCAAATTATAAGTAGAAGAACAATTCAAAACATTAGTACTTATTTCCATCAATTCAAAACCCTTTTCCTAATCAAAATAAACATCTTCTTCTAATAGGATAAGAAGGTATAACAATTCATCACAATTATTGAACCGTTAATAAAAGACAAATTAATCACAATTCATCATTTGTTTGTATTTCATAGGGATTGAGTTGTTGACACAAGTTGCTACTACCTTCATTGCTAGAACATTAATATTTTCCCTTTAAACACAGTCCTACATTTCCTCCCAACTTAAACTTCTCTCCAACTTCATTTGAAAAAGTGATCCTACCACCACTCAATTTGTTATTCTCTAAATTAATCTCATCAACAAATTTCAAAACTCCAAACTCCTCAGGAACAGGTCCATCAAAATTGTTATTATGAAGTTTAAGATAATTCAAATTCTTCAACTGCACAAAATTCTCTGGAATCTCACAACCAAATTTATTATAGCTTAAATCAAGCTTATTATGAGCAGTTAATTTCTCAATCTCTTCAGGAACACAACCTTCAAACAAGTTATAACTTAGATCAAGAACTTTTTGTTTCTTCAGCATACCTAAACTCACCGAAACTTCACCGGAGAGATTGTTTCCAGAAATAACAAGTTCTTCGAGGTTATGAAATTGAAATTTGAAATGGGTCGAGAGGGAAAAACTGTAATAAATGTTCAATATACCTGTAAGATGTTCTAAAAACAATACATATGTATGATTTAAATAAATTGAATATAAATGGTAAACACATTAAACATCGCAAGTATCCAACATTATTTTATCAAAAATAAAATATCAAACATTTTTAATAGTCATATTTTTTTAAAATTAAATAAAACAATGAGTTAGTAAATATATTAAATTTATTAATCTTAACAAACAAAACAAATTGATTCAAATTCATAGTAGAAGAACAATTCAAAACATTAGCACTTACTTCACTACTACCATCATATCCATCAATTCAAAACCCTTTTCCTAATCAAAATAAACATATATTTATTTACTACCAATAAAAAAACAAATTAAACATCTTCTTCTAATAGGATAAAAGAAGGTATAACAGTACCAATAATCATAATTCATCATTTGTTGGTATTTTGTATGGATTGAGTTGTTGACACAAGTTGCTACTACCTTCATTTCTAGAACACCTATATTTTCTCTCCAAACACAGTCCTACATTTCCTCCCAACTTAAACTTCTCTCGAACTTCATTTGAAAAAGTGATTCTACCACTCAATTTGTTATTCTTCAAATTAATCTCATCAACAAATTTCAAAACACCAAACTTCTCTGGAAAGGTCCATCAAAATTGTTATTATGAAGACCAAGATACGTCAAATTCTTCAACTGCACAAAACTATCTGGAATCTCACAACCAAATCTATTATATCTTAAATCAAGCTTAATAAGAGTAGTTAATTTTCCAATCTCTTTAGGGACACAACCGTCAAACAAGTTACAATTTAGATTAAGAACTTTAAGTTTCTTCAGCATACCTAAACTCACCAAAACTTCATCGGAGAGATTGTTTCTGAAAAATAACAAGTTCTTCAAGAATATGAAGATTGGAAATTTGAAATGGTAGTTTGCCTTTGAAGTCATTTCCTATCAAGACGAGGCTTGTGAGAGAGGTGATGTTATGGAGGAGAAATGGGTCGAGAGGGAAAAATTGTAATAAATGTTCAATATACCTGTAAGATGTTCTAAAAACAATACATATGTATGATTTAAATAAATTGAATATAAATGGTAAACAAATTAAACATCGCAAGTATCCAACATTATTTTATCAAAAATAAAATATCAAATATTTTTAATAATCATATTTTTTTTAAAATTAAATAAAACAATGAGTTAGTAAATATATTAAATTTATTAATTTTAATAAACAAAACAAATTGATCCAAATTCTAAGTAGAAGAACAATTCAAAACATTAGTACTTATTTCCATCAATTCAAAACCCTTTTTCTAATCAAAATAAACATCTTCTTCTAATAGGATAAGAAGGTATAACAATTCATCACAATTATTGAACTGTTAATAAAAGACAAATTAATCACAATTCATCATTTGTTTGTATTTCATAGGGATTGAGTTGTTGACACAAGTTGCTACTACCTTCATTTCTAGAACATTAATATTTTCCCTTTAAACACAGTCCTACATTTCCTCCCAACTTAAACTTCTCTCCAACTTCATTTGAGAAAGTGATCCTACCACCACTCAATTTGTTATTCTCTAAATTAATCTCATCAACAAATTTCAAAACTCCAAACTCCTCAGGAACAGGTCCATCAAAATTGTTATTATGAAGTTTAAGATAATTAAAATTCTTCAACTGCACACAATTCTCTGGAATCTCACAACCAAATTTATTATAGCTTAAATCAAGCTTAATATGAGCAGTTAATTTCTCAATCTCTTCAGGGACACAACCTTCAAACAAGTTATAACTTAGATCAAGAACCTTTTGTTTCTTCAGCATACCTGAACTCACCAGAACTTCACCGGAGAGATTGTTTCCAGAAATAACAAGTTCTTCGAGGTTATGAAATTGAAATTTGAAATGGGTCGAGAGGGAAAAACTGTAATAAATGTTCAATATACCTGTAAGATGTTCTAAAAACAATACATATGTATGATTTAAATAAATTGAATATAAATGGTAAACACATTAAACATCGCAAGTATCCAACATTATTTTATCAAAAATAAAATATAAAACATTTTTAATAATCATATTTTTTTTAAAATTAAATAAAACAATGAGTTAGTAAATATATTAAATTTATTAATCTTAACAAACAAAACAAATTGATTCAAATTCTAAGTAGAAGAACAATTCAAAACATTAGCACTTACTTCACTACTACCCAGAGGCGGAGGATCATATGGGCCAAGAGGGGCTGACCCCCAAAAAACAAATTTTTTTTTACCTATAGGAAATTACTAGTATACCCCTATTTTTTTGTTTTATTTTTTGGTATATTGGCTATGCGTGTTCAATACGATTACTATCAAGTTTCAACCAAACCCTCACTACAATCTCTCTGTCTCTCTCGTTACTCTCTCTTCGCTCTCTACTGTGTCTCCGTCAGCCATCGCTACCGTCTCTCTCTCTTGTCAGTCGTTAATCACTTCACCGGCGGTGACGACGGCGAGTCGTCGACCAGTTCTTCCTCTCCGTCTCTGCACCAAACTACTCTGTTTTGTCAAAGGTAATGGAAGCTTTCTCAATCTCCTTTCAACACATACACTGATACACATTACACATAAATTGTTCATTTGATTGTTGAATATTATTTTGAATGATATATAAATTTTGGTACTTGGACATTTTGTAGAATTTAGAACGTGATTGTGATTTTGATGGTTCAGGTTATATGATTATTTAGAATGTGGTTTTGACAAAGGTTCAATTTTGTAATATGTGTTGTTGATTAATTGCATATCCAAATCCAATATGTGTTGTTGAATGAACGCAGCTTATGAATTGATTTTGTAATATGTGTTGTTGAATGAATTTTGTAATATGTGTTAGTTTGTTACTGAATGTACTTGTATTTTGATTTTGAAGCAACTTTGGTGAGTAATTAGTTTTGAATGAATGCAGTTTATGAATGGTATTTGCCGTATTTAGTTTTGAAGCAATTTTGAATCATGAATGGTATTTGCCGTATTGTTCTTGAATTGTTTATTGCTAAATATGGATTTAGTTGATTTATTTGTTGTTAATTTCTTGTAAAACAGAAAAATAAAGATGAAGAATGGAAAAATAAATCAGTTTTTTAAGAGGAAAGCTTGTGATAATGCTTCTACATCGGAACATGTTAAAGTTTCAAGAATTGAAGAAGTGATATGTTCTACGCCTCAACCAATTCAAGTTCCAACAATCGAGGAAGTGATAACTTCTACACCTCAACCAGTTCAAGCTCCAAGAATTGAAGTTGAAGTTCAAGAAGATTTTTTAAATTCCTTAGAACGTGATCCCGGTAAGCGTTCTCCAATATGGTCATATTCACCAAATCATGTCGATCAAATACGGAGAGCTTATTTGAAATGGGGTGCATATCGAATCCGTTTAGAAGAATATCCTTCATCTGGTAAAGAGGGTCGTCTAAGACGATTTCAACACTCTTGGTTTGACGTATTTCCTTTTTGGCTAGAATATTCACCTTCAAAGGATGCCGCATATTGCTTACCGTGTTATCTTTTTGGCAAAGAATCAAGTGTCTTTATTACTACAGGTTTTAGAGGTTGGAAAAGAGTGAGAGATGGAAAAAATTGTGCTTTCCTTAAGCACATAGGGAAAGATCCATGCTCGATGCACAATAATGCAATGAAAGCTTGTCAAGACTTGTTGAATCAAGATGCACATCTTAGGAATGTTTTTGAAAAACAAAGCTCATGTCAAATTAAGAATAATCGATTGTGTCTCAAGGCTTCGATTGACATTGTTCGTTGGTTGACACTTCAAGCTTGTGCTTTTAGGGGCCATGACGAATCTAGCAAGTCAAAAAATCAAGGAAATTTTCTTCAGTTGTTAAAACTCTTGGCATCTTATAATGATGAAGTAGCAAAAGTTGTGTTGGATAATGCTCGAAAAGATGCAAAATATACTTCGCATCAAGTCCAACAACAACTCTTAGAGATTCTTGCTAGTAGGGTTAGAGAGCATATTCGTGCAGAAATTGGTGATTCCAAATTTTGTATTCTTATAGATGAAGCTCGCGATGAGTCGAACCAGGAACAAATGGCTCTTGTGTTAAGATTTGTTGATAAATGTGGTTTAATACAAGAGCGATTTTTTGATGCGGCACATGTGAATGACACTATGGCTTTAACTCTTAAGGAAGCAACATGTGATATACTTTCTCGACACAACCTTGATGTTTCTAACCTTCGTGGCCAAGGGTATGATGGTGCAAGCAATATGAGAGGAGAATGGAATGGTTTACAAGCACTATTTATGAAGGATTGTCCTTATGCATATTATGTCCATTGTTTTGCTCATCGATTGCAACTTGCTTTAGTTACTGCTTCAAGAGAAATCAAACCAATCAATAAATTCTTTGACAAGCTCACTTTTGTTGTCAATGTTGTTTGTTCTTCACCAAAGCGACATGATGAGTTACAAGATGCCCAATTAAAAGAAATTGAACATTTATTGGAGATTGAAGAAATCATTACTGGTAAAGGTGAAAATCAAATTGGTACTTTGAAACGAGCCGGGGCTACTCGTTGGGGATCACACTTCAATTCTATTTGTAGCTTGATGAATATGTATGAAGCAACTTGTTGTGTTTTAAAAAAATTATCAAAGGAAGGAGCAAATTATAATACACGTGGGGATGGGGATAGTGCTTACAATTACTTGAAGGAATTTGATTTTATATTGATCTTGCATTTGATGAAAGAAATTATGGGGATAACGGATGTGCTTTGTCAAGCTTTACAACAACAATCTCAGGATGTGGTTAATGCTATGATTTTAGTTCGTAATACAAAAACTCTTATTCAAGAACTGAGAGAAGATGGTTGGGATAAGTTATTTTCTAAGGCAACAACTTATTGTGTAAGACATGATATTGAGATTCCTGACCTTGATGATACTCATTCAGCAACAAGATATGGACGCTCTCGTCTTGAAGCGAATCGAGTCACATTAGAGCATTACTTTAAAGTTGAAATATTTTTTGCTATCATTGACCAACAATTACAAGAGTTGAATAGCAGATTTAGTGAACAAGCAATGGATTTGTTAACTCTAAGTTGTGCTTTGAATCCTAAGGGTAGTTATAAAGCTTTTAACATCGATACTATTTGTACTTTAGTTGAAAAATATTATCCTAAAGATTTTAATGAGCAAGAGAAGATTACTTTGCAATTTCAACTTCGGCAATTTATTGTTGATGCCCGCTAAGCAACAGATTTGAAGAATTTATCAACTATTCAAGAATTATGTTCATCTTTGGTTGCGACTAACAAGACGCAAATTTACTACTTGATTGATAGATTGCTTCGTCTTATCATGACTCTTCCGGTTTCTACAGCCACAACCGAGAGATCGTTTTCAGCAATGAAAATTATCAAGACTAGGTTGCGAAACAAGATGAAAGGTCGGCCTCTAGCTGATAACATGACTGTTTACATTGAAAGAGAAATTAGTGCAAGTATCAGCTCAGATCTTATTATTGATGATTTCAAGAATCTCGGTACACGTAAATTATCATTTTAAGGTATGTAGTTTAATTTTCTTATAATCAACTTTTTGTACGCTATAATTTTCATATTTAATTTTTTTATGATCAATTTTTTGTACGCTATATAATTTTATGTGAAATTAGTCGCCCACCAGTGATTTTTGTGCTGGCTCCGCCACTGCTACTACCATCATATCCATCAATTCAAAACCCTTTTCCTAATCAAAATAAACATATATTTATTTACTACCAATAAAAAACAAATTAAACATCTTCTTCTAATAGGATAAAAGAAGGTATAACAGTACCAATAATCATAATTCATCATTTGTTGGTATTTTGTATGGATTGAGTTGTTGACACAAGTTGCTACTACCTTCATTTCTAGAACACCTATATTTTCTCTCCAAACACAGTCCTACATTTCCTCCCAACTTAAACTTCTCTCGAACTTCATTTGAAAAAGTGATTCTACCACTCAATTTATTATTCTTCAAATTAATCTCATCAAAAAATTTCAAAACACCAAACTTCTCTGGAAAGGTCCATCAAAGTTGTTATTATGAAGACCAAGATACGTCAAATTCTTCAACTGCACAAAACTATCTGGAATCTCACAACCAAATCTATTATATCTTAAATCAAGCTTAATAAGAGTAGTTAATTTCCCAATCTCTTTAGGGACACAACCGTCAAACAAGTTACAATTTAGATTAAGAACTTTAAGTTTCTTCAGCATACCTAAACTCACCAAAACTTCACCGGAGAGATTGTTTCTGAAAATA
The DNA here is from genome assembly GCA_951804385.1 of Trifolium dubium. Lineage (NCBI taxonomy): Eukaryota > Viridiplantae > Streptophyta > Magnoliopsida > Fabales > Fabaceae > Trifolium > Trifolium dubium. The sequence continues at coordinate 43,901,473 of OX638063.1, read as the reverse complement.
ACAAGTTCTTCGAGAATATGAAGATTGGAAATTTGAAATGGTAGTTCGCCTTTGAAGCCATTTCCTATCAAGACGAGGCTTGTGAGAGAGGTGAGGTTATGGAGGAGAAATGGGTCGAGAGGAAAAATTGTAGATGAGTTTTCGATGAAAACAAGCTCATCGAGAGTTGAAGGAAAAGTGAATAGAAGTGGGTTTTGTTGTGTGTTGTTGAAACATTTGTAGAAGTAGAGTTTACGAAGGTAAAAGAAAGATGTGAAGTTGAGAGTGGTAACATTTGTTATAATTTTAAAATATAAATTTTAAAATATAAAATTCTAAAGTGGTAAATTAAAGTATTATACATAAATCTATTCGTGTTTAAATTAAAGTAAATTAAAATATTAAAACAAACATAAATTAAAAGCTGTTAAAATATATTCAAATAAAAAAAGTAAATTCAAGATAAAATATTAAAATAATAATGGTCATATAAAATTAATATTTACATATGTATCGATCTCAATATAATAATATATTCTCTTATGGTTGAATGATCAAAATAAATAAAACATGTTTAAACAATCACTAATCTTTTGTTATTAATTTTTCAAGAATAAAAATCAATCATGTTAAATTACAAATATAACAATTGTTTTTTATCCTATTTATTCTAACAAAATTCAATAATATTTAAAAACTATAAATATTATTTCAATATATTTTTAAATATAAAAATGCGTTTCATTAAAAATTAAAATTCCCTATAATATTTTAGAAATATGTAAATGATAAATATAGAAAGGGTTAATTACATTTTACCTCCTGTAAAATAGGTCAAAGTTGTTTTACCCCTGTAAAATTATTTTGTTGCTTTATCTACCCTGTAATATAAGATTCTGCGTTTTACCCCTGGTCAAAGTTAACAAAATCTAACTGGGCAAAATAATGACGTGGTGTGCCACTTGATTTATAGATTTGTTATTTAGCGGTGGTTTCTAGTATAATTTGTGGTGGTTATATTATAGTTAGCGACAGTTTTATAATATTTAGCATAAATTTTATTTTGCTACGGTTTAATAAATTTTGCAAATTAGGAATAGAGAAGAATAATCTAAGTGTGCTGCTTTGATTTGTTTGGTTTAGATTAAAATCATGGAAGAGAGGAAGAAACATGAGCGAGAAAGAAATTGACATAAAATAATACCATTCAATTTGATATAAAGATAAATTGTGTCACAAATTTGATATAAAGATAAATGAGAGAGAAAGAAATTTGGTTTAGATTTTTGGTTTCTTAACTTATTTATTGATTTCATTTTGGTCCTCTTTTTGATTCCTAAGGAAAAGGGCTCTTAATAGTTCAGAGTTCGGTGTAAATTCTGACATCAAGTGGTTCGCGGTCCTCCCTATCAAGTGCAGCGTCAATCATTACTGAATCAACTAACATTTGGTTCATTTTAATCCTCTAACCATACTTTCCCATACCAGATAAATCCTTCCTATTAAATTTTGTAAAAAAAATATATTAACCTCGTAAACCCAAAAATTTATCACCCGCCATCCCCAAAACTCATAAATCCATCACTCTTTTGTCATTCATCATTAAACTCAGAAAAATAATATACGTAAAAAATAAACATAACCCTTTGATTGAGAAAAATACAAAAGTAAGTGACGAAAAATACTATAAAATATTTTATTCAAAAAGAAAATTCAATTTTGATATTATATGATTAAAGAATGTCATATTAACGTCTCTATATGACTAAAGAAGGTCGTATTAACGTCTGTTAGTCCTAACTCAACTAACAAATGTTGACATTATTAGATTGATCACCTTCATCTCAATTCAAACTCAACCTCGCAATTGTGTCACATATCCACAGTTCATTGACTTTTGTCACATATCCACTTCATTGAACCTTATAGTTTGAACTTTTATGTATATTGCACAGCTAGTTTCAAACAGGTGCTTTCTTCCTGAAATAATTAGAAATACGGTTTGCTGTTTATCACAATTATCAGTCCCTCCAAGGCGGAGAAACGTTGCAACATTCTTACTGACATGCAAATATTGGAAATTGGATTTGTTCCTCTAGAAAAACATTTCATGCTATATTTTATGTTCTAGCACACAAATTCCAGTATCGAAAATCTAGAGGGATAATTATGATAATGATTATGATACTAAAAAATAAGAACTAATGATATTAAGTTTTGTCAAAAAAAAAAAACTAATGATATCTATTACTATACTAAAAGTTGGACATGCCAGTTTGCCATGTAAGCCTTACTTTCAAACCCTAATGCCACGTCATCGCTCCCATCCTCTTAGAATGTGCCATGTGTTTGCTAACTCAATTGTACCCTCTTAGAATGGGCCATGTTTTTGCTTATGTGTCGCATGCTCACCAAAGCCATGTTTTACCATCACATGCTACCATGTGTCAATGCTCTAATGTAATGATCAATGCCAAGTGTTATCGTTTGATTTCTTGCATGTAAACTCATCCTCTTAGAATGTGCCATGTTTTTGCTTATGTATCGCGTGCTCAGCAAAGCCAAGTTTTACCATCACATGCTACCATGTGTCAATGCTCTAATGTAATGATCAATGTCAAGTGTTATCATTTGATTTATTGCATGTAAACTTATCATCTTAGAACGTGCCATGTTTTTGCTTATGTGTCGCGTACTCACCAAAGTCAAATTTTACCATCACATGCTATCATGTGTCAATGCTCTAATGTAATGATCAACGCCAAGTGTTATCATTTGATTTCTTGCATGTAAACTCATCACTAAACACAAAATGGCAGCAAACAAATTAATAGTGTAGTAGCATATGCTTCATTTCTGGTTTCAATTTTCATTTTCATCCTACCTTCCTTTTTCTTCTCTTTCTCTCTCTCTCTCTCGCACGGCTTCTCTCTCTGCCGTCGTCATCTCATCCTTCACCACCACAAGGTTGCATGTGTATTTGACTTCTCAAGTTTGTAACACCCCAATTTTTAGAATTATTCACTTTAATAGAATCGAGTTAATTCTTAGAATATTTTGATTATAAATTTCTTATTTTGATTTGTTTGTGTGGTTTTACTATTGTTTTGGCATGTTAATTAATTAATTAATTATTTGGAATTTATAGTAGAAGGATTGAGATGGTAAGAATATAATTATTTAATTAATGACAATGTTTTATAAAATAAAAAGGAGAGAAGGAAATAAAAGAAAATGCAATATTATAAAGAAAAGAGAAGAGAGGTGTATTTGAAGTAAAACTTGAAGTGAGGGGTGTGAATTAGAAATCTATCTAGTTTTGTTTTTAAAAAAAAAAAGGATAAAACAACCATTTAGATTGTTTTTAGGAAATTAAATATATTACTTTTATGATTAAGAAAAACCTAGTAATCTTCTATAAATAGGTTAGTTTAAAACTAAATTAGGATTACCACTTCTTTAAAACCTAAAACAACAAAGAAAGAGTGGAGCTTGGAAATTTGGGAAGATCGTATCACAAAATTAAAGAGTAAATCGCTGCTAGGAATTAAGGTAAGGGAGCTTTGCACCATCTCTATGATTTTCTGAAATTTGAATACAAGAATATAGCTTGTCATTCTTTTCTCTTTTTACCTACTAGATGCTTGGTGTTGTTTTGAACTTATATGTTCTAATTTTGAATTTATGATACTATTATTGTTATCATATAATTCGTACTAGTTGATGTCATGAAATTTGTGAATTTTCAAAATATTGAATTGTGGAGTTATGGAGTTTGTGAAAGTTTTATCATCTAATACAAAAGTTAGTTTTATCTTGTGTTTATAGTCCTTGATGAAGTGGTTTTGTTCTTATTCTAAGAGATGTTAAGTAGGCACAATTTAATCAATAAAAAGCTTAAGCGTGATTATAAGCCGCGTGTATGTGCCGTATTAAATTAGGGTTATTGGAAAAGTTAAAATTTGAAAATTTTAGCTTAGAAACCCGCAGTCAGCTTTAGTGATTTATAGAATCTAATTTTTCACCATCAAGACGTCCGAACTGGAATTTTCGTTAAACATAAAAGTTGTAGCTCTTTTCCTTAGTTTTCCAACGCCTACTTGCACGTATCATTTGGATAACTACAGCCAAAGTTATGGCCGACATGGTGAACATGACAAAATCTGTTTTATAAAATCTGGAATGAAAATATAATTATTTGAATCATTTTCTCTCCGAATTGGCTTTTGAGGTCAACACCAAACTTGTAGCATTTTGTCTTAGCTTTCTAACGAATATTTTTTAGTCTCAACTGGATAATCACAGCTCAAGTTATGATCTGTGCATTGAAGATGTGTTTAATTGACAAGTTTGGTTAATGAGTTTTAAGTAATTATTTCCATAATGAATTTAGTGAGTAAATAGAAAGGAATTGTTGTGAAAAATGGAGTTAGTATCAACTAATTAACAGGTTGTGAAGTGTTAGAGAATGTAAGTCATTTTTAATTTATTTAAGATGTTGATTTTAAATGTCCATTGGTGTTGCTTACGGTGTTGTTCGTTGATAATAATTGTTGTGGTCTGAATTGTTGTCTTGTTTGAACAATGATGTTGACTAGGTATGTTCATTCATATGTTTTAATGAAGTTGAGTTAATGATGTTGAAAAGAGGTTGATAACTATTGGTGTTGGTCTTAAGCTGTTAATTATTGATGTTGGGATTAAGCCGTTGTTTTGATTTGAAGGAAGGCCGATACATTTAACTCGTGCTTCCGCCCTTTTGATTTTAAGGAAGTCTGATACAATTAACTCGGTATTCCATAATTTGTTGTTGCGGATAGTCCGATACAATTAACTCGGTATTCCAAAATTTGTTGTTAAGGATAGTCCGATACAATTAACTCGGTATTCCAAAATTTGTTGTTGTGGATAGTCCGATACAATTAACTCGGCATTCCAAAATTTGTTGTTAAGGATAGTCCGATACAATTAACTCGGTATTCCAAAATTTGTTGTTGTGGATAGTCCGATACAATTAACTCGGCATTCCAAAATTTGTTGTTGTGGATAGTCCGATACAATTAACTCGGTATTCTAAAATTTATTGTTGTGGATAGTCCGACACACTTAACTCGGTATTTCCAAAATTTGCCGTTGCGGAAGGCCGATAATTATAACTCGTGCTTCCGACCCTTGGTACCATAGGGGAGTCTATATATATATATATATAAATATATTGTGTAAGTTATATATGACTTATTGCTGTAGTTGAATATTAGTTGATTGTGACTGCTTGCGCGATCACCCGCTATAGTGATATTTTCTTTGATATTTGTTTTGCTATCTCTTCTTGATATTGTACTTCGGTTATCATTTGATGTTTTGTGCTCACCTTTACATTTCCCCTCTGGCTTGGCCCTACGGTGTGCAACCGTAGTTTTCAGGTAGGAATCTAAGCTTAGTTTCGGTGTTGAGATGGCTTTAGGAGTTGCTTTACATTTCTGTTTGAGTCTTTTGGAGTCGCTCTGGATACTTGACTTGGGGAATTTCATTTATTATTTTTGGAATTACAACTTTAAGATCTTTGGAACATTGTTGAATCATTTATGGAAATTTTAGAAAATTGTTATTTCTTTATACTTAATTTTAATTCAGACTTTGTTGGAAAAATAGTCTTTATTTATTTATTTAATTTTTTTAATTTGAAATTAATTTCGCTGCATGTTTAAATTACTCTAGTAATTAGATTTAATTTGGAAAAGAATGTGACACCCTTGTGTCTCTATTTTACAATATTAATAAAATCAGCTAAAATAATAGTTGGGAAATCAGGGTGTTACAAAGTTCACTTTCTGCCGTCACCATCTTCTTTCTCGGAGAAGGAAATTAGATCATGTTCTTGCAGGTTTGCTACCCTAACCTTCAATATTTTCTTTAAATATGTTTTGCATGTGTAAATGTCATCGCAAATTCAAGCTTTTCAGTGCTGGGAAATAAGAGTAAGGATTTCTAGGCTATTTCTCATCTTTTATGACTATTTCACTTTTTTAAATTGTCATCACAAATCAATTATTATTCTTATTTTGGTGGATGCATGTGAGAATTGATGGAACTAGACACATTGTGTAATCATCTAGAAGTTGAGAAATGAAGGATAAAGGGGTTAAAGACCGAGTTAGAGCAAAATGAAATTGGATTGGTGATTTTTGGATGAAGTTGTGTCAAACCCGTATTTGGGAACATGGCTGCACTAAAACGGTAAAAACTCTCATTCCGTAACTCCGATTTTAGTGAGGTCTTTTGCTATGGAAAGCTAACACAATCCCGGTCATTTTAGTATTAGCCTCATGAGTTTTAATGCAGAAAAGAGGTCAGGGGACGATTTTGAACTGGAGAATCTGATGTAGAAAATTATGCAGATTTTTTGCTTGACCTGTTGTTATTCAGAAGGTAATATCTTCCACTCTGTAACTCCGATTTAAGCGATTCTTGATGTTTCGGAATCTAGACAAAATTCCCTTTGATTTGCTTATTAATTCGGTATATTTTGGATTTAGAACGAAGTCAGAATTCATGTTTGAAGTTTGAAGTCTGCTGCTGAATTATGCAGTAATTTATTCTATTATGCAATTGTTTCTGAAGTTATAAATTATGTTCTTTAATTCATCTTGGTCATGTAGATCTGGCTTGCTGTGTTTGAATTTTCAATTGTTTTTTTTATCAAATTGATAGTTTCTTTTTCTGGAGTTTGATGATTGTGATGTGATTATGGTAGTTTCAACTGTGTTATGTTATTTATGTTTCTAATACATGGTTTCTTGATTTGTAGTTACTAGATGGGTTAAGGGAAAGCGAATGGAGGAGGTTTTAACAATTATGAAGATATAAATAAGTTTATCTTATTTACTTATTTTTCGATAGGATTTTATTCATAAATCTTTAAACCCATTTCCTCATGTTCAACTATGTCATAGTGTAAACATCTTAAAACATTGCACATGAACTCTTAAGGAAGTTGTGGAAAAAAACTAATCTTTGAAGAAAGTTTTTTACTTTGAACTTATTTAGTTGTTGTTGTTTTGATGTGATGATGAATTTGCTTTGTAATATTGACTATGTAATCTTAGATTGTATGTTATGGCTTTATGCCTTTTGAATTGTAGGATTTTATTATCCAAACTTATCTACTAAATCAAAATCTTGAACAATAAAATTGCCATAAGAATTGCCAATTCGAAAAAACATAATGGTTCATTAATTCATTATTGGTAATGTTTGTTGATTAAAAGGATTTTAGTACTCCTCTAATAATCTCATTGGTTACATGTATCCTCTCTCATTGGTTGCAAGCAATAACATTCCTTCCTCTCTCATTTCCTTTCTTGCATGCATCCTCTCCCAAATCTATCTTACATTCATAAGACACTAATATATTGACATTCATATATTAGCCAACTAATATAATGAATGATTGGTATTGTAGTACTCTTATTATTAACATTTTAGCAAATGATTTATTTCTTTGATAGACACTTCTATACTTGCAAGCAGCGACCATGATTGACAACAACTATGATTGACATATATATTCAGTGAGAGAAGATCTTAAGCAAAGCATTTGCTGAAGCACACAGTGTTCTGGTGAGTTAAATTATCACCAAGTTTCTTTATTAGTGTAATTAGTTCGAATTAAAGTGAAAATATTATTTATGCATGTATAATTTTGAGATAGAACCTTTAACTCTTAACATGTAAATACATTGAACTGGCCTTTAAATTTTTACACAGTACTTCCCGTCATCTGTTTGCAATGCATATCCATATCTTGAGGGTCATGGTTGAGTTGTTGTTAATCAGAACACCATTGATACCATTGGTTGTATTGTTAAGAAGCCGGATAGACCAAAAATTGAGTTTCATATCAGAGGTGATTGGTACGATTTTGTGAGGAGAATGAGATTGAAGAAAAATGACAAGTTCATGTTTGCTATGGATGATCCTCCCACCGTGTTGAAAGTTAGAGTTGTGAAACTTTGAACTTATTTGATTTGTAACATTAATTCTTGGATTCTGTTTTATGGTTTTGTGCCTTTTGGATTGTACTATTTGATTCTATGCCAAAAACTTATCTTTGCTTTGTGGTATTAACTTTTGATTATATGCCAAAACTCTTTTGATTCTATGCCATGGCTTTAAGCATTTTGAATATTGCCAAAATTCTTGAACAATATAATTGCCAAAATTAAAGTTTAATTAAAATCAAAATGTTGCAACAAATGTTTGATATTGTAGTACTCTTGCTATCACCAAGTCAACAAGTAATATATTTTTCTGATAGACACTTTTATATATGCAAGCAGCGACCATGATTGGCAGCGACCATGATTGACATATATATGCCGATCCTACGAACCCGTGCGAACGCGCGGGGTACCGACTAGTTAAGAATGGAAAGGGAGATTGTAGTGATTAAGGTGATGACTTGAAAAACTAGAAATGAGAGGCAATGCCATACTTATACAGCATGTGGAGGAAATTGGTGAAAGGTTCCTAAAGTGGTGATAACTGATAAGTGAACTGCAATGTTTAATTGGAGTAATTATTGAGTGCTTATGGGCTAGAAACTGTTTATCCAATCATTGCATGGAGTTTTCAACAGTTAATTAAATTTATGGTATTACAAAAAAGTAAGACAAAGTCACAAGATGTTAATGAAGATAGAAGCTATGTGAATTGTGATTATATTTTACTCTATAACATGGATGACAAGAATGTTAACCACAATCATTCAAATCTAATACTACTTTGGAGAAGAAATTAGGTCCGAAACATTTAAAATTGTATCAAATCACAGTAATATATGGCTGATCAACATTTAGCTCTGTAAAGCACCTAATTAAGAGCAACAAATTTTACAATAACCTTACAAATATATGTACGCCACTTCATTTGTGGTACATAAAAAAATTTAGATGAAAACTCCTATGTATAACAGTATCGTCAAAAAACTGAGAGATCAGTCTGAGAATTCTGTCTTTAACCGGTGGTTTCTCAAAGAAGGTAAGAACTATAGCAGCCTGAAACTTCAATTTTACCCAGCAAGTGCTCAAATCCTGCATAAACAAACAAACAAATAAATGTCATATACAAGGTTTTATGCCTAGAAATTATGTGCGGTTGATTATTTAATCAGGTTTTATGGCTAAGTAATTTGCTGCACACATAAGTTCTCACATGAGCCAATCATTCAATTGTAAACAACAAATAAATAAAACACAATGATAGATGGAACATGAACCAAGACTACTTATATCGTTTCGTAACTTAGCATAACTGAACACAAAAAACTGTACCAAAAGTAGATTCTTTTCGTTGAAAGAAAGGTTAATACCTATGTCGGGACTTTGAATGTACATATCCTTGAAACTATGAGGTGATAAATTCTCAAAGAATTGAACACGATTGCATTCTTCGTGTGTTTTGTTCTCATTTGGAGACTCGACTTCTGCCTCCAGCTCTGGTTCTGATTGATTTGTTGAAGGAACCGGTTGCTTGCGCTTTGAACGAGCTCTTCTGTTCTGGAACCAGTTATAAACATTAGTCTCAGATATTTGACCATGCTGTCCGAGTTCATTGGTTATATCTTTGATCTTCTGTTTGGAGGGAGTTCCATTGCCTTCATCGAAAATACGCTCGAGTATTTGAAGCTGGAGAGGCGTTGGTGTCCATCGCTGCCTGGAAGTTATCTTGTGTCCAGAGCATGCCATCAGTGGATCACAGTACAAATTACCCAACCTCAGTCCTGAACATTCAATAATATTAATTAACAAGTGCTAAACACTCAATAAGTTGATTAAGAATATCGGATATCGTGTATTCGAATACTTGAGAAAAATACAGTTAGAAAATAAATGATTATTTGAATACACTCTATATATATTTTTCAACTGTCAACTGTCAATGATTATTTTGAACCTCGACCTACTTATCACTCTGCTCCTTAACTCTGTCACCCTATCAAATAAACCATGCTTAAATCCCTGATGCAATTTATACAGTGATCCTAACTAATTTTAACGGATTGCAATTAATCCTAACAAACTTGCAACTATATATAACAAACTCTAACTAATTCTAATATTAATAAAGTTAGTTTAAGTAGTAGTTATTTACCGGCGAGGTCGTGTTGAGTAGTGATTGATTTGTGCATCTGAACAAGCTGATCAGAAATGGTAGTGTAGACAGATATCTGTTGTCTAAGAAGTTCCAATTGTTCATCGGTCATTACTTTCACATAAAGATTGCTTCCTCCTCCTCCTCCAATGATATTGATACCATTTGATTTTGAGGAATTTTCATGATCTGCTGCTTCCATTTTCTAATCCAAATGGAGTTGAGTTTGGCAAAAAGAAAGAAGAATTTGGTTTGCGTTTTGCGGTTAGTGTCGTGACAAGTAAAGTCAAGGCAGAAGAAAGGGAAAAGGAGCGTAGTTTCTTGCGCAATTTCATTACCCCTGCCTCCGCTAATCACGCTATTACAGTATTATTATTCCTCCTTCCTTCTCTTGCACTCTCTTTTGTTTTGTTTATCTTAGAACTAAAAGCAAAAGTCAATACAAAACCAAAACTAGGTACTGTGTTTTTTCTTTAGTTTTTTGGTTTTTCGGAGTAATTTTTAAAAAAGTAATTAAGAAATAAATATTTTTTTTTGTTTACAATGGAGCTGAATCGAATCTAAGACCTTCTAAAAGTTTCACTATTAGATCAAATCTAATACTACCTAGTATATCCTTAAATATAAGTTTTTGTTTGACTAAATTATAATACTATTTATTTATCATGTTTTGAATGTATTTTTTTAATATATAAATATAAATATTAACATATATAAGATCTTATTTGATTTATTTGATTAAAATTTTTAAAATATTAATTTTTTATAATTTTTATTACTAAATAATTATAGATATTGGTGATCAAAATGCAAACAAGATATTATCTTATTAAGAACAGAGGTAGTAACTTACTGGGAAATAGATTTTAATTGATGCAATAAAATCATTGATGGAAGTGAGTGGTGGAGAAATTGTCAATGTTGCGATGCACGTTACATTGATAAGTTTAAAGTGCTTGCAAGTAGTGTAAGTGAGAAATAATGGGATGGGATTTCTTAGTGGGATACCTACTTAGACAACATACCAAACCAATCAAATATCAACAACAAAATGTGTATTGGCCTAGAAACAATCAAATATCGACACCAACAAATGCATAAAAGCCTAAATAGCAATAGGATATGTTAAATAAATAGTGTTGGGTGCAATGATTAAGGAGATCAAAATGGAAACAAAAACTAATGATTTGAACAGAAAGTTTTTTTTCTTCAAAATTTCAATGCATTGAACACATTACTTTTAAGATTATATTATCATTTTTGTTTTTTTAATCATTGCTTTGGAGGCACAGTTTAGCATTTTTTTTATAGTAAAGGGTCATATAAACAGGAAATGAGAAATAATCTAAATATATATTTTTTGTCTAAGTCGGCGTATCCACCGGCAAGCGTAGTTATTAATTCTCAAGATTGAAGGCACATCAAAGAATGAGACAGTTGACTTATAGATTTAATATTGCTCCTCACTTAATGTGACGATCGAACTCTCGATACTTGGTTAAAGGAAAATGAATCTCAACTGCTTAACTACATCATCTAAGTTTAAATAATCTAAATATATGTTTAAAAGGGAAAACTATCCTTGTAAATTAAGTGAAGATAATTACTATTTTATAATTTAATTTTGTAAGATTGATTTAAATTGATCAGCTTCAATTTTAACATGGTATCACAATTTGATTTTAAGATTCGTAGGATCATTACTAGTAGGGTTTTATTACTAGGATTTTACTATCATATATCAAGTCATTTATATTCACGCATTAAGTATAATATTGTTGAATCATTTACAAATCAGTTTAACTTTAAAGGGTTAAACTAGGCTCATTTCATGTACCCAAAAAAAAACTAGCCTCATTTCAATTTCAACAACTTTTGGACATCTTATTAGTACAAAATATTCACCAAACATTTGACGATAAATCGATAGGCTCATTATATGTTAATCTTAAATGATAGAGGGCATAAGACAGTATAATATTTGAAATATATATACCCTCTCAAAAAAGAATAGCCAAAATTTGATGCACGATAAGTAGATATTCTATTATATATCTCCACTTGAAATAATGATTAACAAAAAGACAACCAAGAATCATAATTTTATTTTTCAGGCATGTCTCTTTTATTTGAAAATGATTATCAAATTGTTTAGATACTGTAAGAAGAATTAACGAAGAGACTTACTAATCAACTATATAAGGGTTTGTGTACAACAAAGTGGGAAGAGTAGGATGACCAAAATGGAAGAAGAAAGTGGTGGAAGGAATAGAAGTGATTCCCACCATATACAACATTGGAAAACTTAATCTTTAATCCCACAGGTAATTTTAATTTAGTATTGAGGATGCTATAATTTTGTGATTCAACAATATACATTTTTTTTTAACTAAAATTACAAGAAAGAGTTTACATGATGAGTATATATATCTTGCTTAATTTATGCATTTTCTCACAATTCATGATTTTTGTGTGTGTTTTATAAGGATAGTTTCTGGCCCCTTTAACAATATAATTTTGTTTTGAATCTTTTGATAAAAATAAATAAAATAAAGAATGTCATTTATGATAAACACGTCTTTAAAATAACATAATCTCAAACATTTCTGTTAAGAATTATTGAAAAAAATATAACCAAAAAAAATATAGTGAGGTATTAGAAGAAAAAAATTGTGTAACCATGTAACCAAAAAGAATCTGGAAAATGACTATCAAATTATTATTTGAAAAAAATATTTGAAAATGACTATCAATTTTTTATTTTATTTATTTTTTGGTCAAAATATGAGTCAAAATCTGTTTTTACTAATTTCTGGTCAAAATTATATTTTTGGTAACACAATGACTATCAATATAATTTTTTATTATATTTAATAAAATAACTATCAAATTATTATTTGAAAAAAATATTTGAAAATGACTATCAAATTATTACTTTATTTATTTTTTGGTCAAAAAATGAGTCAGATTCTTTTTTTACTAATTTCTGGTCAAAATTATTGTTTTGGTAAAACAATGACTATCAGTTTTTTTTAATTATTTTTTTGGTCAAAAAATAACTATAAAATTCTTTTGAGATGCTATATATAAGAAGGAAGAGACCTACTAATCAAATAATATATGCTTTTTGTGTACTAACAAAGTGCAATGAGTATGGAAGAAGATAAGAAGAAAGTGATACCCCTCCTCACCCCATACAACATGGGTAAATTTAATCTATCCCACAGGTAACTTCTACTACTTTATTATTTAGTGCTTCACATAGTATATACTATACAGTACTAGTAGTATTCAACATGTTTTTAATTTTGTGATTCCGCATATACCATTTGCCTAAGTCTCAATTATTTTTATTTTTGTCTTATTAGGATAGTACTGGCACCATTAACAAGAACAAGGTCATACAATTTTGTGGCTCAGCCACATGCTGGTCTCTATTATTCTCAACGAACAACAAAGGGTGGCTTCTTGATTGGGGAAGCATCAGGGGTGTCAGATACTGCACAAGGGTAATATAATACTAGTAATATCTTCTTCAATTCCTTGAATTATAATGTGTGTACTCTTAGCTTTGGGGTTCTTAGTACGTGAATATTTGTCATAATTTTACTACCATGCTAATTCTTTATTTTTTTTCATTTGTAATTGATTGAAGGTACCCAAATACACCTGGTATTTGGACAAGAGAACAGGTTGAAGCATGGAAACCAATTGTTGAAGCTGTTCATGAAAAAGGAGGCATATTCTTTTGTCAACTTTGGCATGCTGGAAGAGTATCCAACTATGGTATGGTTTTAGGGATACATAAAATAAATTGTTCATTTTCAAATTTTTCCTTCTATGCAAACAAACCAAATAAATTAAACTCTCACGCACAATTATGATATCTTGAATTCAAATTCAGATGAAGATGTTCAATCTAATCAATTGAGTTAATTTGACGGACCACTAAAAATTGTCTTTATATATTACATTAAAAAGACACATTTATCTTATCAATGAATAATTAATTACTTTGTTTGAAAATTTTGAACAGGCTACCAACCAGGTGGGCAGCCCCCAATATCAAGCACAAACAAGGCACTGCAAAAGGAAGGTAGCAGCACTAAGTACCCACCTCCTAGATCTCTCACAACCGATGAAATCCCAAAGGTTGTTAATGACTTTAGAATGGCAGCCAAAAATGCCATAGATGCAGGTAATTATATCAATGTTTAAATATAATTTTAGTTTATATATTTATGGTGTTTTTTAATTGTAGCCCTTATAAAGTTTACATTTGAGTGAAGAAAAAAAGAGAGTAACATTGAGATAAAAATATTTGGTGAAATGTATTATAAAGCAAAATTTAATTATAGGTTTTGATGGAGTGGAGATACATGGAGCTAATGGATACTTGCTTGATCAATTCCTAAAAGACAAAGTCAATGACCGGAATGATGAGTACGGAGGGAACTTAGAAAACCGTTGTCGCTTCCCATTAGATGTCGTGAAAGCGGTTGTCGATGAAATCGGAGCTGACAAAGTTGGTGTTAGACTTTCCCCTTTTGCTGATTATTGTGGTTGTGGAGATTCTAACCCTGAAGCTTTAGCCATTTACATGGCTAAATCATTGACTCAATTGGGCATTCTCTATTGTCATGTCATTGAACCTAGGATGTCCACCATGTTTGACAAGTGTGACACCAATGTGTCTCTAATGCCCATGCGAAAGGCCTTTGATGGAACATTTATTGTTGCTGGTGGATACAATAGGAGTGAAGGAAACAATGTGTTGGCCAATGATGGTGCAGATTTGGTAGCTTATGGAAGATTGTTTTTGGCAAATCCAGATCTGCCTGGAAGATTTGAGCTGGATACCGAACTGAACGTGGCTGATAAGAGCACTTTTTACACCAGTGATCCTGTTGTTGGATATACTGATTACCCATTTCTTGAAAATGCTAACTAGGTAGCAGTACTTAATGCACTTTGCACTATCTAATAATATGATACGGAGTATCTCTTTTTCTTTCACCACCCAACAAATTTTGTATTTTTCTTTAATTAAAATGTTTAAGATAATGATTTAAGTTATATGTTGTTGGTAAAATTTTATTGCATATGCATCGAATCAAATATTATCATCATATAGATATTTATGAAAATATTCTATGAAGAAGTTGACATCATATGTGATTTAACTAAGTGGCCAGTCAAAAAGACAAAAATTGATTGTATTTGTTAAAAAATCTACTCCTACCATGCCAATGCATACTAGCAATTACAGATTTAACCTCTTGAGCCTGTTGGAGTATTACGTAGAAATATATTTACTCAATGATGACACGTTTTCTTAAGCAACAATGAGCTTGTAAGAGAGATTAAATTCTGATCCCTATAAAACACCCTCTAAAAGAGCTTTACGATGTGATTAAACAAATAACTAGAGAGTAGTTGCTTTGTCCTCATGAACATAGTTCACACTTCATCATATTGCATGTAATTTGACCGAAGTTCGTGTAGGTATACACCCACTCATGATTAGAGAGTAGATATACCAGAATCACAATAATCAATTGTGATTCACAAAGTACGACTAATGAATTTTTATATTTCAGTTTTCTCTGAACTAATTTTAGCTATCATCAATACAAGTTCTCATACCATTGAAATGATCGTAGAGTAACAAATTTGTTTAACATGTTACACACAATGGGTAACTCAACATAGAAAAATGGATTATTATGCATCCCACTTAGATTTCTTTTACATAAATGCCTAGTGAAAAATTGTGTATCTAGTTCTACAAATAATTCTTTCAATATAGTATTTAAACTTTAAATTTTTTTTGAAAACTTAATAATTCATTTAATGTTTTTCATACCAAAATCTCATAAGAGGCCAGTAAAACCAACATCCATATTATTATCTATCATCTGGGAAAGGAAAATAAACACGAGAAAACAGCTTTAGGAAGCACATGTTTAGGGTAAATAGAAACTCAAGTCTTTGATTAAATATGCATTTTTCATGAAATTGTAGCTATAGTTCACTCAAAACCAGCAACCAGACACCAATTCCCAATCGAAAAGGTCGCAAGTTAGTCAAACCAATCTTTATATGAAGATACTCAAATGTAAAAATTAGCATAGTTGCTTTAACTAAAATTCTTTATATATATTGCCAAGTATTCAAACACGTAAATTTAATATCAATCCAGCAATACAACACACAATTTGTTCAGCATACGAAAAGAAAAAGTAATAGAAAACAGTAATTAGTGATAACACAATTACACAGAATCAAAGACATGCAGAAATAACTCTACTAATTAAACAACCAACACAAATCACATACTAGGAGTCTAAGACAAAAGATGCCAAAACCTCAACCCAACAGTTGAAACAGTCGGAAGAATAAACAACCATTTGAAACATTTTCAAACCAAAATATAAACAGACCAACCTACACCATCAAAATATCACAATCAAGTATCGATATATGAAGATACATACAAACATCACACCTGAAAAACAATAGTGCAAGTAAAAAAGGAACATTGCGCTACATTTAAACAAATAAAGAAAAATGGTTTACAAGAATCTAACCACGACAGTAGCTAACAACGACAACACGGAAGAAACAACAAATATATACAAACAATGATACAGGAAGAGAACAACAAGCTCATAATAAAACTATGTTAGTAAAACATAACCAGGTTCCATCGAGAAAGAAAAACCAAAAGCTCTACAAAAGATAAACACCTCTTAACTAAATAGTTGGATTTAAAAAGTACAAATAAAAGGCTAGCTCCCTAGTATTTTAGCTATTCGTGTTTCGAAAAGACAACATTTACCAAGGGAGCAGCAAAATATTGTTGGAAACAAGACATGATTATCAGGGAACGACAACCATCTACATATGATGATCAAATCGTAAGCATAACATCCTACATAAACGTTAGTATCATCCAAGTTTCTACTCATCATCATCCTCCTGCATGAAACATAAGGAACAAGTTAACATCTACAATGAAAATAAATACTACAAAACCAAATTGAGCAAAGGAAAAAGTATTTAAGCTGACCTCATCACTGCCATCCTCATCATCATTCTCATCATGCACCTCAGATTCTGATTTCTCAGATTCTTCTTCATCAGCAGCAGCTGGACCTTCAGCCTGCCAACAATCACAAACGAATCATGAGAACCCGGTTACCCAATTTACATGTCAAATACAACAGTAAGAGTTTCATCCACCTGTTTCTTGTTATAGGCCTTCATGGTCTTCTCATACTCAGCTTTTCTTTTATCAGCCTTTGCAACAAATGGTGCTTTCTCCTAAAAAAATTCACCCACCAAACAATCAGTCACAACAAAAAATATTGTTGTAAACACAAGTTACGACCACGAAAAATAACGACGCATACAGCATCAGACAACGACTTCCATTTTGCTCCAGCAGCTTTTCCCACCTACAAAAATAACACTTAGCTGAGTATTCATCCCTTATTTCATGTATATAAGGACCACAACAACAACAACAAAAACACTAGATGCTTACAGCGGAAACAGCTTTATTGTCAGGGTTTTCCTTGTTGAACTGCTTCCTAAACTCCTCCCTTAAAAAAACAAACAACACAAACTTCAGAATAACCATCAAAAACAAAAGTATAGAAGATGAGTATGTCAGCGTCACGTGGTCATAACTATTTTCACTAAGTAGACATTGGGTCAAACATGGTTCACATGCATAGTACAGTTTTTTTACAACTTTTAGCGTTCATATAAAGATAATAACAGTAGTACTAGTATATTAAATAATAATTGGCTAGTCAATGGTATAAAAATTAAAAACACATTAATTACTGTGAAAATTTTGCCGGTAAAATATTCAACGAGAACGCATCAAAAATCAAATAGATCGAAAAGTAGAAAGTATAATTACATGAAAACGAAGAAAGCACTTGCAGGTCTCTTTGGCTTGTTAGGGTCTTTTGGTTCCTTTCCCTTCGCTGGTTTCCTACCGCCCTTGGTGGCGGGAGCGCCCTTCTTATTCACAGCAAGCCTACAATCAAAATCAATAGCATCAATCAATAACCAGAACAGAACAAAACACACATATCCTAAACCCTAATTTTCAATTATGCTACGTTTTTTTCAATTTTCAGATCTCAGATCTAGAAATTTTCTGGAACCTAATTTTGCAATTTTTTTTTATTCTACCGAACGAATGCGTCAAATCGAGATATAGAAATAAACGAGTGAATTTGAGAACTAATGAAAAGACGAATTGAACTTACTTTGCATCGGCTTTCGTCGATTCACCCTTGGACTTTCCTCCTTTCATGATGAAAACTCTGCAATTACACGATCGAGTTAGTTTTTAGAGCGTGAAATGATAGAAAATCGAAGAAAATAGCGTAAAAATTGAGGAGAATTGAAGGAAAAAACGCACCGAACGGTGGAATGAGGTTGAAACTGGAAACTAGGGTTTGGGAGAGAGAGCGCGTGTTGTGAAATGGGTTAGTTGTGTTGTGTTGTGTGTTGTTATATATATGACAAAAGGGTAGAGTCACAAATGCGGGTAGATATTAAGGACGTAAAGCGAAATTGAAATTCAATTGCGAATGAAATGAAAATCAAGCGAATTGTAGGGGTTATGGCGGGAATTTAAATTTAATGCTATGTGACATGTCATTGATCCGTGCCTATATCAGTGCGTTATTCCTAAGCTTATTTGTGTTTTCTGTGTGCTTTCTTCTTGCTAGGCATGGCAATGGGGCGGAGCGGGGACGGATTTTGCTTTCCTCAAATCCAAACCCATAAAGTTCGGGTATCCCCAAACCCGTCCCCATTTCTATCGGGGATAAAAATTGAAACACCAAACCCATACCTAACGGGGTTCGGGTAACCCCAACGGGTTTCGGGTATCCCCGTTTCATCTCACCTCTACATAAAATTGTGTTGCATTTTCGTTTTTTTAATTTAAAATAAGTCAACAACGCAGAACTAAGTTTTTAATCAAAATATAAAATAGATAAAATGACTCGTTTAATACTAAAGTTATATATAAAAATAAATATATGAATGAAATTTAAGAATTTGTATAAAGATTTCTAATTTAAAAAATATAAATATAATTTTAATATCAACGGGGCGGGTTTGGGGACGGGTTCGAGGTGGGTATCAATATTCCCGTTACCTGCCCCATACCCGTCTTAAAAAATCGGGGGAAACCCAAACCCGAACCCAAACCCAGTCAATTCGGATTTTCCCCGTCAAAATTGGGGCGGGGCATTCGGGTACCCACGGGTTCGGGTTTTATTGCCATGCCTACTTCTTGCTCGTTTTTCATATATTCCGGTTGGGTCAAGTCCAGTGTAGATCCAACACATATGTCTTAGCCCAAAGCCCGCCCCACATTGGGTAATTGTCAACACATCAATACATGAGTCCAAACCCAAAATTTAAGCATTTCCACCACATTGTTGTTTTTTGGGCTTTTTAGCTTGTTAGAATGAATTTTTTCCGGTTGACCAAAAAAAAATACCACACACACCAAAAATTAGAAAACATTTCGGCTCTACCTCGTTCATCAATTCTAACTTAATTAATATAAAATGTCGAAATCATTAAAATCTATTTTTGGAGTTCATATTTCACACCTACCATTTTGTATATGACTTTATAATAATTTGATATGCTAAATGTTAATCGGTGCCCCTGGGACATTGGTTAAGGAACCAAATATAGAAATCTGATATTGGAAATTGTACAGTCAACTTTTCAAAAGTTTAAAAAATGATAATTTTATTTTAAAACTTTCTTCTTTTAGGTTCCTTAACCAATGCCCCAGGGCACCGGTTATTATGACCCATTTGTTATTCCGTCTACGTACTAAAAATTCAAATGTTTTATTTTCATACTCTAATGTCAAGTACTGGTTCAGTTGGGGAGGCATATTGTTGTTTAGTTTGTTCTCTTTTTGGTCTTAGGCCCTTTTGTATTGAAGAAAAAGTAGTGGTTAAATTCAGATGATAATGTTTTGATGAATATGTAATTTCAATTATCTAATACTATTATATCAACTGTTTTATTCTAAATTATATGAAAATGTGTGAAAAAATATTGCACCAAATATATATTGAGCACTTTCATGCTTATTTGTCTGATATTTTTTATTATATATTTATTTATCATGAACATAGATTGGTAAGAGTTCAAATATAACTTTGTAACAGCTTATTTTTTTATGTAAAAAAAATGAATATATATTGGTTCAAATGACAATGAATTTAGACTTCCTTAAACAAATAATTATAAATTCAATTTTAACTTTTGAAGGAGAAATTCAATTGAGAATACATAATTTACTTTTTGTGTCTTACAATGTTCCCTTATATCTATTATAACACTTTTGTTTTTATACAATTGCGAATAACTTGAAATGAAATTTTATAAGTATTCATTTTATTTTTTTCACAAAATTTTATATGTATTCACAAAATATATATTTAGCGTGTAATATGTTGATGAATTTGAGAAGATACTTGCTACACTAAACATAGAAAGCAATGGATATTGTGGAATCATAGGTCACGTACTATCATACCACTATACATTATTGTACACTGAGTCTCTATAAGCATATTTCAATTAGTATTGACATTATATATTATATATAATATGTAGTAAGGGTGGTAATTTGATCCATTAATCCACCATCCATCCAATTCATCCATCTATTTATTCATCCAATTCATCCACCAAACAATTTTTTTATAATGGATTGGATCCAATCCATCCATTAAAAATTGATGGATGGATTTGATCCATCCAACTCATTTAAAAAATCCAATCGATCACTTCATAAAATAATTAATAATCCATTAGATGAAAAACTAAATAAATTTTTAAAAAATTTAAATATTTAAATTTATAAACAAAAACTTAAACAAAAAAGAAAAAAAACATTAAAATGGTTGGAATTTAAACTATTCTTATAATATTTATTTTATTTATTATATATACATATATATACACAAATTTTCTTTACCAAAATAATATAAAAATTAATTGTATTTGTAAGTCTATTGGTGTATTTGTAAGCCCTATAACACAATTGTACTTGTAAGCCCATTAACAAAAAAAATAATATTATAATTTAATTTATTAATATTATAATTTAATTTATTACAATTTAATTTAATTATAATAATATTAATGGTGGCCGATCAACTTAGTCAACGCCAGCCACCACCGGTCAACGCTGGACCGCCACCGAAACCCATCGGAAATCGCTGTCAGCCGCCGCGACACCGCCGGAGCTCCGGCGTTGACCAACGTGTTGACCGCCATATTTTTTATTTTAATTAAATTTTAACCAATTATATAAAAAACAAACAAATTTTTTTTTGGTAAAATAGATATTATTTAAGAATATGCTATGGGCCTTACCAAAAAAAATGTTATGGATTATTATTGAAGAATCTATTTGGGCTTAGTAATATTTTGGACTAAAATAAAAAATCTATTTTATTCAATTCTTTTATAAACAAATGTTGTTTTAATATTTTACCAATAAAAAATTTCTTTTATAAATATTATGAAAATATAATAGACTTTAATATATGGATCGGATGGATATTCATCTATTAAAATTTAATATTGGATGGATTTTAAACTTAACGGATTGGATTGGATGAATTTTTTTAATGAAAAATTTAGTAGATTTAAATGGATTAATTGATTATTTTTATCCATCCATTAAGATCTAAATCCATATCAATCCAATCCATCTATTTTACCACCCCTAATATGTAGGATTAAAGTTTGAGGGACATTAGTCCGTATGTTTGTAGTATGGACATTACATCTATTTATCTAATTTGTCTCATAATAAAAGCTAAATTACGATTAGAATTTTATGAAATTAAAGAACCCATGTATTGAAAGCATCTTATTTCATTAACATAAATGTCATAGTTTGAAAATCACTTTCAAAGTTGTCTCCGTCATAACCACTATTCACCACTAAATTTATGTTGCTTTGACCTTATCACATAAATTAAGAAATGTAATTAATGTTACATGAAAAAAAGAAATTATAAGTTAGTTTACAAAATTATTACTTAACAATATAAAAGATAAATTGTAGAATCGAAAGAAGAAAGAAAAATAAATGGTTAAGTGTATAATAGGAAAAAGAACATTAAATATTTCGTTAGTAAAGTAACATATATTTTAATACAATTTTTTATTAAAACGACATATATTTTAGTACAGAGTAATTAAAAAAAATATCTAAAAGTTCACATTTAACAACATATATGAGCAATGTAATTGAAACACCAAGTACAAACTTATGACCAAAATTGTCTCAAAAGCATACGCCTATTCCAAAACACTTTTTAATGAGTTTTGTTTTTTTGTCAAGTAGTTTAATGGCTAAACACTTGCATATATTAATATGGAGAAATGTCGAATCCTGAGTTCGAACGCATATCACACCACTAATATTCTTGATAGCTACAATTTGTACTACACTCATAGAACTAATAAGTTGTCCTCTATTAATCACATAACACTTTTTTTTCTTCTTACAAACAAGTTATCAAACATACTAAAATAACTACTCATTTTTTCGGTCAAAATTGTCCGAGATAAAAAAATTGTTCAATGCCTTAAAGTTTTATTTTACATTGTTTTGTCAAATACTTACAATTTACAAATTAAATGAACCTTACAAGTTTCATCACAATTAAAATTTATGAAAATACAAAATTTTAGGATCACTATGCAATGACAAAACAAATTTATCTAAAACATTACTAGTATAATTTAGGGTGCGTTTGATATGCTAAAAATCAGAGTACTGGATAGGACAACTTTTATTGTACCCTGTTTGATTTAAAAATTGATTATGAGATTGGACAAAACAGGCAGCAAGGGACAAGACAAAATGAAGAATTTTTGTCCTTCACTAAACCACAACACAACTTTTTATTCACAGTACAACTATAAAAAATACGAAAATACCTTTTTTATTTTCAAATATAAAGAAAATTATTTCCCTATATTTCTTCGATACAATTTTGTCCTGTCCTGTACTATCTTATTTTGTCCTGTATTATTCTGTCAAGTACTTACTGCTTTGCGAATCAAACGCACCTCTAAAATTATCGGATAAAGTTTCTATTAAAGGTTCAATAAAAAAATAGTTTCTATTAAAGGAACAAAATAATTTTTAACCGAATCCAAAAATATCTTCAAATTTTTTTGTATTTGAAATTTGAAAAGTCCTTGCAGTAATTTTTTAAAAGTAAAAGAATCATTGTAGTGAAAAATTATGCTAGTTAAAATTTTGATTAAGGGTAGAGTGTTCGATTTTTACATTGGACATTAAGCAGTTTTAAATCCTTTGATTAGCTATTTCAACCATCAAGGTGCCTCCAAATCTAGGGAGGGACTAATCACTGCGTTCGGCAATTGATATCCCGGTCTCGACCAAAAAAATAAAAAATTATGCTAGTTAAATTTTTTTTTTCACGATCTTGATTAGAAAATTGTTCAAAAAATCTTGGTTTGAAAAAATCATTCACTTTTATATTTTGGTAATTTTTTTAAAGATTATTTGCTACAAGAATTTATAAGCACGTATTTAACATTAGACATCATCACACAAATACACATAAAATGTTTTTTTTCACAAATTTAAGAGTTCGTTTGATTTGTAAAATTTAAATATGTCATAATAGTATAAGATAGAACAACATAAGACAAATATTTATGGTATTGAACAAATTTTGTCTTGTAAGATATTTGGTAAAAAAAATGTTATTTTGATGTTTTAGTCAATTTGTACTGAAAATAAAAGGTTGTCTCGTGGTTCAGTGGGAAAAAAAATATAATTTTGTCCAATCCTTAGATCCCTAGTTTGTTCAGTCTAAGGAACAATTTCAAAATTAAACACAGCTACAACTGAAGTTGTCCTCTATAATCCCTTATTTTCTAGCAGATCAAACACACCTTAATACTCATAGTCTAGAATTTGAGGTGAATTATGGCATCCAGTGATTTGAATCCCTTCCAAACGTATTTGCAGCCTTGCGATGATCGAATCACGATTTTTCTTTTAAATTTAGTGTCAATTACAACCCAACCAACTAACATTTTATTCGTGTATAATTATTTTATTTTATATATATAAATACTCATCTAAAAAAATAATTTATAATTTTCTGACACAAGAAATAATTATTAATTAATATTTACATTTGTGTACAATAAATAATAAATAAATAAACAACATCAAATACAATACTCCTTGAGGTCACACGTGAAAAAATGAAAAAAATAATATTAATTTGATATTAAAATATAAATCGTTTTAGTCATGTTATACAAATTAAGAAATGTAATTATTGTTATATGAAAAAGAGAAATTAAGAGTTACTTTATAAAATTAATTTTTATTAATGATATAAAAAATTAAATCGAAGAAATACAGAAAAAAGAGTAATAAATAGTTAAAGATATAATAAAAAAATAATATTAAATAATTTATTGATATTGTAAAATAATTAATATTTTGATACAATTTTTTTATTAAAGTGATTTATATTTTAATACGAAAAAAAATAATAGGAGGACAATAAGATCGTAATTCATATTATTATTTTTTTCCGGTGTACCAAAATAAATTCATATTAAAAAAAAAATTAATTTACGTATGAATGAATAAAAAAGAAAAGGGGAAAGAGAGAGAGAATAAGAGAGAAAGAAGTGTTTGTTTGGGTAGAGAGAGCGAGAAAGGAGGAGGAAACAATGGGCGAGGTATCTGAAACCATGATGACAACGACGACGTCGACGAAGAGGAAGAAGAAGGGTCGTCCTTCTCTTTTGGATCTTCAAAAAAGATCTCTCAAAAAACAACAAAAACATCTTCAAAACCCCATCGATTCCAATTCCAATTCCAATTCCAACAACCATGACGACGAAGATGAACGCAAACTCAAAAAACAAAAACTCTTAATCGGTTTGAATTCTCATCTCCAAAACCCTACATTACTCCCTAATTCTCACACCTCTCCTAATTTCAACACCGGATCAGACCTAAACATCGTGAGTTTCTCTACTCTGTTATCATCAATCAATCAATCTCTCAATTTTCAATTTTCAATTTCCCTCTCTTAATTACACATACAATTGAGCTGCTTTTATTCTTATATATATAGACTATTTATTATTCCTTTGTTTGGAAGAAATTGGAAGACTGTGTGTGTTTTTACTGTTACAATTTCAATTTTATTTAGTTTATTAGTAATTTAATTTCTGGGATTTCGCGCGTTAATATGATATTTTTTTTAATTTTAATTTCATGAATACCCCCGTTGAATTGGGAAACTGGATATATGTTTGACCGTTTTAGGTTTTCATATTTAATAATTTAATAAAATTTGGGGGAAATTTTTGTGTGGGGCATGTTGTGTTGTTATCTTTTTCAGCCTCTAATTTATGCATTCATTCCTTATTGGTTGTACACACACTAGATCGAGCTTTCCTCTATTCACTCACTCTCACTGATGACTGTGAGTGAGTGAGTGAGTGAGTGCAAGGACATGCTTTAAAGCTTCAATTTGTCTTATTGGTATCTTCTTTTTTATTTTTTCGATAAAACTCTGTTTGTTCCCTATTAAGATTAAGATTAACACCTTCTTTTTTATGTATTATTTATATTTATAATTATATAGACTAAAAAGTAGATATTTTGTGTTACTATAATTAAATCAGACGCATATGTCTTTTTTTGGGGTATTTGATGATGGAATGATTTTTGCAGGATGGAAAGGTTCCGAAAGCGACTGACAGTAAACATGGTATGTATGACTCTGAATGAAGATGTATTATTATTGTTGTTGTATATGAAATACTATGAATTATGAAATCATTTTTCGTTTCTCAAATGGGTTCTAACAAGGGGGTGTTTTAGTAAGTGGGGAATATTAATGGCGATTTTTTTATTGTGTGTTGACAGGTTCGCAGGTTATGTCCGGTCCCACTACACCTTTGCCAGACAAAAAGCTCTTGCTGTTTATCCTTGACAGACTTCAAAAGTGTGTCTCTTTATTTGTTTCTTTCTACTACTACTGTCTTCTTTTCTTTTTTTGTTTTCTTTTTTAGTAGTATTGGAAATTTATCAGTTCTGTTCTTTACTGTTTATAATGGTCTTGTAGAAAGGACACACATGGGGTCTTCTCTGAGCCTGTGGATCCAGAAGAGGTGAATTTTTTTGTGATGCTATGACATATATGGTATCTGAATACTTCCCATTACTTGAATTGTGACAAAAGATATTTTCTTGCTGCAGCTACCTGATTATCATGATATCATTAAACACCCAATGGATTTTGGAACTATAAGAAAAAAAGTAGATGGGGATGGGGGATTATACCTCAGCCTTGAACAGTTTGAGGTTGGTGTTGCAATTTGAATTTGTTTACCTGACTCTGTCTTTGCTTGACAATCCCTTTGTTTACTATTTCAACTATCTTTAATGTCATTTTTCTGGACTGCTTGTTATCTCTTCATATCACATTAATGAAAAAAATAATTGAAACGAAAGCAGTATCATTTTAAGATACTGTTTCATTAAATGTAACTTCATGATTCTTGATGAGCAGCTGATGCTAATACTGTGTTTCAGCCGTTGACATTTATGAACAGTTGCCACCTTCCATCAGTCAGTCAAACATACTAATTGTGCTCCCTTATTTGGTTGCTTCTTGTGAAGAAATATTATTCTTTATTGGATTATTATACAATTCAATTGATAGGTTACGTGAAAACCGGAATGTAACTATATCATAATGCCTCTAAATTGTGCATATTGTATGCCGCTTTTTATATAGAAGACAACATTGTCAATCACCGCAAATAGTGTCTTGTTCAAATTCCACTCTGCTATAGTGTGGCCAAAGCCGCTATTTGACAACACTATGCACTGGTATTGTGGAACAATAGTGGTTTGTTCAAATTCTGCTGTCCAATATCGCTACAGCTGCTATTTGATAACACTGACTGAAGGTTGGCAGAATAGGTATTATGTGGTTTTTCGAGCAAGTGCTTAGGCAACATTAGAAAAATTATTTACCTTGAAACATGCACTGCAAACTGATAATTGACATCACGTGCTTGCTCTAGTTGCATTAAGAAACAGGCCACTGATTAGTAGAATTGGATTCTGTGTGTTATGTTTAATTTGTGAGTAATATATTCTTATTAGTCTGATACAGATTTGAAACCCACTGCTGATTTATTTTTTGCAGAATGATGTGTTCTTGGTATGCTCTAATGCAATGCAATACAATTCACCAGATACTATTTACTATCGACAGGTTGGGTGAAGTCTTCAGTTAAACTATTTTAATTTACATCCCTTCTTTAAATGTGGTGTCTAAGTCAGAGACTTGACTTTCTTATTAGGCCCGAGCCATGCAAGAGATAGCAAGGAAGGACTTTGAGAATCTGAGACAAGATAGCGAGGATGAGGAGGATGATGATGATAATAATGATAGTGAACCACCACAACCCAGGATTGTGCAGAGGGGAAGGCCACCGGGCAAGCACACAAAAAAGTCATTGGGCATGTCTCCAATGGAGCCCGTTGCTCCTGAATCTTCATCTGATGCAACTCTTGCCTCTGGCGGGGATTTTGCTAGTGGCTCCAATGGTTATAATCTAAGAAAAGTAGTAAGCAAATTTCAGCATACAGATTCACCAACCAGGGCTCTCCAATACAACAGTGGAGGCTATACAAGTTGGACGTCTGAATGGGAGAATGAATTTCCAGGTCAGAATCTATATCTATGCCTGTCTAGTGTTTGCCCAATGCTTCTTTATTTATTGGTATGATTCCTTAAACTATATTTTCTTTCTTCTTGCAGCTTCTGTTTTAAAAGCTGTGTCAAGGTATGGAAAGAAGCAGTTCACGGTGGATGAGACCAGGCGTGACACTTACAGAAATCCAGTGGCTGTAGGAAATGAACCACCAGTATTGACCGCATTCGAAGATAATTACAAGCAACTTCTTGCGGTACGAAATTCTGTTTTTTTTTTTCTATTTATTTATCAACCTGATTTTGGAAACCTCAGAGTGGCAGACAACAGTCTTTAATGAATTATAATTTTTTGAAAACCTTGTATCATCTCTTGCTTGTTGTCAGTATCTCATATTTCTTTTTGAAATAAACACAGTCAAGCCATAATAATACAATATCCTAACAGATACTAATCATATCATATTTATATATCTCAACAGTTCTCTAAAGGCTTTTCTTTTTTGTAACAAAATTTACACTCGTTTCCTTTAAATCAGGTTGGTTTTCATGTGAAGCACAGCTACGCAAGAAGCCTTGCTCATTTTGCTGCAGACCTTGGTCCTGTTGTTTGGAAGGTTGCTGCTAAGAAAATCAGCAGTGTTTTACCACCAGGACATGAATTTGGTCCTGGATGGGTATCTGATGATGATGCGTCACAGAGGCAGCAATTTGCGGTTCGTGATGAGAGACATTCAGACCCGCCTGTACCAGAGGATTATAGAAGTAGATTTCATTCTCCATCTAGAACAGTCTCTCTTGCAAATACATCTTGCTTGCAAAGTGGAGACACGTTAATAAATAGAGATCTGAGTTACCAAAACGAAATGAATCCAAGCAGCAGTGTTAGTGGTGGGAATGAATCCATGATTCACAAGAGGATTCAGCAGGAACCCATGGCGCACTCCGATGACTTCAGTTCTAATAGTCGTTTACGATCAAATTTTTCACCACAAATGACAATGGTAAGACTTGCCGACATAACCGGGTCTTCAAATGCCGGTAATGCTCCTCAAATGGTTGACATGGATGCCACAAACAGTGCTTCCGGTCATGTTGCACCTACAAATATTAACCCGACAGGTCTCAAGGCTCAATTCTTTAACAAGTCAAGTCAGTCTGATTCCAGTAACTTAATAGCTCCGGAATCTGGATTTGACCCGCAAAGATTTTCTCAAGGGCTTGCCGCAAAATCATCTTGGCAAGGATCGGAAGTTCCTACCAAACAGAATTCTTTTTCACCGGGTAATGACTTGAATGGGTTGATGGGGGCAACAAATTCGCACAGTTCCAATGTGGAGACTGGTACTCAGCTGCAGCCAAATCTTGCATTGCAGCTCTGATGTATTATTATTTTTCAGATTTGATTTTTCTCATTCAATTTTTAAACGTGATAATGTCATGTCATGAGAGAGAATGTTATAAAGTTTAATGGATCCTAGTCATATATTAGTAGATTTTATTATAGTTACTTTTGTGTTTTGCTTCCTCTCATGACATGACATTGCCATGTTGATAAATAAGATGAGAAGATCCAAATCTTATTTTTCTGTCATTTAATTTCAGAAGCTCTCAGAAGCTGGGCTTACATTTTTTTATAGTTGTAGAGCCTTTACATTGTACTTTTAGTTTTACTTCAAAATGGATGTTGACCGCACCATGTTTACAGCTCACGATTATATGGCTTACTAATTAATTGAGACATCAAATGTTCATGTACTTAGTTTCTCTACTTAACTTTCTCCGCTTTTACTTTGTTTCTTCTGTTACAAGTACAACAACTTACAATGTTAATGTCTTTAACAACCACACATGGTTAGTTGTTAACAACAACAGTACAATTGTTTCGATACTTACAAGTTACAATGTTATAACTTGGCATTGCATCGTGCCTTTAAATTACAGAGATTTGATTTTTAAAGTTTTTTTTTTTAATAATGCTTTTAATTATTTATTTTAACCGACAAGATTTGATAAATAACTAACATAAATGCCTATTAAAAAACGTATCTCTAATACTCTATTGCATTACAATTCTTCATAAAACTCATAGATGGAAGAAGAGTATAGTTTGATAAATCAAATGTTTAATTGCACATATCGAGTCTCTAAGTTTCATTGTGCAATTTTGACCTCCCCAAGTTTAAAATGAACAATTTCGATCCTTCAACTTTGTCCTTCTTTGCATTTATCAGCTTTCCATACGCATTTTGACTAACTTTTAAACATGTTGAGATGACTCATTTTATTGATGTTTACGAATTGTCTATCATAACTCGGTGATACATTTGTTAGAATTGTGTTTCACATTATATGTGAACCAATGTTTTGTTCACTTTTTCTTAAAAAAGAAAAATATTACTCTACATGTTCTTTAAGAACACATGTTAAAGAATGAAATATATTTTTTTTAACACGTATCAACCTTCTAAACATTAAATATGTTGTATAATTAATTTGATACCTTAACATGTGCATGGCATTTTAAAAGTAGAGAAATTTTTTTTGCTATTGTTATTAAGGGTAAACGAATCAAGCAAACTTAAAACTTAAAAGTGAAATTAAGGGTAAACGAATCAAGCAAACTAGCAAAGTGTTCAGAGGGGTGAATTTCATTTGTGAAGAAGCATCAAATCAGGTGCAATACAAAGAGATAATTTGCCTTTGCGTGTATCGAGATTCAGGAGGACAAAATGTGACCCTAGTCCAAATGGAACAATATAATGAAGACAACACAAATTCTACTCTCTGCATAAAAAAATTGTGAAATAGAAAAATAAAATGTAAGATAGCCCTATAATGAATCCACCCAATACAATCAACCTCCACTAGTCTTTTTTTCAGATTTTCCTATCTATAATCTATGTACTGATCCATGCAAAACTCTATCCCCCTAAATCAAAAAGCTATTAAGAATAAAAAAAAAATCAACTTGTTTGCCAAGCCATTCTAATTCCATTTTGTGTAAAAAATCCAAACCATTCACGTGTCAACAATTTCAATCTTTGATCTTCAACATCACAAAACCTCTCTGTCCAATCTTCAGGTTCAACAGCTTCAAATCCCAACCCAGGTGTTCTATCATTAGAATTCAAATTCATATTTTGTCTCCAATCCACAACATAAGCAGAAACTCTCCTTCTAAACTTGCTCTTAAACTCATCCCATGCTTGATACTTATAGTGATTTACCAAACCTTCTTCTGGACCAAGTTGCTTTGATACAAACCCCTCATTTTCATTCACTTGAAAATGATGTATCACATTCCATAAACTTCTATCAACGGCTTCAACCAACACAATTGATTTGTGTCTTTGTTCCACTTTCCTCCTACATGTGTAACCTTGTGTTACCCCTTGTTTCGGGTGTTGTCTTTGACCAGATGGCCCAAATTCTAAACATCTCATTGACAATTGTCCAATTTTTCCCACTGTTCCTCCTTCTCCAACTTCAAGCTTACCATGTTCTTGTGGTAACATAGATTTCAACGAAGGTAGCAACACAGTTTTACTATGACCGTGTCCATGTATGTGGGACCCATGAACAGTTTCATTATTTTCAATATTACCCCAAGAGGGTGAATACGTGAATTCATCAACATCCACATACATTGTCCAAGTGCATAATCCCTTTGATTTTGTGTAAAGAATACTATGAGAAAATCCAGCTTCTTGTGTCTTAGGCCAAATCCAAAGCAAAGTGCTTATGTTATAACCTTCTTCACGAAGCTCCATGATTATTCCTTCTAAATCATCATCGCTTCCATTATCATACAATATAAAATGGTCAACACCCACTTTTGAATGATACACAACCCATTCCCTCAAGAATTTTGCAACATTATAAACCATAGTGCATGCGCATAGGAAATGTTTGGGCTGGGCCTGTAAATGGGCCTCTGGCCCAAACTTTTGCAGTTGTACGGAATTTTCTTTGGGCTTTAAATTGGGCCTGGGCCTGGGAGTGTAATACGCTACGGACGGAACCACGATGTTTTCTCCAATAATCTCGAGGGAAATTCCAATTTTGGAATTCGAATCCAAATCAGACGGATCTGGATGCCGGCACCGGAAAATCTCTTGAGCGGAGCTTGTTACGGTGGTGCGAATTCCATCTCCGATATGGAAAATACAGTTGAGTTCATTCGGAGGCCTATCGTATCCTTGACGATGATTGACACCTTTAGCGAACAAAACGACGTCGTCTTCCATTGAAAAAGCCTCGTAAACCATGAAGTTCCATCTTATCAACGCCGGCGCCGGTGATTGAACACGTGATACATCCTCCTCTGTTCCGGTTCCGGTCACTAAGATAGGTTGCGTAAATATTTTCCGGCGACGAACCTTTCTCGGCAAGGCACACTTGAACGTTGTACGGTTGGTGAAAGGCAACACGCCGGAGAATTTCGCCGGAGTTATTTCATTGATTCGGAAAAGACAGTTGAAATCATCTGAATTCGATAAAACCGTGTTTGGAGAAACGAGAATAAGAATCTCCCAATCTGGTAATAAAACTGCAACGGTTGATAAAGTGTGTTGGTAGTTAATGGATGAAACTCGACGTGATTGATGAGAAAACTCGTTGACGATGTTGGTGTTACGAACAAAAACGTGGTTTTGTGCGTTGTTGTTTATGTTCCTTGGACGATCGTCGAGTTCATAATCCGGTCGCCAAGTTGAAACGGCGTCGCGAGAGAGATGAAGAGTAAATGCAGCGAATAAAAGAATAAAGAATAAAAAGATGAGAAGAGTTGTTCGTGGTTTACGTCTCATGGTTTCCCAAGGACTATTAATGAATGTTGTTGGTGATGATGATGGTGAAGAAGGTTTCTTAATAAAAGAATTATGAGAAGAGTGGTATGTGATTAATGGAGATTTAATAATAATATTAATATTATTATTGTTATGTGATGGTGAAGAAGGATTAGGAATCATAATGAAAGAGTGGTGTGAGGTTAATTTAGAACTTGTGTTGAGTATTGTTGTTCATAAATAGGAATAGGAGGGATTGGGAATAATGAATGAAATGTTTATGATTGTGATTGGGGTATCACATCACATCACATAGCATAACATAAACTGATAGATAGATAAACGAACATATTGAAAGAGAAGTGAAATAGTTGTGGAGGATCTGTAAGCTACTTTTCTCATTCCATAAGCAAGGCTAATAGCGAGGTAGCAACCCTTTACGTGCTTGCACCATCTTCCTTTATTCTTCAATAATAATAATTTAATAATATTCCTTTTTTTTTTGTGTTACTAATGCAGCTATTTATTTATGGATAGTATCAATTTTAATCAATAAACTTTATTACAGTATTTTTTATAAACTTATATATATAATTTTTCCTTTTATATTTTTTCCTTATATAAATAATATTTTTACAAAAAAAAAAAATACAGTAATTAAAAAGATACAAAAAGTTGCGTCAAAAAAAAAAAAATACAAAAAGATGCATCAAGAAGAAACAAATCAAAAGTTTAAAAAAGGACACTTGATATGTTTTCTTTTTTTGCGTAAGACACTTGATATGTTAAGGATGTGAATGAAGTCAATGAACCCACAATTCTTCATATTTTAGTACTTATATGTGAATTTTAAGTTTAACACTTGACTCTAGAAAGAAAAAATATACCTACTATAAGTAATACCAAAATATTATATGGAAATTTTTTAATATTTAAATTTCAAATATTATTTAACATTAGTATTATATTATATATTCAAATTCATTTCATTAGAGCAAGAATATTATTTCTGATGTATCAAAAAAATGGAAAAATATGATTAAAATTAAAGTAAAACCATTCCAAATCAATTATAATAACTGAAATAAAATAAAATAACCAAAGTTAACGATTAGAATATGATAAATAAAAAATAAGCTTATTTAGTAATAGAAATTATTTATGCTTTAATTTAACAAAAATAGATGGATTCGGATAAAGAGAGATATAAGCTTTGTACAAACAAAAACAAGAGATATAAGCTGGCACCTGGCAGCATTTTATTTATTTGTGTAGAGAACCTAGAGCATTGTTAACTTAGAAGTTTTGAGCTTATAGTAGAAAAACTATATAGCAGTACAAGTTATAGAGAATAAAATAATTGTTCCGTTGGATATAAGTAGAATAAATATTATTCTTTTATACGAAAAAGGGAAATTATTATATATTTTGATTTAGCTGGTATATTTTTTTTTGTGTGTACACATTAGATAACTTACATATAATAAGTGATTGGGTTCAAATTTTGATCACAAACATCTGACCAAACAATTTCAGTATTTTTCTGTTATGATTTGTGGAAGAAAAAACAAAGACATGTGATCAAAACATAATATTGTAATAGATGAATGTTCTTGTATGTTTAATTTATGAGTTTTATGTGTGGGAATTCCGTTGAGACTTGAGAGATAAAAATACATTTTGATTGTCTCACATATTTTTTTGACGGATATTAATTAGTCTCGTTAACAACAATGAAAATATTAAATACAATTAATTATTGGAAATATTTTATGAGAGGGTGAAATATATTTTTCGTCCTATAAAATTATAAAATTTTATTTTTAGTCCTATAAAAATATATTTTAGTCTTACATAGCTACTGACACATGAAGGGCATGCCTCTAAATTCAGTTTTGTACTTCGGGCCTTTTAATTTTTCTTTCTTCTGTGGGCTTTATATTGTTTTGGAAAGCTGTGGGCTTATTTTATATCTTAAGAGATTCTTGGGGAGTTACTATTTACTATTAGCTTGTTGCCTCCCAAATCCTCTTATGTGCTATATAAGTTATAACTATAAATGAAAATTTCTTTTTGTGCCCTTCGACAAAATGTCGCGCCCCCTGCGTTTTTTAATTTATCTTTTTGTTGTCTGTTGAGTATTCAGCGGTAAAAACAATTTGTTGAGTTCATTACTTAAGATGCGGTTATAAAAATCAAATTTGTTGTCTCGTTCACTATTCTCTCACCTTCCATGTTCTTTTTGTTGAATAAAATATAATTTGCAAAGTAAAGTATGAACTATTTCTTCACCTTTAAGTGTGATTGATCAATACTATTGAATAATCATGGAGCAAATCAAGATATAATGCACATAAATGCAATTATAGGATATTTCAATTTATAAAACTATATTTTGTGTGTGTACGTGTGTGTGACTAGTCGATACTATATCACAAACACTCTAGTGTCAATCAAGACATGTAATTGAACATGGTTAAATCTTAATAAATTCAGTAATTAAAATGTAAACTAAGTTTTTCGCACTCTTGAGTGCAAACTAAAACAACTCTCTCCTAATTATTTTTTTTGACAAAACTCTCTCCTAATTGAATTTTCTTCGTAGACACATACGAGAATCCAAGTCATACCATTGTTTAATGGCTCAAATCACTTTAACACTTACTAAAGAGATCTGTGTAACGTTCTCTTTCTTTAAAGAAGATAGAAATCTAACTTTCTGGACCAATTGCTACTTATATATACAAAAAGTTGAAGACGAAGGACCACCGAATCACAAACTTTATCGAACGTTGGATTCGTAAATTGGGCAGTGAAGATAGAAAATCCATAACGGACAAAAAGGGCAGAAAAGTAAAAACACATAAAAAAGGTTAATGATGTCTGGGACCGTAACGTTTATAAATGCGCACAAGACCGATATAGAAGAATTGAGAGCGACTCACAGCAATCACGCATAGACATTAATGCAACCAAAGTGGAAATCGAACAAAACAAATATTTAATCACATAAATAAAATTCGAACGAATATACCATACACAAAAAATAACCAAATTTAATTTGAATTAATTCAAAAATTCCAACAATGAAAAAGATACTAGTTCATATCCAGTCACATTTATTTATTTATTTATTTATCAATAAAATCTATATAGTGTGCACGCAATGAGTGAGTTCCGCAAAATTAGTGTTCTCGTTGAGTTTCCATTTATAACAGGCAAAAAAACAAAACAGATTCGGCTTGTTTTTTTTCCTTACGCGTCTTGTTAATTTTATCTTCATTTTTGCACTACCATACCAATCGCATTTTCCTAATTTATGCACTATAGTTGTATTATTATTTCTTAATGCAATCCAATCTATCCATTATTAATTATTCCATTCCATAATTAAATTACTAAATTACCATTTTTATTTTTTTCTCATTATTTTTGTGACAAAAAGGAAAAAGAGTGTGCTCATTCATTGTTAAATTCATTGATCTAAATTGTAATCATCGTCATCTTCGTCTCCTAGGTCTTGAGAGAGGAATTAATACCAATATCCTCTCTCTCTATATGACCAAAGGATATATACAGATCTTATTTTTTATTGTTTTATTTAATTTAATTTAATTTAATTTAAATTTCTGTGTCGTTTCGGGAAGAAGAGATGAGTTGTTTTTCGTGCTATGTTTCTCGTCACAAAAAAGATGTTAGCAGGGTTGAAGTTGACAATGGTTCTCGATCTGGTTCGTATTCTAATTTTCGTACTCTTTTTTATTTTTATTTTGCTTTTTTTTTTCCTTCTAAACAATAACAATTATTATTGAATTTGATGTTGTTGTTGCTGTGTTGATTTTACAGGGAACGGAGGAACCAATGTTTCAGGTACTGATAAACAAGGGTTTTCAAATTCAAGTAAATTAATATTAATATTATAATTCACATTATTATTATTGTTACTGTTAGTTAAGTTATATTAGAATCTAAATACACTGTGAAATCAGTAATTAATTAGTATATGTTTTTTGTAATTGAATGTACAGAGGGTGAGAGGAAGAAAGAATATGCAGAGGGAA
This sequence comes from Trifolium dubium, assembly GCA_951804385.1. NCBI lineage: Eukaryota > Viridiplantae > Streptophyta > Magnoliopsida > Fabales > Fabaceae > Trifolium > Trifolium dubium. The sequence goes on along the minus strand of OX638063.1, from coordinate 43,864,666 downwards.
AGGGGAAGTGTGTGAGGACTGAAAAAACCAATAGAGCCGCGGCAGCTAGTTTCGGTTTTCGAGAGCTTGCAACAGCTACAGGGGGTTTTAAGGAAGCCAATTTGATTGGAGAAGGTGGTTTTGGAAAAGTGTTCAAGGGTAGACTTTCAACCGGCGAGGCAAGTTTGATTATTTTATGTTATTAATTTGGAGGGTTTTGTTTCATGTGAAATTTTATGATTTATGAATGAATGTTTTTATTATATGCAGGTTGTTGCTGTAAAACAATTAAGTCACGATGGTCGTCAAGGTTTTCAGGAATTTGTGACTGAGGTTCTTATGCTAAGTCTGCTGCATCATTCTAATCTTGTTAAGTTAATCGGCTATTGCACTGATGGAGATCAAAGGCTTTTGGTTTATGAATACATGCCGATGGGATCTCTCGAAGATCATCTTTTTGGTAACTTTATCTTGTTTATTATGTATTAATCTCATGCCGTCATTTAATTATTCATTAATAGTAGTTATGATGCAGCTGAAGGTTTGTTTATGACAATAAATTTATCTAGGGTCTAAGTAGGTGTTTGCATTGTATGTACACAGTACACTTTATTTACTTATTGTGAAAAGTTGGTTCATTTGTCTTGGCCTTGCAAAGTTTTGTATTTTTTAACTTTAGCTATATATCACATGTTTTCTGTTGATACCTTGTTCTCCCATTAATTAATTACATAATAAAGTGAGTATATCTGTATGCAATGAAAAGCTTTTGTCCACTTTCATCTTCAATGGAATATTCATTGTGATTGAATTAAAAAAATTGGACTATAGCGCTGTTTGAACTTGGTTTATGGCTTAACTGTGTAAGGAGAGTTGTGACAGTAGACCACTGTGAAATGAAATGGTTGACTTCTTTGCTTTTCTGGTTTTTTCAATGACAACAATGTCCTTGATCTGCCAATATGAATGCTATATATATATATATATATATATATATATATATATATATAGGCCTGGAGGGTTTTTTTATCCCTAAAGAAAGAGACAAGGAAATTTGAGAAAAGTGCCTTCCCTGTTTGTATTTGTTTCTTCCTTTGGGATTTTAGTACTATTTGCTGTAGGAGCCTAAGCAGCTTAAAGTTTCCTAGACAGGATGGTTTTGAACTTGTGTTATTCTATGCTCACTTAAAGAGATCGCAGTTTTGTTTAGGTTGACATTTAATAAAATTAAAGATAATTAATAAATATCTTGGCCGATACATGTAAAATCTATGAGAAGAACAGTGATTAGGTTGCTTTATTAGGAATTCCTCTCAAAATACATTTCAAACAGAGATTATTTTGTGTTATTTTTTTGGGGACCAACTTTATATGACAAAACACATCAATTTGATCATAACTTATTTCTCATTTCAGATGTTACCCCAGACAAAGAACCTCTAAGTTGGAGTACTCGAATGAAGATTGCTGTTGGAGCAGCTCGGGGCCTTGAGTATCTCCATTGTAAAGCAGACCCGCCTGTTATATATCGAGACTTGAAATCTGCAAACATCTTATTAGACAGTGACTTCAGCCCAAAACTGTCAGATTTTGGCCTTGCTAAACTAGGGCCTGTTGGAGACAAGACTCATGTTTCAACTAGAGTGATGGGTACATATGGCTACTGTGCGCCAGAATATGCAATGAGTGGCAAATTAACCCTCAAATCTGATATCTACAGCTTTGGTGTGGTTTTGTTGGAGTTGATCACTGGACGCAGGGCAATAGATACAACTAAAAAACCCGGAGAGCAAAACTTAGTTTCATGGGTAAATATTTAGTTTGTTTAGTTTCTTCAAAAATAAATTCCCTTTCAAGTATATTTGTATTAGCTTTGCATGTTGGTGATTTCCCCCCTCTGTGTTCTTCATATATTATGTTTTATTTGAGTGTTAAACATTAGAAAGTAAAGCTCCTGTCATTACAAAAGCATTGGCATATAAAATGTGCTTTTTCTGTCTTCCCAATAAATTATTATGATCCTTACCAGGAATTTTTTGACATGCTAATATGCCTTTTTTTAGATGACAGTGTCTTTATTTATCTTCACATTCTTTAAATAAGTCCTCTTAAAAATATATTTGCCTTAGCTTTACATGTATGTGATTCACTGATTCCTTTTAGATTCACCATATATTAATGTATATTGAGAGTGTAAGCAATTAGAAAGTAAAACACTCTTTGTTACATAAACACTGACATATGAATGTGATGTTAATATGTCTTCTATCTTTCTAGATGACTGTATCTACATCTATCTTCACTTGTAAAATTATTTCTTACACTTGGTATATTATTTTCAGTCTCGTCCATATTTTAACGACCGGAGAAAGTTTATACATATGGCTGACCCACTTTTGCATGGACGCTTCCCTGTCCGCTGTTTGCACCAAGCAATTGCTATAACTGCTATGTGTCTCCAGGAGCAACCAAAAGTCCGTCCACTCATTGGTGATATTGTTGTTGCACTGGAATACCTAGCTTCTCAGAGTAGCCCTGAAGTGCACAGCCCACCGGTGCAATCTCGTCCCGAAATGCACAGAAATTAATTTTCATAGAATATTAGATTCTTGCTGGAGTTGCATTTCTGTCCTTGATATATTGAGTACAGATTTCCTTATCAGCATGATCAGTGTAAACAACCAACTGCCTATTTTAAATGTTAAATATTATTGCTCTAGTTAATTTATTGGCATTGCCGTAGTAAAGATGACTTTCTTATTATAGTAGTCAACATTCATTCGTAATCGTGTGGATCTATTAATCGCAGTGACGTGAATTAGTGCTGATTTAGGCATTAAACTTCCTCCAGGCCAGTATATCATGTTTGTTATCATTTCAACCAAATGAGGAATGTGGTGGAGGAAGAGGGTTTTCACCTGTTGATTGTGAGGTCCTGTTTAACTTGCAGTAGCTTCTAAATTAAAATACCAACTAATAAGTTGATGATAACTTATGACTTAGCAGAGTTCATATTGATTCAGTTTTCTTTAAGTAATTTTGGAGAAATTTAGGCAATATACTAACTCTCAAACTCTCTGTAAGAAAGCATATTCCTTGGTTGATAGTTGGTACATGGTGGTTGACCTTTGCCTATGTAGATTTTTTCTATTGACAAATGAAAGTTTGTTTCTCTAGCGCCGGCAGGCATGTCACTTTCATTTCTGAATAATAGAAAAGCACTTAAGTACATATTCATTGAACTTCAGCTGATGTGCCTATGCGCCTTCACTGGACAAACGTTAACTGCTATGAAAGTGAAACATTAATGTTTGACTATTTGAAAGAGAAAAAAAGCAGCAGCAAAAAATGATTAATATTATTGGCCAAAGTTAATGTGTGCCCGTATGATAATTTTTTTTATTAAAAGTTAAGTTAGACATTGTCACCAAAGTCATGGAGTTGGTGAATGGTGATAATGAAGGCGTGCAGTTTTCGCATGTTTTCCTTTTGGTATTTCTGTTTTCTCCTCCTCCAAATTCCCATGTTGTTTTGTAGCTAAAGCTTGCTTTGTATTGGGTTTGAAAGGACTCTGGAAAATAAGGTGTAAAATCAAGATGAAAAACAATTTTTATAATATGTTTGGCTACTATTACTAATTTATGGGTGTGTTTGATCTGCAAAATGTTATGAGCCATACAACTACAATATGAAGTATGAACCCGACACTAGGGAGCGTAGAGACTTTAGATTAGTCATGAATTGGCATGCAAGTTGTCACTAATTTTCTTTATAGAGTATTAAAAGTGCATCTATAGAGAATAAAAGCCAATATCTGACTTTACTCTTTTTATGAAAATGAGAAAGAAACAAAATAATATACTACTATTTTCCATGTAAAGAAGATCACTCGTTCACACTATACACTAGACACACAAATATATTTAATCTATAATATACATGCAATATGTCAATTATATTATTTTTTATAATAGAAACGTAAATAATATTATTCAAAAAAATTTATTGAATTAAATAGCAAGTGTGGATATATATGTACTGTATATGTTTCCTTATGAGTTATGACCCACCAAAAGGAAAATATATATGTGTATGATCTGTTTCCCTTTATTGAGTTAGGACCGGAGAGGCTCAGGACCAAGATTCATTGCATCGGAGTAGTTTTCTTAGATTGACTTGCTACTCTTGAAATAATCAATAAAATTTACAACTATTAACTTCAATCATCACCCCCATTTGTTTTTATGCACAAAATCAACAACAGGGTTGGGGTATTTTTGGATTAAAGGTTTTAGATTACATTTGGTTAAAACTTGCAAAGTTTATTTTGATTAACAAATCTTGTATGTGAACGAGTGATTTTTACATGGATATTGTTGTACAAGTTGGATGGTGTTGTGGCACTAATTACGTTTTAATTCGATGCTATGTGATAATATTAACTTGGTTTTGTATATTATGAAAGAGTGATGCAAGTGGTATATAGTGTATAAATTTTAAATAATATTATAATGAATAAGAATTTTATAAATTTATTGTTATATTAAAAGTTTATATCATATAAATTATTCGTAAAAAATTTACAAATTATATATTTAATATAATATTTTTTTTGAAAACGCCAAAAAAGTAACTTTATTAGCTCATTAAGTCAGCACAAGGCGTGCTCACCTAAGGCGGAAACTTTAAATTAGTTACAAGAAAGAAACAAAAACCAAACATTCTGAAAGTACAAACAGCTGGCAATGCCCGTAAAAAACAACACATATTATCCACCTGACCATCCTAAACACACCCATGGATTATTAAACCAAAAGATAGAATCGACCAAAAAATCTTTGCATTTAACCTTCAACCACCACCAAACATGAATTCGAATATGGTCCACCAACAGTCCCACATTTAACGGTTTACTCTGAAAAATATGATCATTCCGAGATTTCCAAATCCCCCAAATAGTCGCCAACCACAGGAGATGCATGAATCCTTTCACTTTCACCGGATACAACTGTAATCCAATAAACTGAACTGCATGAGCCAGAGCATCTGATTGTAAAACACTCTGCACCCCTATCCATAGCAAAATACCATTCCACACCTGTTGTGAAAAATCACATCCAAAGAAAAGATGCGATAAAGATTCCTCGGATGAACAACCAAGACTACAACTCTGAAAACCTGCTGGTATAATACCCCTCGAAAATAGATTATCTCGAGTCGGGAGTCGATTACACAGAAAACGCCAAGCAAACAATGAGACTTTTAACGGAGCAAATTTGTGCCAAGGTAACTCAACCCCCATATCCGTTGGTATTTGAGTCGCAGTCGAACCCGTCAAGGAACAATAAACCTCACGAACCGTGTACTTATCAGATGATCCACCTAGCCAACGCCACCTGTCAGACACATTATGCTGCAAGACAACATTAGATAGAAGAGCACAGACCTCTGTTAACAAGGCTTCCTCCCACACAAACAAATGACGCCTCCACCCCCATCCCCCTCCACCCACCCCCCACCCACGCCTACTCATCTCCCCAACCGAGACAGCAGGTACCACACTCAGATTAGCTAACCGTGGAAACCGCTTCTTCAATGACCCACCTTCACCTAACCAAGATTCGTGCCAAAAAGATGTATTCTCACCATCCCCCACCACACGGACCATCGATTTATCGAACCAGCCCTCACCCCCTCCTACAGAACTCCGACACACCCCCACAATATCCCTCCACCAAGCCGACGCCTTAGACCCCCCCTCCCTCAACTCTCCATCATCAACCCCATATTTATGTTCCATCACTCGCCACCAAAAACTCCCTCTCTCAGTCTTCATCCTCCACCGCCATTTACCAAGTAAAGCATAATTAAATTCCTTAACTCTTCTCACCCCTAAACCTCCCTTACTTCTATCTGAACAAATTTTATCCCACTTTATCCAATAAACCTTCCTATTGATCCCATCCCCACCCCACAAAAAGGATTTAAAAAGAGATTCAATAAGAGTGACAATACCTGAGGGAGCTTTAAAAAAGGAAAGAAAGTAAACCGGTAGAGAAGACAAAACGGCTTTGAGTAGGACCAGGCGACCCCCCATTGACAGGTTTCTACTTTTCCAACCAGACAGTCGAGCTTTAATTTTATCTATTACAGGTTTCCAGAAAGAAAGTCTTCGAGGGTTACCTCCAATTGGAAGACCAAGATATATAAACGGTACCGACCCAAGTCGACAATTCAGCAACGTTGCTGCCTCCATCATCCAAGAATCCCCTACATTCACTCCCACCAAGCTACTCTTATGGAAATTCACTTTTAAGCCGGATAACAACTCAAAAAGAATCAACACAGACTTGATAATCCTCATATTCTGCCAAGTCTTACACCCGATCAATAACGTGTCATCTGCAAATTGTAGCAGAGAAACACGCATTGACCCAGCTACCCCCAACGGATAGCCTGAAAACAAGTCAGAACCAACTGCAGCTGACATCAAAGCACTTAGACCTTCTGCCACTATAAGAAAAAGAAATGGAGATAAAGGATCTCCTTGTCGGAGACCTCGTTGAAAATCAAATTCCTCAGTCGGACTTCCATTAACCAGAACAGACGCTACAGTCGATTTAACACACTCTGAAATCCACCGACACCACTGAGTAGGAAAACGCATCTTAGCCATAACAGATAACAAGTAATTCCAGTCTACAGAATCATACGCTTTTTCGAAATCTACCTTGAACATCACCAATTCCTTCTTTTGTTTTTTTGCATCATCCACCACCTCATTAGCAATCAATATACCATCCAAAATCTGCCGATTCTTGACAAAAGCCGATTGACAATCAGAAATCACACCACCAATTACTTTACTCAATCTATTAGCTAGCACCTTCGACAACACCTTATAAATACAACTAACAAGTGATATCGGACGATAATCCGAAAGGCGGGTAGGATTCTCCACCTTGGGAATAAGCACAATAAAAGTACAGTTGAGGCCTTTGACCAGTCTACTATTCTGATGAAATTCCGCAAAAAACCGCAAAAAATCTCCTTTCAATTCCAGCCAAAATTCTTTCAGAAAACCCACACTGACACCGTCCGGACCCGGGCTCTTATAACTTGCGCAATCCCATACGGCTTGTTTAATCTCCTCCTCACCAAAAGGAGCCACCAATAACCCGGCGTCAGAATCAGTAAGAGTATTAAAATGTAAACCTCCAACCTCCGGTCTAACCTGCTGAGAAGACTTAAAATGAGTAGAAAAATGATTAAATATAGCCTCTCTTATCGGCTGAACCCCCTCTACCTGCTCATCACCAACATTAAGAATAACAATTAAATTCCTCCGGCTTTGATTCTTCACCAATGCATGAAAAAATCGAGAGTTGGCATCCCCTTCACTCAACCATCTAACTTTGGATTGTTGCCAATAATTACTACATTCTGCCTTAGATAAAGTAAATAAATTAGCCATTAGATTACGACGTTCCTCCGTTTCGTGCTCAGTCAAAACAACCTCTTCACCTTTCAAATCAATAACCGCAAGCTTCTGTTTAGTTTCCAAAATACGTCCGGACAAATTCTTCGCATGCTGCCCATGCCACATTTTTAACTCACCTTTAATAAATTTCAACTTTTCTTTGAGAACATAACCTGCCCAACCGTCGAGCATACATGAATTTAATTTATCACGAACAAAAATCTGATAACCTGGAAATGACGACCAACACTTTAACATACGCAGAGGTCGAGGTCCCCAATTAGCTAGCTCTTGGCGCAGCAGAATAGGACAATGATCGGAAACCCCCCTCAACAAAGCTAACTGAACACTAGAAGGCCAAACATTAACCCAATTCTCAGATAACAAAAACCGATCCAACCTACTCATTGCCGTGCCATCAGAACGATACCACGTATATTTACGACCAGCCAACGGAAGATCAATTAAATCAGAGCCAGAAATAAAGTCATTAAAACGTGCAATATCCGCTTCCGCCACAATCACCCCTCTACCCCTTCGTTCACCCCCCTCCCGAATAGAATTAAAGTCTCCGCAAATGCACCAACAACCCCCCCTATCCACCTGAATCACACCAGTCAAAGAAGCCCATAACTCAGCCTTTCCCCTCGAGTCACAAGGGGCATAAACATTCACCACTGAAAAAGAATGACCTGAAGCACAATGCACACCAGAAACCAGCAACAAATGATCAATAGAAATAGTAGAAATCATAGACACCTTGCTCACATTCCACAAGGTAAGAATACCTCCCGAAGCTCCCACCGACGGTCGAAAAGAAAAACCAACCCCCCTTTCACCCCACAAGGTCTCAGCCAAAACAGAATCAATCAATTCCAATTTAGTTTCTTGTAAACATACCACATCCGGACACACTTCACGTATAGTTTTTGTCACCTCCCTACGCTTAAAAAATCCACCCAACCCCCTCACATTATAGGAAAGAATCTTCATGAGAAAACTAACAACACCAAAATCACCAACCATAAATGAATTAGATACCAATTACTGGGCACCTAACTCCCCTACCTCCACCGTCGCCCTCTTTGAACAAACTAACGAATCAATTTGATCTGTCATCTCCTTATGATTGTCATTGAAATTCAGTTGAAGCTTTTCACCAAATGCAACAACATCAGATGCATACTTCCTGCTATCACCTTTTAAAATCATCAACGATTGCCAATCCCCCTTCTTGGACTTAGAAACTGACGTCAAAGAATAAGAGACATTTTGGGAAGCATTGTATGTTGACTGACGTTGTAAAACTTTTTGCTTACTCTTCTCCATACGCCTCCACACCTTGTCACGTTCTTCCTCCGTCATTCTGGCCAAAGATTTAAGTGTCACACACGTCCTACCCCGACGAGATTTCACCACCGGAGGCCCCTGCGACGGAGGACCTCCCTCCGCCATCATACGACCTGCTCCCACCGCATCGAGAACCCCCGTAACAGGCGCTGGTTTGCTTGGTGTAGTTGCCACAACTTCCACCGATTGACATAGATCCCCAAGAGATATAAAATTCTGAGCCAAATTGCCTTCTAGAACATGTTGTTGAAAACCACCGTTGGCATTTACTTCACTCTCTGTATTGGACTTAAGATTCATCTTGTTCCAGGTACCCCCTCCCATATTGACATTAATTACCGGACTCAAAACATGCCCCACAATGGGCCTAAGTCCTTCACTATCACACCCCTCCATCACCTCTTGTGCACTCACCCCCTTTGTAGACACCCCCCTTTCCACTATCACTCCACCAGGCCTGTTAACAACATTAGGCCCACTTGAAACTCCTCCAGCCCCACTCAAAACCATCCTATTATACTCCACCTCCTCCAATGCACCCCCCTGCCTACTACAAGTCTCTTTCACCACTGAACCACTACTCTCATTGATAAACCCACCCTCCTCCGCTTGAAGTTTCTCCCATTCGTCATTTAGATTTTTGGCAATATCATTAATGTTTGCATTACTACTCAACTCCCGGCAATCCAAAGACATGTTTGAATTCGGAAAAAAACTTGTCCCCGGAGACAGAGTTTCGTCGTTAGTTTTAGCACCATGATTCTTCATATTCTCAACTTGTGGGTCAAACAACCAATCCTCCACTACCTTAACCGAAAAAATCTCATCATCTATCACCACATCCATCCACAAATCCGGTCTAATGTTGGACGGATTTGCGACTAGAATTCGCGCAAAATCAAAACGGGCCTTAGATTCTGTAGCAATATCAACGCAAACAAACGTCCCCAAAAACTCAGCCACTTTATGAAAAAAAGAAATATTCCATGCATGCAATGGAATGCCAATAACACGAAACCATGAATGACGGAAACTGTGAACCATAGACCTATGCCAAACTGCCACACTCTGGAAAAATTGTTCAAAGAAAGCCACTGCACTAGCAAGAAGAATTTTAATGTCTTCCTCTATGTTAACCGAATACACAAAAACCTTATCACCTCCTAATGGTGCAATCTGGATAGATAAAAAACCAGCATCATGTACTTTCTGCTGAATGTCAAAAGCATCATGCACCCTTACCAGAGTTGCCACCAATCCCCTATTCACCCACTCCTTATCAGCATTTACAGAACTGAAAACAATCCTCCCCTTTCCCCCATTACCTTCCTGCCTACCTACTCCCTTCTCCCCCACCACACCAGACGAAGAAATTTTCTTACCGACACCACCATCCTTAATTGCACCAGCATAGGACAATGATGGTCCTTGCCGTTGCACCCCCTCCACTTGATTAACACCCTTCTCCAACCGTATCTGATCAGCCGCCATCACGGAATCAACATGTATAGCAGCAACCTTGTTATTTGGCACCCTTTCTCTATCAAAACGGGCAACATTCGCCCACAGCTTATACGAACCAAACCATACACCATTCAACGCCGAAACCAGTTTGGAAACATTTCGCACACCATCAAATCTCACAAAGCCAAAACGTTTACCTCTTGCATTCCGTTTTGGTGCAACAAACAAATCAGCCACTTTGCCAATACGAAGTAACTCCTTCCGCAAAACATCTTGGTGCAAGTCTTCTGGAAAGTTAGTGATATAAAACGATGAAACCCCCTCAATTCCCTGACGTTGATCACCCTTACCGTTGCCCTGAAAACCATTAAACCTGTCGCTGTTGACGCCGTGTCTGATCCTGTCGCCGCCGCCTTGTCTTCGTGTTCCCGGTTGAAATGCTTTCCTCTTCCTATTTCTCACCTCGGTCCAAGCTCCATTGATCTCTGTACTCTCACAAGTGTTTCGCTCCCCATTGAGATCCCTATCCCCCCAAGTGTTTACCTCACCATGGCCATGATAGGATTTCCGATTGAACGGTGTTTCCCGGTATGGAAAACGGCTGTCACGAAACCCTAGCAGAGCCATTTTTTATCTATTAGATCAGTTGGAAATATTCAGTTTATTTAATATTTAATATAATATTAAAACTCATCAAAATTACTCCCTCCGTCCCAAAATAAGTGTCACACTTGCCAAAATTGTTTGTCCCAAAATAATTGTCACATACTATTTATAACATTGTTTTTCTCTATTTTACCCTTATCACTTTATGATATAATGATTAAAGGAGACAATAAAGTAACTAAAGAATCTATTTTTTAGTATTCCAATATCTACTACAAATAAAAAGTGAGGGTGTTTTTGTAAAAGTCTTATTCTCTCTCTTTAATTTACACATTTTTCTTAAAATGTGTGAAATGGTCAACTAAGACACTTAAATTGGGACGGAGGGAGTAATAGTTTAAGAATTTTTATTACTACTCTCCCAAAATTCTCCGGTGATGTTAGTATAAATAGAGAATAATTAATCTCATCATTTGAATTTGAACTTGATTTAACCAATGACCATTTGAGAGACAAATTCAAACCGAGGCAGGTACATAAAAAAAATATCCAAAAAGATAAAACTCACCATAAGCTTTTACTCCAACATCTATCTATAAATATAATTAAGCACATATTATATATTTTACTTTTATGAAAAATAGTTAGTAGTATAGTTAATGAATCCATTTTATGCAGAGTGATGCAGGGTATTCTGTTTTAGGGAGAGTACTGATACCGGGTACCGGTAAGTACCCGGTACTCAGTGGGTACGAACCGACGCTGCACCTTTTTTTTACTTTTATTTTTTTTGTTTGGGTACTTGCCGGATATTTATCGGGTACTCGAACGGCTCTTAAAACTAAAAAAGAAAATCATTTTTTAAATATTTTTTCAAGAATATTTTGTCAAAAAAAATCTTTTATTCATCTTCTGCTAAGAGATATTGGATCACATATAGATTTATTCACTCATTGAAAAGAAATAAGCTCAATCTAAAAAGAGCTGAAGATTTAGTTCTTATTCATATAAATCTTTGTCTTTTGTTAAGAAAGAGTAAAAATTATAATGAAGGAGCAACAAGAATGTGGGATATTGGTGGAGATGAATTGGATCTATTTGATTTAGCTGATATTCTTAAAGTTGCTAATCTTTCTCTCGATGAACCTGAACTAGAGGCCACTCTTTTAAATGATGATGAAGGGGAAATATTAAGATTCAATTCTGACTCGACGAATAATTGACATTTTTAAAATGTTTTTTTTTCTTATTGCTTATAATTTAACTCTTTTTGAGCAAATTGTTTTTTAATTTCGTTATGATTGTTTTGATGTTTTTGAACAATTTTAATTACTTTTAAAGTGTGATATTTTTTATGTTTAATTATGTGTTTCAATAGTATGTTTTGATTATTTTATTTATATAATTATATATATAAAAAAAATTATACTAACGTACCCGTACCTTAGTTTTTTATAAAATGGCGTACTCCGTACCAGTACGGGGTACCGGTACTGTACCCGTACCGTGGAATAATCAGGTTAAACTATTGATGTGACATTTCCTATCAGGTTAAACTTTTGGGATAATCAGCCATCTGACAATAAATTATAAATATATAAAGAGAGTATTAATTTTTTATACTGCAAAATACTTAGTAATATTATTTATAGATTTATCTAGAATGGAGACTTAGTAATAATAAATTTTTTCTATAAAGGATATAAGGACTAATTAATTAATATTAATGAAATTCATTTATCTCTTTTACTATTTTTTTTGAAGAAGCCAATAAAATTAATATAAAATAATGTTGAAAGGTAAAAATTACAATCAAAACATAAACTAACACCAAAATTTTCATAAAAAAAAAAACCATCAAAACCCAATCGTAACTCCAAAAAAGACAAGAGATTGTACTACCACAAATTCAAATCAAATATGAAAAATTTCTTTCTACTTTTTAATTATCGCCACGACATAACTTTTACCTTATCAAATAGGAGTAATGTCTTTATAGATGTTTTTTAAATGCAAAAATCCTGTTATTCTTTCTTTCTTTCTTTCTTAATACTGTTAATTCAGTTTGACGAGTTCATGTATGTTTTTTAGTACTATTAATTCAGTTTGACGAATTCATTTATGTTATTTAGAACTAGCATTTGATTTGGTCCCATGTCGGTGAATATAGCTACAGAAGATATAATTGAAATTATCGTTAGAATAATATGTCAGTGTAAAGGAATTTTTCTTGGAGGAGACTCTTGTAATCTTGAAATGAATGAACATGTGGATGTTAATTTTAGTAACGCTACCATTGACTTTCAGCGTTGCTACTCCCTCGTGTTTTTGCATCAACAATAATTTCCTTGTACAATGAACACTAAATTGGAAAAAACACATGTCAGGGGTAAAATAAGGATAGAGCTTGAAAATAGTATATAAAATAGTCCTTTTAAGTTTGTGTTTTTTGATATAAATCTCTGTAAAGTTTTTTGTTTTAAGTAAGTCCCTGTAATTATATACTTTTATAAATTAGTCCTTAAAGTCAAAATATGCAGGAAAATTTGTAGTTTTCGTGCAGATTTTTCTTCAATTTTTCTTGTGAATTTTGACTTTAGAGACTAATTTTAAAAAATATATAATTGCATAAACTTACTTAAAACAAAAAAACTTACGAGAACTTATATAAAAAAGTGCGAACTTACGGGGACCTGAATATTATTTAAGCCTATAAAATACTACTCCTACTATTTATTTTATAAATCAATTTTATAAAAAATGAATTAAGTTCAATATAAATATATAATTTAATATGAGAAGTCTATCGATAGGGTGTGAGTGAGTATGTTTAGAGTCAGAAATGAATTTACAATCAACATGCTTTCTAACACTTTGTTTTTTTTGTATGACTCTTTTCCATCATATTGCTAACTAATCATACTCTTCTCTCTATTTCCTTTTTTTTCTTCTCAAGATATAGATAGTTTATAAATGTCCAAAGATCATTTTCCTAACTAAATAATGCAAAAAGAGGAGAAAAAAATTCAAATGTATATGATCAATTATTTATTGTCGAGACCGGAATATTCACCACAAAACGCAATGACTAATTTTCTCGTTGGATAAAAGACACCTCAAAAGATCAGACATAAAACTAAAAAACTTCAAATGCATATGACCAATTAATTAGTCTCATTTATAAAATAAAAAAATTGAACTTTAAAATTACAGTACTTTTTTAGTCACGTTTAAAATATTTATCTTTTTAATTAATATTAATGAACGATTTTATTTCTCATAAACAAGAAGTCAAGATGCATGTTAGAGAAACAGGAGAAACTAGCTAGAAGTCAACAATAACTATTCTTTCCCTTTATTTCTCACTAATCTATCTCTATCTACCTTAATTTCTCCTCTCTTTCCTTTCTAACATTACTTATTAAATAAACTTTGTCACCTTCCAATTATATATATTAGTTCTATTTGTGGTTTACAACTTTTCATCATCACCTCATTTTTATCATCATCATCAAAATCATGGGTAACTGTTTGGCAAATTCAGCAAAAGACAGAAAGATTCAGCAAAAGACTACTTCAACTATCTATAAACAACAAAACAATTCATCTGCAGGTAATTGTAGGATCAATTATCATTAATTATGTTTTATAATGTTTTGTTATTACTTACCTCTAAAAAAGAAAAGTTTTGTTATAACTGCCATAATAATCTATTTGATCAATTTGAAATTATAATTAAAGTCAACTGCTGCCTAAGACACAAAAAAAAGTAATTGGAGTATAGTTTATGCTCAAACCGTGTAAATAATGAGATTAATTAATCAATTATTGATTAAGGTGGAGATGATGAGAAAAGTACTGCTAGAGCAAAAATGGTGGCTGCGGAGAAGGCAAGAGGCGGGGAGAGCGCGGTTGGAAAAATTGTGACGCCGAATTTGAAAATGTTTACATTGGATGAGTTAAAAAGTGCAACAAGAAACTTCAGACCGGACACGATGCTTGGTGAGGGAGGTTTTGGGCGAGTTTTTAAAGGATGGATCGATGAACACAATCTCAGACCATCCAAAGTAGGTGTTGGAATTCCTGTTGCTGTCAAGAAGTCGAGCTCCGATAGTCTCCAAGGTTTACAAGAATGGCAGGTTTGTTAATTCATTTCCTTTATTTCTCCAACACTTTCTAATCTTTTGTTGAGCGAATTGAAATGATAAGAACTAAAACTCATACAATTAAGAATCCTCGCGTGATTATTGAACAATACTCATTCGATCTTAAATATAAACAAAATTGATGATATTGATACACTCAGCTCGATCGGCCTTTGGATGCCCTCCAATTTAGTTGTTGGATAATTATATAAAGGGTCATGTTAACATGTGCCCTAAGGGCACATTTTAAAGATACTTGATATAGTAATTTTGTCTTGAAAACCAACAATGTTTGACTTTTAAAAGTATAATACACAAATTTCAATACTAAATTTCTTTTATTAGTATAATAACAAGTACCCTAAGAGCACATGTTAACATTTCCCTTATATAAATTGTGTATGTGTCCACTTATTAGTATATATAACTCGCTAATACACTTTACTACATTAGTTACAACTTACAAGTTACAGTATATCCTTAATTAGTCGAAAAAGTATATATAAATTTGTGATGTAAGACATCTTAATCTGTATGTATTTGACTAGTATGACTGATGAAACTCACATATGCAAAACTCATTTTTGTAGGTTGGGCTTCACTTAATTTAACCTTTAGTTTAAATGTGAATTTGGTTTGTGTTTGGATGCAGAGTGAAGTAAAATTTTTGGGGAAATTCTCTCATCCAAATCTTGTTAAACTAATTGGCTATTGCTGGGAGGAAAAACAATTCCTGCTGGTCTACGAATGCATGCAAAAGGGCAGCTTGGAAAGCCATCTCTTTAGAAGTATGAAATTAATTAATGTATAAAGTAGTAATTAATCATGATATGTTTTTTATGCATGTCTAAATTAATAAATGGTATTGTGTTGTTTGCAAGGTCCTGAACCACTGTCTTGGGAAATAAGGCTAAAGATAGCCATAGGAGCTGCCAAAGGTTTGGGATTTTTGCACACTTCAGAAAAGTCTGTTATTTATAGAGACTTCAAGTCCTCCAACATTTTGCTTGATGGGGTATGCATATGTAATTAAAAGTTAATTTTTGTGATGATGTTAATGATGAATGTTTATGGACATGGTTGGTATTATGGTGGATATGTCATAATTACAATTACTCATTGTAATTTTGTATGAGCTACAAAATATAATTTTTAGAAAATCGTAGTGTATTATCATGAGTTTGACATTCTTACCGTGAAAATAAAGATAGACTATGTTGAATCAATTATTGAGAGACAATTTTGTGACTTTTCATCAATGTTAGGATTTCAATGCAAAGTTATCTGATTTTGGGTTGGCAAAGCTTGGGCCTGTGAGCGGTAGAACACATGTAACCACACGGATCATGGGTACATATGGTTATGCAGCTCCTGAGTACATGGCTACAGGTAAATAAAATGCATACTAATTTCAAAATTAGATAACGCTTAAGATCATCTCTAATGGAGAATTCTATTTTTAAATACTTAAAGGGTCTCACATGTACACATCACTTATTTATAATTTTTTAATAATAGTACCTAATAAGCATTCAATCCCTCCAACCCAACACTTCTTTAAAAAGTTTTAATGAGTCCCGCAAATAACTCTACATCATTTAATTTAATAATAAAATTATTATTTACTATCTCATAAAATATGTGGTTAAAATAAAATAATATATAAAAGTATGTGGGACCCGTTAAGAACTATAAATGAGAAAATGATTATTTAAGAATAAGTAGTTAATATGTACTATTTCATAAACTCCTACCATTGAAGATGGTCTAATATTACTCTGCTCTACATATTGTATTCACTCTTATTAATAATGTAGTTAATTAATATCTTCATTTTATGGGTAGATTATTTAAATGAAATGTAGAATAAGTTTGTGCAGTTACTGTCAAACATTTTGGTGGTACGTACCAAATACAATTGAATTGTTAAAATTATTATAAAACCGTGTTGCACTTGCAGGCCATATTTATTTTATTACTTGACGAAGAAACATTCCTTAGATACTACTATATATCATATAAAAATCTCTCAAAAAAGCTAGCTGGCATATATAATGACTAATTTTGTCAAAAAAAATATATATAATGACTAATATACTATGTCCTTAACTTAATTGGCAGGTCATCTATATGTGAAAAGTGATGTGTATGGATTTGGTGTTGTGCTTCTAGAAATGTTAACAGGCTTAATAGCACTTGACCAAAATAGGCCAACCAATGAGATGAATTTGGTGGAATTCACAAAGGGCTCTCTAAATGACAAAAAGAAACTCAAAAAGATAATGGATCAAAGGTTGAACAAACAATATCCATTAAGTGCAGCATTTTTAATAGCCCAACTTATACTCAAATGTTTAGAATCTGACCCCAAAAATAGACCATCTATGGAGCAAGTTTTGGAAATTTTAGTAAAGGCTCAAACCATCAAATTTAAACCCAAAGTCAAGAAATCAAGAAGCTCTGTGCATCAAAAAAGTAGTAAGGGACTAAACGACCATTCTACCAACAATGGTCTCTCCAAATCACAAACACAATAGCGTGCTCCACTATAGTACTTTGTAATTTTACCATTAGTTATGTGCACATATATATATATATATATATCATTTTTAATTTATTAGATGTATGTATACATTCTTAGAATGAACTTAATTTTTATTTTATACTATACTTTATTGTGTATAGTATACAAATACAACTACTCCTATGTTTCAGTAAAGCTTTGCTTGGATGTTCAAGTTGCTCATATCCACTCAATATTTGATATTTCCATCAATAATTGTAAAAAAATAAAAACATCAATGATGGGAGGAAAAGAGTACTAGTAGTAGAATAAACTTAGATGGATAAATGTGATACCCGATGTTAAATGGTGGGATGTTTTAATGATTCACATTTATGATTCAATGTGATATCCGGTGTTAAACGAGGCAAAATTTTGCAATTTCATTCGTGTTTATTTGGATGTTCAAGTTTTATTATAAAAAATTGGGGAAGAGGATTTTTTTTAGCTCTAATAATCATAATATAACTATTATTGACGGGATTCAAACTAATTTGAAGTTTTTTATTTTGACAGAGCGTTGAATTTGAAGTTATAAACAAGTTTTTAGATGTTCAAGTTGCTCATATTAAACTATTTATTTTAAAAGTTTAGCTTTAATAATATTATGATGAGTTATCACGATTTTGAAATATGTACCGTAATATCAAACATGCGATCAATCAATAACGTCTCAAAATTTCTAATTAATGGTAGAAAAGAATTGATTTGTACATTGGAGGAGCTAGATTTTTAACCCGACCACCGAACCGACCCACTCTACCCATTCTATTTCCCTCTCAAATACTACATCCGTCCCAAAATATAAGACTCATTTTGACCATTGTACGTATGCTAATGCACAATTTTGATCTGTAATATTTTTAATTATTTATTAATAAGAAATTATTTAAAAAAGGCTTAAATGATCTTTTGGTCCCTGTAAATTTGTGTATTTTTTATTTTAGTCTTTATATGTTTTTTTTTTTTTGAAATTCATACCTGAATGTTTAAATCATTTTGGATTTAAAGATTAAATCCGCCGGAAAATTCTAACGAAAAAGACTAATTCTAAAAAAAATATAGAGACTAAAATAAAAAAACACAAACTTACAAGATCAAAAGATCATTTAAACATTTTATAAATATTCATCAAAATGATTGGGTTAACTATATCTTTGGTCCCTATAAATATACTAAATTTCATTTTTAGTCCCTATAAAAATATTCAGCAGATATTAGTCCCTCAAATATTTTTTATCATTATTTTTAATCCCTGATTTTCATTCAACTCGAGTATATCATTCGAATTTTCAATTTTTTCCGCTGACATGTTTAGTACATTATAGGAGTCTCTATTACAAAAGTTGAAATGTTTTTTACCAATAGATTAATTTAATATGAATTTTTTAGTTTTTTGCGTTTAAAAATTCATAAATAATTCATCCAATGTTAAAAAATTCAAAAGTTTTGTGGAAAAAGTTCTTATAATATTATAAACATGGGTACAAAAAATCATTAAAAAATGTGAAAGTATACAAGTTTTGATTTAAAAGTAGAGACCAAAAAATAATATAGAAAATATTTGAGAGACTAAAAGTTAATTAAACTTTTTACAGGGACTAAAAATAAAATTCGAGATATTTATAGGGACCAAAAACATATTTAACCCAAACTAATATTTACATCTATTTATATAGGGTTAAATATATTTTTAGTCCCTATAAATATTTGAACTTTCTATTATTAGTCCTTCTAAACTTTTTTGTCACTTTTTGGTCCCTACAAAATATTATGCATCTAGTTTTAGTCACTATTGTTAAACCGATGTATATTTTTGAATGTTAAATGGTGGGCTGTTTTAATGATTCATATTTATGATTCAATGTGATCTCTCGTTGCTTACCTCAAGGGTGGGTTTGGTCTTTTGGCTAGTTGCTCATATTCACTACTTTTAAAATGAACTAGTTATTTTAAAAGTGTGGATTCTGAAAAATTACGGTAAATTACTATGATTCTAAAATATTCATTGTAGTACTAAACATGCAATCAATCAATAGTGTCTCAAAATTTTGAATTAGTAGTAGAAAAAAATTGATTTGTACAGTGGAGGAACCATTCTTTGGTTGTTCGTATAAAGATATTTTTTGTGATGATCTTTTGTGTGATGAGAACAATTCTAACTCTCAGAACTCAATGTAAAATGAGAGTACTATTTTCAATGATTATTGCTTTGTCCGCCCTCTGAATTACTCCCACGCCCCCCAAACTACTTAAATTATCCTTCGGATTTTATCTTCCGAAATACATAAAGGCAAAAAAATTTCGGAAGATATAATACGAAATATCAAAAAATTTGGATTATATCTCCTGAAATTGTAAATTATGTGAAGGTTAAATTGGCAGGAGGCATTTTGGTAGATACGATTGGAAACACAAATTTTGGTAGTTACGATCTGAAAAACCACACTTTTCAGGAGATATAATCCGAAATGGATTTTTAAAAGCCAGCTTGCAGACCTGTACCACCATTCATACTCAAACACTCAAGCTCTTCTCAAAAGTAACATGCAATTTTTTTAGGGGTTTCGCGTTTTTAAGCTTCAAATCATCATTTATTCGCTCATTTGGAAGATCACACACTCATTTGAAGGCATAAGTTTTTGATTTTTTTTAGAAATTCTGTGTACATAAAAATTGGAAGATAACTTCCGAAACTGGATTGGTAGATATCTTTCGAATTGTTTTGGAAGATAACTTCCAAACTGGGTTAGTAGTAAGCAAATGTGTAATTATTGATGAAATTGAAGACAGAAAAGGATCGAGTTCGAGTTGCCGTCGTTGTTGTTCGCAGTGTTCGAGTTGCCGTTGTTCGCGTTCGCAGTTCGTAGTGTTCGCCGTCGGATATGGAAAAAAAAACTGAAGTAATAGATTTAATATTTGACTGGGTGATTTTGGGGGATACGATCCAAAAAAATTGATTTTTCTGATTATACAAACTGAAAATTTTGTTTCCCTAAATTAAAGGTATTTTTGGGGGGCTTGGGAGCATTTTAAGGGGCTTAAAAAACAAATTTCATTTTCAATTAAATATTACAAGCTAACTAACGTGAAGGGGAAAATAACAAGATATTAAGGCCCATTTTGGGGAGGTAATAATGTGTTGGACCAGCTAAAGAGGTGGTGACCCATGATGCTGTTAGTTGTTTGTGGGAAAATTTTACGCTGTATCCTTACACATTTATTGCTACAATCCATAAAAATTCAAATTTTATCTTATTGTCATTTGATTTCGCCTTTATAAAATAAAATCGATACTTTGTACCAAAAAAATAAAAATAAAAATCGATACAAATTGAACTTAAATAAAATTTGAACTAAGTAGTCTGATGGCCAAAATTGTAAAGAAATTGTGCTGAGTAGTAAGATTCTCTTTTGTAAATGGTAAGGAAATAACATTATGTTAATTTACTTTGTTTTTATTTTTGGGTATGTAATTTACTTTGTTTTGAGTGTATATTATAATTTTTTTTTTGAAAACTTGGTATCCGGCCTAATAACCGACTAATCTGAGGGGACCAATCCCACTGCCCACTTGCGAGGATCCTATATTATAAATTATTTAAGTTGAAGTTGGTTGTAAAATAGAGAGAGCATAAAATAGTTTGATTTTTTTTTTGTTACAAGAGAGAAAGACATAAAATAGTTTGAATGAAAAAACGATCGTCCGAAAAATTGATAGCAAATAATAAACTGAAAAAATAATAGCAAGGAATATATACAAGATAAATATATTATAAAAAAAAGGAACATTTTAAATTGATCAATCTTAAATCCAATTGAATATGTGTGCTTTTGAAAGAGCGTGGTTGTGTAATGTTGTTGTGTGTGTATGCACAGCTCCAAGTCCAACAGCGTGTAGAGGTATTTGCATGAATGATGATAGTTAGTGGCGTGTGGCTTTGAGCAATTATAGCATCAAATGAAAGTCAATCATGATGCTTAATGGGTCCTCCCTCCATTTTCTTCATATAAACAAACAAAACAACCTCCAAACACTAAATAAATGGTCCATTATGTTATGTAAACCAAAACCATAGTACAAACAACTTTACACACTCACAAAAGTCACAGGTTGGTTCACACTTCACATTCATTCATTCCCACAAACAATACTATCTTACTTACTGAAACAAGTTATGGTGTATAAGCCATATATTTATGCATCATGCATAAATACTCTAGATTGTTCAATGCACCCCTCAAATTTTTAGCGTACCTCCCAAATTTCTAGTGTACCCCTAAATTGTTTAACACACCCCTCAAATTTTTAGGGAGTGAGCTAGAAATTTGAGGGGTGTGCTAAGTAATCTGAAAGGTATACTAAACAATCTGGGGATGCAATAAGTAATTTTTATTACTTATGCACGCACGGTTCATAAGGAAAAAACTTATACATCATAATCAGTCTCGTATCTACTTACTTACTCACTTACCCAATTTACTTAAAATGAAATGAGTGTCACTAATCCTACCTATTGTGTTTGTTGTGTTTAAATCAAGACCCCACACGCGTCTACAATCTCATGCTTGATTGCTTTTGTAGCTACATTCATTATTTCATTACTCCTATCCTTGGCTCCACTTTCAACATCATCTATCATTAATCCCACTCACCTCCCCCCCTCTCAACTGTTAACTATATTACTATATACCACTTCATGATTTTAAAAACAAACCACTCAATGATTGGAATGTATATATGCTCTAACCATTTCTTCTTCTACTTTTGTAGTCTTACTTTTTCCATCTTTTACTATATGAATGAATATTTATACTTCAAGGGTACACCATAATAGCTCATCATGACATATGTAGTCATTTTGCTTTGACCATCTTTGATTGCTTTCTTCATCCCCCCCCCCCCCCCCCCCATTTTTACACTCGATCCATACTGCCACAATTAATTATAAATAAATATTTATTTATAAAATATGATCGGTCAGAGAGAATAATAGTAAACATTATATATAGCTTGTTTGATTAAAAAATAAATAACAGAAAAATTAGTTAGTTGAATTGCGATGAGTTTATAGCATTTGATATATAATGAAAGTAACTATAGTTAATTAATAAGTAATAACTTATAAGGTAGGTGATAGACGTAGTAAATTGATTTTTTTCTTACGGTAGGAAGCTAAAAATGTTAAACTTAAATAATATAAAAATATGTTGATTGTCATAACAATTTTTTTAGGTTTTGCCTTAATATATGTTATTGATGTTAAAAGTTTAAAATGAAAGTTTTATATTGAAAAAAACAAAATTTTAACTTTGTAAAAGTTGAATGCACTATTTTCAAAACAAATTTCTATATTAAGTATCTTAATATATGCTATTTTCTCCTAAAAAAAAATACTATTATGAACTATTTAGAAAAATTATTGTGAAACATATCTAATTTGAGCCGCAAAATTGTCCTACCAAAAAGAATCCCCGCACATCTTTACTGATATTTATTTTATTTATTTATAAAAATATACTGTTTAAACCGAAAACTTACGACATGATTGCATGAAATTTTAATACTAATAAACCAAAGCAAAAGGGTTTGAATCTACAGAACTACGCATGTTACAACAACACATACCCTTCTAGCTGGTAATAATGAATTAATTTGCTTGACAGATAAGCTTTTGGATGCATGAAATAGTACTAATTGTGCACACTACAAAAAGCCGTTATTATATATTGCTGATATGAGCGGAAAGTAGTGTTGGCATGCTGATTACCTCATAGTATATGAGATTCCATAATCAAAATCAGTTTATTCTTGACTTCTTTCTTGTAACAAAAATAATCAGTTTATTCTCTATTGTCTAGCTTAACCGTTATAGGATGTACTACTTCTCCGGCTGCTATTTATTCTAGTGTCGTGTAACTTTGTATAATTTAATGACCGACCTCTCATGTAGTATTATTCATTTTTGTTTTAAAATAACTGATTTATTTAATCATTTCACACATGGAGTATTAAAGTAATTTTAATAAGTATATATTGATGAATTTATAGTTATCAGAAATGTAAAGTAGAATATGTTGAATTAGATGTGATAAATAGGTACTAGAGACTAAAATTGTAAAAAAAAAACTCATTGTATTGAAAATTGAAAAATCCACAAAAACATACTCCTACTTCGAATTATTATGCATTGGTTTTTCTTAATAAATTATTTTTTTTCTCCTATAATTTGGAATATAGGACAAATCAAAGAAATTAAATATTTTTTGGTAGGTAGATTAAATGTTAAGTCATTATTAGAAATTTACAAACATAAAATAGAGAGATCAAGTTCAAACTTCAATAAGTCGTGTGCATCCGACCTAACAATTTTAATATTTTTTGTTATTTGAAATAAAATTTTGGACAATAATAATTGCATTCAGAGTTCCTTGATAGTAGCACCAGTGCAGGCATACCAATTAATTGCATAGCAAGCATTCAATATTTTGGCTGAAATGTCCTTCATAGTGCATAGTGGCGATGATTCAACTCTACGAAAATATTTAAAATTTAAAATTTTCTTTAATGAAGGATGTCATAATAAAAAAATGCATAAATTATGATAGGTCGGATATCGTAATCAATATATAAATTTTGATTTCTCTATTTTGTATATGAGTTTTCAATGAATTGTAATTTTGTTTACATACTAAAAACAAATTAAATTTTTTCCTTAATAAGCAAAATGTAAAATCGTATAAATAATGCTGACATCATATATAAAATTTGATGTTCTGTTTATACCCCATAAGAAGGAATTTATATTTTGTCTGATAAATGATCTCGGTTGATAGCTATTGTATTTAGGAGCATTATTGAAATAGTCATGTAAACCTTAAATTCTTTTCTTCTCTATACTCCACTTAAATTGTGTGTATTTTTATTTTTTTTAGTACGTCAAAAAATTGTGTGTATTTAACTACTATAGTATTAGATAAAAAAATGTTTTTGTTATTTATAATAATTTCCAATTGTGTTTTCAAGTACTTTAAAAAGTAGTAAGTGTTTATAAGAATTTATTAATTAAACACAATCGGATAGGCTAAAATTAAAGTTACAAAGTGATACTACTAAAATGAAATAGACCCAAAATGGGTCACCACAACCTGTAACACCCATATCTCATCCTCACCCCTATTAAAAAACACACAACTAATATATTAAAGATTTGTTTGGTGAGAGCAGAGTATAAATTTGATGTTTAATGCAGCCGTAGGAAATGAGAAACTAAATCATTATCAACCTTATTCTTTTATTTTTTATATATAGATAAAATAATAAATTTATTAAAAACTCAACACATAAGTAGGAGATCACAGATCAAATTTCGATCATGAATATTCAACTTAATAATTTTGACATTTTTTGCCCGTTGAATTAAGACTTCTAGACATTATCAACCTTGTTCTACCGTCTCTATTTAATTTCTTGATTTTATATGAGTTAGCAACATTAATGTGATAGGAAGCTTGCATGTATTTTTTATTTTTATTTTTACAAAAATCAAATCATATTTATTCATTCAAATTAATAAAATACATCATATTCAATTACACTTAAATATAGGAAGCTTTGCTTAATCTTAAGAAAATATTTTTATCTTTAAATTCTTAAAAACACATGTTAAGAATCTAAAGATAAAAATATTTTCTTAAAATTTGTGCAATCAATAATTGAAATGTTTAAAAGGTACTTCCTCCGGTCTTTATTATAAGAAAAAATTATTTTTTAGATTCATAGAATATTTTATATATCTAGAATATATTATAAATTAAATACATTAAATATTTTATAAATTTAAAAAGTATAATTTTTTTCTTATAATAAAAACCAGATGAAGTAAATAAAATACACAAACTCGACCAAAAAAATAAAAATAAAATACACAAACTTAAATAAAAAACATTTTTTCATATCAAATCATTAATTACTCTGTTAATTAACATATGTCATAAGAGCACATGTTATTTTTTTTTCCTTTTTATTATCTGACATTTTCCACAAAAGCCAAATAGTGACCGATTAATTTTTTTTTATACAATAACCAATTAAATAACTTGAATCTTCTCTTTTGACCATTTTTGTAGGATATACCTATGTTTTTATAAAATACTGGTCTATCATTATCGATATTGTCCATGATAAAAACAATTTCGATATTTTTCTGATTATTTTGTTTAATTTGTTATCCATTTGCAATTTAAAAGTGGTTTTCGTAAAAAAAAGTCAAACAAACAATGAGGTTGTGTGAAATGTGAATGTCACGACGCGATCAATTTAATGACCAAACAGCAGCCCCTTTCATTGTGGTAGCCTTATTCTTCTTCTTTTAGAAAGGGCAAATGTTATGATGTTAATTAAAAGTAGTAAATATTTAAAATAAAAATATTAATTTTTGAGATTTTTTTTTGTCAGGTAGTCTAGTTGGCTAAAAAATTCATCCCTTGGAGGTGAAAGAGTGGGCCTAACCAAGTTCGAACCCGGATCCTGCAATTGAGCACATGGGACAACTTTTCATTTGAATTCTTAACATGTACTCTAAATGTAAATATTAAATTTTTTTTCTTTTCTTTTTTCATCCATTAAAGAAAGTGATTTGAGGTTAATTTTAATTTTAGAGTCATATTAACATGTGCCCTAAAGGCATAAGAATCCAAAAATAGAATTATTTTTTTGAATTTTGTGCATTTGAGATATGAAAATTTTGACAATTAAACTAAATGCATGAATATCAATATATTATTTCTTTATTTAAATTATTAAAATGTGCTCTTGGGGCACATGTTAACATTTGCCTTAATTTTATTATCCTTAAAAAAAAATCAGTTTTCTAAATCATCTTTTTCTTCTCCTATTATTAAAATAAATGAATTTTCTTTTGTGATTTCGCCGTTTTAGTTAGTGCAATAGCATGTTATTTGTCTTTGTTTTGCTTTCTTGTCTTAATACATGTTTGTTCGATTTGAGATTGATATATTAGATTTAATTAAGTACAATTTTTAATCAATAATTTTATGCAAACGTTAAAGATGATGTGTCTTTGTTTGCAAAATAATAATTTTCATATTTATTTGCGATTTCAAATAAACATTATCTAATATATTCTATCAACTTGAATAATAGAGTATTATTCTTTGTAAAAAAAATAGAGATTTATCTGAATTTGTACATCTACCCATTAGCATAATTAAGATTGCATATACATTTTTCACCAATATCTACCAATTTGCAATTTGATCTTATATTTTCAAATAAAAATGTTTCTTATGAAATAAACTTAAAATAAATTTTAAAATAAGATATAAGTTTTTTGAATAAATTTTTTTTGGTAAGAAGGTTTTTGAATTTAACGTATAAAACAAATAGAAAATAAATATTTTTTAGGAGTATCTTAGTAGAATGTTGTGACGTCAACGTAAGTAATTGTAAATCTTAGTAATGGTGACAACGTCACTTACCAGAGTTAGAGAAGAGAGCAAAATGCTTTATCAGGAAAAGAAGAAAAAAAAAACTAATTGTTAGTCGATTAGATGGTGATTGACGTTGAGCTTGATAAGAAAAACTACGGTTCAATAATCTACAATTATGATCGGAAGGAAACTAAAATCATTTGATAACAGAATTAATCTTCAAACCAAATTAAACTATCGATAAAAACAAAAAAAAACAAAAAGAGAGAAGGGGAGAGAGAAATGCTAGTAGAAGTGGGTTGCTTAACAGTAACAGTGTACTGTACTTTATCTGTCATGAGTTATGAGTTTGCATCGTCTCTCTGTAATAATAATCCTATAAATGCGGTTTTTGACTCTCACTCACTGTACTACAGCACAACACAACTCTCATACGCTTTCTTCTTCTCTTTTCCTTCCTTCAGCAACACACACAAACACTCATTCTCAACGCAATGGACCTTCGTCACCTAGGGCTTCTCACTTTCCTATCTCTATTACAGGCAAATCCTCAATCTCTCTTTTTCTTCAATTCTAATTCAACTTCACATTCTGCATATTTCTTCACATTCAGATGATGCAATTCGTTTCATGTTTCTGTATTTTTCTTTTCAAAAAATGATTTGACTATTACTAACAAAATGGACGCGTGAGAGAGTTTGAGCTCAATTAAGGAAAGTGATCAATTAGCGCGTGAGAGAGTTTGAGCTCAATTAAGGAAAGTGATCAATTAGCGCGTGAGAGACAGACAATTGTGAAACAGAGGATGATAATCAGCAACAAATTATTTCAAAATGCTTCAAGATTTTGGGAATGGAAAATGAATTATTATGATAATCATTCAATTTTATTGAAGATTTAACCGGTTTATGTATTATTGCAGGTTTGCTTAATTTTATCTCCAACAGAAGCACAAATTTTGGCATCTAATGATAAATCACAGGGGTAATTTTACTTTTACTTGAGGTTTATCAGTAACGACAAAAAATTTTATCTGGAAAATAGAAAAAAAATGTTGAGTTTTGACTTTTAAATTAAATTTTCTTTTCTTTTCTTTTATATTTTATAGGGAAAAACATTCTCAGAATTACTGTGCAATGTATGACATTTGTGGAAAGCGAAGCGACGGTAAAGTAGTGAATTGTCCATATGGTTCTCCGGCTGTGAAGGTATAGTTAGTTAAGGGAATTTTCATTTGCATGTTCTGTGTCATAATATGTTGTGGTGATGATTTTTATTTAATTATTTTGATGTTTGTTCTTAAAAGTATTATTGATGCATCAAATCTAGTTTTAACTTTTTAAGCTTCATCAAGTTGTGTCATGACTTTGAGAGCTCTTTTGTTTTTTCCCAGCCGAATGATTTGCTTTCATCAAAGATCCAAAGTTTGTGTCCGACGATTACTGGGAACGTTTGCTGTACAGAAGCTCAGTTTGACACATTAAGGACGCAAGTGCAACAGGTATAAATATCAAATTTTGTATTATTGAGCATATATATATACTGCTCAGTAATTTTTTTTTTTATTATCAACAGCTTTAGATTTATTTATTTTTTAAAAATTATGCTGATATTCGTTAATACATTGCACATTCTTTTCTGGCAGGCAATTCCTTTAATTGTAGGGTGTCCAGCATGCTTAAGAAACTTTCTGAATCTATTCTGCGAGCTTACGTGCTCTCCAAATCAGAGTTTATTTATCAATGTGACTTCAGTTGACAAGGTAAGATCTAGCATATTCCTTTGATTTTTTTATTTAATTCTCTTGCGTATTCTACACGCAAATTTGTTATTTATCACTAATCTCTAATTAAAACAACAATAAACTTATGTTCTTTTATATTACTGCCATTAGTATGCAAATCACAAGCTGCTGCTGCATTAACTTTACATTGCAACTATTTACTCTAGTTATTACAATTCTTAGGTTGGTGGTAATTTGACAGTGGGTGGCATCAATTATTTTGTAAGTGACGCATTTGGCGAAGGGTTATATGACTCTTGCAAGGATGTAAAGTTTGGCACCACAAATTCTCGAGCTATAGATTTTATTGGTGGCGGTGCTAAAAATGTTAAAGGTAAGTTGCACTTTTAAATCAAATTCTTAACCAAATACTGTTCCTCCTTCTCATGTTTCTGCTAATATATTCGAAGGACTTCTCCTTGATTACATTTATGACTACTTTATGCATACCTGCAAGTATTAAGAGTTAGAAGTAGATAGACACACATTGGAATTCTTGTAAAACAATTTTGTTATGATTTATTGCAACGTAAAATTTAACTAGCATTTGATACAGTGGCAACAATGCAAATGTATATGTTCTTTTTATTTTTTTGACTAAATGTATATGTTCTTTTTGAAAGGGGTTGATTGTGTAAAATTATTCTGTGGAGTATTGCCTGAAACTTATGCTGTGATTGTTTTTGGCAGAGTGGTTTGCTTTTATTGGTAAAAAAGCAGTCCCTAATGGTATTGGTTCACCATATGCAATTATGTTCCAGCCAAGTGCAACCAAGTCATCTGGGATGGAACCTATGAATGTGTCAAGTTATTCATGCGGCGATATTTCTCTTGGCTGTTCTTGTGGCGACTGTCCTTCATCTTCAGTATGCTCAAATTCATCGTCAACTACCACCCAAAAGAGGGATTCATGCTCTTTGAAAGTTGGGACTTTAAAGGTAACGGAAAACATGATATGATTTTGATATTTTCCTGTTATAATTTTCTGTTTACGTGATGAACAAAATGTGGTTTAAGCCAATTATGTGTTTTTTAACTGCATGATTTTACCTTTTGACTTCTGTAGGTGAAGTGTGTTGACTTGACTTTAACAGTCTTATACATCATATTTTTATGTGTGTTCTTGGGTTGGGGATTGTATCATCGGAAAAGGGAAAGAAAGCCGGCATATAGAACGAAACCAGCGACTGATGTCATTAGTGGCGGCGTGCCGTATTCTCGTAATCAGGAGAAGGATGAGAACCTCCCAATGCATCAGGTTCATAACTGAATGCTATTTCTTCATTACGAACACATGTTTGAGAATTATCTTTGTTTTTTTCTTAATATTTTTTGCTTCCTTCCCTTTCTTATGCATGCTTGTTTGGCCAATTCTGACTTTGTTTTGATTGGTGGTTTTGATTCAAAGATTATTGAAGGTGTTTCACAAAACAGAAACGAAGTACGACTCTCAGCTGTGCAAGGTTACATGTCAAATTTTTACAGGTCACTGCCTATGCTATCATCAACTTTCATATTAACTCACATAAAACAATATCTCTGACTTTATATTACAAATGTGATCAGGAAGTATGGGTCATATGTAGCTAGAAACCCAATTATGGTCTTGGCTTCATCTTTGACTATAGTTATTCTACTTTGTCTCGGTCTAATCAGATTAAAGGTCGAGACACGGCCTGAGAAGGTATCACAAAGCTCCTACTCTATTGTTTAGTTTTATTTCCTTCTGAACAAGCATCTATCCACCTGTAAATTAGATCTTTTCTCCTTTACCTTGTTATATATGCTACATTTGTCGTTTGTGAAAAAACTTTCTACACTTTTCAGCTCTGGGTAGGACCTGGGAGTAAAGCAGCTGAAGAGAAGCAGTTTTTTGACAGCCACCTTGCTCCATTTTACAGAATTGAACAGGTTCTACATTGTTCCATTTCTTTTGTGTTATCCCCTATCCCCATAATAGACCAACTTTTCATGTTCATAATAAAAGGCTTTGCCTTATTAATTTCTCATTTTATTTTATTCAGTAATTTCTTTCCTTGTCTTGTGTAAAAAAGGATGTATCTTCCTTATTTCTTTGCATAATTGCATAGTTTTTCAAAGGTCAAAATCTACCTATTGACATACTTGTTGTAGAGACTAGAGAGTACTGTTTTTTTCCCTTTATTAATGCTTTGCTTGATTGCATTCTTTGCCAAAAAGCATGGAGCTATGAAGCTATGTGTTGTGCAATTGTAACCCACACTAAACAGTCTTGTCATGTTTTGTTTTACTATCTTAATGTTAATATTAGTTTGATCATCCTAACAAGTCAACACTAATTTGTATTATGCAACACGAGGAAATGTGTAATAATCTTCAAGCAATTTTGTTGTTCATTTATCTTGTTAAATAACATTGTTGTTTTACTTGCAGCTTATACTGGGAACAGTTCCAGATCATGTGAATAGTACATCACCAAGAATTGTTTCAGAGGACAACATTAAGTTTCTGTTTGAAGTACAAAAGAAGGTTAGTGTTTCATTCCCTCTAGTAGTAGTAGTATTGAAATATTTCGATGAATATGTTAAGTTGAAGCCATTGCTGTCAGGTTGATGCAATTCATGCTAATTATTCTGGCTTGATGGTATCTCTCCAAGACATCTGTTTGAAGCCACTTGACAAAAATTGTGCCACTCAAAGCATTCTGCAGGTATAGTTATTGAATTTCTGGCAGAGAATTTTAATTCATTATTATTGTTGTTGTTGTTATTATTATTGTAATAAATTCGCACGAGTTTATCTTCTTTTGACTAGCAATTGTTTTTTCCTAATTGACAGTACTTCAAAATGGATCCAAACAATTTCGACAATTATGGTGGAGTTGAGCATCTCAACTATTGTTTTGAGGTAGCAAATGTTAAATTTACATCATGAAGTTGATTGTAGTAGTGGATATTCTTAATTCTGCTGTTGTTTTGCATGAAAAAATTATTAAGATATTCTCCCATACTGTACAATTGTATCCAATAGTCAGCTGTCTTTACTGCAAGTTTTTGATGTCTTGCATGGATCACATTGGAATTTGGAACCTGGCCCACTACTTGAAATACCTCTGTGGGTGCACTCGCTCTTTATTTTAATATGATATAATGATTTTTTCGGTTGAATGCTTACTTTTTTGGGGTCGGGTAGAGCAGTGACTAGAATTCCACTTTTTAAAGGTGGATAAGTGGGCGTACTAGGGTTTGAACCCCGGTCCCTGCATATTACACGCAATGTCCCTACCAATTAAGCTAGGCTCACGGGGACTATTGAATGCACACTTGCCTAGTGATTGATGTGAATGTTTGATAAATGCCTCGGGGAGGATATAATTTTGATCAAAACCCTCCCTCTTGAATGTTAATGGGATTTTCCATATCATGGGAGAGTTGTAGAGAGGTCGTAGATGGCAGTAACTGGAGTTTCTAACCTGGCAGTGACTTTTGTTCACGTTCTTATTTTCTCGAGTAATCAATATTAATTTTTTTCCATGACAAACATTGACAATGATATGTATGTAATATAATTTCAAAATGACCTAATTACTTTTTAATGTTGTATTCATTCAGCATTATTCCTCAGCAGAGAAATGTATGAGTGCATTTAAAGGCCCTCTTGATCCAAGCACTGTATTAGGAGGTTTTTCTGGGAATGACTATTCTGCGGTACATTTTCTATTCTTCTGCGTTGTCAATGAATTGGGATTTGTGGAGCATATGATAACTATAATCTCATTTATCCAAGACAGGCTTCTGCATTTATTGTGACTTACCCAGTAAATAATGCTATTGATCAAGAAGGCAATGAAATTGCAAAGGCAGTTGCTTGGGAGAAGACCTTTATTCAGTTAGTGAAGGTATGCATCTTTTGTTTATACTTTTTGACTTCATTTAGATACTTGCCCTGTTGTTTGAAAAATCCAAGTCCCACATTGACTAGAAATGGTGCCAAGCTTATATAGCTTGGACACTCCTAAACCTACCAGCTGATTTTGTGGGGTTGAGTTAGTCCCAAAACCCAAGATGGGATAAGTGCCTATCCTAGATTCGTTGTTGCGTCACCCACCATATTATCCACACACACACCAAACCCAATAGTATTAGGCATAAAAGGGTGTGCTTAGAAAAACCCAAGTACCACATTGACTTGAGACATATATAGTGCCTAGTAAGAGCTTATAAAGGTTGGATACTCATCTTAGTTTTGTGGCGTTGAGTTAGTCCTGAAACCTAAGACTGCATTGTTAATCACCCTGTATCTTAACTTTGTATTGGCCAATTTGCTTCCACAGAAATGAAACTGAGTCAAGGTTGCTGCAATTTCATGCATACCAAGGAATAGGAAGAACTTCATACTAGGTTGATTTCTGATGAGTCTTAGTACTCACACAGTCACGCGTAAAGCATAATTTACCAATCCCTCGTCTAGGTCCTCCCTCATAGAAAAAGCAATAAAAAGATGCATACAATGTCTTGGTGTATTGCTTGCTTATTCTTTATTGATGTGACATGGTTGTGTATTGTGGTACTGCCCTTTTTTACACCCCCTATCATTCTCCTCTAGTTTTCCTGATTTCGTGTATTAATTTAACCGTGTCCTTTGTTGTAGGACGAGTTGTTACCAATGGCACAATCAAAAAATTTGACACTTGCTTTTTCATCTGAAAGCTCTATTGAGGAAGAATTGAAAAGAGAAAGTACTGCAGATGTTATTACTATATTGGTAATATCCCTCTTCCTGTTTATGTTGATATTTATGTGTTCTAACTTCTAAGTCTTCAATAATACCATGGAAAAATAACCTTTTTTATTTTTACCTTTCTGAGGCATTATTGTGGAGTTATGTGAATGAGTTATCTGCCGTGTTTCAAAAAATAAAAATCAATCATTTGTGTTTGTCGATGTATCTTGTGTAATTCTTAAATTGTACCTGATTTTATTGCAGGTCAGCTATCTTGTGATGTTCGCTTATATATCTCTTGCTTTAGGGGATACACCCCAACTTTCTTCTTTCTATATTTCATCTAAGGTGCAGTTCCAGAGAACCTTAGTATAAAAACATCTTCCTTTTCCCTTTTCCCTTCTCTTTTTTCTTTATTCTTCCCCCTCCGCAATGCTTCATTACTACTATGAAATTAAACCTTTTATTTTAAGCATTTTTTTTTATCATTATGATAGTTTTCTATAATTCTTATAAATATCTAATTGTATAATTCTGGATTGTAGGTATTGCTTGGTCTTTCAGGAGTAATCCTTGTCATGCTGTCTGTCCTTGGATCTGTTGGAGTTTTTAGTGTTCTTGGTGTAAAATCTACTCTGATCATCATGGAAGTTATCCCATTTCTTGTTCTAGCTGTAAGTTTTCTTTTGCTTCTAAAGTTGCTACATGATAGCTCAGTTATATTTATCACTATTCCTGCTGTTCATGTTGGTGATGGCGTCCTAGATGCTTTAGAGAAATACCCGCAAAAAAGAAGAAGTATATTTGCCAGTTATGCACCAGCAGAAAACAGTATATTCGCATGTAGCTGACACTTATTCAAATATTATATCTCAATTTCCTGATTCAACGACTCTTTTTTTATTTTTTTATTTTTATGTTTACCATTCTATTTATCCTGTTCTGTCTTCCTGAATCTCCCACCATTAGGTTGGGGTGGATAATATGTGTATACTGGTTCATGCTGTGAAAAGGCAAGAGCTGGAGTTGCCTTTAGAAAGACGGATAAGCAATGCACTTGTTGAAGTTGGACCATCAATAACATTGGCTAGTTTATCAGAGGTTTTAGCATTTGCAGCTGGCAGCTTTATTTCCATGCCTGCATGTCGTGTCTTCTCCATGTTTGCAGGTAAGTTTTTGTACTTCATTAATTCCATACCTCTGCAATAGTCTTAGTTGTTTCTTGAGTCAAATCTCAAATGCTAATCCTCATATTCCCTTCATGATTTCATTCACAGCATTGGCTGTCCTTTTAGACTTTCTTCTTCAAGTTACTGCGTTTGTAGCTCTGATAGCTCTTGACTCTTTGAGGGCAGAGGATAAGCGAGTTGATTGTTTCCCATGCATAAAAGTGCATTCTTTTCATGCAGACCCTGATAAAGGTATAACTGAAATTTTAATCTGTGGTTAAAAATGTTTGGATGACCAAATTGTGCATTTTTTTTCTTCAAAATGATTTGGCGGCGCAGCTTGTTGCCCATTTACCTTCTATTCATTTGTAATTAAGTTATATATATTTTAAAAAAAAATGATTGTAAGTTTTTCCCTCTGTCATCTTTAATATCTATATCTTTGGATGACCAAATTGGTCATTTGCTCTTGAAAAATATTTAAAAGCTTAGGTGGATTCTATTGAAGTTTCTCTTTTCTAAACTGTTAGGAACTGAACAAAGGAAACCTGGTTTGTTGGCTCGATATATGAAGGTAATTAGCATTATCTTTGCTAACAATAATTTTTTGCTGGTACTTAATAGAGGACTAAACCATAACTAGAGTTATTTACAACTTTGTGAAGCACATTTTATAAATCTTAATCTAGCCATAACTGGAAATTGTAAAAAGGGATTTGAATTTGCAACGATGCAAAGGTCCTTCTTTTGGTAATCTAGTTTTGAATGCCTTCTTCAAACTGTCAGCAAGCAGTTTATTTAACCTTAAATTTTAAGTTTTCCTATGCATTACATTTGGAACTTGTCTTGCATGTTTTTTGAATTTAATGTAATTTTTATCCAACTTTTCTTTGTTGTTGACTTCTGATAATAATGCTATATTTTCCTTTTCAGGAGGTTCATGCTCCAATTCTAAGTATTTGGGGAGTTAAAATAGTTGTCATTGCAATTTTTGGGGCATTGTCATTGGCTAGCATCGTAAGTCTTTGGATTTGTTTTTATTGCCATTGAAGTTTTCAAACCATATGTAGTATGTACCTCTTTGGATTCTAACATGTTATTTTCTTTCTTTGTCTCTTCTCTCCCTTTCTACTTTGTCTTCATCTAAACCACACAGGCTCTGAGCACTAGAATTGAACCTGGATTGGAGCAGGAGATTGTTCTTCCCCGAGACTCATATCTTCAGGTTTGACATTTTGGCCTGCGTCATGTATTCATGTTCTCTTTTATCCATGTGTATGTGCTCAAAAACTAAATATGTCTTCCTGCAGGGGTATTTCAATAATGTTTCAGAATATCTCAGAATTGGGCCACCTTTGTATTTTGTTGTGAAGAACTATAACTACAGGTATTTTTACATTATCGTTATTTTTTCCTTTCTCCACCCACCTTTATGTTTAAGAAATATTTTTTGCTGAGCTTGTTAATTCCCAGGAATGCATGCAATAGTGGTAGGAATAGTTGTGCATCTTGTAGTCTAGTACGTACGTTCCGATATACCCACCTTTTTTATGTTTTATTACTAATAATGGATATCTTTTTACAAAATGTTATGGTGTCGATGCCAGTCACTGTACTGAGCTACTAATAATAGATAAATTTCTTAAAACATCATAACATAATGTTATTGATTGAATTTCCACATTTAGATACTATTTGTCATAGTTAAATCATATTATCAGTTACTGTCATGTTTTTGTACCACCTTGGATTATACTAACTTGTGATTTTAGTAAGTACATCCTCCTTGATCGTGAGGTGGGGTTGATGTCAAATTGTTTCACCCGATCAAAGTTTTATTTAGTTATGAATTTTTCTCTTAGAAAAATATTTATCCAAGTTTCAAAAACATAAATTAAATATAAGTGGTGAAATATCTCTGGAAGGGAAATGCTTAACCTAGTCTTGGTACTTATTTGTTGGGAATGGTTTGATTTGATCTAATGTTATTTCCTCACCCCAGCTCTGAATCAACACATACAAATCAGCTTTGCTCCATAAGCCAATGCAATTCAGAATCTCTTTTAAATGAGGTAAGGTACTAATTTCACTTATTTGATTCTGATCTATATATGATTGTAACCACTAACCACACATTTTGTTTATTTGTGGAATATTTGCCTTACAAATACATCATTTTTTTAATGAGACATCAGTTTTCTTTTGAATTTATTCCAGTTGTATTAAGCCGGTAGTCCATGCCATTGAACTACTTTTTTGCACTACTAGTTTGTAATTTCCTTTCCCTACCTATCAGTGATAACTTGGATGCTTCTCGTTATGGATATTGTATTTTTTTTACCTTGTAGATCTCTAAAGCGGCCCTAGTACCAGACACAAGTTATATTGCCAAGCCAGCTGCTTCTTGGCTAGATGATTTTCTTGTGTGGGTATCTCCAGAAGCATTTGGGTGCTGCAGGAAGTTCACTAATGAGAGTTATTGCCCTCCTGATGACCAGGTCTGGTGTACACATTATAAGACACTGATTTATGTCAAATCTGGATTAAGTTACATGTGTTTATTCATGTTTTTTGTTAGGATTTTGACATCATATCTGTTTGTGATGACTTTATAGAAAAATTATCACAATCAAGAGTCCAAGAGGAATATACTTCAATAGTACAAAATGATTAATGATCATGGGATTCGTGGCTAGGATTTATTGATTTATTTTAACCTTTGTGATAAGCCCCAAAACACTTGAGGAACCCTCCCTTAAAAGATAATTGTCATGTGAGAAGATTCAAGTCATTTAAGTAGTCC
This sequence comes from Trifolium dubium, assembly GCA_951804385.1. Classification (NCBI taxonomy): domain Eukaryota; kingdom Viridiplantae; phylum Streptophyta; class Magnoliopsida; order Fabales; family Fabaceae; genus Trifolium; species Trifolium dubium. The sequence goes on along the minus strand of OX638063.1, from coordinate 43,827,170 downwards.
ATTAGGAGTCCCATATTATTTGATGTGGGACTTAAGGTCTTAGACACTTCATAATACTCCCTCCATCCCTAAATATAAGCACCTATTGCATATTTCACTCTTATTAAGAAAAGTTGGTAGTGTAGTTAATGCGTTCATTAGATGTATATATGTATCTAAAATATCCTTTGTATATGTATATAGTTAATTTTGACTCTTCATATTTCAATACACACAGTGGTATTAGTTAAGGGTTTATTTGGAAAAGAAACAATAAATGTATCTAGTAATTTTAAAAGTAGATTATATTTAGGGACTAATTTTTTGTCTAATGAATGCTATCCAAATCCATATCACAACACTGCAATTGAGAATCGGACCACTTAGGTATACCATCGAGCATCCCATACTATCCAATGCGGGACTTAGACCCTTCATAATACTCAAGCCCTTATCATGGCACTGCCACTGAGAGCTGACACCCTAGTGTGGCTGCATTGCACGGCGCTTCACTCGGTCTATTCGGTCGTCCCGCTTTGTATCGTCCCACTTTCTAGGTAGCCCTTTCTCAGATAGCAATAACCATATCGGGTACCATTTGATCAGAACCCAAGCACTTGGAGAACCATCCACCCCTTAAAAGCTACCTGTCAAGGAGAAGGAACCAAACCATTTAGACATCGAACATTCCATACTTGAAATGAGACTCAAGCACCCCATAATTCTGAAATCCCCATCACTTGTCAGTTAATTATATAATCTAGGATAGTTTTAAAAGAGTACTTAATGAAAAAATAGGATGATTAACAAGATAATATGATTTTGAGTTGATAAATAATATTTATGAATAAAAGTCTCTTCCTCACAAATTTCTTTTTCATTTTTATAATAAAAAATTGATAGAAAAGGCGAAGGAGGATAATATTTTTCTGAAGCATTGTAAAATATTTTTTTGGTAGCTGACAAATAATTTTTGACCTCAGCCTCCTTGCTGTGCTCCTGGAGAAGGCTCTTGCGTTTCAGTTGGAGTATGTAACGATTGCACAACGGTAATAAACAAATGTTTTATCAGTGCCATCACTGTCACAGACAATACTATCTTGTTTATGTTTTAAGACATTAATCTAACACTTAGATAAATTGTGCAGTGTTTCCGTCATTCAGATCTCCACAATGATCGTCCTTCCACAACACAATTTAGGGAGAAATTGCCTTGGTTTCTTAGTGCTCTTCCATCTGCTGACTGTGCAAAAGGTGGTCATGGGGCGTACACCAGCAGTGTTGAACTGAAAGGTTCAATGATTTATAGACACTCTTTTATTGTGTTCAAATTCACTTTTAAGTTCTGTTCAAATTTTCTCCTTTAGGTCAACTTTAGACAGGGAACTTCCTTGAACTCTGAAGCAGTATAAGATCCAGAGTGCATAGTATCTGACTTTGGAATTGTATTTTGGTTGTTAGGCTATGACAGTGGCATTATTCAAGCATCATCATTCCGTACATATCATACCCCACTCAACAAGCAGGTTGTATTTCTAATTTCTGTATTATCTGTTCTATGGTTAAAGTTGTATCGAAAAAGTTCAAGTTTAACTGTACAACTGTTTTATTAGGTTGACTTTGTTAATTCCATGAGGGCTGCTCGAGAGTTCAGTTCAAGGCTTTCTGATTCTTTGAAGGTAATGTATCTATTTTTCTGCATGCCTAATCAAACTTTTTTGGAGAATATAATATAGAAATGTAATAACTTAATACTAATTAGAATGAGGGAATGTCCTGACATGCTCATTTCATCAGCAGTTGAGAATACAAGTCTCTTCCAGTTGTTATTGTAAAAATGAACGAAGTAGCATTTTTGTCTCATTACCATGTTCACTGTGTTTGAACCGAGATTCCTTTTCTTGTGCAGATTGAGATCTTCCCATATTCAGTGTTTTATATGTTTTTTGAGCAATACCTTAATATATGGAAGACTGCATTGGTCAACCTTGCAATAGCTATTGGTTAGTATTGAGACCTATGATTCTGTGTATTTTATATAAGAATGAGCAGAATCAGATTATACAATCACTTCTTTAATGATTACACTCTGCACTTTATTTATTATACATGTTGGCGTTGAGCTGCTATTAACATTATCAAATGATGATGTAACAGGTGCAGTGTTTATTGTGTGCTTGGTTATCACATGCAGGTTAGGATTAGCTTATTTTAGTAAATGGTTCAATCTTTTTCACCTTCTCCCTTAATTAGATAGAAGTATCAGCGAGTTATTGTCTGATGAATCTAACAATTCTGGGTTTGATCCTTCAATTTCAACATTTATGCAGTTTATGGAGTTCTGCGATCATTTTGTTGGTGTTGACAATGATTGTTGTTGATCTTATGGTATTTCTCTTCGTTTCAAATAGCGCTTGATTTTTTAACTCGCGAATTGATATATGTAGTAATAATATACAGTTCTTTTTATATATTGTTTCATATTTTTATTGGTGCATGATACCTTGAATATTAAATCATCATGTTAATTTGCTTTAAAAAATAAAACTTACAATATTATGCTTTGTAGGGTGTGATGGCCATTCTGAATATCCAATTGAATGCCATCTCAGTTGTCAATCTCGTTATGTCAGTCGGCATTGCTGTGGAGTTTTGTGTGCATATGACTCATTCTTTCACTGTTAGTACTATTCTGCTTTCTAGTTTACCTTACAAAATGTACAGGTGTATGATCTATGATGTACCCATGTTTCTCGTTCAAAAATGTAAATTAATAATAATAATTAGTTCTTCCCTTGTTGATTTCAGTGTCATTTGAGATAGAAAGACAATGAAATTTGCCATTCTCTGTTTTCTTTATCTTTTGGTTGCATGTATGGTACCCCAAATGAAATTGGTAGCCAGATGCAGCAGTTCCGCTGTAGGTTGTGGTGGACTGGGGCAAAGGCAATGGCATGTGTTGGAAATTCCACCTTCATTGCGGTCCACCCCCAGCCTGCCTTAATTGCGGCATTTGGCTTGCCTTAACTCGCGAATAAATATATGTAGTGATAATACAATGCAACAGTGGATACTCAGTTGTGTACTGGTCCACAGTTTTGAACTTATATACAATGCTTAAAAGGACTACTAATTTTTGGTGCATTTTTTCAAGTACTAATATTAGCAAAATCATTGAATTCTGTAATACTTGAACTGCATTTCATTGTCATTTTAACATATGAACTAGTTTCTGTCAGTTTCACATGACTAAATCTTACTGCAGGTTGCAAGTGGAGATAAAGATCAGCGTGTTAAGGAGGCTCTAGGTACAATGGGGGCTTCAGTCTTCAGGTAATTCTGTGCTCGCATTAACATATTATGTTTCTTGACTTGCACACATGCAGGCATGCAGCAAGTGAGAAATCGTATTCCTCATGTTGCTCTTTGGTTTAGCTACCAATTCTCAATGAAAAATAGATTTGTGGGTATGAACTTTGGTAGGACCAGATGCCCTGATAGTATTTTTACAAAAGTCAACACATTACATGATGGACTTGTGCTGTTTGTAAAACAGTTTCATGGAAATTGTGTCAAAATTTTATGCATGGTTTCTTCTCTGAACAATATTCACTTTATGCTATTGCAGTGGTATCACACTAACAAAATTGGTTGGAGTTATCGTTCTTTGCTTCTCAAGAACAGAAGTTTTTGTGGTATTATGAGTTCATCCTCTACTTTTTGGTTGGACTGTGATATATTATATATGTGCGCAATAATTTATTTTCCCTTTTGCAGGTTTATTACTTTCAAATGTACTTGTCATTAGTACTTCTTGGTTTTTTGCATGGACTTGTTTTCTTGCCGGTCAGTGTTATTATCTTGTTATTTAGTTTTACATTAATGCATTAGGTTAAAGGATAAAATAGAAGAAAAACTGCAGTAAGTTACACTGTTACAGTACACTAACTACTTTTTGCAATGAATGAAGTTATTTTCATCAACTACTGTCTCAACATTGCTGCAAAAGACTAAATACCACTTGTCTTACCAAATGTTTTGTATTTCCAAATGCTTTTTGTTAAGGACTTTTAACTAATGCCTTGTTTGCTTATACTTCATGGACTCCAAGCATTTAGTTTGAACAATAACAATAAATGTTTAGGAATTACTCATAAATAAAATAGTTGTATCTTAAAAATCAAATATGCACGTTCTGTTTGCAAATTGTTTACAGAATGTGTGCAATTGGACTTTATTCCCTGTCTTAGCATGTGTTTGGGCAGTAGCCAGTTCCGCTGTGTCACGTGCTCTGCAATTAGAGCTTTGTTTCATAAAAACCATAGCATTTTTGCATTGGACCGCAAAAAAAATAATTTAAAGGACACAACCAAACTTAGTGTTTGCTTAACCAAATTCTATTGTCAGACAATGGTCAAGAATCACCAGATCATTGAGTGGTTCTACACTTCTACTAATTTACTTCCCATTAGCGTTTTCAATAATAATAAGAATTTAATGTGTCTTTCTTTTTTTTTTTTTTGCCATATTAAGGATTTATTTGACACCGCAAACTGATTTGAGTTTCCATGCTTGAAACTTGAACTTGGTTTTCAAGTTGTAATGTATGTTTATGCTTTTCTTTTTGCCGCAGGTGGTATTAAGCATGTTTGGTCCACCTTCAAGATGTAGAATTAATGACCGAGGGGAAGATCATTCATCAACTTCTTAAACTAAAGCATTGCACGATGGGTTGTCACAAGTAGTTTAAAAAATATGTGAAGTACAAAAATACTGGTATAGAAAGGAAAGTTTTGTAATACTAACTGTAATTATTACAGTTGAATACTTAGTGTATATCTAGTCTAACCGTTGATAACTTCGTGACTTGGAACGTCTGAGACCAAATGAGCATCGATTCTGATCATGCCGTGGAGCAGTTCAATTTAGGTTCTACGCACCGAATTGCAATTCGGTACTTGGGTAACGAAGCGTAAACGTGGCTATGGGGGGTTTAGTTTATTCGTGTTCTGATCTATTTCGCCTATGGATCGGTTTCCACGTACCGAACCTGGCTTCGTGTTATGAATCCCGAACTCAACTTTTAGGCCCATTTCAAGGGCATTTTGAAGATTTAGGGGTTATAGAGAAATATGGGGGATAGAGAAATTTTCATAAGCATGTTAAACGGAGTGGGCCAATTTAAAATATTGATCCAAAAACTTTGACCCAACCCGCAAAAAATGACGAGTTAAATGGGTATGCCTAGCCCGTTTTGGCACCAATACTCACGGAGACCTCATTTTATTTAACCTTAACACATTGTTTGTTTGAGGAGAAAGTGAGAGGAAAGATTGAAGGAGGAAAGAAAGCTCAAAAATCAAGATATTTCCATTGTTTGCATCAATCTAAAAAGGCAAGAGGATGGAAGAATCTTAGTAGGCCTCATGCTAAACTGGCTTCCCCCAAGAATGAAAGAAAAGTGAGAAAATACCACTTTTTTGATCAAAATGACAATATTACCCAATATTTTTTATTTAATAAATTCATTACTACTAGCACAAAAAAAAACATGTAGCATGAAAAAAATTCAAACGTAAATGGATTGGAATACTAATGTATTTAATACTTATAAGGGTATTGTAATCATTTTATTAATTATATATTTTTCTTTCTATTCACTTTCACTCTTACTCTTACCAAAGACTCAAAATATTTCTCTCAATTTATGTTCATTTTCATTCCTCTAACTAGAAAAATACACGTACGATGCATGGGTATGTTAATTATTAATAGAAAAATATAGGTGATATAATTAATTTTTTTTTAAATTATGAATTATTTTAAAATATCATATTATTGTAATATTTTTTATAAAATATTTGTTTATTTTATATACAAAACCCGTTAAATTATTTGCACAGCAACCCGTTGGATTTTTATATGATTATATATGAGGATACAAATTGGTGTGTCTCATATATTTTTATCAGTGATAAATATTTATTCCGTGTTAGTTTTATATGAATAACAAATACTCGTCCAATTTTTTTCGTTTTGTTTTTGACTTTATCAATGACATATTTATTTTGTATTTTATTTATATAAGAATAACATATAATTGTCCCGTGTTTTTAATTTTATTTACATTTTTACCAATTTTAAAGTTTTCTTATTGAAATTTTTAAGTGTGTTAATTTATATATATATATTATATTGAGGATTGCTAACTTCGATTGTGGGTCAAAGTTAACAATATATGACCCACATGTAATTACTTAGTGCATCCCCCCCCCCCCCATTATCTTTGTGCACCTCCAACTACTCATAAACCCCCACATGCACCCCCTTGTAATTACACGCGGGTCATACTTACTAACTTCAAGCTACACGGTCAAAGTTAGCAGCCCCCTATTATATTTGACTTTTTTTGCCATAAAATTAAATTTTAAAATATCAATATTAGTACAATATTCCTATAAAATATTTATTTATTTTATAGGTGCAAAGTCATTCTAATATTGTCCCGTGCCCGTAGCAAATTTTAGAGATGAAAAAATTATTAATGGAGAAAGAAAATGTGAAATTTTTAGATTATTAGAAAAGTTGTAAGAGATAATTTAAATTAAATAAAATATTTTTTTAGTCCCTACAAAATAGTGACCTTCTAAGTTTAGTTCTTACTTAATTTTTATTAAATTTTTGTCCTAGCAAATTTTCAAGCACTCAGTTTTGGTCCCTACCGAGTAATTAACATGTATTTTAGAATGATTTTTTTGCAGGTATGCTCAAATCATCGGAAAAAGTTCCCCTAAGAAAACCCAGCTCAAATTTTGATTTATCTCAAACTTTTCCTATTTATCACTATAAAACATTTACTCCCTTCGTTTCTTTTTATTTACTACCTTTGATTCTATATATAAAAAAAATTCTTTTTTAGATGCATTGCAAATTTGATGTATTTAGTCTATATTATTGAGAGTGGTAGTACTAATTATTATAGATAGTATGAAAAAAATTGAAAAATTAAATGTAAAATTGGGATATTAATAACAATAGTAATTATTGTAGTAACTTTTGTTTATATTTAATTTAATTTTTTTTATACACGAAGGAAGTATGTAAATGGAGTACAGTATGTGGGAAAAGTTTACGAGACAACGCATTGTCCATCAGTTCATTCCGGCTGAAGGGTAGTAGCGGAATCAATATAGAAGATTTCAACCACTTCGTTAATGTAGCTATAATTCAACAGGTTGAAAACCTGGATCTTGATCTTGGAGATATTAGTCGTAGATTAACTGATTGGGGTTTTGATAATATTCGAACAAGGTTAACCCCTAACATCTTCAATTGCGCTGGTTACTCTTAAGTTGAAGCACCTATCGGTGGAAATTCCTATGCATGTTAATGTTCGTCTCCCTCTTTTGAGGGATCTTATCTTGGATACTGTTTACTTCATATCATACGATGATATTATAAAATTCATACTTGGTTGTCCCAGTCTAAAAATGTGTATACTGATCGGATCAGAATTGTTCCACCGGTCGATGCAATCTACAAGGGTGGAATGGTGACATCTATTGCTAATATGGCTGAAGCAGATATCTCAGAGAATTTGTTTATTCCATTTTTCTCGTTCGATATAGCTCAAATAATGCGCCTAAGTGTGGTAAGATCATCTTTATATCTTTCTTTAATTTTGATTTTCATAATTTATTGGCGGCGAGTTGTTTTTATGAGATACTAAATCTTTTTTGATAATAACACGGGTTAAGTATATACTCAATCTCTATTTGTTTTTTTATAATAATTTATTGGCGGCGAGTTGTTAGTACTAAATATTTTTGGTGAAATTTTAATATTTTTGGTGAAATTTATAATAATTTCCCAGCTGTGGATACTGTGGGGATCCGTGGAATGGGGATGGAGAAAGAAATATTCACGCAGAGATAGAGATAGAGGAAGAAATATCTCCGAAGTGGGGAATGGGACCAGGAGTGGTAAAGTATCCTCCACTCATTCCCCGCTCCGTTGACATCCCTACTCTTGTACCCGTTGATCCAATCTACAAGATTCCCTTTAATCAAATAATTCTATTAATATATAATAACAAATATTCGTAGCATATAAAATGTTGTTCAATTTTCTTGATGAATATTTTTGAAATATCTTTTTTTTACTATTTTTAACAATATATAATTAAATATATTAGTCGTAAAAAATAGTCAATTGTGACTGTTAAAAAGGAACAAAGGAGTAATAGCTTGTGGATTATTACATACTTTTCGTATGAATTTGAGGAAATTCATAAAAAAAAGAAAGATAAAATTCAATTTTTGTGAGTATAACAAACTTTTAGAAAATTATGAATTTGACGAAATGATAGTTTGTTATATTAAAAAACATATGAAAAATACCTAAATAAATGCACCTAAGATTTGTTTTTTTTTTTAATAAAACCTATAAATATTTTTTTTGATAATAAAAAACATATTAAATTTTTAATCCCATACTAGTAAAACATATTGTGTTTAGGAAATCCAATACTAGTACCATTTCAACCAATTCATTATTGGAGAAATGTTTTAATCCCACTATCGTAAAATGAATAAGGATAAAATTCGTAAATATCTCATTTTTATTTTTGACTAAAAACAAAGGTATTCTTTCATTCAAATTTGTAAATTACATTAATTGATATCATAATATATTCAAATTTGCTAAAAACTAAAAAAATTGACTTATTGAAACGAAAAAGTTAAAACATTTATCTATTTTTTATTGAATAATGAATATAAAAATATAGCCAAATATTAATTTAATTTTACCCTAGTATGAAATTAAAGGTAAAAATAATGGATTCTTCACAGAATAAGTTTTGGTCAGAATTAGTTGTTCCTATGCGTTGGATACAACAATCTTAGAGAGTTTTAGATAAATTATATTTCATTCATCATATTTTATGTGTTACAGTCGACCAAATCACACACATTAAAAAAATTGTATAAATAAAAGAGAGATAATATGACTCATCAATGGTCCATTTAGAGCAACTCAAATTGAGGTGTTTAAATTATACAATTTGAATTAATCATCATCATTCTAAACAAACCAATGTTTAACCCTGCTTATTGCTTCTAGTATATATAAGGATAGACAAAAGTTTATCGTTATAGTCTAACAATATAAGGTTAAATATATTTTTACTTCCTATAAATATTTGAACCTTCTATTTTTAGTCCCTCTAAATTAATTTTCCCACTTTTTAGTCCCTACAAAATTCTCTAACATGAATTTTGGTCCCTACTTTTAAGTCAACTCATGCATACTATTTAAATTTTGGAATTATGTATTACAATCATGTTTAATATATTAAAAATTGAATTGATTTGCAAAATTTTTATTTTTTTTAATTAGTGATGAATTAAATATGAATTTTTGAAATATTTGCGCTTAAAAATTCATAGTTAATTTATCATTTGTTAAAAAATTATGAATTTTAGTGTGAGTATTTTTATAATATTATTAACATAATTACAAAACCTCGTTAAATAATTTGAATCGTACACAAAGTTGATTCAAAAACATGGACCAAAAATCATAATCGGAAATATTTGGAGGACAAAAAAATGGAAATTTTTTTAGAGGGATTAAAAGTAGAAGACTTCAATGTTTATAGGACTAAAAACATATTTAACCTAACAATATATTACAATTTCTTAAATAAAAAAATAAATGAAATCTTGGCTTTTAAACTAGAAACTTCTAAGACTAAGACAGTAAGACTTACTCCTAACATTATTCATATTCATATACTGATATACATGACAAAGGATCTTATCTTATAATTCACCTACAAAGAACATAATCTAATGAATAAGAACGTCTTTGTATTGTTGTGAGAAGACAACGTCCAATGTCATCGACGGCGAAAACAACAACAGTCACTCTGAAAAGTGAATGAGTCAGTCATGGTAACTAGCAAGAATGAGATGACAGACGGTTGGAACAATTGTTTTTTATATTATAGAACAAATTGTTCATTTTTGTATTATACTCCCTCCGTCCTATTATATAAGCACCTTTACTACAAAAGTTTAGTCCCAAAATATAAGTCTCTTTACGATTTTTGTATTCCAATACAACTTAGTAGTAATAATTAGGAGTATGTGTAAACAAAAAAGTAATAAATGTATCTAGTAAATTATAAAGGGGCTTATATTTTGGCACTAGACTTTTGTAATACAAATACTTATATAATGGGACGGAGGGAGTAGTACACTAAATTTATACATTTCGTATCATAAGTTACAAAAGGGTAGTTTAGGTAATTTGGGGGGGCGTGGCAGTAATTAAAGGGGGGCTTAAAGAGCAAAATTCTGAATGGATCCGGTTTGGTAGCCCATGTAGAATTCACAATTAGGTACCCTAGTTCGCCGGATAAACTATATATAGCAGGGGATGCGTGATTAAAGATCGATCATTATTGTTGTTATTATTATTTTTTTGACAAAATTGTTGTTATTATTATAGCCCAACTGCAATGTCTTTGTTCCTCTGATCCCCATCGATCAATTCCAAGTGAAGATAGGATCAGCATCCTTCCAGACTCAATACTCTCTCATATTCTCTCTTTTCTCCCAATTAAATTCGATTAGTTATCTACTATTTTTTGACTAACAAAGTTAATATTTATTATTATAAAATTAAACTATATAATTTAAAATAATATTTTATGTATAGCGAATGACTTGAAATCATCAATAATAGACTATGCACTAGTATTTATACCAATACTTAAATTAATATATGTACCGAATAACTTACAATCATCAATAATAAACTTTAAACTAATATTTACATTAGTATCTATATAAATATGTATATAGAATGACTTAAAATTATTTATAAAAATATTCTTTTTTTTTTTTTTAAAATTTAGCTAGACTGGTGTGGCTATAGCCTCAAGGGGTCCGTCCCTGGTAGTGGTGCCAACTTTATTTCATCAGAAGATTTCATCTCAGAAACAACAAATGAAAAGGTTAAATGCTTGCCCAATTTGGCGAGAGCAACTATTTCTGCAAACAATTCGGACAACATTTGGAATGGGAAGTGGATACTACAAGTGCTTCAACATAGTCCCAAGATTCTAAGATGCGGCTTTCGGATTACTTCTGTCAAAAGAAGAAATTCAAAGCTGAAGTATGATAGTCCTTAACCAAATCAAACAATGATATGTTTTAAATGTGCTGTCACACTGCAAAAAACTATATTCCAAACACACATTAAGGCATTAAGCCGTGTTAAGATAAAACATTAATTAAACTCTAACTAGAGCAACTCAAATTGAGGTGTTTAAATCATACAATTTGTATTAATCATCATCATCCTAAACAAACAAATGTTTACCCTGCTTATTCCTTCTAGTATATATAAGGATAGACAAAAGTTTATCCTTATAGTCTAACAATATAATACAATTTCTTAAAAAAAAACAAAAGAAATCTTGGCTTTTAAACTACAAACTTCTAAGACTTACCTTAACATTATTCTTATTCATATACATGACAAAGGATCTTATAATTTACAATAACAAAATGATTTTTCTATCTAAATTCTAAAGAACTCCTGATAAAATTACTGGAGGGTTGCAGACAAAGTTTGATGGTACTAGTCTCAGAAGATTGACAAACATCAATGCACTCCTCCAAATCTGCATCACAAGTTAGTAATACCCACTCATAATCATCGTCCAAATATTTGATATCGAATTTGCTCATTTCAGTTACATTAAATCTCCTACCAATTTCCTGCACGAGATCATCATAACCCCAATTCTTTGGCAACCTAAACCGAGTTTTCTCGTCTCCAAATGTAACTTTTACTCTGTGAGAATCCTCCTTTTGAGACGCTTTGCGCACGGTTTTTAATAAGGATTTGTGATGCTCGGTTTTCAGGTTTTCAACTAGTGTTTCCTGACTTAGTGATCTTGGCATGAGCTTTGATTTATTATCTTGAATCAGGCTTTTAAGTTCTGCTTCACTTCTGATTCTCTTCAACACAACATCAACTGAATCTTCGCCAACCAATGGATCTTTGTTACCAGCAGCAACATTGCTTTTGTGATGTTTTTGCTCTGACATGCTGGAACAGGAATGGCTTGAAAATGAACTTTGACTACATGAAGAGGAGGGTGATTTTGATGCACCTTCTGGGCTCAACGAGTCGGGATCTGGCAGTGTGCTTAATGAGACTTGATTATCAGTTTGATTCATAGTTGAGATCAGGCTGGTTCTTGGAGATGATAAATCCGAGAATTTTGAATAGAAGGAATCAATTTGAAATGAACCAGAGGCACCCTGAACCGAGTCAATGACGAGTTGAAGTTTCTGCAAGGAGTGGCCAACCTTTTTTATCTTCCGAGAAGGCCAACGTTTTATCCCATGTTGCCGGCAGATCCTTTTCAACGTTGTGGTACAGACTGGAAAATCCAATTCAACAGATGGTATTAACGAAAGACTTTGAATAGATACCGCAAATAAATGAAGAGATGAGACATTTGCATATGCCAATATGTATGTATGCTTATGATAAACAACGAATGTAATCGATTCTTTTTCGGCCTTACAACCAGGTTGAGCTAATTATTATAATTACATGAAAATTTTAATATGTCAGAGAACAGAACTACAAGAAACAAAATCTTGAGTAAGAAGTACGAGTGTGTAAATTTAGAGTATGTTTAGAAAACATGTTAGAAACTCCATATCATGAAGTTTTATTATGAGCATGTTTGGAAAACATGTTAGTAGTGGGATTATATGTTCAGTACAACTAAAAAATATAGCCAAACAATACATAAGATAAAAAAAATGACACAACTTGGTTTTCACATTGCACTAAAATGAGTAGAACAAAAGAGAATTAAACAAAATCTTTCAAAGGTGTGCCAAATGGTACCTAAGTACCTTGGTGTTAGCAAACAAAAACATAAGATGGAATATAAGGTGGATATAAGGCTTACCGCCAATATTCTTCGCAGCATCTTTTAAACTTCCAGCGAAATATTGCCTAAGGACTTGAAGAGTGATAGTTTTCTCTGCCTTGGCCCGTCTTTTCTCTCCAGTTCTATTTACTCTCAAACTTGACAAGAAGTTACCCTCAACAGAAGGAGAATTCTCCCTACCACAGTCAAGATCTCCTTTTAAAGTGAGATTTTCTTGTAGCCGCCTTTGTTCCGAGAATTTTCTACCCATTGTTTCGCTGAACTTTTCTTCACCGCCCAATGAGGCAGCCACCCTCCTGTGGTGAGATTCCAACCAAATTGCATTTGTAGCAAATCCACTATCAGCAATGGCCATCACTTCATTAGATGATAAGTTACTTGTATTCAATTCTTTATCTGTTATAACCCGCAAGCTGCGGCAAACCCTTTGAATAATCATAGACAAAGATGTGAGCATATTTTTCTGTTCTTCACTGTCATTGCAATCTACAGGCAAGAAGAACTCGAGAACATAGTCATCTGAACTACTATAGATGCTTCGAAGTCGTATGGCAACTGCAGCCCGCAATCCAAACAACCTAGCATGATGAGACAATGGATAATCAGTCTTGCTTAAAGAAGTTATGTCAGCTGAGAAGCACGGTTGGTTTGTCATGAAAGCGCCCCCGGCAACACCTTGACCTTTTAACAAGTGATGCTCCATGCAAGCCTCATGAAAAAACCTAACCGAGGAATCACCAACATAGCACGCATACTCCACCGGAGATATACAGTTTGCATAATTATCATCAGAGTGCCGGCACCCGTCTTTTCCCTGTTGGATGCATGAGATCCAAGTCTGAGCCAAAGGTAACCTGTGCATTTCACATGCAGATCTCAAAACCTCTTGAATCTCGGGGAGTGCAGTTTCATAGGACTTGTCACGTGCCTGCTAAAATAGAACCAGCTCGTTAATTGTTATGAGGAAATTGAGAATTTGATGAGCTTGTTAAAGTCTTCCACAGAGATGATTTTCTATGTACCTTCGCATTCTGAAGACTTGAATGTCCAGAGCTTCTGAGATCAACAACCTGAAAGTTAACAACATTCCCCCAATCATTACACTAGTATTAATGAGTTCTGACTTTTGATGAGCTTTTCATGTATAGACATCCGTTCCCATAAACATTTATATTGAAATGTGTAACAAGGAGCATTTCAATCATAAGAGAGAAAGAACGAGCAATTCAATGCGTAAAAGTGCAGTTTATCCCTTTGAAAACAACAAATAGCACTGTTCTAAAACCAGAAGTTACTTGTTTCAAATTCTTTTGGGTTACATACATCTTCCTGTGTTGTAAAAAATGACACAAAACAAACAAAAACTCTATCCAAATAAGCAAGGAGAAAAACCTCGAGCGCTTTGCAAACAGTCTCAAGTTCACGGCCATAGTTGCTCTGCTGTGTAGTCATCACCACTTCAATAACACCCAAACATGTCCTGCTCCCTTGTTCAAACACTGGAACCGCTAATGTTCCGTGTATATCACACTCTTGAGCATGGTCAATTCGTGGATACTCTTCACTCCTGAAGAATCGAACATCAGGTGTCCACTCAGGAATCTTATCCCTATAAACTCGACCGGGCAAACCTGCCACCAACTCCTTTGAGTCCTCTTCCTCTGCAGAAAACTGATATCTCATAGAGATCTCTCGATACTTTGCAAGATTTAAAGACCTTGATTCAAGTGAAAAAGGAAGATCATTAGCTCTCAGAATTGGCCTATCATCCCCTCTATTAACCGGCACCCATATTTGTATAAGCATATCTTTGTTCCTATTGAAATCTTTGATCCACTTGAGGGCCCTTATCAGCTTCTCCGTTATGGAAAATCCACCAGGTCCTGGATTAGGCGTTGGTGGAATCCACAGCCTACTAACCCCTTCACCCGAATGAGTCTCAAACTCACACAGCTGCCGGTCGCTACTACCAGCATTATTAACTATAATCTGGCTTTCTTGTTTGGTGCCAACATGTCGGTCCTCATTGCGGGATGGCTCTGAATTCTCCAAGAAAGGCCAAGAGAATGAAGGGTCAAAGATTGGATTGGAAAAAGGAGAACTTTGCAGCAAGAACTCAGATCCATCAGCAGAAGCTTCCAACCAACAACCATCTAACAAAAGTTCACTCATGTAATCAAAATCCATTGAATTTTCATCTTGTGGTGGAGCTTCCATCATGGTTGCAGATGATGTCACTGCAGCACCATCTCCCATGATGGGTATGCTTCTACTTCTTTCTCCAAAAACCAAACCAAAACAAAACAAAACTTGCTTGTTACTAGAATCTATAGATGTTTCAACTACCAAACAGATCTGAAAAATCCTTGTCCTTTTGTCATAAGATGTAAGAATTTTTCTGTCCAAAGTTGTTAATGATGTCAGTATATAACTAATGATATCTATCATAAAAGAATAAATCTTGACAAAGAATAATATGAAAAAAGGAATAACAAAATGATGATTAGATTAGTTCATTCATTCTTTTCTAAAGAAAAGAGTCAAAATATGACAATTTCTGATAATTTTGTAAAAAAGAACTCAAATTTTTTCACTCCCCTCTCACAGAAATAGAATCTATTCAAGTTATAATCAAAAGTAGAAATCCACTGATGCAAAAACCAAAAGGGTGGAAACTAAAAGTGAGAAGAAAGTTGAAGCAAAAAAGATATAACCACCATACTCATAAAAAAGATTCTGATCAATCAAATACACTTGCACTTGACTAAAAGATTCTCCAGTAAATGAAAGAAACCAAATTCAATATTTGAATAACTTTATTATATATATGTGTGGAAAACAGAACAGAAAGCGTAGCATAACATAACATAACATAGCATAGCATATAACTAAACAAGTTGATGAGTAGAAAAAGAAACAGCAACTATGGTAAAGATTCTCGGAGATAACCAACCATGTATTTTAATTTTATTAATTTAAATTCATTGGTTAAACCGTAGTGGAGCAGTGTTTAATAATGTTTGTTCCAAGTTCATATATAGCAACAAAAAAAATGTAAGTTGAACAAGTTGCAAAAGAAAGAAGGAAAACCTTTGTAATGGTAGCCGCAGAGAAAGACAAGAAGAGAAATGAGATGATTCCAAGCAGAGAGAGAGAAGAAGATACTGATGAGGATTCAATTCATACAACAAAGACACAAACTTGTGTTAAAGTCAAACCAAAAGCTGAGCTAAGCTGAGTTAAGTTAAACTATTCTAAGAGCACGTTTGGCTTGACTTTTTTTCACTATATAAGTTACTTTTAGCTTAAAGTTAAAAAAAAAAACTTTAAAGAAAAAGTTAAAGTTGTTTGGTATTTATTGTTTTTTTCAACTTAATTAGTACTTTTAAGTTATAATCAGTTTGGTAAAATATTTTATAAAGACATGATTTTTTTATAGTACAAATAAAAATCATAAATTATTATAATAAATATTATCATAAATTAAATTCAAAAAACTTAGAAAATAGGCCATAACCTAAAATATAAAGCATCACAAACTTAATCGATTGTTCTTTCCAACAATCTAGTGGCTATTTGATTTCTAGCTCTATCCATATAGCTCCCATCTTGTACTCTTCTAAAATTGTATGAACTCAAATCTTCATTATTATTTCTTTCTTCTTCGCGCTCGGACATATACCCAGGGATATGATCACACTTGTTAAATTCCTCATCTTCAACACCGCACATTCGAATGAAGTTATGGAGCGCTGTTGTTGCAACTATGATCTTTTGTTGTTTGATTAATGGAAATGGTCTCATATCTGATAAAATATGCCACCTTTTCTTCCAAACACCAATTGTTCTTTCAATGACATTTCTCAATGAAGAATGTGCATGATTGAATACTTCACGTATGCCTTCAGCTTGACTGCCATCTCTAAAATCAGGAATATGATATCTTTCACCTTTATATGGTGATAAATATCCTTTCATATTTGGATATCCAGCATCAACTAGATAATACTTTCCTATAAATATTTTTAAAAAAATTATTGTCAGTTTATAAGGAAAAATAATTTTC
Source organism: Trifolium dubium (assembly GCA_951804385.1). Taxonomy (NCBI): domain Eukaryota; kingdom Viridiplantae; phylum Streptophyta; class Magnoliopsida; order Fabales; family Fabaceae; genus Trifolium; species Trifolium dubium. Next base: position 43,810,137 of record OX638063.1, on the reverse strand, counting down.
ATAAATATATAAATGAAAAAAATATATTTATAAAATTAATATTAGTCGTACCTTCAGGAGGATGAGGAAACACACTTTTCATTTCTTCAATAACTGACGAAAGAATACGCGTGTCATGTGCAGTACCAGGCCAACCAACAACGACAAAAGTGATTAACATATCAAAGTTACACACTAACATTATGTTCTGTGTTGGGTATCCCTTTCTACCAATATAGCGAATTTGATCTTTAGTGGGAACAATAGCAGGAATATGTGTTCCATCTATAGCACCGATGCATCCTTCAAAATATGGCCAATACCTTCGATCATCCTTGATTTTGGATGGAACTTCTGCAAAGTTAAAATCTGGAGGCCTCACAATTTCTTTCGCTAGTAAACATAAACTCTCTAGAACTTCAGCAAACTTTCTACTCACTGTCTCTCCAGACTTTCCAAATTTATTTTGAATATTTCTATTAGTCTCACTATGTGCACAACTCCAAAGAAACATAGTAAGTGCCTCCAATGATGTCATTTCCCTAGATGGGTGTAACCATTTCCTACTCACTAATAAACTTTCAAGTTTTAATACAGCATGAGTTTCCATCCTGAACATGTTATAACTTTCACCTGGGGTGTTAAGAGTTTCTCGAACCCAAGTCCATCCATGAGAATAAAGAAATCTATTACCTTGCTTCAGTAGGTACTTCATATAATAGTCATATGCAATTATCGCTGCCCCGTAACATATTTTATAAAACATGCATTTTCTTTTTTTAACTTTTCTTGAATGTTCATTGATTTGATTAGAAGACATCTGAAAACAATTTAAAAACAATAAAATTATCAAATTCTAATATATATAAATTAAAGAAGCTCAAATACTTAAATATCAATACAAATTTCAAGGAAAACACAAAATCAAATAACAAATACTTCAAATATTAAATAATAAAGCATAGAGCAATATCTAAACCTAAAACTTAAATGTCAATAATTTAGCAAACATAAATTTAGTCTTAATCTAAATATTGGATGATGACTTCGGAGCATACTTGTATAGAATCCACTCTACTAAATCATCCTTAGATTCTTTTAAGGACATTAGCAGGACTCTATTTTGTTCATCTTTAAGCATTTCTAAAGCATAACTAAATTGTTGTTTATTCAAAAAACCCTCATCCTTTGCGCTTTTCAATAATTTAACACAATCTGGAATAGAGTATTGGCCAGTGACATGAGATGTGGCAGCAATTCCAGCCTTTTCAACTTCATTATGATCTTCAGCTGCTTCAACTAATCGCTCAAATGTTTTTTTCATATCTGATGCTGTCCCAACTTTTGCCTTACCCCTTGTCACTTTTTCTCCCATATTTGACAAAACCTTTCTTTTCTTTTTGGATTGAGTATTTTCCACAGGGCTTAGGTCCTCATGAATATTGCATTCACTATCATCTGATTCAGTAATTTCAAGTGGCAAATTTGTAGTGCCCTTTTTGCCATTAGATTCAGATGGCACACCCAAAGCCGGTGACCATGTGTATTGACTTGTTGCCACTGTGTCCCCAAATATGAATTCCAATTCATCATGAAATTCTAAACCTTGATAGCGAAATTTTGCATACTTTGCATTCTCCTGCATAACCAATAATAATAGACAATATTTAGGAAAACCATGAAGCAATATTTCACGGGATAAAAAAATTAAATATTCAAAATACTCACCCTTATCTTAGCATCCCACCATGAAGGATCAGCATCAATATTTCCTGTCTGATGATTCCATCCTAAACCTGTTTCTTTACCAATTAATTGTTTCCAGGTAGTCCAATCATTTCTCAAACTATCCATTCTATTTCTTAACTGCTTTTGGTTATAGTTCTTATTAGCACGTTAATTGAATTCTTCACGTATTTCTTCCCATTTCTTATTCTTGAAACCAATTCCCGGCTTTCCACATTTACGAATCTCATTCGTACAAAGGTCTAGTAACATTTTGGTATCCAACGGAATATTCCACTTTGCTTTTTCAAAATTTTCAGATTTACACGGAGGACCTTCTTTAGTAGTCATAGCTGTAATATAATATTTAAACTACCCTTATTAATATTGTTTGTTATTTATATCTTAATTATCAAATCATATACAAAAATAAATGAAAAAATTTCAAACATATAAACCAAATGCAAGTATATATAGCAGAGAATATAATTAATTTAACATATTCTAATAAGAAATAAAAGACAAAAAAAATAAGATAGAAAACAAGAAATAAGAAAAGAAAACTAAACATATACAAAAGAATGAATTTTGATGGATAAAAGAAAACTAAACATATACAAAAGAATGAATTTTGATGGATACAGTGGCGTAAAGTAACATATAAAAAAGAATGAATGTTGATGGATACAATGGCATAAAGTGAAAGCAAGAGCCAAGAGGCACGTGAATGAATTGATGAATTAAACTAATATTCTGTACTTACCTGCAACTGCAGGACGCTTTTGACTGCTACTGTAAGTAATGGGACGGCAGAGGTATTACTTTAGGTTATAGCAGTCTGACTGAGTTATTATATAGTAGCAAATAGGGTATAAATAAGCGGGAACTGTGCCAAAAATAAAAGAAAAAAGCGGGAACAAAAAATAAAAAATAATAAAAAGTGGCAGACACGGGAATCGAAGTGTGATTTTCAGTACTGTAGCTCCGAAAAGTAAGTTTAAAGTTCATTTTATTTTCTTTTTTTTTAAGTCACTTCTATGACATTTTCTTCATTATAAAAAAGACACTTTTTATTTTAATCACTTTATTAAAATTGTGTTTGGCCCTACTTGTCATTAGAAGTGGTAGAAAAGTATAAAATAAGTGAGGCCAAACAAGCTCTAAACTTGACAGACACACTCCATTAACACTAACACAAAAAAAACCAAAAAGTATAGTAATATTTTATCGTCACGACACATGTTAAGAATCTAAAATTAAAAAATATAGTAATATTTTGATTTTTATAAAGTGTAATACATAATTTTTGAGTTAAATTTTTCTGTTAAATTTCTTAATATTTGTTAATAAAGACACATGTTAACTTTCTCCTAGTAATAAAACTAAATTAATGTATGATTCATCGTCATCCTTTCACATTCTAAGCTTATGTCATTGTTTTTAACATTTTTCTTTTCTAACTTTAAGATTTTTAAAATTTCATTTTGACAATAAATTAATTAACTAATTTGGTTGCCTTGCCGGAATCAGAATCCTTCCAAGTTCCAACTTGATGACGTTTGCCATTATATACGCTTTATAATTTGTAATTTGTCCATTCCTCTGTTTTGTTTTTTCAGTAATGTTTTTTCGCTAAAAAAAGTTACTAGTAATAGTATTAAGTGAACCGAAATTCATCATCTAAGTTGTAAGTAACCAAAAAAATTATTAAGTGTAAATGGAGTGGGAAGTACGATACATGATACATTTTTAAAGTATATTACAGGGGTGTCATGGGAAGAAAGTCTTGTAAAATTTATTAATTTATGGCAAATATTAAATAGTATCTTCAAAACACTCTTTAAACTTCTAATAGTAAGTTTTTATCATAAAAAGTACGGAAATATATGAAATCAACGAATTGAGAATTAAAATGTTCAACTTTTTGAATAAATTATATCTTTAAATAAAATTCTTAAAGAGTGTCCCAAAGACAATGTTTAGCAAGACCATTAACTTATTACACTCCTGCAAATTAGTTAATAAAGTTTACACTTTACTAATTGCATGATTATTTAAAATGGCAACTTCGATAGAAAAGAAAATTTGCATGATTATCTAGAATTGTAATGCAAAAAAAAAAAAAATTATTGAAAATGCATGAAAAAACTCTGTAAAACTATCTTAAGTATATAATAGAAAATAGAGATTTAGAAACTATTGGTTTACACTCATGTGAGACGTCTGAGATTTTAGTTTGTGATTTATCAGAGAAATCTAACACCATATTCCTCAGTCCTCTCGACCTCTCCTCTTGTGAGTCTTCTTGATATTTTGTTTTGAATACCTCTTCAAGGAGGATATTTATTGAGTTTACAATGACGAACTAATAATCAATTAATTTTGGTTTAAAGGGTGTAAAATTAAATTAGAATACACACTAAATGTATGGAAAATTAATATTATTGATTTGGAGTCTGCATTCGAACACATCAAATATTGACCGAAATATTTTATTATCTGAGTTGTATTTATTGAATGAATTAAATTTATTTAAATATTGTTGATAAGAAAGTAAATATAGGTCAAATGTATGTATTTAGGGATTCTTTGAGTTTTGGGGTTTGTACAAGATTAAGATAGTTTAAATATTTTTGTGACAAATAGATCTTTTAAGTATTTTTATTTTGTAATAGATAAATCATTTTAGTGTTTAATTAAAGAGTATAACAATGCATATTTAAGTACTTGAAGGATCTATCTATTACATAAAAAAATTAAGAGATTTATTTAGTATAAACTAAAAACTTAAAAACTCTTAGATGTATTTGGTCAAATAAATAAAATGATAAACATTTATAGTTAATTATCTGTTTATTATACTTTATACTTTTTTTGGCAATATATACTTTAGACTTTATTTTATTATTTCTTATAGTATTCGTGGCTATAATGTGCATTGTGTAATAAATTAACAAACACTTAACCGTTGGGGCAAAGTTTAGATAGACGGTGCATATAAATAATAAAATATATACTGCTTGTGCAAGTATTGATATTATGAAATCACACTACAATCAAATATTTTTGACATTGTTACACTTTAAAAATCAAACTTATACTAGCTATAGCAAGTTCAATATTGTTTAATTTATAGGAATAATGCATGGGACAACCACATTTTCACCCTAAATTTAGATTATGGATCACTAGATATGTTTGGATATAAAACACTCTACCAACTTTATTTTATTTATCAGATAGTATAAATTGGCTAAAATCACACTTTTTAAAGATAGATAAGTGAGCGTTTCAAACTCAGATCGTTGCATTATCATATATTCAATGTCTCTACCAACTAATAAGTTAAACGCACAAAGACATTTTTTTTAATTAATCAATATTGAATTTTTTATAAATAATGAGATTGTATTCTTCCTTATAAAATTATTTCGACAAATAAATTGTTAATTCATAAAGTTAATTATTAATTTATTAGTTTAAAAATTAAGTTAAATTTTTTTATATAATAAGTTCAAATTTAGTAATGTAACATAATATATATAAAATTATTAGTATAAAATACTATTTAATTTGTATATGTGATGAGCTTAGACTAAAAGTGAGTTGGTGCTAAGTTGGAGATAAGATATATAATTATAAAATAAAATAAAGTCAAACTTTTCTTTATAACTTATAGATATACCCATATATGCTAGAGAGAATAATATAGGTGAGATTCAAGAACGAACTATAAATCCAAATTAAACCAATAACTGACTTATATATAACCTCAAAAGGAAGTACCAAAAAATATATATATAATCTCAAAAGGAAAACAATTATATTACTAATGTTTTGATGACAAAATGATCGATCAGGCTTTAAATTTGACATTATTATTGTATTATTCATTGATTAATAATTCATCATCAAAATAAAATTATATTCAAATAACTGAATAAGTAGTTCCTCTCTTCTCATTATTCAAATCATAACTAATATTTTGTTAATAATGTCAATGACGTGATGGGGTGGGGGCTTAGCCTTTACGCATTGACTCATTCCTACATTATAAGATTAAAACTATAAGAACTTGTTCTATTTATATTCACCAATTAATAATAATAATAATAATTATTATAATAATGATAATAATAATAATAGTAGTAATTAAATTTTGTCGACAATTTTATGATACACATGGTATGTTCTCTTTCTACTTAATTTTTTTTCATATACGAGTCAAAATTAAACACGCGATCGTCGTTATTTTAAAAGATTTAAATCTCTTGTCTGACTAATTTATTGTTGGTGATCATTGATCAATATATAAAATTTTATTTTGAAAAAATCATATAAAATAATAAAATATACAATTTACGTTCTTTAAAACTAATTAATATATAAGAAAGTACTTGTGTCAACAAAAGAAACATATATCAGCAAATACTATACTGTAGCTAGTAAGATTACGTATTGCTTAAATTAATTAATTGTGCATGCATAAATATTGACATAAGTTACATCAGAGTGAAACCGACATTAATTTATTTATTTAACTTTTAATTTTGATAAAAATATACGGTTAGTTACTGCTAAATGTTAGTTAGTTTAGTGATAATTGACATTGAATTTAATAAAAAAATGGTTCAATCCGATGCAAAATTATTTGAAATAATAAGATCCTTTTGTTCTAGAAATGAAGTTGTAGTTGTAGCCATATCGAATTATTTTCAATTAGTTGATGTGTGTCTAATGTTTACTTATGAATAAAAAAAAGTTAACTGGCCCCGAGATTCCCAGTCCATTTGTTTAAAAGTTTTAGAATAATTAAGAATCAATATGAAGCAAATTGTGGTTAATTAATTGATTAATTCATTTGACGCAAAAGAGATGCAGAAAGTGATGAGACCATTAACGAAGGAGATTCATTATCCAGCACAAATATGATAAGGACAATATTCGGTCTCATACGGCAACCCACGTATCCTCAATATCAAAAATTATAAGCTTTGTCTCTTTCCCTATGCTGGAAACATGACGTTGTAATGTGAATATCAATTGATAATGAATACTAACTAATTATTTATTAGTAATTCAATTAACTATACACATACGTGCTGTAGTGTTCGGTTTGGTTTGTATACGGCATTCAGGGCAAGTTACTGTGTTTCCGTGTAACTTGATGTTTTTGGACCAGGATTGCATGCATCACTAAATTGACACAGTTTAATATTTTAGAAAATCTCATTCATTGATTTGAGATCATTAAAATGAATTATAAATAATTTTAGCCATTAATTTAAGATTAGATAACTGAGAGTACTACTGAGATTCATATTGATTCTTATTGAGATCATGAGAAGTGACTAAGATTAGATAATGCCACTTTTTATTCTAAATATACTTTCCTGCCATCAATTTAAGACTAGATAACTGAGATCATTAAAATCAATATAATTGCAACGGTAGAAAGTTTAACATTTGATTGAGCACGATGTAGAAAAATAATTGTAAGCCACTTCTCAAATTTTCATATTTTTGTAATTAGAAAAATTGTACTCACATTTTTTGAGGCATACCTAAATGTACACTCTTTTTTATCTTTGGAAAACAAACACTCATCACTTTCACTGTCCTCTAGGATGCGCACATGTTGTGCCAATTTAGTGTGTATCTTTTAGTTTAATGCATTTAGTTCTTTGGATGATTAAAAAAAAATTGCACTTTGTTTATTGAAGAGATTGGACTCACCTCTTATAACACATGTTTAAATGTTAAACATGCACCTTCTATTAACAAATAGATAGGAGGTCCGTGTTACCGTGTAATATATGAAAGATCACTAAAAACATAACATATCTAAGTTAGAAGGTGACATGACAATGACAACTTCGATGATCAAAGGGATTCATGATATCTTGCTCGCTAAAACTCAAATTCTACATAACAGTCATAGGTAATTGTTATTCTCCCATTACGAATTGATCAGAATTTCCTTATTCAGTAAAAGATATATATATATTTCGATAAATAAATCTTATTGAAAAATATTTTCTGATAGTATGTTTTGTATGAATAATATGGAAGACAAGAGCAATCACCATAGACATAGAAATTTGATTGAAGATGATCTAGATGTAATTATTATCCAAGCCCAAATGGACAAGGCCTCATCAATATATATTTCTTGTTTCTATTCCAAAAAAGAGGAGGCAAATACAGTTGCTTTTATGATTTGTATTTCCTTTTTCATGAAAGACAATATCCTCAATTATCATGAGCACTCACCTTGGCATCAACAAGAACACTTTGTGGCGTGGAGCATAAAATGGAACTTGGATTGACAGCGATAGATATTACAAAATTTTGAATCTCAGAAAGAAAAAAAACAACACTTATCATAAGACAGGGAGTGTCCGATAGACCATGTATCATGATGTATAATGTAATGTATTGATGAATGGTAGCAATGAAACACTGAGAAAATAATGTGTTATCATTTATCAACCAAATTATAACTCATTGTCAAAAAAAAACCAAATTATAACTCTAGAAAATAATAGTTTTAATATCATCATTCTTCTTTTCGTGTTGCAAGCACAATCTACAAAACACAGACAATAAGATTAAGATCTTTAAACTATAACTGGAACACCAAACAGAGTATTGATCATTGCTCTAGTGCTCGCAACTTGTAGGAGACACCAAAACCATCAGCTGTTGTAGTTATTAGTACTTCCTCCTATCTTCAACAAAAACATACTACGTCTGTCCCAAATTATAAGGATTTTTTTTTTCACAAAGGCACAAGAATTAAGAAAAATAACTTTTACATTAAATTTATCAATAAATATACATCCTCTTTCCAAAATTACCCTTCAACTATTAAGAAAGAAATAATGATCTTTAACTTTCTCTTCACCTTGAACTTTGAAAAGGGTTTTATAAAGAGACAACAAAAATTTGAAAAAATGTCTTATATATTTGGGATGGAGGTAGTATAACAGCAGTAACAGGAAAAGAGCTCCAGAAGCTAAAGAAATACCAATACATACAAACGACATTTATTGTAATAACTCAACAAGTCGCATACATTGAGTTTATGGCATACATTCACGATATAACATTGCAAGAAAAATAAAAGTCCTTTCAAATTATCCAAACAAACATCCTTTATCATACACGCGACTCTTGTGATAATTCAATGTTTGGTGACAAGCTTAAATGCTGGGCCTCATGTTCAGATGAGATGCTATCTTTTGCCCAAGAGAACGATCAGCCTGCAAAGCCAACAAAGAACATCATATGAGCAAATAAGTAAGGACTCATTCTCACTCAACTAACACCTATAGTTTCCAGTGTGATAAATTAGCACGTCTGAATCTCACCTGAGACCAGTATGATATCCAGATGCTGCGGACTTCATGGGTGACACGCGGGTCGGATAAAGCATCTACCCATCTGCGGAGAAATCTATCTTGCCTGAAAAGATTAAAAAAGGAAAAGACAACCAAATATTAGGAAATCACAAAACACATTTCATGTTTATCATATCAGTATTATGCAACAGGAACCTGTCAGGTGCCCAAGATCGGTATCTCTCTCCAGGCTGCTTGAAGTGATTCTGCTTTGGAATATTGCACTGCATTAAGAAAAAGAGTTGTTCAATCATACATCCTTGCCCCAATACAGCCAGTGTTTCAACCAATAATAATCAATTAATTCTATCCAAATGTATTGCCAAAAATAAACGCACCATAACCTTCAAATCAGTTTAGGCATAAATCCAACATTTAACCAAGGTAGTGGACAGTGGGTCTATTTCTCTACTTCTTTGTCAGATCATTTTTCATATTGTATTCAAAGAAAGATTATAAATTGTCTAATGTTCTCAAGTTCTCATGGAATATTCACAAATTTTGGTCCTGGTTCTGAAATATGTGGTTTCTTAGACTAATAAAAAAATTAAATGAAGTAATGCAATCAATACTGAAAAACATGGCTAATGGATTCACTCACAACACATGATTCACATGTTCATATTATGCAATTCATCGGAACTAAAAAACTAACCTTTTCACGCCTTGTAGAGAAATTAGTAGTAGGAATGGGGACCCTTTCTGCATGACGGACAGGATCATGCCTTGAAGGGAAGTAATTGACCTATAAATTGGCAGAGCTCAAGTCACAAGAAAAAACTGTGTATAACTAAAGAATAAGATGCAATATCACATTCGGAGTTAATAAACAATCAGTATGTCTGCAGATGATTAAATAATTCAACAGCATCAGGTAGTAGAAGAATATTAATAGAAGAATGAAACATTAAATTACCTCTTCATCCCTGTGGATGACATTCATGAAACCGTCATGGTGATTGTTGTGATGAGCATTCTTGGGAGCATTAACAGGAAGTTGCAGATAGTTTGGTCCAAGTCTGTGCCTCTGTGTATCAGCATAGGAGAAAATCCTGGTTTGAAGCATCTTATCATCTGAGTAATATATACCGGGCACAATAATCGCAGGACAAAATGCAAGTTGTTCATTCTCAGCAAAGAAATTATCTATGTTCTTGTTCAAGACCAAGCGACCTACAGGCTGAAGGGGTATAATGTCCTCGGGCCATGTCTTAGTTACATCAAGTGGGTCAAAATCAAATTTGTCTTCATGATCAGGATCTATTGTTTGAACATACAATTTCCACTCAGGATAGTTACCAGCAGCAATCGATTCATAAAGATCTTGAGTAGCATGACTGTGGTTGGTTCCTCCCACCTTAACAGCCTCTTCGTCCAATAGAGACTTCACACCACATGTTGGCTTCCAGTGAAATTTTACGTACAATGCTTTCCCGGCCTTGTTGATCAGGGAATATGTATTAACTCCAAAACCATCCATATGCCTATAATCTTGTGGGATACCCAAATCATCAAATAGGAAGGAGAACATGTGAAGGCTTTCTGGAAAGTGGGAGAAGAAGTCGAGGATCCTCCAATTCTCCTGGATGTGGGACTTGGGATTGGGTTTAAGAGCATGGATCAAATCTGGGAAATTCATCCCGTCGTGAACAAAGAAGACAGGCATGTTGTTTCCCACAAGGTCAAAGTTACCCTGTGTTCAGAAGGTAAAGATAAGAATCATGTATACTACAAGACTCAAACTGTTCCATATCACCTCCTTTTATAACAATTATTGTCAGTATTTCACCAAATAAACTACCATTCTGATTACAATAGTAATTACTTCAAAAAATATGATGATAGTTTTAAACTAATACAGTAATTATATTTATTCACTGGAAGATAATTTGCAATCATGCTACAAATATTTATCTCTTGTTTAAAATTTCATAGTAAAAACTATAGGACTCCTCGGGGTTTACGGGCTACAACACTCACGAGGGACAGTCAAGAAACGGACAATGACAGGTGAAGAAAATGTCAGATTTTTTATGTGAATTATCATAATTCATATTAACATTTATAAAACCCAGATTAACTGGCTGTTCATGTTGTCAATTTTGTTTAGCTCTAACCAAGTAATCAATACCTTTGGGTATATTATCATTTAACACTACTCAAAACATAAAAGGATATTGTATTAAAACTTGTGCATCACTTAATGTGATGAATAAATTTAATATATGCTTCATAATGTTTATATATGTGTAGGGGGAGAACCCTACTCATATCTGACAGTCAAGAGTCCCACTGACATTCAATAGAGCAGATTATGGGCAATCAAGTAAACAAAATGGGCTTTAAAAGAACATGTACACAAAATTGAACTGATGATACCGTAGTTGTATTTAGTCCCTAGTAGATATGATAATATAAAATTATACCTCTCTGGTGTAAAACTTCACAGCAAAACCTCGAGGGTCCCTCAAGGTTTCAGGGCTGCCACGTTCATGAATGACGGTCGAGAAACGCACAATGACTGGTGTCTGAACTCCAGGGGCTCGAAGGAAATCTGCACATGTCAGGTGTGAAACATCGTGTGTGACTTCAAAGAAACCCTTTGCACTAGCTCCCCTAGCATGGACAACACGTTCTGGGATCCGTTCCCTGTCAAAATTGGCAAGCTTTTCCACAAGATGATAATCTTCCAACAGAATTGGACCTGCCAAAAGAGATAAAATAGTATAAAACTTCTGATTAAACAATATTTATCCAAATTCACCCCGAGCTTTACAACAGACAGATGAAGAAGTCTCCTCCCCTCCCAGGATCCAACACACAAATCAGAAAGAGGAAATAAAAGGAAAGAAAATTAACCTAATTTTTGCAATATCACAAGTTTAAAGTTTATGATATGTCATAAGTCATAACTGGTTTTTAGCTTATTTTCATAAGCTGCTCATAATAACATAAAAATAATTTATACAGAGTCCGTAAATAAATTTCTTCCATTATAACTTTAATTGTGGCAAAATCACTTCAGCCGTTTGAATTGGCTTAGTTGAAAATATCTAATTTTAGGAAAGCTTATGAAGACATCTTATTGCATGTCCATGAGATGTTTTCAGCTTATTTTTATAAGCTCTCCAAGATAGCTTGTGAAAATTTATAAGCCATATAAAAACAGTTTGTACTTATTTTCTTTTATTATAAAAATAGTTTATAATCCAAACATGGCCTTATGTTATTGTAAGCGCTTATTTGATAAGCGCTTGATGCAGCTTATTCACATGCATTTAATGATAAACATTAAACTTGACAGTAAAATAGAGTGAAATCATATAATTTAAGGGTGATTCAACTTTTGTGGCAATAAATCAAATTATGTTAAAATAAGATAAAAAGTTAATAAATAAAATATGGTTGGATAAGTTGATTTGATTAATTAGATACCTCTAGATCCAACGGTTAGGGAGGAGTTGTTGTTCCAAACAGGAGCACCAGAATTGGTAGTCCAGAAAGGAGAATTGTAAGCGCTAGATGGACGGTGCTGCAACGAAACGAAACTAACACAATCAACACTTGAACAAGATAGTAATAAAATAACAGAAAATTTTGCTTTAGTAAACAAAACAGAGATAATATTATAAATAGAATGGAAAAAGAAGAAGAGAGAAATGAGTGAATTATAAATAAAATCGGAAACATGAAAAAAACGATTGATGAAATTGATATGTTGTTTGCATGATTGATTGAGTGAATACCTTGTAGGGATCCATGGTAATGGTTGAGAGTAAGGAACAGAGGATGGATAAAACGTGAAGAACGAGAAGAAGACGAAAATATAGATTAGAGATAGACAACAATTTCGTGTGCGTTAATCGCTAATCTTATCGCCTCATATAAATAACACACTCCCCTCTTTCTCTCTCCTCCTATCTTCTTTTCTTTTTTCCTAAAAATTTGTCTTCTCCTTTTCTTTATCCTTTTCTTTCTTCTTTTTTTTTTTAATGAATTTCTAACTTTTTAAAACAATTATATTTTGTGGTTATAAAAAAATAATTATATTTTTAAAGTTTAAATGTGTAAATTTATTTTACACTTGCATTTAATAATATATTGTCACATCATTTAATAAATATGATATATTATGTATTTTTAAATAAGCAAATGTTAAACATTACACGCTTTGGTCTAATTAAGGAATCAAAAATCGTAAAGTTGTCTTATAACTTGTGTATCAAACTTTTTTAAAGTATAAGTTATGTTTGTTTTAATGTAAAATTTACTACTTTTATGTTTTTTAATCATTGTATAGGGTGCAATGGTTAACAAACCCCTTTTTAAATATCATACATACATGATGTGAAAAAATATTATTGAGTGCACATGTAAGATAACTTTACACGGACAATGTATATAAATTCTATTCATATTTTTATCTCTTTAGCATGTACTCTTAAAGAACATATTAATATCTTTAAATAATTTTACTGTATTTACTAGTATTAATTATTTATTTTGTTTTAAAATGAGTGTCGTTTATAATCTTTTATACACAATCTAAAGAATACAATCATTATGTGAAAAATCACTACATTTTTATTAAATTAATTATTAGTAGTTTGTTTCTTAAAAAATACTATATAAGTACAGTAATACATAGACAATAAAATTGAAAAATATTTACATTAAAAATTTAAAAAATCCACTCATTTAAAAATAATTTTTTAGACTAAAAGTTATTTTGAAATGAAGGGAGTATTTAACTAAGTGTGCACGTAACACTTCCTGTTTTGGTAAAAATAAAATAAAAATAAGTGTGCGCATAACACTGTTACACTGATTTGACACTATTTAATATGTTTCTTTTAAATTAAGGGAAATGCTAAATATAACGAAAACATTATCCCGAGAGCATCACGAACGGTTGACACGGCATATGCATCTTGCATCAAAACAATTGACACTTAATAATCATGCAACAAATAATAATGGTTAATAGAGTTAAATGTTATTATTGTTTTTAAATATATCAACAAATAATTTTATTTGGGTTGGTAGTATGTTCCTCTTTGAAATCTCAAGTGTTAATTTAGGTGAGTTAGTTTAGTTTCTTCTAAAAAATAGTTTTTAAAGATATCAATTTTTTTATATAGATAAAATGACAATTTCGACATTTTCACACACACAAAGTGGATGGATCAAAGTTTAAACCTCGATCATAAACATCTGATTTAACAATTTTGATATTTTATGTCAGTTAAGTTAGAACTTCTAAACAAGTATATCAATTTTTTATTTTAAATTTTTAATTTTTTGTAATTAAAATTCGATTCAAACCGGTCCAGTTACACTCATGCCACTTATACTTGAGGTCCTGGTATGTATGTACTATTGTAGGCACTACTCTATCTTTATTTTAATCAAATTAAAAGCTAAAAAAAGCAAAGAACACAACAGTACAACATTTAAGGCATCCGTGATAAATTCGGGAAAAATCCTTCGCTATATATAGCACAGATGCCATAAGAAAGAGTTTGGATTGGTGTCAAAAATAAAAAGAAGAGTTTGGATTAAGTTGAAAATATAATAAATTTAGTAATTTGAGAACGTGCACTCATGTTTACCAGATATTTTTAAATGGTATCTTTATAAAAAAAATTGTATTTAATAATTTAAATAATAAGTATATTATTTAACTATTCTTTTCAAATATTTATATTTTTGTGTGAGTGTTTCTCAAGTGACCATTCCTCCATGTTTCCTTATCCTGATTTTGATTTTGGCGTTTTCTTATGAAAATAAATTGCCAATATGACACGCAAGCTAAACCTTAGAAATGTGTGCCATATTAAAAATAATTGTTTGAACGGTATCAACGTTGTAATCCGGAGATATAATATTCTGATGATTTTACCTCTATCATATTGTTTGAAGTACGTTTTGCTATTGTATACCATTCCTTTTGATCATAAATATAAGAGAATTTTTTTTTTTTTAGATTTATTATCTAACCTATATTGTGTGCACATAAAATTTCACTTATATTTAGAACTGAAAAAAATATTAACTAAGATGATGTGAGTTTGTTTACAAATTCACCACTTACATTTTTAAAGATATAAAATGTGTTATCGTAATTAATATATTATATTGATTTGAATGAATGAATATAAAAAAATATATAATATATACTCACTAGTTTCGTGTTTGTGATTTTTTTTTTGGGTATGAACGCAATGTAATGAGACAGATTCCGATGGCAGTATAAGTGGATGTGAATGAACCATGTACATTGCTATCTCACTCCATTAATCCCATGTTGTCCTCATGTAGTATATCTTTGAAAAATCTGTGATGACTCCAAAAAACATAAACACATACAAGAGGTTGGTGATAGTCACAGGCTTGGTACAAATAGTAGAACCTTATTGTTTGGATCAAGACCTTCTCGAGTAACAAATCTACACATTTACACACCATTTTTAATCTTAGCTATCCCAAAAGTTCTAAATTCTGATTATGCAGTACAATTTTCAATAATTTTGCATCTTGGTCATTCATTCAAATCGAAGGGTTGAACTATATTAAGCAGTGTGAAATCCAAATATTTTTTGTTTCACACCATGTGTCACTAGGGCAGGCCCAAAGTCAAATGATCTAAACTAAATTTTAGACTTCAACATTTCATTAATAGTTCCATCCAAAAAATAAATTCATTAATAGAGAATATTACAAACAAAAACACTCAACCTTAAAAAAAAAAAAACAACATTAACTTTGAAGGGGCTCCAACAACTTTTAAGAGTTACTAGAGAAAGAGTCTACCAAATTATGATTTTTGTCTACCCTACAAGATTTAGGGGTATTTACCCCCAATCACTTAAAAAAAATTTAACCGATATAAATTTTTATAAAATACACCGTTTGATTAAAAGTATATATCATATAGATCATTTGTGTAAAATTTCAGAGAAATCTAAAATCATTTGATATGTTATTGAGACGCGTCAAAATTAACAGTTTCTATGATTTCTTAAACACCGTTAATCTTTATGTGTCTCTATAACATATCAAATGATTTTAGATTTGTCTAAAATTTTACACAAATGATCTATATGATATAAACTTTCAATCCAACGATGTATTTTATAAAAAATTATATCGCTTAAAACTTTTTATAGTGGTTGGGGGTATATACCCCCAAATCTTGTGGGAGTACACAAGTTGTCACCTTTTATTTTTCATTAAAATTAAATTTTGCAAGAAGATAAGAGAAATCAAACCAAAATCTAAATATTTTACGACCAATCCATCAACACCGTCCATCCGCGGTTAATAACAAGGGGAGTATGTGAGAATTTACAATCACTTCTTTTATTCATTTAGGAATAATTTTTTAGCTTCATGACACACATATCTGTTATAATTGGTCTCAAATTTGTACACTTTGTTGGCTTATCGCACTGGACAAAAATCAGTTGATAAAATACTGAGTTTGGGATCATCCTCACAAAGAGCTACATACCATGTGTTTTCTCAAAACATAACTCAGTTCAAATACAAATTTAATACATAGATCCATATGCAGGCAGAGTAGAGTGGAGTGTTCCTTTAAATACAGCTCCAAACTATATATAACATTAGAAAATTAAATGAACAAACCTGAAAGCAAGAATAGAAGTGAACCAACATGCAGCAAAAATTCACCGACTTAAATAAAGTGAGTGATTCAGTTCTCTGCATAAACAAAATTCAACGAGTGAGCAAAATTCAATTTGTTGTTCCTTTAGCACAACCAAAATAAGATACACATTTTACATAGTTTATATGTACCAAATCTCCAACATAGAGCCAACATCCTCATCAATCATCATGTCTAGCAGGCAAATCATTCATGTTATCATAACTAACACTAATTAGTATACGATTAAGTAGCTTAAGTATTATGATGAGTCATGCTTTCTAGAAAGATCTAGAGAGATCTAACTTGATGACTCATTGTTAGTTTGTTAGGATACTAGTTCTATAAATAAGAGCATGAAGACCGTAATGAATTAAGTAAAATGAATCACGAAGTTTTGTTTCTAAAAAAAAATAAAATACATTGTGCGTAATGAATCATGGTTAAGTATAAGATTAAGTAGCTTAAGTATTATGATGAGTCATGCTTTTTAGAATGATCTAGATTGATCTCATTTGATGACTTATCATGGTAATGCTATATAAAGGCATTTGAGGGATGTAATGAATTAAGCAAAATCAACGAAGAAGTTAGTTTCTAATTTGTTAGTGTAGTTTTAGTTTTTTAGAAATTTTAATTCCTAACAATTTGTTACTTTTATTGAGAACTTCAAAACTCTCTCACGAGTCATTACAACTCTACTTCATATTACAATTATCCTCCCACAAACACCACCTATCCATCTCCATTGTATTCCTCTTATGTTTCTCCATTGTATTCCACCAATATCCCTAATACAACTCCATCATCACCAAATTTATGTTTTAACCATGGTTACACACCACCACTCACACCATCTTCATCACCAAACACCTACATATCATATTTGATAACTGATAAGCTATCAGTAATGAAATAAGTGGTATACATTACTTCAAGCAAGTTACTACACATAATTATGTGGGGCAACCTCGTATAGGAAATTGGGTTCACACCACTTGTATGACACGTTTCTTTTTTTTTTGTCAACTATGCATTGTTACAATTTCTTCTAAATAGAGAAGCTACACTATACATGTCATGCAAATTGTAGGATAGGCACTTTGAAAAATATGGTCTGCGTGGATGCTTCTACCTCTATAAATATGTAACGTGCAATTCCTTCTCATTTTAATCACCTCTTTCACAAACAAGTTCATTCTGTCTCTCTATCCCTTTATTTTACCAGTTATAGTTTCTTAATTTTAATAATAATAAAAGTTCAATTAAAACTTTGAAAGTCTAAAAGAAAAATATGAAAAAAAATTTAAATTTTAAAAAATGACAAATCTCTAATTCAAAAAAAATAATGACATATCTCAATTAACTGAAATATAGTGCTTCTTAATTCAAATACTTCAAAATACAGATACACATTTTACATAGTTTATATGTACACCAAATTTCGTATTCATCTCCAACATAGAGCCAACATCCTCATCAATCATCATGACTAGAAGGCAAATCATTCAGGTTATCTCATAGTGCAAATTCTATTATTCTGCTCATATTTTCCTTTCATTCCACGTACCAACCATTCCAATTAGCCATTATCTATATACTGAATTCGAATACAGAATAGCTATACAATCGCCTATTATACTATATGTCATGATAACCGTCCAATTTATATCAACAATCGAAATTATTTTTTTGACGCAACAATCGAATTTTTTTTTTTTTGACAAAACAATCGAAATTATTGAACTGTGTAAAATTGAAGTGTAATCTATATCAATCAATTTCATATCAATGATTGTAATTAATTACGGCGGCAAACTGTATTTTTCGAGTTCTTTTAGTTAAAGATTGATGATTTTATTTTTGAAATAAATTATTTTTCATTTTATCAATGGGCTTAAAATCTTGACTTGAGTATATTTTGAAATTGCGAAAAACGAATCAAAACAAATGAAAGAATAAAAGAAAGAAATAAAATGCATGTCTGAACAAATTAATCGTTTTTGTGCTTGGGCCATAGGATTTTCGCCTTGGACACAAGCGTGCGAATCATTTTTTTTTTTAGTTTTTTTGGCCAGATTTATTTCAAATTTACGTGAGATTTGTTATTATTTTATGGGCATATATTTTTTTATAAATAGGAAGTGATTTTCATAAAAAAAATTTATTGAAAAACAAGTGAGTTCCTTAAGATAAAAGTGTGAACAATTATTTGAGAAGGATTTGTCACCGCCAATGACAATTTAGGTGGGTCAGTTTAGCTTCTTCAAAAAAAAAAAAAAAAAAGATTTGTCACCGCCACTAAAAGCTAAGGTTATTTAGCTTGAAATATAGATCAAATCGAGTCTCTTGATCACGGTAAGAGATTCGGGTCTAGAATAAAATTATGATTGAATGCTAATTCTTATAACTTTTTTGGAAATTTTTGGAAGTCAATTCTTTGATTATAGTGGGATCATTCCCTCCCATTGATTTGACCAAACTGATAAATATAATATTGTGTTCTTTTCTATTTCACTTATTTACTTGTCTTGGATTATTATCATCCTTATATTTTCGTTTTATTTAGTTATTGTTATTTTGCTCAGCACATCAAATTTTTTTTATTGATATAATTTTTTATGAACAAACTCATAACATAAACAATTATTTATTGTCTGTCTTTTCTCCCAATCGGAGGGTTAAGTTAAGACAAAACAGAAAAAAAATTAAACAAAATAAAAATATGAACGGTAGTGAGATGAAGAAGAGGAGGACGTACAATTGGAACAGATGGAAACTCCTGTGCCGTTGCTTGCTTCTTCGCGTGGAGAAGAATATCCCTTAATCCTTCTTTGTACACTACTTCTACTTGCATTGAAAAAAAAAAAAACACTAATTATTATTATTAGTAATAATTCTACAATGGGTCTTCATCAAATCAAATCAATTAATACTGATATTTTTCCACACTCTTCTCCTTAACTACTATGAACACTGCTTCATTCTGAAACTTTTTTTTATCGAAGCTATGATTTCCTCTTTGCCTTTTAATCCTCTCATTTCTTCCTCGTTAAACAATGGCGGCACCACTCACGTAATAATATTTCATTTTAATTTCTTTTCTGTATACTATTTATAGCAATAACAGATTCTAATTCTAAACCTCATTTTTACTTACCACAAATTCCGCCATTTGTGCATAAATTTCGCTAAATTTCTTATTCTATTTGATCTTCAGTGTGATTCGTTTCATCTGTAACAGTTTGTTATTTTCTTTTTCTTTTTTTCTGGCAGAGTTCGAGAAATAAGCAGAATCTTGTGAAGCATAAGCCAGTAGAGCCGACACTTTGCTATCGGAATTCAAATGAATGCAAGGGGTTGAGTTTTGGATCAAAAGGATCAATATATGAGAAGGTATATTTAATTTCACTATGGTTAATGTCTCAGTGTGCTGCTAGTGAATAAGCTGTTTCAGTGTGCTTTCCCACAACTAGGTGAGTTCTGGTTTCAAGCGCATATCAGTTATGACCGATGACAAGTCAACAATGTCGTCATCCATTGAAGAAGACTCTGAAAACATAGGTATCTTGCAATCCGATCCATCACTAGAACCATACAGAGATCATTTCAAATATAGACTGAAGAGGTATCTACACCAGAAAAAGCTCATTGACGAGTATGAAGGAAGTCTTGAGGAATTTGCAAAAGGTGATTATAATTGTTGACAGTTGACACTGTTTCATTTTTTCTATATAACTGTTCATACTAAATTAGATAACTTCTTAGGTTTTGGCATACCTGCAAATTGTGTCCGTAATAAACAAATATTTATGAAGTATCTCTTAACTAACAATACTCACCACTCACCGGTGTCTTTGGTTGATAGTCATATTACATTATCTGGCATGCTCAAGCGAACCTAAGATAATGTAAATTTTTCTGCAAACACAATTGATTGGTTATGTTATGTTGGACACACCAGCCTCTTGAAAACAAAGTCAAATTTCTGTCAATTGGATTGACTTCTATTAAAATGCCTTACAAATTTCCTGGATTAAATTTAGTTATATCTCTAATATAATGTTTCCTTATGATTTCCTTTTGTACATCTTAGGTTATTTGAAATTCGGATTTAACAGAGAAGAAGGTGGCATTTTGTATCGTGAGTGGGCACCTGCTGCCCAGTAAGTTACCCAAAGGATACAAATTAGTCAACTTTGTTTGTCGTTGTTTAATTTATTTTTCATTTCTGATTATGGATATTTTTCAATGTAGGGAAGCACAAATTATTGGGGATTTTAATGGATGGGATGGTTCCAACCATTACATGAAAAAAGACCAGTTTGGCGTATGGAGCATTAAGATCCCTGATGCTGGTGGAAATTCAGCTATACCTCACAATTCAAGAGTGAAGTTTAGGTTCAAACATAGCAATGGAGTTTGGGTTGATCGCATCCCTGCTTGGATTAAATATGCCACTGTCGACCCTGCTAGATTTGCTGCGCCCTACGATGGTGTCTATTGGGATCCACCGCATTCAGAGAGGTCTCTTTATTCGCATGTGTAGAATAGTTGAATTGTTATCTTCAGTAAATAATTAAGGATTTCATCTAAAATATCAACGCAAAAAGGGACTAATGTATGCCACACATTTACTGATTTTTAACTAATGCAAATAATTTATATAAGTTTTGGAATTTATTTTATATGAAATAATTGAACTCATTTCAAAAGAAATTATATAATTGAATTATTATTGATTATAAAGTTTGGATCCAAATATATCAATTTAATTATAAATGAACCCTCATCTTTGAGCCATATATGAAATACAAATATGACATGAAATATGACTTCTTATCAAATGAATTTAATTCAATTGATAATGAATTATTCCAAAATCCAATCAAATATAATAATTTACTTAGATTTTCAAACTATGATTGCAAGAATAATATTAGCTGCATTATATGTAGCAGTTGGAAATCAGTTAACCATGTCCGATGATTCTACTATTTTTAACCTATCCGGTATCTATTTATTTTTCACTCCATTCTTGATCAAGTTTGGATGAAACTATCTCAGCTATTTGTGCATCCTCTTGTTTGTTCTGCAGGTATCAGTTTAAATATCCTCGTCCACCGAAGCCCAAAGCTCCGCGAATATATGAAGCTCATGTGGGAATGAGTAGCTCTGAACCCCGCATAAACTCTTACAGGGAATTTGCAGATGATATTTTGCCACGTATTCGGGAAAATAACTATAATACAGTTCAGCTGATGGCTGTGATGGAGCATTCTTATTATGCATCATTTGGATATCATGTGACAAACTTTTTTGCTGTGAGCAGTAGATCTGGAACGCCCGAAGATCTTAAATATCTTATAGATAAGGCCCATAGCCTAGGTTTGCATGTTTTGATGGATGTCGTCCATAGTCATGCTAGTAATAATGTTACTGATGGACTCAATGGCTTTGATGTGGGCCAAATTTCACAAGAATCTTACTTCCACACTGGAGATAGAGGCTATCACAAATTATGGGATAGTAGACTTTTTAACTATGCCAACTGGGAAGTTCTTCGTTTCCTTTTATCTAATTTAAGGTGGTGGCTTGAGGAGTACAAATTTGATGGATTTCGATTTGATGGAGTAACGTCAATGTTGTATCATCATCATGGAATCAAGATGGCATTTACAGGGAATTATAAAGAATATTTTAGTGAAGAAACAGATGTGGACGCTGTTGTCTACTTGATGCTGGCTAACTGTCTGGTCCATGATATTTTGCCTGATGCAACTGTCATTGCTGAAGATGTTTCTGGCATGCCTGGACTCGGCCGACCAGTTTCTGAGGTGGGAATTGGTTTTGACTATCGACTAGCCATGGCTATCCCTGACAAGTGGATTGACTACCTGAAGAACAAGAAAGACTACAAATGGTCAATGGAGGAAATCTCTTTGAGTTTGACAAATAGGAGATACACTGAGAAATGCGTCTCTTATGCAGAAAGTCACGACCAGGTATATGCTCTGTCATTTTGTGTTGGAAATTATATAAGAATTTAGTTTTGGTTAAATTTGTGAACAGAAAAATATGGAAACTAGTGGTGACATGCAATCAAGAAATTATCTTACTGTATTGTTTTTTAATGCCTTCACTATCAAAATGTCTTATAGTTTTTTCCCTTGGGCAGTCCATTGTTGGAGACAAGACCTTTGCATTTTTACTAATGGATGAAGAAATGTATTCTAGCATGTCTATTTTGACTGATGCTTCTCCGACTATTGAGCGAGGGATTGCTCTTCACAAGGTTTTTATCTGACCATAAAACCTTCTAGACCACATAGATGTACAAAATTAGCAATTGAATTGTGAAGCTGCTAATGCAATACATAAGTATTGTTGCCCTGTAATATCCTTGTAGTCATTGTTATTTTAATCTTTTGCAGATGATACACTTCATAACCATGGCTCTAGGTGGAGAGGGCTACCTTAATTTCATGGGCAATGAGGTATGCATATTGCTTTACTCTTCTACCGGCAAAACCACTACTCCCTGTTACTGTATGATGCACTCGACCTTTATGCTTTTATTGATTAAAATGCAATTTGCTAATGAGAAATGGATTCCCTGGATGCGGTGTTTGCACAACAATGTGTTAGGTGTTTGTTGGTTTAATTAGGTGCCTGTTACTCTGCTAGTGAGGGAACCAGTTAGCTGTTTAAATAATCGGGCTGCTATAGTTAGTATATTGCTAATAAAAAAAAGGGGGAGGTTGAAAGAGAGTATCTTATGATTTGACGGGAATTAGGGGCCTTGGAAATAGGGAGGCTCTCAAGATCTACAAGACTACAACTACAATGTTGTAATCAAAGTTGGTTTTACTTATTTCATTTAATGTAACGTCAGGTTCCTGATAAATGAATGATCATCTTTGGGCGTATGTGTTGCTTTTACCAGCTAGCCCTCTATAAGATTATATAAACATTATTTTCTTTCAAAGCAAGTACTTTGGATATTTTTACGTACCTCATTCTCATTTGATTTCTATAGTTGTTAGCCATGTTATCATTTGTTAAATTATATTAACGACACCATTTTTAGTTTGGCCATCCGGAGTGGATTGATTTCCCAAGAGAAGGCAATGGGTGGAGTTATGAGAAATGCAGGCGTCAGTGGAATCTGGTGGATGCAGATCACTTGAGATACAAGGTAGTGTGTATGCATTTATTCACAGAAGATTGGCTTCTCTTTTATAGCTTGATATCTAGCCTGGGACTTTTTGGCAAGTTTAATTATCTAAAATCTCAATTATTCTCAGAATAGAATATTGTGGGAAATGGTATTGCCATTTGCATATTCTTGTGCGGTGCAGAGTTCAACTATATAGGCATATAGCCTTATTTTGCGGAACTCCTTTCCCTCCTTCAGGAGAACTCTTCGTATTCTCGTGTTTTCTTGCTTGTCTTTGAAATAAATATTTCTTTTTTCTTTTGGAACTTGTGCAGTTCATGAATGCATTTGACAGAGCAATGAACTTGCTTGATGATAGATTCTCATTCCTTGCATCAACAAAACAGATTGTGAGCAGCACAAACAATGAAGACAAGGTGAATATGCCCCGAAATTATTGTATTATGCTCATTCATAATGTGATTTTTTTACTACTGCTAGGCAATTCAGAGAATTTCTTATACTAAGACAGATTAAAATAGACTACATCGTAGAATAAATACATTGGTGTATGAAGAAGGCTTTCTTAAAAATGATGAACAAGCCATTGTCTAGTTAATTGCTAGTATAACTCTGCGCTATGTTATAATTAAATGCCTAATGTTTTTCCTTTTATAGGTTATAGTTTTTGAACGTGGGGATCTGGTGTTTGTGTTTAATTTTCATCCAGAGAATACATATGAAGGGTATGCAATGTGTTAAATTTTCATTTTGGTGTGGGTAATTTATTTGTGCCAGATTGTGTGTTTGGTTTTATGTAAAGTTTCTATTTACATTTCTGTAATAGTAATTGTTAACCACAAATGATTTGGATGAAACACTGACATACAGGTATAAAGTTGGGTGTGACTTGCCTGGGAAATACAGAGTTGCACTGGATAGTGATGCTCGGGAATTTGGAGGTCATGGAAGAGTAAGGAGCCCTATTCTTTCTGTTATTAGACATTATAATCATGAGTGGAAATATAGCCAAAGGGAGCTACCCCATCCCTTTTCCCGAAAATGTTTGGAAATTGCAACAGCATTCCTGAAATTTTTGTTTTTTGCTTATAAATATAAGAATAATCCCTCAAGTAATGAGTCCTTTAAAGTTACAGTCGTCGCCAGTACCACATTCCCTCTACAAAATTTGATTATCACAGTTCAGACTTTAAAATTTTAAGGGATTTATTTGGTTACCAAAATTTTGAGAGATCTAATAATGAGGCGACATGTGTAACTTTGGAGCACCAACATGCATGTTAAATCATATGCATGTTGTTCTGATTTTCCCATCTAAGTGGTATAAACTTGGACTTCAACTGAGTTGCTATTAATCTATGGTTTTTGACTCTATATGTTTTCCTTGTTGTTTTTGCCTCTAAGATGAAGTTGACTATTTTCCACTCGTAGGTGGGGCATGATGCAGACCACTTCACATCTCCAGAAGGCATACCAGGAGTTCCTGAAACAAATTTCAATAATCGTCCTAACTCCTTCAAGATCCTCTCACCCCCTCGTACCTGTGTGGTATGTGATCTGGTCCCTTTTCATTATTTATTTTTTTATGTTTGTACATGTTAACAAAGAAAAACTCTTACATGGTCACGCAACCATTGGTCACAACCAATAAAACATTGACATGTCATAATTATTTAAAACAATCACACAATTATGTAACTTGTCAATGTTTTATTGGATGTGACCAATGGTTGTGTGACCATGTAAGTTTTTCGTTAACGAAACCTGAAAAATAGATGTAAAAATGTAAAGGACATTGCTGACATAGCATTTTAGAACACTGGTTAAATAATAAAAGAATATCAAATAATAAAAGTTTCTTTTGGAGCAATGTGAAAGTTTTAAGCCTGCTATTTTTTTTCTATGCGACAATGTCAATTGCTAATGTAGTTTGACTGAAAAGTAAAAAAAATGATGATTTGTCATGTTGAAGTTTCATTTGAGTTGAGAAGTTTCATTTACACTTCTCATTGCAAAATGTGAATTGCTAATTGAATTTGAAATTTTCCAAAGGCATATTATCGAGTGGATGAAAGCCAAGAAGAAGACAATGGTGCCAATTTGGGTCAGGTAGTAGAGACTTTGCTGCAGCAGAAACTGACGTAAATATTCCTGATGATACTACGGAGAGTGAAGACAGCAGTTTTTGGATCGGATGGAAGAGAACAAAGGAGATGTAGTTATTACTGAAATTCTTAAGGCTGAAAGTAAAGTTGTTGGAGATAAAATCGAAGAAGAAGCAGATTGCAGACAACTAAGAGTCTTTTATTGACAAGAATCTGAGCACTTTTCACTTGTCAGCCATCCAATGGATGAGATAAGCAGGTTTTTTGGGAGAAACTGAATTGATTCATATTATATTCAAACCCAAACTTTTGTCCATCAAATCTGTCGTTTTAGTATGTATATTATATGCATATGTATCAAGATCACTAACAATCCTAAGTTAGGTATGAATAAATTTTTACTACCACTTATGTATATTTTCAGAATCCCTACTAGTGGTAGTCACGGTTATGTAATGCAAATCCTGATTTATGTTTTCTCATTTTAATCCATCCCAAGATAAAAACCAAAGAGAAGTGTATCTTTAAACATGTTTCACATTTAAATTCATCCAAAGATAAAAAAAACCAAAGAAATTTTGAGTATCAAACTAATTTGGAAATGATTTCAACAAAAAAGTCAACGATTCCATTATAATTTCTTGTGTGTTGTGGCTTATTTATAGTGCAGGAATCCAAGTAAAAAAGTATGATATAGATATATATTGTCAAGTTACAAATCAGAAAGAAGGTTCAATGGCAAACACTGATGTTTGCTTGAATGCAAGTTTGCATTACCATTATCAACTATCAAGTCCCAATGAGTTTCCCCTGTGAAATTATAGAAGCGTGTTTGAAATTCATTTATCGCATTCCAATTTAACGTTCACCTAACATTGTATAAGCTACAAACTGTAGCTTCAAGCCTTCAACTCCAAAGCAAGTTCTACATATTTCAACAACAGAAAGAAAAGGCAAGCCAAACTCCAAACTCACGAAAGATCTACTTTCCAACACATAATTCGCACCGAAATGTATAATAACAACAGCAAACATGACAGTATGACAGTGTAAATTGAATCAATTTCTCAGCAATTAGAGGTTTTCAAGTTTTCACATAAGTGAAATATATAATTCACAAACAGTAATGTATAAATCTAATCAAACACAGACAATGTATCAACTTCCATCCGGTAAAAGTAACAGAAAACCTAACAGAGAACACGATTCAACTCGTACATCATATTAAATCAAGTTCTCGATATCAAACAAACCCTAATAGTACGAAACTCTTCCTACCCTTCCAACCTTCTTCTCACCAACAGTAACAGACTTATCAAACCTTGAACCTAAAGGAGGTTTCTTATTCTCCTTAGTCATACTTCTAAGCATATACCTTGGAGTTTCGCTAACCTCAGCCGAATAAGCCGCAGAAACAGACTTTCTCAAACTTCCAAGTTTTCTTGCAGTAGTACTCTTCTTTCCAGATTCAACAGTAACACCGAGAGCACGATGAGGCGCCTTGGGTTGCTTAATACTAGTAGTATTAAATTCTTCCACCATCACTCCTTGTTTTCTCTTGAGTCTTTCGTTCCTTCTTGCAGAATATTCATCATAGAATCTTCCTCTCTCAAATAGAACACCAGATTTAGGGTTACAAGAATTGGTGATTCCAATTTCTTCCGGATTTGGCTTTCCGAATTCCTCATTAACCATTCTTGCTAAAGCCCTAAATTCACAAGCAATTGTGCGGTATTCAGGTCGTAGTTCTGGAGATCGAACTGGTTTCCGAGATTTTGTTAAAGAACCTGTTTCAATTTTCAAATTCACAGACAAAAAACGTCAATATAAAAAAATTCAAACAATTCAAAAATAGTGATTAAGATGTAAGAGTATAAGGATTGATTATAGATAAGAAGTAAGAACCAAACCTGGTGGAGTTTGAAGAGAGGCAGAATCAAGAACGGTTCGAGTTCGAAGACGCATCGGAGATTTAGGCATCGGACGCGGTGGCCGGAGTTGGGATTTCATGGTTGATGATGAGTACATAGCCACGACAGTATCACCTGAAAATGCGGTTTCGGGTATTATTTGAATGGAAGTAGCGAAGAGGGTTTGGTGTTGTTTGAGTTAGAGAGATATAGATGAGAGCGTCTATAACGGTCATATTTTGGATCCGACGGCTGATATTGTAGTTTTGAAAAAAAATGAATATTTTTCCTCATTAGTAGTATTATCTTTTTGACTAAATAATTTTCCTCGTTATTGTAATCAAATTTCCTACCATATTGGGCTATTTTCCATTTTCTTATTTTATCGTTTTAGATTGGGCCGGCTAGAAAATAAGTCTGGCTGGCACACAAACATAAAATTTTGTTATTTTTTTTTCTCTCTGAGATATAGGTTTACAAAGACGATTAAATTCGTACCAAAAAAAACAAAGACAATTAAATTTTGTTATTCGAAAAAATATTTATGATTGAAGTTAAATTTTGTAATTTTAATTTTACACACCCAAATTCTAACATTGATGATATAGTATAACTTAAATTTTACGGTTTAACCCCTCATATCTAAACAAGATTTGATTGAAATCATGCTTCATTCAAACTCAATGTCAACCATTTCATCCAAATTGTTTAGTTGCTTTTTATGATGATAATAATAAAATTAATATCATTTATCAAATTACTTTTATTAATTGTAGTTAGTAAAATAACTTATTGGAGTAAAATTTTAAAAGATAATGATATGTTATTGAAAAAAATAATAAATATTACATTGATATTTTAAAGTGTCTAAATTTTGAGTTAATCAGTAAAAAAAATTGAGTTAAATAAAGATTATAAATGAGACAATTTTTAGGAATTATGTGATAGATGAGATGAGTAATAGTATTAGTCAAGCAATCTTTATTTTTTGGATTAAAGTAAAATAAATATTTTTTTGTTACACAGATGAAATGACAAAATTATTATAAACTCATATATATTTTTTTTGGTGAAATTACTAAAGTAACATATAAACTCACATATATAATAAAAGTGACCAGAGATCAAACTCGGACGGTCAAAATACTCAAAACAAAGTTAAAATAATGGTGCTTTTAAAATTAGATTAAAAAATTGAAGAAATGAAACAAAAAAAGAAAGGGGCGACATAAGTACATAACCGATTCTTATCTGTTGTTCCATCGACACCGTTGAACATGGGAAAAAGCAATCGGTATTGACTCTTGACGAATTTCTTATGCATAAACACCAATGAATGAATTCAGAAAATTATTATTAAATAATAATATCATAGCATAAGCAACTTGAATGAAATGATAAAGTTTCCATAAATAATAGAATGAAATGATACTGTGGATCTTCCCATGGCTGATCTTCTTTCTCTTTCATCTTTTCTCTTCACCGTCACTTTCTACATCCTCTCTGTTCATGGCGATAATTTCACTCTTTCTTCAATTACGCAAATCAACTACGATCTCTATCATTCCAGGTTTCACTCTAGATTCGAATTACCGTTTTTTTATTATTTCGTAATTCAATTGTTCAAATCGATATCTTGTATTATTCTGATTTCATTTCAAAATTCAGATCACGTTCTTAGTTATTGTTAACTTTCAGTTACGGCTTATAATTTTGTTTAATTAATCTCAATCGATATAGTTTATTAGTTTTGCTTGCCTTGTTTAGGAATTAATTAATTTCTTAATTGTCACGCTTCTGCTATCTTTTGATATTCTTCTTGTGCTTATGGAACAGTGAAGTTAGTTGTTACTTGTAAAATTGTTTATTTGTTTGATATTGTGGATTTTTGCAGTGGAAATTTGATGGATGAGATCAAGGCTATGGTTCATCGTCATCCGGATAAACTCTCTGTGAGTAATTTATGATGTATTTAGATTTGCTTTTGGGTGTGTCTTTGCTATTTGAGTATACATAGTTCTTATCTTCGGTGTTTCAAAATAGATGGAGACAGTTAAAGCTGGAAACAAAGGCTACGGTGCTGAGATTGCAGTGGTTACTTTTTGCAAGGGAAAGAAAGATAGTCTCGAGAAGCCTAAGCTTCGGATCCTTCTTGTAAGATTTCTACATTCATTCGTATTATTAATAATAACAGCCGTTCAAGTTAGAGTTTGATTAAGGTTGCAAACAATTGTATGTTAATGTCACAAGAAAATAAGTTGTGATGATATTATAATTATGATATTGGTGTTCTTTTACACAAAGCTGTAATTTGGCATGTAGTGGATAGTTTTCTCAAATTGGTTATTCTGGTTTTTTTGACAGATGATTCATTGTCTTCCAGAGTTTTGGACAGCATGGAAGGGAGCTGATTACCTCAGAACTTGCTTTAAGGATTTTGTCTATTCTTAGTGAAGAAAATCTTCTACCTGGCATGGATGAAGCTTCCTTAAACAGTATACTTGACAAGGTTGTAATAAAGGTAAGTCGAATTTTTGCCGTAAGTATGCGATAATATTGAAATCCATTATGGAACTGGGCTCTGACTATCAAGATGCTAATAAAGTTCCATAATCATATATGTGAGGTATTACAATTTACAGTTATGCCCCAATTGTTCCACATTTGATTTTGGGTGTATATTGAAGCCTTAGACTTAGGAAGTACTTTTAATAAATGTACAAAAAAATGAGAATTATGTGCATTTGCGGTATAATAGAATTAACAGGAGAGATTTTTTGTCGTCATAATGTTGATGTCTAATTACTTATAGGTGGTTCCAATGGAAAATCTCAATGGCCGCAAACTTGTTGAGGGTGGAGATCTCTGTGAGAGAAGAAATGGTATTGTATTTCTCCTTTGTGATATTTAGTTTAATAGTTACTAGTTTTGAAATGTCTGAGTTTATGTTATGTGGCAGGCAGAGGAGTTGATCTCAACCGAAACTGGAGTGTAGATTGGGGCAAGAAGGAAAAGGTTAGTTACACGTCTTCAATCTCTCTGTTAGTGCTGTAATTGTTTTTTGATTAATTGTGCTTTTACTTTGTCCATTGTTGAATTGCACCTTAGGTTGAGATAGCAATATAGTGTGGCACTAGGAGAGGCTTTAGCTAGATGACATTTCTCATTCCTCTTGTTATCTGCCTGTTAATTTATGATGCAGTTATCTCTTCCTTTTCCAGCAATACCTCAAAAACAAAAAAATTGAACCTTTTTATTCATTATTGATATTGTTCTAAACAATAGGATTATGATCCATATGAGGAGAATCCGGGAATTGCCCCATTTAGCGAGCCTGAAAGCCAAATTATGAGGAAACTTGCCGTATCATTTGAGCCACATATATGGGTCAATGTGCACTCTGGAATGGAAGTAAGTTTAGTTAATCTTTCCCTGTTTCTAATAATTACAATGATCGTTCCCTTGTGTTTCTTATCTATTTCTAATCTATAATTCTAGATGTGCACATTATATAACCCAAGTAGGAGTTAGAATTTTTTATTGAATTGCTGACGTATTAATAGATAATCTCATAGATTCTATTAGTATTGAGCATCAATTTTTTTCAACGATATTCCTTTACTTGATAGTTAAAGTATATAAAGCTTCTAATCCTAATTTCTGTTTATGTATGGAAAACTTAAAAGCCACCATGTTTCCCAATATTATGTTGAAAAATACCACAATACTCTATGATTCTTTAGCAAAATATTTTCCTGAAATCAAAATTATGCTTAGACTCCCACTCCCCCAAGATTTATGATAATTATGCAACTGAAAAAACTTGATAGAAATTCTCGATAATCTCTTTCAGGAACAGCTGAAGAATAACTGTAAATATTAGTTTAGGATAGGCATACATTATTGGCATGATCCCACTTGATTCTAAATATTAATACTGCAATTGTTAAGTTGTTATTTAAGCCTTGTTTTGTCTTTAAAAGTTTGTGCCTTTATCTTACTTTATCTTCTTACTCTATTTCCTTATGTGAAGTGATATTTTCTTGCCTACACTACCAAAGTAAGTGATATATTCCAACCCCCTCTGCAGGCTCTTTTTATGCCTTACGATCATAAAAATACAACACCTGATGGATTGCCATTGCAACGGATGAAGTCGTTGCTTGAAGAAGTAAATCAGCTTCATTGCCAAAAGCGTTGCATGATTGGGTCTGGAGGCGGTTCCGTAGGGTTAGTTGTTTTTTATTTGAATCTGATGAAAGGACTGATACAATTTTTTCACTAGGCCAAATGTCAGGGGCTTATATATATTTCCTTTCTTCGTGTATATATTTAATTTTTCACTAGGCCAAATGTCAGGGGCTTATATTTATTTTCACTAGGCAAAATATTGAACTAACAAAAGTGCATGTAAGAAAGGAGATATACTCTTGCTCAAAACATAGTAAACCTGTGATACCTTAGCTTATTGGTTGGCAAGCTGTACCTAAATAGCACACATTTGATGAATTGGTTTTTTGGTGCCTCAAGTATGCTACTGCTTTTTATAATTGGAAGTTGCAAGTGGTAGCTTTGCAAAAAAATTCAAGTGCCAAACGTGTTAGAATAAAAATTGTAAATTTTGAAAGTACAACAAATGATCTGTATGACTGTATCAGTGCTTGCTTCAGATTTACTAGTCTTGAGGCAGACAAATGGCTATATATATTATTGTCTATAGTTTATATGTCAATCCTTTCTCAAGTAAGAACTTGCTTATCCAGGTATTTTGCACACGGGACAGCAACTGATTTCATGTATGACGTTGTGAGGGTTCCCATGGCCTTCACCTTTGAGGTATGTATGTCTGCCGGACCTCTTCCCAATTTGTATTAGCAATTTTGATTGTTGTGTCCTAACACCTTGTATGGACTGGCAGATATATGGTGATGGAACAGCTTCATCAAATGACTGTTTTAAAATGTTCAATCCCACTGACTATGCTAGCTACAATGTATGTTGCTTGAAAACCTCTCGGCAATTATCACTTCATTCCTTCTAAGTTTATTTGAGAGTGTTTTCCTATTCTTTTACCTTTGTAAGTGATCTTTAGAGAAGTAGAACAACATGATCCTAACATTTGACATTATCATTTTCAGAGTGTTCTCAATGACTGGTCTGCAGCTTTCTTTACAATTTTTAAATTGGGGCCACACCAGCTTGGTGAGATCCAATCAAAAGCATCTGTCGTTAAGTTGGATAAGTTAGTGTCAATAGATGAATATCTAGATGGGTATTTGATGGAGAGGAGGAATAGATACGGAAAAAAGATGGAGGTACTTGAGCTTGGAATGCAAGAAATAAGAGCATATTATAGGCTCTTTTTACTATCTTCAGTTTTACTATTGTGCATGTTCTGTTCTAGAATCTCAAAAACTAAGTGCAGTAGACCACTTGTTTCTGCTATATCCCTTTAAAATTAGGTCGTAGAAGAAACTGTATATCCAATTTTGAGGAAAAAAAAAGTTAAGTTAAATTGTTGTCTGTATTACTCTGTAAACACCTTTCTTCACAGGTTATATATATATTCTGATTCTTTATTGTGCTCAACTCAGGGAATGATCCGGTTGTTGACTTGTGGCACAAGTTATGGTGCATAAGCATGACTTGTGCACCGTGCATAAATACCTCATATTGCTTAGTGCACCCTCCAAATTTTTAGTGCACCCCAACCAAATTACTTAGTACACCTCCCAAATTTCTGACGCACCCCCCAAAATTGGGGGTGCGCTTGAAATTTGGGGGTGCACTAAGCAATTTGGTTAGGGTGCACTAGAAATTAGGGGGTGCACTAAGTAATTTTTATTACTTATACACGGTGCATAAGAAAAAAGCTTATGCACCATAACAGGTCCCGTTGACTTGTGTTGTAAAATAATGAAAAATCTTCATGGTTTTTCAAACACTTACATAAAGATTTCTATGATATAATATAAACATATTTTTCTTTGACAATCGGATATAAGAAAAACTGTAAATAAACTCCTCATTCAAACATACTCAAGTACAACATTGAGGATGTAATTGGAATGCTTGTACACTCGCTATTCCATTTTCTAATGTACACCAAGTACCAACTCCCACTTATGAACATGAAATACATGTATTTACTTACACTAAAATTAAGAATACAATACATTGTAAAGAAGAAAAATATAATACATCAATCCCCAAGATTGATAGATAATAATCAACATTAGGGGAAGCCAATAGTGTGTCTGCATGAATTTGTTTGAGGGGTGGGAGTGTTCCTTGTGATTTCTGCAACTTCGTGTCTCATTCTGACACAGCTGGAGCATACATTTCCAGGATGACAAACACTTCAAATAAATCTGCATTATTACATTCACCGAATAATTATAAGGTTAATCATAATTTGAACATTCAAAATAAGTGATGTGGTAAATGTTCAACAAACATAAAAAGCTTTTGAGTTGTTTGCAGAAATTGTTAGATTTATATTATAGATGTTCTCCATTGTTAACAGAAATCATCATACAACTCTTGTTACATTAGCGTCGGCATTATCATTTTTTCACTCAAATAATCAGTTTCAATTTTATATTTTGACAGACAAATCTATCTTTCCCAAGGGGGTACTGCTTGTAAATTAAGGCAAATGACCAATTTTACATATAATGCAGATTAATTTCACGGATAGGCACAAAAATCAAAAACCAAACCATGATGCAGTTGCAGAGATAATATTATTCTTTTAAAAGCCAAAGCCTGGCATGCAAGTGTAAAGCAGAGATGTAGCATGTTTGCACTAACCTTCAGAATTAGAACCATGTATACCAGTTGACCAAATTTGACTCTCTTATTTTTTACCAAAATCAACCCTGTATAGATTTTATTAATGTGCTTGATAATTTATGATCTCAGTTTCTGTTTCATGTATCTAAGAGCAGACCGCAACATTGCTCTAGCTTTTCTATCTGGAGTGCATCCAGACATAATCATTTCTTCATACACTCCTGGAACCTGAAACCCAAATCATAGTTTGTGAAATGAAGCTGATTGACCTTAGGTGACAAATAATCTAACAAACAGGATATACAACTCCTACCGAAGTTTCAATTGTTTCTCTTCTGTGAAAAATCACACTACAAGTTATCTATACTTGAGATGACGTAGATGGTGCTTAACATATAAAAAACATTACAAAAGAGTGGACCCAGACCAATTTATTAGTACAAGTTAAAGTACATTATTTTTCCTTGATTCTTAGTGTACAGTGAGTCACCATGGCTTGGGGAATGGGGACTACATACTAAAATAGAAAACAGCTAGGGAAAAAGGATACGAACACAATTGGAATTCTAAAAACATTGGGGTAAAATCCTATGGTCAATTCCTTTTGACGAGATGGATTATGAAAACATAGACAACAATTGATTGCACTAGTGGTGTATTTACATACCTTGTGGAACTTGTCAACACGAATCAAAGCTTTCATGAGCGTAGTATAAGTAACTACATCAGGTTCCACGCCCTGTAGTACACAAACAAATAACATACATTAGGACATTTGGCCAGAAAAGGGAAAAATATATATGAAAATGGAACATACATTTTCTGTCATGTACTGCAATACAGCAAAGGCTTCAGCATCTCTTCTATCTTCACCAAAAGCATTTATTAACGAATTGAGAGCTAAAAGACTGGGTGTCAGACCCTCAGCTGCCATCATCCTAAATGCATTTACCGCTTGATCAGACAGACCCTGCACATAATCATGCAAAATATTACCAAAATTGCAAACTAAATCCACTCATCAAATATGAGTTAAAGATATTGTGAATATGGTGCATTTTCCACCCAGTCCCGTAGCCAATGCCTCATTGTATTTTTTCAATTCGAGAAGATAATAAGATCCATACATACCCTTTGTGCATAGGCATTGATTAGGGCATTGTACATGGTCGAAGTAGGCTTGAATCCCATAGATTTCAAGACCTCGAGGCACTCAATGGCATCATTAAACCTTCCCGACTTTCCATATATATCAACGAGAGTTGTATATGTAACAGCATTGGGCAACAATCCTTGACTCTTCATTCTACTCAACAAATCACTCACTCGTTCCCATCTTTCCTGTGCCCCCATAGAATTAATCATAATGTTATAAGTCATAACACAAGGCAAATACCCACTCTGCTGCATTTCCTCAAACAATTCCTCAGCCCTCTGATGTCGCCCAGACTTACAGTGACAATCAATCAGCGTATTCCAAGTAACTGTATCCGGTCGAATCCCTTCAGACAACATTCGTTCAAATGTTGCCATTGCATGATCAAGACAATTATACTTCCCAAAAGTATCAATCATCACATTATAAAAATGTCTATCAGGTTGCACACCACAACTCTTCATCTCTTTCAAAACCTGAAACGATTTCTGCCACTCCCCTTTATCCCTATAACTCGCCAATATTCTACTATAAATAAACGAATTCGGCTGCAAATTACTCGCTTCCATTTCTTTCAACACAATTCTTGCACTCTCCCATCTCCCAGCATGAGAATATGCATCAACCAACAAACTATAAGTATGTTCATCAGGCAAAACACCACTCTTCTCCATTTCAGAAACAACAAACTCAGCATCTTTAAGAGAACCAGTTTTCACATAACCTTTAAGCACTGCATTATAAGCCCTAGTTCTTGGCTCCAAACCATTTTCTTTAATCTCTTCAAACAACGCCTCAGCTTCATCGGTTCTACCCAAATTTCCCAAAGCTAATATAACCGCAACAAGCGTTCCCGATTTAGGACTCAAACCTTTACCCTGAGCAACAGCAAGAAAATGCATTGCACGTGTGGCGTCACCAGCTTTCGAAAAACCAAGGATTATATCATTTAAAAGGTGACTATCAGCTTCAATTTTATCTGATTCAATTTCAGCATAAAGCTTTTGAAGAATCGGAGAATCGATTCTATTGGAACGAGTTAGGGATTTGATAATTGAACTATAATTGATGAAATCAGGTTGAAAACCGTCACGGCGCATTCTAGACAAAAGATTAAGCGCTTTTTCTAAATCACCATTACGAGCACAAGCACCAATTAAAGCATTATAGGTTAACGGACTTAGAACCTGTCGTTGAGAGAGTAAGAAAGCTTCGTAAAGCTTTTCGTTTCGTCCAAGCGCGTGAATGAGGATTGAATAGAGAAGCTCGTAAGAGAAACAGAGGTTGTGTTTCTGAAGCCATGAAACGACGGCGTATGCTAGGTTGATGGAGGAGGGAGAAGAACAGAGAGATTTGAGAAGTGCGTGCCAGAGTGGAGCTGGAACGGCTCGGTATGACTCGGCGAGTTGGAACTCAGTTGAGTCGAGTGAAGCTGGAGAGAGCGAGTTTGTGTTGTTATTGTTATTGTTGTTGTTGGAGTTGGAGTTGGAATCGTTTGAGAGAAAGCTGAGGAGAGGAGTGAAGTCATAACGGCGGTTTTGGAGGGAAAGAATGTCGTTGGGACCGTCGTCAATGATTATTGGTCTGACGGATGAGAAGGATGATGCGGCGGCGGGTGGAGGTTGTTGAGGGGTAACATGGTGGTGGTGGTGGTGACGGTGGATGGGGAAGTATTTAGCGCGGGTTGAATTGAAGGGTAACGGAGTAGCAGTTAGTTGTGGTGGCAAAACCAACATGTTAGTTAGTTAATTAATGAATGTGTTAAAGTTATCATAAAGAAATCACAAGTAGTTTGTTTGAGGGAGAGAAAAAGGAAGACTCCCCCATCGTCTCCCAGTGGATGAAGCCCTTATCACCACACCACACACACCTATAGCTTACTTGGTGAGAGTGAGAGTGGGCATTTTATTTGTATATATTAATTTTTTTTGTTTTTTAAAAATACTCCAATAGTTAAGGCAAATCTTTGACCGGGGTCCAATCTCTGATCACTCTATTATGTGTATGTGATGTGTGAGTTTATGATGACTTTATTATTTCATCTGTGTATTAAAAAGAGGAGTCTCATAAGTGTAGCTCAGAATATTATTGGAGTGAACAAAATTTCTTCTCATTTGAATGAGAGAGTCTAACCACTACACTACTTGATAAAAAACATAGGAACATTGAGAATTTTATATTTTTGAACATTTTTTTAATACTCAGTTTGTAGTTGGGTAAAATTCGGATATGGTTTTGCTACAATAACACAGTATCAATCTCGGCTATTGATCCGAAATGTAAAAAAAAAAGTCTTTCTATTTCTTTTTATCAAATGTTGTTCTAATTAAAAAAGAATTATAGGTAAATGTTAGTATTTGTTAGTATGTTAATACAAATATTAGTTTTTTTCTCCTTTAATAGAACTTGAACTCTGGACCTTCTACTCTTTAACTCCTAACTTAGTCGAGTTGAGCTACCCAACCCCCTAATTAAAAAGGAATTATAATGTAACCATTAATTTTCCTCGTGACCTAAATTTCAGGGACATCATAATTTATATAAAAAGTTCAAACACAAACACTTCACTTATTCTTATTTTAAAATAAAATTTTAGCCTCTAAATTACTTAAATAAAAGTGTGACCATAAGTTCTACTCAAATGCATCACAATCAATTTTTAATAATATAAAAGCAAAATTTATCAAAAGTACGCTAGTTGATTCAGTGATGATTGACGCTAAATTTAGTATGGAAGATTGTGGTTTAATCTCCTGTAACTGCATTTAGGAGAAAATGAAACTACTTAATGTCAGAATTCGCTCTGAACTCTAAACTATTAAAGTCTCATTCTCTTATAAATTAGAGGACGAAAAAAAAAACATGTTAAGAAACTCAATGAAAAAATATTTATTTCAAAATCTTTTTTTTTTTGTTACAATTTATTTCAAAATTATCCATTACACTTTACAAAATACATTTTATAATATAATTTTTTACAATACAACTCTTCCGCTTTTAAGTTTTTTCATATCAAATTATTTTCATATAAAAAAAATTAATATATGGGCACCAAGTTTGGTTCAAAAAATATGGAAAATTAAACCTTCCACCCCATCACTTAATCCCTCACCCCTACAAATTATTAAATATTCCAATTTTATCCTTTTTTCCAAAAAAAAAAATTACACTTCATTAGAGTTCACCCCACCAGTTTTTTATCCACGAATTCTAGACATATAGTGACATATTTTACACTTTTAGTGACACTTTTGTCTGTCACTATAAGTCAAATTCCTTCAAAGTTAAGTGATATACCGGAATTTGTGAATGAATGTTCCGGTAACAATATACAAACCGGAATAAATTGAAAAACAATTCCGGTACCCGTCAAAATAACCTCCTCGTATACACTTTAGACTTTTAGTGACACTTTTGTCTGTCACTAAAAGCGTTACAGGTGTACATACAACTACTTCAGACAGATACCTGAACATTTTATCAAAATATTCCGGTTTAGATCTTCAATCGGAATACATTTTTGAAAGTTCAGTTTATAATCACTTGAGTTTAAAGAACTTTGACTTATAGTGACAGACAAAAGTGTC
The DNA here is from genome assembly GCA_951804385.1 of Trifolium dubium. NCBI lineage: Eukaryota > Viridiplantae > Streptophyta > Magnoliopsida > Fabales > Fabaceae > Trifolium > Trifolium dubium. The sequence continues at coordinate 43,770,628 of OX638063.1, read as the reverse complement.
ACTAAAAATCTAAAATGTGTAAAAGGAGGTTTTTTTGACAGGTACCGGAATTGTTTTTCAAATTATTCCGGTTTGTATATTGTTACCGGAACATTTATTCAAAAATTTCGGTATATCACTTAACTTTGAAGGAATTTGGTTTATAGTGACAGACAAAAGTGTCACTAAAAGTGTAAAATCTGTCACTATATGTCCAAAATTCGTGTGTAAAAAACTGGTAGGGGTGAACTCCAATGAAGTGTAATTTTTTTTTTTTTTGCAAAAAGGATAAAATTAGAATATTTAATAATTTGTAGGGGTGAGGGATTAAGTGATGGGGTGGAAGGTTTAATTTTCAAAAATATGTGCACTAAATTAGCAAAGACCCATAAAAACAGCCCACATAAGAAGGACAAAAAAACATTTTATCTTTAACCTTAACTAGGGTTGTTAAAAGAAGGGTTTTGCATTGCACCGTAATTCTGCCCATTGTAAACTCACGTCCATATATGATTTTGGCCGTGATTTTAGAAAAGCTGTAAACTAGAGCTTCCAAGTTACCGCGAGTTTTTACCGTGATTTTGCTTACCGAGCCGCCAGACCAAACATATTCTCAGACTTCTCTCTTGTCTCCAAAGTAGGGTTTTGCAGATTGCAACTACCCACCATCAAAACAACAACAAGCATAGAAGGTGAAAGCTACTGATTGCAATCACAATGGCACCGACACATCAAGTCAATAAGGCTCACAAGTCACGTTTCTCTTCCAAGTCTTCCCGCAATATTCACAAAACTTCTGTCAAAGGTTCGTATTTTGAATATACCAATGCCTTTTCAGTTTTTAGATTAATTATGAAATTATTAATGTTAGGTTTATCAATTGAACTGTTTAGATAGACTTGCCGTCGTAAAATCTGAGCGTAATGTCGGTAAAGGTGCTCGTGCAGCTCGACTTCAGAGAAATAAAATGGTATTTTAATTTATTCATACGTCCTTATTGATTCTTGTATGTTATATTTATTTTCTGATTAACTGATTTGTAAATTTACAGATTCGCGAACAAAAAAGGGCAGTAGTTTTGAAAGAAAAACGTGAATTGAGTGGATCGAATTGTCCTCCTCGTGTAGTTGTGAGTTAATTTGTCTTAGCATTTTGTTTTTGAACTGAATTTGACATTTATACATTGTTTCGATACTTTAATTAAGTGTTTATAGCGTTAACACTTATCATAAGTTCTGTCAAATAGTCTAGCAAGTGTTTATGCTAGTTGTTAAGCTCAAATAAGTCGATCATAATAGGGCCTTTATTCGTTGCATACTCATGTTGAATCCATTTTCATTGTGCCCTCACATCCGTGTTAACTTTTTGTTTCTCCCAGGTTCTGTTTCCCCTTTGTGCTACTGTGGATTTAGACCCACTTGCAGATGATATTTTGTCATTGTTATCTAAAGAATCTTCTGCGGTGCCGTCAGGGACAGTTTCTTCTTCTGAATATAGGACCAGAATAACGGTACATCTGACTTCTGTCTCATTCTCTCAAAATGAGTTAATTTGTTGAGTCATTTTTATGTACAACGTGGATTGAGTTAATTGCTAAGAAAAACTATTATATTTAATATTTAATAATAGTTGTAATTATATTGAGCAATGAATTAAAAAATTTATTCAGTCTCAATTCTCATATATTAGAAGTTATAATATATAGACATGCACCTGATTAATTGAGAAACGAGGAACCAGTTGTAATTTAAATGTCCGTTCAATTGAGTATTTAATGATGTTATTTGTAGTCATTTTCCCAATTATATTTTGACTGGGATTTGACACTGACGTTATTCGCTACAGGTACTTAAAGCACCTCATGGTGATTTACTATCCTGCATGGAAATGGCTAAGGTATTATATATATATATATATATATATATATATATATATATTTTTATTTTCTCAAGGGTTTTGATTTGCGGGTGTGGAAAATGCGCGTTGTGATTACTGTCTGATACTATTTGTGTTGTAGGTGGCTGATCTACTGGTTTTTGTGGCCTCCGCAAGGTCTTTGTGTGAAGAAACTGATTCTTACTTCATTGATTCATTTGGAAATCAATGCCTTTCTGTATTTAGATCTCTTGGTTTACCAAGCACTGCTGTCTTTGTTCGTGTAAGTTACGCTGATTCTTATTTTTGGAACAAATGTATTAATTTGTATGAACTTACAATAATTCCATGAAGAAATCGAGTTTTAATCATTTACATGGAATTTCTATGTAATGCTTTCAGGATCTGCCGACTGAGCTAAAACAAAGAAACGAACTAAAGAAGATTTGTGCTTCTAGTCTTGCCTCTGAATTTCCCGAGGACTGTAAATTTTATCCAGCTGATACAAAGGATGATCTTCACAAGGTAATTATTTCATCCATCGAAGGCTGCAAATTCTGATTGCACCTGCTAAATTTTTCACCCATTGTATGTCCAGTTTGGTTGTCTAAGCCTTCCACTTCTCTCATCTTTGTCATTGCAGTTTCTGTGGCTCTTTAAAGAGCAAAGGGTTAAAACTCCTCATTGGAGAACTCAGCGATCTTATCTCATGGCTAACAAGGTTTGTATTCATTAATTTGATCCAGATGTTGATTGACTCTAACAATTTACACGTAGTTTTTCATATTGAGCTTATCATGTTTACTGCCCAAAATTTACAGGTCGACGCAGTATATGATGTCAAGTGTGATACATGCACCCTCATTCTTAGTGGTTATCTCCGTGCTCGTAACCTCTCTGTGAATCAATTGGTAATCAGCAAGGTCATGGAATAAATTTTAGTTACAGTTAGTTGTTTGTTGTCTCACATTTTGTTTGTTCAGGTTCATGTATCAGGTGCAGGAGATTTCCAACTGGGCAAAATTGAGGTTCTTAAGGATCCCTTTCCTTTGAAGTCAAAGAAAACCCAGGACTTAATGGATTCAGATGAAATGCATGATATGGAGGTATAGAGTTTTACATAGTTTTGAAAACTAGACCGGTTAGGTACTCTTAAAGGAAGTGCCATTTAAGGTTTCAATGTTCAATCTGGTTTTGCACGTATATATGTAAATATAGCAGTATGTGTAAATGTATAATATGTGCACATATGCAGAATGTAAGGTAATTCTGTAAATATATAGCAGTATATCAAAATTCATACTACGCACATGTTCATATGGGGTATGTAAAATAATGTAAATTAATAGAGTTATAACAATTTAAATTGGTAAAAAGACTTATTTTTTTGTCAATCTGAAAACACCAACACAGTCACCTCTTAATTTATGTACGGAAATTTGAAAACTAGACTGGTTAGGAACTCTTATATGTGGCGGCCTTTAGGGTTTTGAGGTTCAATATGGTTTTGCACGTATTATATAAATATTATATAGCAGGGCTTTAAGGTTTTGAGGTTCAGTCATGTGAATATTATATAACAGTATGTTCAAATGTATAGTATGCACATGTTGTCATTTTCGGAAGGTAAGTAAAATGATGTAGGTTAATATTGAAATATAACAATTTAAATTGGTAAAGACTGTTATTTTTTCAACCTGAAAACACCAATGAAGTTCTCTTTTAATTTTGATATACTGAAATTCCAAATCTACTGTTCATGCAACACTTGGACATTCTTTATCATTTAATCTCAAACCATTTATTTATATTTACACATTTACTTTTTCCACATTTTTCTTATCTTTTAATGTTGTAGGTCATTCGTACTCTAGTTCCAGATCCTGAAAACCAAGAATCTTTAGTTGTCGAGAACACACCTGATCCTCTTGCTGGAGAGCAGGTAGATAATAAACATCATTTCTACTATTGCCATTTGTAAAATATGATTTTTGATTTAAGAGCTTCGGTATTCATCATCTCTTAACCGACATAATTTTAATTGTTCATTATATTTAAGTTTTGATGATTTGCTTATAATTCAACCATCTGTTGCTCATTATCCGACTTCGCTACTTTTACCCTAGTATCAGCCCCCCTTCTCCCACACAAAGTGTTTTAACTTTTAACAAATTAGTGGGTAATCCATTATCTGAATACACTTGTTTATTTATTTGCAAGATTCTTTTGTTTACTGTTTTGGTATGAAATTGTTACTTGTTGCCAGACATGGCCAACAGAGGCTGAAATAGCAAAGGCTAATGAAGATCAAAAGCAAAAAAAGATCAGAAAGAAGAAGCTTCCTGCTGGCACTTCTGAATACCAGGCATGCACGTGTCTTCTTGATTCATTTCTCTGACTGATATATATATATATATATATATATATATATTTCTGCTCACCATGGAAATAATAGATATATAATGTAGTATTTATTTTTATTTTCAGGCTGCGTGGATTATTGATGACTCTGATGGAGAGGTGTCTGACGATGACAATGATGATGGTATGGTGTTGGATGAAGGTGATGAGTTTCCAGGTCAAGAGGGAGATGAGTATTTAGATCACGATGGCGATGGAGCTTCACTAAGATTTGGAGATGAGGATGAAACTGACAATGAGATGATGGTGAGCTTGTTAATACTTTTGCGATACTAAAATATTTACCTATAGAACTTTGACCTTGTTGGAAGTCTCTTGTCCTTTATTTTGTTCCCAGTATTTGAACACTGTAAGTATTGGATACAGTGCTACTTTTTATCAATCAATCATGCGTATGTGGTGTTATGGATATGGATATTCAGTTATTTTTACGAGTTTTGTGTCTGTAGTATTTCAAATATTTTATGGACTTTCGCTATAATAATCCTGGTCCTTTGCTGGTTCTGATTACCTTTTCCTAAATTATGGAAAGGTATTTCTTCTTTTAAATGCATGTGTGTGAGCTTAGGATTAACTGGTGCTGGTGCAAGACTGGCAACCTGTACCATTGTAAATGTTCTTATAGAAAAATGATCTGGACAAATCCAAATATTCATTCTATACCTATGTAGATCTTGAATTGCATTGCACTTACGATATGATAATCCTGATGCTGGGTGTCTGACTGCTTTTTTCTAAATTATTGAAAGGTATTTTGTCTTTTATATGCTTGTGTGTGTGTGAGATCTTGGGATGGGTACTGGTGCAAGACTTAATAAACATGTACCATCAAAAAAGTTCTTATAGAAATAATGATTTGGACAAATCCAAATGTTCGTTTAATAACTAATCATCGTGTAGATCTTAAATCATATCTTCAGATTAATTGGTTATTAAGGTTTTGTTGGCTGAATCCAGAGAGATTTTTTATGAAAATAAGCTCTATTATTACACTATTTTTGTTTTCAAACATGCTGGCTTGTTTGATTTATTGCCAGATTAATTTTGATTCCCTTGGTGTCAGTGTATCATGATCTACACTTTTAATGATGCACAATTACTATTTTGGGATTACAGGAAGTAGATAACATGACTAGAGAGAAGATAGAAGATGAACTTAAGGAACTGAAAGAAGCACATGCTGCAGATGAGGGTATGTTTTTCTTGTTATTATCAGTTTTTTTTGGTATAGCATGTTATCATCAGTTTTATTACTATATTACTATATATATGTGCGTGTGTGTGTTACACTTAATTTTTCTTTTTCAAGAAATGCATGAAAGTATAGTCTGCCCGTGCCTAACGTTGTATGTAACCTTTTTTTCGTGGTTTTCTACTTTATATTTCATTTCCTGCCTTTTGCACTGTGTTGGGAATTTGCCATGGATACCCTTGTTTTTTGTTTCCACTTTCTAGTTCCTACCTTTGGCTTTATTTGAAATTTGGCTTTAGACGAACAAGAATAAACCTCTGGATGATTTGCAGTTGCATTGCTGATATAATGATATTCCTTTTGATTAGTTGCTTGCTATTTGTTTGTTGTAGAGTATCCTGATGAAGTCGATACACCATTGGATGTTCCGGCTAGGAAGCGGTTTGCAAAATACAGGGGACTCAAGTCCTTCAGGACTTCTTCATGGGATCCTAAAGTACGTTTGTCTTTTGGAGATTCTTTATAGTGAGACATTGCTACTAACAAAAAAACTAACATTTTGATAGAAACCAACTGATATATATATATATATATATAGGGAAAATCCCTTTGATTACAGAATGATATCACAGAACTTCGAGGGTCTGCACCTCCCAATGCCAAAATGGCCCCTTTCCAATCAAATCCCAAGATACCTTCTTTCTCAATCACCCCTCATATTTATAGGCAACACAACACTTCTACATGACAGTTATTTTCTATAAAAACTGCCTATTCTATTCTAATCTAATCTAATTACAGTTCCATATGTAAGTATTTATCTATAAAAACTGCCTGTTGATAATAAAAACTGCCTAATACTAATAACAACTAATAAGGCCCATTGTTATTGCTATCCTAATTAAGGGCACATAACTAACACATTTCTAATAATATCAGGAATCTCTACCCCAGGATTATGCCAAAATTTTTGAGTTTAATAATTTTAAAAGAACCCAAAAGCAGGTTCTTGCTAAAGCTTTCGAATTAGAAGCAGAAACCAGAGAGGACTGTATTCCAGTTGGCTCATATGCCAGGCTACATATCAAGGAAGTGCCCAGAGTTGTTGCTTCAAAATTATGTGCACTTGCAAAGATAACCCCGATTACAGCATGTGGGCTGTTGAAACACGAGTCGAAAATATCTGTCCTTCATTTCAGGTGTGTATATGCTATATCATTTTACCATATTTGCTGTTGGTGCTTTTTAGTGCCCTCCCATCAAAAGTGGCAATTTCTGAATATTCAAAAGATGTGTAATGAACTAAGCCGCTTTTGTTTTTTAGCGTGAAGAAGAACGAAATGTATGATGCCCCAATCAAATCCAAGGAAGAATTGATATTTCATGTTGGGTTTCGGCAGTTTGTTGGCAGACCAACTTTCTCCAGTGAGTTCACAAACACAGACAAGACCAAGATGGAGAGGTTTCTCCATGCTGGGCGTTTTTCAGTTGCTTCAATATATGCACCAATTTCTTTTCCTCCTCTTCCTACAATAGTCCTAAAGAGAGTTGGAGAAGATGCCGCACCAGCAGTGGCTGCTGTTGGCTCGCTGAAAACTGTTGATCCAGATAGGATAATCCTTAAGCGTGTTATTTTGACAGGGTATGTTTACTTATTTTTGCTAAGTTCCATCAATTGGAAACTTGAATATAATAAATTATTTCATTGTATCTCGATATATCTTAGTTTATCTGTTGGCATTAGTTTCCACATCAATTAGTTATAGACTATTCTCATGACTTGTTTCCCCATTTATTTTATTTTTTCTGTTCTTTTCTGAAACTCTATAATGTCAACAAAAAAACCTTGCATGCCGAATCTGGGAGACAAGTAATTATTTTCATTTCAAAGTTGTGACATTTATGACAATCTATAGTAAAATTAATGTTATGCTCATTTTGTGTTGCAGATACCCCCAAAGAGTTTCAAAACGTAAAGCTTTTGTAAGACACATGTTCTATAATCCAGAGGATGTTAAATGGTTCAAGGTATGAAACAAATGTTGCCCAGTTTCTGAAATCATTATATTTAATTTGTAGGGTTTCGCCAAATTTTATTCTCTGAAAATTATCCTCATTTATCACCCTAACTTGATTTCTTAATTTGGGTGGTGATTGCAGCCTGTAGAGATATATACCAAACGTGGTCTTCGTGGCCGAATTAAAGAACCTATTGGTACACACGGTATGTTATGTTCCAAACCCGTATTGCTTATCTTACTATAAAATTCAGGCAGCTATTCATTTTAGGGTGAAGCTGCTTATTTATTGTTTCATTAATGATTGACTAGCTTATTCCATGCTCTCATCATGACTCATTTTTTTAATGTTCTATAGTAATTTTCTTATCCTGGGAAAATTTGGTTTCACATCGACTTTTCTATGCTGTCAAATTGAATTTACCTCATACCTCATGATCTTCTTGAACTAGTCTGAGAAATTACAATTATTAGGTCCTCCCCATTGTTGGATATTGATTGCAATGATTGTTTAGCAAGGGAAATCTTCACTATTTGGAAACAAATTTGTACCGATTTATGTTTTTTAAGCTCAACTCCATAGCTTCTTGGAGATTTAGTTTATACTCTTCTGTAAGAGTTCTGCTGTAAGTACTTTCTAGTGTCTAAGTTTATAAGAATCATTGGGTTTGATAATATAAAAATGGTACTAATTAAAAGGCACAAGTTATGGTGCATAAGTCATATGTTTATGCACCGTGCATAAATACCTTAGATTGCTTAGTGCACCCCTCAAATTTCTAATGCACCTCCTAAATTTCTAGCGCACCCCCCAAATTGCTTAGCGCACCCCTCAAATTTTTAGGGGGTGTGCTAGAAATTTGAGGGGTGCACTAAGTAATATGAAAGGTGTACTAAGCAATTTAGAGATACAATAAGCAATTTTCATTACTTATGCACGGTGCATAAGGAAAAAGCTTATGCACCATAACCACTCCCCAGTTGGAGGTTTCCCGGGGTAGCTCAAATGGATTGAACTAAGGATTAAAAGGATTAAGGGTAGCTCAAGTGGATTGAACTAAGGACGATAAAAAAGAAAGAAAAGAAGCTGAGTAATGATTTCCTTTGGATTCTGCGGGTTGATAAATATCGAAGTTAATCTTACAGAACTGATGATAATGAATTAAGTGTTTATTATTTCGTTAACCAAAAGTAAATTCCCTGTGTAGCCATTAGCATTCAAATTTCAGCTTGTAGTCATTAGCATTCAAATAAATGTGGGATACCTATTGACTGTTATCTGCTTCTTGTTGTTCAGGAGCAATGAAGTGTCTTCTCAATGGGGTTCTTGAACAGCGTGATACTGTATGTTTGAATTTATTCAAACGTGCTTACCCGAAGTGGCCAACCCGTCATTTTCCTTTATTGGATGCTTGATGCGATGGCAGTTGAATTCTGTTATTTGATCGAGGGATTCGGTAAAAAATCAATTGTATGTTGATTGGGAATGAAGCTTTGTTTGGTTCAGATTGACTTCCTTGAGCGGAGGATGCAGTTTAGTGGCCGTTTATTTACTTAAAAAATGGCCATAATCCCTTGCTTGTGTATGCGGGTGTGAGAAGATAAATTAACAGATCAAATTTTGGTTAAAATTTATTTTGATTTTTTTTTTGTATTTGGTTGCATGCAGAAATACTGTGTACTAGGTATTCACATTATGATTCATTTATATGTTATCATTATGGGATGAACGTCATTTCAGTTAAGGCTTACTTAATGCATGTTCGCACACTATATTGTATTGAAGCTATAAGCTATTTATTGGTTTGGACTTTTACGGTGCGTTTGTTTAGGATTTTTTTTTTTTTTATATTGTTAAGTTTCATAATTTAAATATTAATGTTAGAGATTTCAACTAAGTAAAAATCACAATTTGAAAAAAAAATTATCTCTAAAAAATAATTTTTATGAAACGATATATTTTTTTTTTAACCAAGAAACGATATTTAAAATAGGTTTTTTTTAGAGATTTTTTGAAATTATCATCCAAAAAATTTGTAATGGAAAAACAAATTACCTATAAAAAATTCTTTGTTAAATTTTTAATGGAAAAATCATTTTCAAAAAAGTCTAAAACAAAAGTACTCCTAATCAATGGTTATAAAGCACCTATAGTATTGTAGGTGTTTATTGAGAAACTGATATACCAATGAGGACCCCATAGTATGGATCTGAAAAAATGGTTCCAGAGTTGGATCCCCATCATTTTTTTATGAACTTTAGTAAAATACTACATTTTTATTTAGTTTATTTGTGAATCCATTATTTTACTTTAAATGATAGGAGTCTACTTCCTTACCAAAAAAATTAGGAGTCTAAATTTAAACTTTTTTTTGAGGTCTATATTAGGAAGTATCCCACAGATGAATCACTGTGTGGGGGTGCTAGAGTTATATATTTCATAGAAAACATTTGCAAAATCAAAATTTGAGATAAATCTATATAAATAGAAATCCAATCCAACAATGAAATAAACAATTGTTTTAATGCCCAAAATAACAGTGATGCTAAAAGCAGTAGCTAGTAGTTAATAATCAAGGGATGAGTCTGTGATTTTCCAACAATTGAGATATTCTTTATCCCAAGAGAAAGAAAGGAGGAAAATATATTTCATACCATACTTTATAGTCTTTGTTTTCTTTTGTAGCTGTTCTTGCCTTTGGTTGGATAATACTTGTGTTCATGGCTAGTACTTTATTAATTAAATAAAATTATTTTGCAGATTCAAAATAAAATAAAATTCATACCATACTTTTCTAAGACAAAGGAAGTGGAACAGGTGCTTTTGCGTGTAAGAGCAATCTAGTAGGAAATTCCCAACCATGTAACGAAAGCACTATGAAACAAACCAACAATCTTCTGTATTTAAATAATTCACCATAGTTTCAGGTTGTCAAAGAAGCTACATATAAATCAAAGACAATACATCTTCGGGAATAAACTTCGATATCTTGTCGGTATAACTTAGAAAAAAGTTCCGTTCTACCCAGAGGGAAGAAAAATGATCCGTCATATTAACTATTAGGAGAACAAAAGTTCAGGAACTCTAAAAATGCGGCCTTCTCCTTTATGTCACAACTAAGTGTTCAACCAATCAATTAAAAGGTCCAAACTCTATTAGGGCACTTGGCTACCATTTGGGGACAACAGTATTTAGACAACTGACTTTATCGATGCTGCTTAAACATTTTCACCTGGCGGCAATTCAGCCAGCTTTGGAGGAGTTCCGAGTACTCTTTCCATGTCATAACGAACTTCAATGTTGCGAATACTGTACCCAACCACCATCAACCAATAAATCAGTTTGGCAAATTCAGGTGCACTTGTCTCAGTCATGCTAGTCTACGAAAGAAAAAAAAAACAGAATTGTAAGAAGTTAAACGAAAATCTGAAATGATACTAGTTAGTGATAGAAAGCAAAAAGAACAATTTTAACCCCCTCAAAAAATCACACGTAGGCACATGAATCAATTAGAGGAAATCTAGTAGTGGTTGCCTTAGTTCACACAAATAAAAATCTAATTTACCTACCATCATACTATGTCTATCTGATACGTAAGCTCTTTAAATATTTAGACAGTTACTGTGATTATATTAGTAAGATGAAAGGATTCGAAGGGGAAATCTTGTAAATTGAGACAGTAAGGACCTTTAAGCATTGGAAGGTGCAGACTGTTGCAAACCCTCAGAAGTTTTACAATCCACAACGTAAAATGATACAGTTCCTATCAGGCGAGACACAGAAAATCTTACCTCTGTATGCTTTAAACTTAGTTCGCATAATTAAAGAGCACATGCTACAAGTTCAATTATTCAAATTTGAAACTACAAAATCTAACAAAAACACCCTTATTTAAAGTGATATGTTAGGTCAGCAATGAGTAACGGTGTTTCTGCCAAATGTATGTTCTACATCGATTTTCCGATCAGGTAATAAAGTTCAGTCTTGTGTACCCAAAACAACGACACAGAGTGAGTTCTATCATCCATGCTGAACAGTTGACACACACACACACACACCACTAAAAGGAAAACAATTCCAACATTAATTCAATAATAACCAATATAATAATTGTGAGCAGGGTAATATAATAATTTGGAAAGGTCAATTTTGATAGAGAACAAGGGCAAGGTGGAACGAAGTTTCCTTTAATAATAGGATGTGTAGAAAACAGAAAAGGCATTAAAGATATTGAGGCAAACCTTCATTTGACTAGGATCTGCAACAGCCAGTAGTCGCTTTATGAATGTATTCATTGCAAACACAACGTCCTCCCCAGCACTACTAGTCAAATCCTACATGAAAAAAAAGGTTACTATGACATATAATTGATTCTTTTTTTTAGGTCAGGGCATATAATTGATTCTAACCACACAGAATGAGGACAACTTTAATTGATTTAGTTTAATGATGCGGATGTGATGTCATGTCAAAGTTATAAAAGCAAATACCACAACCCCTAGAGCACCTACTCTAGTAAATTAACAGCAGAAGATATATAATTGTGGTGAGTGCGGTAACACTATACTAAACGCAATTCCAGATATTAAAAAAAACTGGTTCAATTGCTTCAATTGCAAAAATCAATACGCGTTAGATAATAAATTTGCATTAGCCCACTCTTTAGAATTAATTGCTATAAAAGCTACAGTACAGATCAGCATAGAGAAGTGTATGTTAAACAGACGGCACACATCAGACAGATAGAGGTGAAAATGTCTTCTATATTGACAAAGAAAAGTCTAATCAACCTTCAAATTCCGAGGCTCAAGAGATTTTAGGTATTCCAACAGTTCATTTTGTGCATTGCTAGATTGTCTTCCAACTTGACGGTTCAGCTCCTCAATCTCCGCTTCTAGTATTTCAATGTACTTTTTAGCATCCATTTTCTCTGGCCCAGAAATGTTGTTCCACCGAATGACTTCACCTGAAACATTCTTTTGTGTCCCAGGTGCATAGTCTGGAATATCCTGCAACATTTTATGAGAATAAATTAAAGAATGTACTGACTAGTGCATTTAATTGGTGTCCTGAATCATGAAAAAATTCTCCAAAGGAAAATGTCAAGGTAATTATTTAGCCAGCAAACAAGTTTTTGAAAGCCAAATTCTGAAGTGAAGACTTAATACTCTTCATTCTTACGCCTGGACTAATCTACTCAACAACAATATTATTTCTTTTCTGCTAATCCACACCACACACCACACGAAAGAAAGTCCTATACTATTTTTTTCACTATCCTATATTCTAGATGCAAGGGTAGTAAAGGATAGAAACTACTGGACCAAAAGGTCCGAATAAGTCATCTGACCACCAGAATGAGTTATCTAAACATTTCAATAACTTCTGAACCACTTCCCAAAAAGACAAGGAAGAGAACTTACGTACCTTTTTATCTTGCACCTCAGGAAGGGCAACTTGTTCCAAACTTTCTTGCAGTTCCAAACGGTATTGTGCATTTCTAAACATATACCCAGTCATCATGACACTGTACATAAGCTGTGCAAGGTTCTCAGCTACCTGAATAAAAAACCAAATGGTTCCCACTGAAATAAGTAAGCATGGAGAAAGTCTAAAACAAAAAGGAAGAACTGCAATTCAAGATCAACCCAGCTACATGGCTTAATGTTGCTTTACCAATTAGTATACCATTTAGTGCTAAAACTGTCACTCATCCACCAGCAGAAAAGTCATTAGCATCAGTTAAAAATATATTATGATCTTGTATTTATTATTTAGGAATTAGGACTATTATTGTATATAGGCATATCATATTGTATCATATCATGTCAATAAGAATAATATCTCCTATATTTATTGCTCTCTGTCTTCTCTAGATCAAGAGGTATCAACACCATCAAAGTCTGGTTGAGGCAACTTAAAACCCTGATTAGCAAGTGGACCCACACCCCAAGACCCAGCCCCAAACACACTCTCATGTGCCTAGACACACGCGCGTCAGTGCTGAGTCCCTTCTGCCAGTGCGTGTCAATAAATTAAAACAAGTATTGTAAGGGTAGAGCATCCAAACTCCAAAAGGCTCTGAAATTGAGACTAACCACCAAGAATGTTAGGAAACAGCTGAAATAACAATAGGTAATAAGTATAATTTTGTCGAAGCAACCAAAATATTAGCTATCCACAATTCCACCAAACATAACCAGCATGTAAAAATTGGTTCACAGTAAATCATAAAAAGATGGTAAAAGCTAGTAAAGAAGGGTGTAAAAAAAGTATAATCTTACAGTGGCAATTGTTATAGAAAAAAATTGAGGAGGCAGTGTTCCGATCATATTTGTCACCGTTTGTCGCATTGCATCCACAACCTAATCACCAAAAGAATTCACATTCACTAAAAGGTATTGAATGAAAAAATTGATCGTGACAATCAATTAACGGTTTCATGCGTGTTCATAAGTCATAACAAGACAATACATTACCGGTTGAGGTGCTCTTTTTACGAACAATTCCATAAATTCCGGCTGAACGGTCTTGACATATTCCAATAAGATTTCTCTCCTGCTCTTTGACTGATGATTTAAAAACATATAATTAATCACTAGTCATGAACACAATCATATAGACAAGCTGAAATATACATTTCTTTTACTTGAACAATTCATTCTTTAAAGATTAGTAGATCCTACTTTAATGTTGAAGAAACTAGTAATGATTTCATATGTATCAATAGCATTTAGCACCGAAACCTAGGTGTGCCCCCGTGTCAGACACAGCACCAATACATGTGGTTACATTCAATCACTATCATTTTTTAAATTATTATTGGTGTCTACATATCTAAGTCTCCGCGCGAGTGAATGCGTGTGTGTGTGTCTGTGTCAGTGTTTCATAGGTTCGTGGTAACACTTGCCCTATTCCAAGGGAAAATTCCATTCACAAGTCACATATTGATTTTTATATACTACTACTACATTAAAAAATGATAATAATTACTACTAATTTATATTATAACATTAAAAAAATCATATTTTAAAAAAGAACTGGGGCAAGATTGAAAGAGGAAGAAGAGAAGGAAACAGTACCAGAGTGCCATTAGGGGCTTTGGAGTCACCAGAAGAGTTGGGAGTATCATTTTTGGATGATTCAACTCTGAAACAAAGTCTACCTTTATGGTTTGAATTTCTGGGAAAGGTAATTGATGAAGGTGAACGAGTTAGGAAACAAACTCGAGAAATTGAAACTGAAGATAACGAAGTAGAAGATGGTGAAGATGATATAATTTTGAATGAGGGTTTCGGTGTCAACAAATACATCATCGAGTAACTTTGTTTCAGAGTTGTGCGGCCTTCTTCTGCTTCCCACTTCAAAGACAGGGATGACTGATGAGTGTGGTCATACAACTAGTAATTGGGAAGACAAAAATACCCAATTACATGGAAATTAGTAAATGGATAATATTTTTTTGTCAAAAAAAAAAAAGTAAATGGATAATAATAAGACAATATGAGATTAATTTTATTTTCTTTGTAAATTTATAATTCTATATTGTTGGAAATGCTGAATCCATGATGAAAAATATTAGAAAAATTACATATTTTAAGATTATACGTTAATTTTGTTTATCCTCGTAGAATAACTTAATCGATAAAAGTTGAAAGAAATATGAGTTAGATAGGATGATGTCTAGAGATTAATTTCAGACAGGAGTTATTTATCTTTTCGATGTACCAAAAAAAAGTTAATTTAGTCTATAAATTCATTTATTTTCATTAAGCTATCAATTTTTTTTTAGCATAAATAAAAATAGATAAATTTCTCATTGTAACTGTATAAATAGAGTAAATAATTATATAAATATACATAGTAAATATTTTCTAAACTGTTTTTCAATGCTTATTAATCCCTTAATACACTTTCATCTGTTCTAAAGTGTGTTTATCTTTGTGCCAAAAAAAAAGTGTGTTTATCTCGACACTCCCCATCTTTTCTAACTGTACATTGTACAAGTGATACATCAAAAAAAAATTCCTTAAATTTAATATTGCTAAAAACAAAAAAGGATTAATCTGCGAACAAACTCACAATATCCAAGTTAATAGCATAAATCGGCATATTTAAGCCTACAACTAATGTGACAAAATAAAAGTAACCGGAAAATTCATGCCTCCGGATCTGCATCGTTGAGGATATAGTCATTGATTGAATCTGAGTTGATTGAAGTTGATCTGACAATCTGAACCAAATGAACACCGTAACAAGACGAAAATACCAAACACCGCAGCAAGACGGGAAATCACAAACGCCGCACCAAAACGGAAACAACAAAACGGCGCACGTAGACGACGAAATCACAACAAAAGATAACAATGAAAAGACTCAAACTATGTGAAAATCATTTATTTAAATGGAAAGCAGAGGCAAAAAGATGCAGAGGGGTGATTTTAGACCAAAAATGACCTAAAACCACCCCCACACGGCCACACCAGTGAAAGAAAAAGAAAACTCAAAGAAAAAAAACTAAGAAATTAAGGCCGGCATCTGAGAGAAGAGAAGTGAAAAGAAGGAATTAATAAGTTCAATATAAGTTACTCCCTCCGTCCCATTATATAAGCACCTTTATTACAAAAGTTTAGTCTCAAAATATAAGCTCCTTTACAATTTTTGTATTCCAATGCAACTTATTAGTAATAATAGGGGTATGCGTATGCAAAAAAGTAATAAATATTCCTAGTAAATTGTAAAAGGGCTTATATTTTGGAATTAAACTGTTATAGTAAAAGTGCTTATATAATGGGACAGAGGGAGTATATATTAATCCAGCATTTTTATCTTGTCCTTCCTTTTTTTTTTTCAATGAATATTCTTGTCCTTCTTTAATTAACCTCCTTTGTGTTTTTTTTTGACGAGAACCTCCTCTCTCTCTGTTAGTGGTTCACCAATATTCAAGTCTTCATATTTGTTAGTTTTACTTTCATTTTTGCTATTTTTTCAGTGTTCTATTCAAGTTAATTGTATGAGATGGTTGGACTGTTGTTTTGATTGAACATCAAAGCACCAATGTTCATATTATCTATGATAGTGGTATAAATATTTTACACTTTATAATTATTTAAACCACTCGACTATATTTCACAAATATTTATATCACTTATTCAAAATTCTAACACGAGTCCCACAAAATTCAACAAGCTTTTATTTCAACAAATAGTAAAACGACAAGCTTTTCAAAAACAATAAAATAAAATAAAATAAAAGATAGGTTGCCAAGTTTGAATCCGTAGTAAGGCAGAGATACAATATCAATGTATGTAGTCAAATAGTCTTTGAATTTAAGTTCGAGTGGTCATTTCAAATTCGAGATTACATAGTGTCAAATCCGCGTCAAACCTTGTCAAACCTATTAAAATTATATTTTTACCAGAAAATTATGTTTTTATTTTTAAGTAGAACCGTGAGAACATCCACAATATAATATAACCTACACAGCTACACTGCAAAACAACAAACCTCAAATTTCGATGAACCGAAAGCGTAGTCGCGTTTGTAAAAAAAAAAACAAGAGACAGAAAGATAGCACGAGAGTCCACGTGGGCACGTGCAAGAGAAAGAATCAAAATTCCATTTCCAAATAACAAAACTGGCAAACAATGGAAGCGATGAATGAACGAATGAATGCTTAATTTCAAAAGCAAGAAAACCATCTACTACTTCCTCAACTCATTATTCACACTCTTCTTTTTTTTAGTATTTTCCTTTTCTGTTTTTTATTTTACTTCCATTTCAGTCTCTCACATTAATCAATAATCTCTTCAGTTACAACAAATTTCAACAACGCATAACGCATTCGTCTGCAACTTCCTCAACTCATTTATTCTATTTTTATTTTTATTTTTCTATATCTATACAATAATAATATAAATATAATCAATTATTAAAATATATATGATATTTGGTCCAAAAAAAGAACTATATGATATACGATGATGATGAATTGAAATTGAAGATGAAATTATAATACTTTTTATATCATTTCGGTCATTTTGTGTCTCCTCTCATTCTTCTCTGCTTCAAAGAGGAGAAAGAAAAGAAAAATGCCGGTTCAGCGGCGGCGCAACAACTTTTACCAACGCTTCCGTCTTATGATTCCGATGATTTCTACCTTCGCCGCCGCTCTTATTTTTATCTTCACTATGCTTTCCTTTTTAGTTCCTTATCCTATCGAATCCGACGATCATATGCACCGGAGACGCCAATACACGACGGTAATCTCATTCTCTCTTTCAACATTTGCTCTCTCCGATAATTGATCATGAATTCATCGCGATTTTGTGCTTTTCATTTTCTTATGCGTGGAATTAATGTTCAGGTTAATGTTAAAGAGGACGATGCGATTGGAGAATCTGTGTTCAGCGTTCCGGTTAGGGATTTATCTGGATTCTGTTTTGTTTTTTATGTAGGTTCCGTGATTTTGTTATTGGATCTTGATTCATTGCTTTTGTTTTGATTTGATATTGATAACGATCAGAAAGATGGAGGAAAGTTGAGTCGCGATTTGTGGAGTTCTATAAATTCGGAGCACTTTTTCGGCTGCAGCAATGCCAGCAGCAAGTTTCTAAGTGCGTAACGTATTTCTTTGTTGGTTGAGTAATCAATTGATGTGATGTGATGTGAAACTTTTTGTTTGAAACTTGATTTGGTTTTGTGTATGTGTATGAAAATGACGGATAATTGCTTTTTCAATGGCAGAACCTGAAGCGATAACAAGACCTAATCGGTATTTGTTGATTGCAACTAGTGGAGGCTTGAATCAACAAAGAACTGGGGTAATTTTCTGGACTACTTTCATTATTATTATACTGTTATCGTCAAGCATGGATTTCATATATCCGGTTTTATTTTCTTTTATTAAGTATGATTCTGAATTAATTTATTAAATGTGTAAGTAATGAACTCAGAAACTTATATGCTTCCTCATTCAGATTTGCTTTAGATTAAGGTTGTCAAATAAAATCAACTTATTCATGCTATAGCAAGTAATGTGGCATTTAATGAGAAACGGGATTAAACTTGTTGGAGTTGGAACCGTAAATAATCATAGATCATTATTTTTGTGGCACATTTTTCTCTAGCCTGTTGCTCATGGATGTCTTAAATCTTGTTGATAATCCTATTGCTTGCATCTGTGAAAGAGATGTTTACTTTGTATTTTGAGATCCTACCTGCTTGGCTTTAAGAAAAAAACTCAGTGATTTGCTTCAAAATCTGGAGTATTGAAACCAGTAAATCTTTTCTGTTTTGTTACAATTGAAATCAGATAGCACACTGCTGTATTTTGTTGGTACTTATTGTTTGCAAACTATATGTGTATTCATCTATCATTATCAACCTTTTTTTACTGTAACTGACAGATTACAGACGCTGTTGTTGTTGCGCGAATTTTGAATGCTACTCTGGTTGTTCCAAAATTGGATCAACGATCTTACTGGAAAGATTCTAGGTCAGTTTCTGATAGGACCTACTGTAATTGGATTTGGCTGTTAAAGTATTGAACTATATCATTCTCAGTGATGTATGCTAGTTTGTGATACAATGTCATACTTTACCTTTTGCAGTAACTTTTCAGAGATATTTGATGTTGATTGGTTTATCTCAAATTTGTCAAATGATGTCAAAATTATCAAGCAACTCCCAAGTAGTATTAAGGGTAGGAAAGCATTATCTGCATACAGCATGCGTGTTCCAAGGAAATGTAATGAAAAATGTTATATAAGTCGTATATTGCCCGTACTCGTGAAAAAACGTGTAAGTTTTTTATTTCTCAAAAGCATTACTGGTACTGCTAATGTATTGTATTGTACAGCTTATTATATTATCCCTGTTAATTAGTAGGTGCCTTTATTTCTTCGTTTGATTGTTATTCATTCCTTGGAAGATATATAATTGCAGTAGGATGTTTAGCTGCTTTTATATTAAGGACTTGAGTCCAAATCTTTTTGTGGTTGGTGTTACATTAAGTGTATTTTAGATGGATTAGATGCATTTACATAATGAGTTTTTCAGGTTCCTTCATTAGGCTACCAACCTCTTGGTTTTCTAATGAATTTTAATCCCAATGTGTGGTGCCTGAAGTATCTTCTGTGTCTAGCTAGGATATCACTAAAAAAATTTAAAAACCAATGCTTAAACTTTCATTTGCCAAGTGATCTTATAATTGGACTATTTGCAAGATCCAGATCCATATTTTTTCCCAACAATCTGTCTAAATTAAATTTTTAGAACGATTTGATCCATGTTAGTCATTCTGAGAATGAAAGCCTACCCCTATCATTAAATAGTCAATCCTAGCCCCCGCATATAACCCACTCAAAGTTCTCGTTTCTATAAATTGATACTACAAGAGTTTTTTTAGGAAAATTCAGGAAGTAATGAAAGCCGTAGTCGGCACCAACCGTTCTTTTTTAACTTTAATAAACAAATAATCAATGCTTTAAACTCTGATCACTTTATCTAGTAAGATTAATACTGTATATCATTTATATGGCAGGCTGTTCAACTCAACAAGTTTGATTACAGGCTGGCAAACAGGTTGGACACTGAGTATCAGAAGTTGAGATGTAGAGTTAATTACCATGCTCTAAGATTTACCGGTCCAATACTAGAAATGGGTGATAAATTGGTCCGACGGATGCGGTTGAGAAAGAAGCATTACATTGCACTGCACTTGAGGTTAGTCTGTTTCAATTTTTCCCCCCTGTTATCTGTTTGTCTGTCCTGTTTAATTTGTTTTCCCATGTAATCTTATCAATCAGATTCATCAATTTCATAACCACTAAATCTATAATTTAGTAGTAGTATTCATTTATGTTGATCAATGTCCTTGGTTAAAATTTGCTCGTGTACAAATGCATGCAAAACTGGGTTCAATTCTTGCTTTTTGTCTAACTAGGGAACTATAAGGTTGCTGAAAGTAAATCAGCCCGTTGAAGATCTGGGCGTTTTTAGATAAAAGGAGGAGACACTGACTTGTAATCTTTATTCTAGATTCAGTAGTGCATTGTGTTCTGTATACTGTAAATTTGTTCTTGCTTATTTCCAGCCTTTACTGCAGTATATAAACCGAATGATCATATCAAGTGAAACAGAATTGTACTAAAGGTTTAAAATGAGCAGGAACAAGTTGACAGTATATATTGCACACAATGCACTACTGAAGTTTCAATTCAGATTACAACTCCAAGTTAAATTAGAGTCCCTGGGTTCTTCTCTAACATAGATCTTAAATTGTTCCTGCATTTTTTTCTCTCTTTTTCCTTTTTTTATTTTATTTTATTTTTTTATCTTAACACACTAACAAACATTAATTGCTTGTTACTGTAAGTAACTACTCTCGATCGCTACAAGTTTATTTTAACACACTAATATACACTGACATGTATTGATATAATAGTAATAATACAATCACATACATCAACATAAATACTTATAACTGCTAGTTTCCCTTCTTATTCCTCCTAACATATACTTTATTTATAAATTGGTCTGCTATCAAATTGCACAGGGAAAACAAATAAGTAATGCACAATATAGGAAAAATAAAAACTAAACTAGCATTCCCCCTTGAGTAGAGAGAGCATTGGTTATAATATCAGCCGACTGGTCTTCTTCAGGGTTGTCACACATCACAAGACTCTTGTTAAGAACTTCTATCTTACAAAAAGATATCAAGCTCCACATGCTTTGTTCTAGCAGGAATTGGATTCCAAAGAAAAACAATTATATTAAGAAATAGGAAAGAATAGGAGAGAAGTCTCTCCTCAATCAGCCATTATTCTATATCCTTACAGGTTCCTTTCAATCAAACAGTTATGATGATGAGTGTGGAGACATCTTAAATTTTTAAATTGAACATAACAATGTGTGTGCTCCACGGCAAAAGGAGCTGCTAATTGTTCTGGCTGTGTTTATGCACATGTGTTTGCATAAAGATGTAAACTCAAACTAAAGTTTCAGAATTTGAGACCTTCATATTTAGACTAGGTCCATATATCAGACTGCACTTGGTCCTGTTGATTTTATTCAGACAACAAGCAATGGCTTCTACACTTGCATAGATCTATTAGGGAGAATAGCAATAACAATTGAGTTGTTTCTAAATTCAATCCACTTTGTCTACGACAGATTTGAACCTGATATGCTTGCATTTTCTGGATGTGACTATGGTGGAGGTGAGAAAGAGAAGAAGGAACTGGGCGCAATAAGGAGGCGATGGAAGACACTACATGTAAGGCTTGCATGTTAAATTTACTACCAACCATAATTTATTAAGATATATTGACAAATGTAATCATTTATTCACTGTCAGACAATATTTTTGTATGCTTGAGTACTTATGCAAAACCATTACATCAATTTCTGTTATAATGACACAATACATAACTACATAATAACCTAACTTGATTTTTCATTAAATGAATGTCATCAATGGTTTTTAACCTTTTAATGGTCTTTAACCCTGCTTGTGGTTAGATGCCGAGTAAATAGGCACTGGTTGATAGAGAATATTTTACCTGACTGTCTGCGTGAGAAAACTGGTTAAAAAAGAGAATATGAATAATATAAGTATATTGATATGCAGAAAAGCAATCCTGATAGGGCCAGGAGGCAGGGAAGATGCCCATTAACCCCAGAAGAAGTTGGTCTAATGCTAAGAGCGTTGGGGTATGGTTCTGATGTTCATATTTATGTTGCATCTGGGGAAGTATATGGAGGAGAAGAAACATTGGCACCTCTCAAAGCATTATTTCCTAATTTCCATTCAAAAGATACTATTGCTACCAAGGAGGAATTAGAACCATTTTCTACTTTTTCTGCTCGCATGGCTGCACTTGATTTTATTGTTTGTGATGAAAGTGATGTGTTTGTCACCAATAACAATGGTAACATGGCTAAAATATTAGCCGGACGAAGGTATGCTCTACTCCATTTGCATTTTTTTTTTCATTCTGTTGGTCACTAATACCTAATCTTTCTAATTAGCTTTCTGTTCACTTTCTTATAGGAGATACTTTGGGCACAAACCAACCATTCGTCCAAATGCTAAAAAACTCTACAGATTGCTCATGAACAAAAGTAATTTGACTTGGGATGTTTTTGCTTCTAGTGTTCGTACTTTCCAAAAAGGCTTCATTGGGGAGCCAAAGGAGCTTAGACCTGGTAGAGGCGGGTTTCATGAGAATCCATCTACCTGCATATGTGAAGATGATGTGGCCAAAGCGGCAAAAAATTCTGGACCTAGAAAATTTTCAAAGCATAATGCAACCAAGAAAATTGAAGTGAATGACGAGGTGGATGTTGATGTTGATGATAATGATGATGATGATATTGATGATGATAATGATAATGATAATGCTCTTGATCTTGATATTGATAATGAGAATGATGATGATGATCATAATGATCTTACTGATAATGGTATGTTCAATGAAACAATGTCAGACTATGAAACTCTGAACTTTGAGGAACCAGAGTTAGAGGAAGTTATACCAGACTAGTGAAGCTACAGTATTCAGTGTTGACTACCTGTTGACTCTTTCGTCATAACCCCTTAAGCAGTGGCTGCTTTGAAAGTTGTTAATAAAGCACATATACCGGAAACAGGAAAAAAGCACATATTTCTCAATACTGGCTGAGCTGAATTTGAAGTGGTTATAGAATGAGGACATCTTGACTATTTAATCATACAAACAATTTGTGCATTTTTAAGAGCATAATGGCCTCGGTTTGATGCTGAATCTGTGGGTGATGGACTTATAATTGAATCTGAAAAGGTCATCAGAAGTGAACAATGAGTGGAATGGGAGGACAGTCATTCGACATCTAGCTGCATACAAAAGTGAGTTTGCTTGGAAGTAAGAAAATCTGTATATTTTTGTTGAGGCAAGTTGTTAGACATATAGTACTTTCGTTCATATCTATCCTTGACATTGATACTGTCAACTTATAGTAATAGAAGTAACAGGATGCCAACTTAAGTTTTTGCGCCTGTAGCGAACATACAATAAGTAGTGTTCTGATGACCTGGTAGGTATGGTATAGGTAGTCGTTTTTAAAAACAGACAATTTCTTCTGTACATTTAGTTTAAATGCTAAATAGATTTTATTATCTCACAAATTGTGTGTGCATGAGTGTGTGAGAGAGCGAGAGAATCTATCGACTCTTTAACTCTTCTACTAGCAGTTAGTGAAAGCAGCTATAATTGAAGAGATTATATAGTAGACTCTGTATAATCCTTATCTTTGAGTAAAGAAATAGGAATAGCAGATATGAAGGGGCAGCTGACTTGGTGCATGTTTGGTTTGGCTTTTGAAAGAAACAAAAGTCTAGAGGTATAAAATTGATTGTAAAGTGATTTTAAGGTGTTTGGTTCTTCTTAAACAAGCAGCTGTCTCCCATAGTTGATTCTACTTGAAGCTAGAATTTGTAGCTTATGAGTTTAAATATGATTTTTACATTAAAATTTATTTTTCAACTTACTTTTACATAAATATATTTAAACATAAATCAATTTTGTTAAAATAAATTTTACCCAACTCAATTCTATCAAGATCAATTATGTTCCCCGTCAAACCAAACACACACTTGGTAGTTTGATTGTGTTTTAACTTGTTAGTGCGACTGATTTGTACGACTTTAATTGAAAAACATAAAAGTAAAAGCCAAACTTTTCGGCTATGGATAATTCTTGCACTAGAATTTTTCCTTTTTGTTTTGGATGAACTACCAGAAAAATGTATCTAAATTAAATGGAAAATTAATAAGAATAATGATTTAGATGGAAAAGAATGAATAAAATGATTAATCTACAATATATTTCACAAATGGAGTTCCTCTTAATAACATGATTACTCTAAAATTAAGTAAAATAAACGATGGTTCTTGTCACTGTGACGAAGGCAAAACATCTGGAGAGTCATCATCCGCTTGGGGCGATGGAGGTGAACTGAAGTCTAAATTGGGGAAGACACCAGGTGGCCTCTCCCGAGGCTCAATTGAGAGTAATTGGCTTGAATCACCGACCACATCCGCCCATCCATAATGAGGTTCAGCCCTTCATATGAGAGACAAAATCAAATTTAAAAATATTTACGCAATATATATTGCTATAAAGTAAATATAATCGGTCTCAACTTTTCTCCTGATTGAATTAAAGGCAAAATAAGAATTTGATACATGCCAGTAGACCAAACATTTAGGCTGTGTTACCAAAAAAAAACATTTAGGCTATGTTTGGATTGATGGAATGTAATTGAATGGAGTGGTAAGTGATATGATTTTGTTGTTTGGATTTACAAAAAAATAAATAGAACACGATGGACATTTGGGGTGTATGCAATGAAATGAAACTTCACGATTAAAATATCCATTTTATTCCATTTTGCCGCTCCGTTCATTTCAAACTAATCCACACAAAGCCTTATTCGTGCTGAACATGTAGCAAAGTAAGAAAACCATTTAGGAGTACCCATGCATCATAGACTTTAGTTAAGTTACGGGTAGATATGATATGCCCTTTACAAGTTTCACTTTAGAGGCTTTTTTTCATATATATAATATATATAATGACTAGAAGCACCTTGTGATCAGGGATGTCAACAACACCCAAATTGAGATTAGTCTCATACTCAAAAACATGGAGATATCCCATGGGCATGGCCTAGAAAGATAGGTAAATAGAGAGATAAAAATGTAGTGGATTTGTAGGATGCAGAAAAGAATATCCTTACTCATAATAAGTTTCTTCGTCTACAACTATATCCCAGCTCTCACCAGTTGTGCTATTTCCATACTTATGGACTTTCCTGTTGCACGTAAAAGCCGAGCCAATTAGCAAGTGTAACAGAGAGGCAACATTTCAAGAAAGCATTTAGAGGAAGTAATAAAAAAACTGCGATATTGTATACAGTCATTCGGATCTATTCAATAATCTAAGTCACTTTTAAGCTCATCATGCACATATAAATCAACTAATCAGTTTATGGAAGCCTTGATTCCATACCCATTTCCAAAGTGCTCTTCTCCCCAAGTTCTTGACCAACCTGGCAAAAGGATGAAAATTACATTGAATTTAAAAAATAAATTACATCTGGTGATGTTAAAACTTAAAAGAGTGAAAACCATGTAACAAGCATGCATAAGGGGAAAGAGAGAGCGACACGCCAGGCAGATAAATACAGACACCTCTTCTTGAACATAGACTTATAATAGAAAACCCAGAAAGCTGGAGGGATGAATCAATAAGAGAAGCCCCATTTTATGGACCTTGGAATAAAGGCAAGTCCAAGATACATGATCAATACCTTAAGAAAGGTCACATGTAATGCATTCTATATTTTATTATTTTTATGGGAAGACAAAGACTCTAACTTTCAATGAAATGAAACCTCCAAGACTACATCATCGGGTGCACTCTGACAAACTTCATATGGAACCAAATATGAAATGAATGTGAAATATGACTTTGTATGTAAATGTAAATATAACATACGTTCACTGCTTGGAGATACATGCCAAGTTTCCCCATGACGCGAACCTATGCCTTTAAAGAACCGCTCCTCCCACTTGTCTCCCCATTTTGTTCCAAGTTCAGTTTCAGCCCATTTATCTGTCCTGAGGAAGTGTAAGCAAGGAAAAGAAAGCAACGAGAAAATAAAATTCAGGACTAGAAATGAACTATTTCTGGTTAAAAAATATGATAAACTGCCAAACAATCCCCTTGTATCCAAAGAAATCAACAGGAAAATAAAATTATCTAGGAGTCAAAAACAAAGATAGAACAAGTGTGACAAACAAAAAATAAAAAGAGAAAACACAACTGAGGTCAGGGTGCATGAAATAATTTTATAATTCAACACCTATAAGCATAGTACCATTTACATAAACATAATAAAATAAGATTTTCTCAGATAAAATTTCACAAAATCCACTATTGAGCTTAAAGTTATTCATTCGTATGAGGCCCGCCTATACACATGTGGATAATCATTGCTAAAAGAAATTAATCAACTAACTATAATGCATACCATTTGAGAACAGATCCTCTTCCGTCATAATGCTCTCCCCACTTTTCCCACCACGATTGTTCATTCAATCTACCATACTTATGTGCCCCCTTTTCAGTCCAGCCTTTAGCATCATATTTTTCCCACCTAAGTAAATTAAACAGAGTTAGATATTCTGAATACATTTGATCCATTAATAATGCATAGAGATACCAGATTTTGTTTTGTAAAATACAACAACTTACCATTTCTCATACCACCCAGCATTTTCGGTTCCAGATTTTGCTTGTTTTTGTGCACTCCTCTCTATTCTTGCTATGTTACTGCAGATTGAAACGAGAAAGTTATGTAAATAATTCACGGGGTTTACTTATTAACATCAAACAGAGAAATAAAACAATGACCTCCATTCATCTTGATGAAGATTTTCTTGCCATGTTTCCCACCAAGAATCCCCCTCAGAATTTCTGCCAGATTTCTCTACACCTGCGATAACTTACAAAATTAATCACATGCACTTACAGGTTAGATTATTCAAGAGTTAAACAAATCACGACAAACAATCCTGCTACTCAGTATTTCTTCAATCAATTACATCGTGAGATGATAATGGTACTTGATAGCAGCATACTCTGCTTACCAATTGTGCGACAGATTAGGATAGTGTATGAAATTCCAGCTCAGCTATCCCATAATTTAGTGGGAAGATTTTTCTAATATCACTTTATTCATTTGTTCTGACTCTATCTTACAATCATAGTAATTGATTCATTAAACTCAACATAAAATTTATAAATTTATGTGGATGTTAAAGAATTGCAGATATTAGTAGGCAATATTAGGGAATACGTTTTTATATGTGCAAATAATAAATAGACCAACCGAGTGTTATTTTTATACATACATATAAATGTTATTAAAAAACAGTTATCGCAATAAATCTACAAAATTATGTTAATGTACAAACAGCATGTTTGAGCAAGGGTCCAGAAGTAAGTTTGAACCCCTCAAACTATCTTTTGGATACAACAATGACGTACTTCTGCCAAGAAATAATTTTAGATTGACCCCAGACTCACACTAAGAATGCTTATGAACTTTCACTCTTTCAGTAATGCTTCTATGTCAAATATAAAGGAAGTAACATACCTAGCTCCTTATATCCAGTCCAGTCGCTCTTCTCCCACCACTGTCAATTAGATCAATAAAGCCAATTAAATGAATCCACCTGGGGTGTGATACTGATAGGGTCCTGAATACTGTCAATCTATCATATGAAAAATAAATCCACCTAGGAAGCCATTTGACGGGGTTATACAAAAAACCTTACATGCTTTAAATCATACCTAATTTAATTCAGCTACCAAAAAAATAAGTTAAAGTAATGTGCTCATAACATATGAACGAATAACTGATGCTGTGACAATGGAATTATTAACTCCTTGGTTTATTCAAAAATAAGTTGTGATAATGCATGAGACTAAACATTGCAATAACTAGCCAGATAAGTTATAAAAAATGAAAAACAAATCAAAGGTTTCCAAAAAGCACTCTTCTTTATTATTAACCGCCAAATTAACATAAATTTATTTCCAGATTATCCAATATCCACAAACAGTTCAGAACTCGGGGAAAAAACACAATTGGAAGTACATAAATTACATGAAAACTGAAATTTTAATGAAGAGCCACTCCAACTCTCCAAGAGTTAAGAAGTTAAAATAATTAAACTATAAGTGTTTGAATGTAGTGCTCAATACTTTCAAGGTAATTAAGTGCTTACTTGCCCTGATCCTCTCCTTATTACATGCATACTAGGCATACTAATATATTATCTAAGCTACTGTCGTGTTTAATCTAATTGGTGAGAGAATGGTCTGAATTGGAGTAAAAACATAAAGTTCTCAGTTGTATGTTATTATAACTTTACCACCAACATTTCATGACAAAAAGTACCACAAAGCATTTATCAACAGAAAGCTGGTACCAAAATCTTTGCAATCTACAATTTGGTAATTAAGATACTCCTTTTTATTATATATAAATAAATAATTACACTTGAATAACAGGTAAACGGGCAACAAGCTCCTTTTTATTTGTTAAAAAAGTTCACTCTTTCATTATAGACTTCTAGTTCAATGATGCATTTAAGCAAGCAAATATCATTTGCACATACCAAAATATGTTATATTTTGATAACTAAGCAAAGTAAGATAGAAGAGATAATAGAGCTTTCATTCAAAAAGTTACTTTAACATTCACTGTTTCTGTAGATTCATTCCTAGAATTCATTAACAAAAAAGGACACTCAAATATTAAAAGTATAAATACCGTTTCTTTCCATTCTGAGGAACCATCATGGGATTGACCACCCATTCTTGTCCATCTACATCTATATCCATTTTCACCCAACTCTTCCCCATTTTCTCTGTACCAGGTACTCCCATCTTCATTAGTGCCGGACTCTTTAACATTTTCATTTAACAGGCTGATACCCCAGTCCTTTTCATTTGCTATACCCGTGTCTGTTTAAGAACCATTGAACACAAAAATACATAATATTCAACATTTCAGGATTGACTAATAGAAAACATAAAAAATAGCCTTCATCAATGTTCGGTGCAAACAAAACGCAGACAGAATTATATCAACGATAAACTACCTCTTTTTGGCGGGGTGTCACGTGACTGTGGACCAGAATTTCTTGGGGTGCAACGGGGAAAGAATTTTTCCTGCTTCAGAATGGACCTGTGGCCATCAATTGCATAAAGCACTATAATCATTGAGAAAAAATTCCAGCTAATTTAGGTTGTAATAAAAAGTAACAAAAGTCAATTTTCATGATATAATTTCTTCCACAAAAAAAGAAGAATCGTTCATTTTGTCAAATAAAAAAAATGAAGAATAAATGCATAGAGAGAGAAAAAAGTGAAAAATATAAGTGCTTAGTCCTTCTTTGCTCTGCAAATTTCATAACATTTCAGCAGCATATCTTTATCACCTATATAATTTCCATTTTAAACATGTACTTCCGAAAATAATACTAGACCCAGTGTTCAAGTCCCTTACAAGGTTGATGTATCTTAATTCTTACATACTGAGCTAATCTGAGCTAACCAGAAGATATTCATATAAGTCATCACTATCACCTGCATCTCTCTCGTCGGTTCTAAAACAACATTAAAAAAATGCACATAAAAACTAGGTTTCAAGATTAAATATCTTAGTAGTTTCACTTTCATTCCTGTTACACGATCCACTCCACAAAGAATTACCAGAAATTATGGATAGGAACGAATATATTATCACGAAGTTATGAAGCACTACTGACACCGGACACGACACGGACACGTCAACACGGATAATTTTTTTAATTTTAAAAATGATATAATTCAATGTAATTGTAAGTGTCGGAGCTTCATAGTACTAACACATGAACATTATAAGCTGTATTCAGAACACCGTCAACACATTTGAACAAGCAATCAAACTATGAAAGTGAACGAATTATCAAGTGCGTTCAACCTAAAAATCTAAATCAAACGATAACCACAAATTCATACTATTATTTCATTTGACTACTAAGATCGTTTTAATTTTTCATCAACATAGCGAATTTAAACAAGATGCAAAGTTCACCTAATTATGAGAACGAATTTGAACACAAGAAACACAAAATTGATTATAACAATAAAACATACGGCGGAGAAGCGAAAGGCATTGCAGCAGGAGGAGTAGCTTGAGTCCTAACTCTGTGAATGTGAGAGTTTTTCTTCGGATCGAATCTCCGTTCCTCGATTTTCTTCTCAGGTCCACTCGTTCTACGAATCGGAGTAACCGAGTCAGAACAACAGCATCGAAATTTGAGATTACCGAGTCGAACTCGTTCAGCATCGAAACACGTCTTTCTTCGCTTTCTCCGGCAAAGCTCCGGGAAGTAATTGTTAGGTAACAGAGCAACATTGAGTTGCATTACTCTGAGCTTGAAGTCGAATTGAGTTGTTGAGAAGCCTCTAGAACTCGTCGCCATTAATGGAAAATAGGTAGCATTGACGAATTTAGCCTAATGCAATGCAATGCAATGTTGTTATAACCGTTTTTGCTTACAAATCCTCTTCCTCTAAGTTGTTATAACCGTTTTTGCTTACAGTATAGTAATAATAATGAGGTTAAAATTGGAAGAAAATTTGTTGAAGGAGTTTGATGAGGAAATGGAAAATTTAGTTGGAAGCATTTGAGTTTTGAGAATGTTGAAGAAATTAGAGAGGGTTTTGAATGTGAATGTGAAAGTGGAAGTGAGAGCGATGAGATCAGATCCGGGGTGGGATTCGACCATGGCTACGAATACCGAGATTTGCTCAGCGTATACATATACACGTGAGCACGTGGGTCCCGCCACCATTTCTGTACCTCTGTTCTTATTCCACTTTCGTTACGCCACGTGTCTTTTCTTCAAACGCCGGGGGTATCTTTGTTGGATCACAAATGAGAAACACCGCATCACTGTCTTGCGGAGTATTTTTACATTTTTTAAGGGTTCATTCAATTGTAAGGAAAGAAATGCTCTAAGGTTTTTTTTGAAGCAGAAAGCTCGAAGGTTGAAAAATACTATAAAAATTGATGTTTTTATTAACCGTGGTGATTGAAAATAAAGTGGCTAGAATTTTTTATTATTTTTTTAATAGTTCTTTTAGGAAAAGAAAAAAATTAAAATGTACCAAAAAACTAATAAAAGTTTATGTAACTTTGTCACTCAAATGCATCATTAATTTTTTTTTTTTTTGACAAGTGCATCATTAATTTTTATTTTTATTTTATAATACGTTAATTTTATATTTCTAAAGACATTATAAGCATACACTTTTTAATGCATAGTATTAATTCAGTAAAACTGTTATGTCAATTAGGTAGAGGTGATAAAGTGATCAAGATAATAAAAGAAGTGATAAAGATGTTGGAAGGTTTATCCTCACTAATAGTAATAGTATAATATGAAAAATGATAAATATTGCTCTAAGAACACTAGTTAAGAAAATAAAAATAATAAAAAGTTTTTGAAATTTGTGCATTTTACTTTTTTAAAGTATTAAAACACAATTTTCAATATAAATATTATAGTTTTTAGTAATCTTAACTATCACTTCAAGGGCAATAGTTAGCAAGACCCTTAAACATATTTGTATAGAAATTTTAAAAGATCGATATTTTAAAACAGAGAAATATAATTTGATTGAAATATTTTTTAAAAAGTGTAAAACAAATTTTTGTGGATGTGTTTTAATTTTTTTTTATGAATGCAACTTTTAGGTGATTGGGAGGCCAAGTAAATAAAAAGACCTTCATAAAAACATACAAAAAATAATTATATTCACTTAATCCAAAACTCAAATTCACAACATTTTGAATATGAGTCCTTTTACAGTCAACTAACAAGCATTAATTAGGTTTGTTAAAAGAAAAAAATTAATTAGGGAAATATTCCAACCATGCCAAAACCTCACACAAGCACAAACAAAAAGTAGGCAAATGTTGAGTAGATTCACCGTAGCCGCATCCACTCCACACAAAGTTGAAAATAGGGATGTTAACGGGGCGGAGATTGACCGGAGGATACTTTACCACGCCTTGCCCCACTTCCGCTTCGGGGACATTTCTTCCTTCATCCCCATCTCCGCGGGGAGATTTCTTCCTCCATCCTCATCCTCACGGATCTCCACAGTGCTCCACGGACATAAAAAATTAACAAAATTGCTATACATTTTAATCAAAAGCACGACACTAGTACCTTGTTTTTTCTTCATTTTTTTTGTAAAAAACAATACATATTTTGTATCTTTCATTTTTTTTAAAATAAAAGTACATTTTGCATCAATAACAAAAAACTGCAAAAACACTTTTTACTATTTCTTTTTGTAAAATAAATAAATATTCAATTGAACTTGTTGTCACTATACATAATCATTATCTTTATAACGTATTAATTATTATTTTTTATTAAAAAAACATATAAAGTTATATAATTATATATTATATATATAATTTAGATAATATAGTCGGGGTCGGGGAATCCTCGGTGGTGGAGGGACCTTCCCCATTCTCCGCCCCAAATTATCCACGGGGGAATTTCTCCCCCCATCCCCGTCCCCACGGGGAAAAAAATCTACGACTTCGGATCTCCGTACAGATAATTCTCACGAATAATCTGTTATCAGATACAAATTGACATCCCTAGTTGAAGATGTTCATGCAAGACACTTCTCCACCAAGCCATGTTATCTTTGGTTGGTAACTTATTATTTATAAATCCCCAAGAAAACAAAACAAAAAAATAAGGAAACTTTCAAATGAATTAATTGATTCTAAGGTACATTCATAAAGCGTAGGATTAATAGTGTTATTTTCATGAATTTATACCTAAAACAAGATGACTTAAACATAAAATTTACAAGTAGAATCATTTGTTTGGTTATCGAGGGACAACTTGGGAGATCATCCATAATTAGTCAAAAAGATCTCAACAAATGAGTTGGACACCACACTCTTACGCAAAATTTTAAGATTATAGATTTATGAACACTTCCACTTATAAAGTGTTCAACTTCACTTTTCTAAAAAATGTGTTACTTACTCACATTTATCATAATCTCAATATTTAACAAACCGATTTTATAGGATAAATTATATTCACCTTCCAATTCTAAAGCTACCACTAAATGTAGTATAATAAATATAAAGATAAATAATCTCAAATTCAAATGTATGTCTCAACTCTCAATACATCAAATCAAATTTTCGCGAGCCAAATAACGTACGTGGCCATAGGGAAATACAAACACAACAGAAATGAAAAGTGGGCTTAAAATCGATTCCACGCTGGATATCAAAAAGTCCAAACACCTTATCCACAACCCACAACCTCATGTCTAGTCACTAGAAAATGCTCTAAATCTTCCCTTCCACACTTTGTTAAACACAATCCTGCCAAGTGTCTATCAATATTTCCACGATGACACGTCAAAGCACCTGTTGACAATGAGAATGAGAATTTGTGGTTACTGGATAAGAAGCTGAGTCAAAAGTAGTACACGCTTACGTGGTACTAAAAATTCATGGTGATTAAGCTCTTTGCGTGGCAACAAAAAACAAGTCAGCTTGCAACTGAGATCTCTTGGTTTGCTCTTCAACTAGGAGACCAAATCATGCTATGTTATTCTTCATTATTATATCCAATATTAATATATGTTACTCTTTTTTTTTTTCACTATTATATCCCAATCCAATATATGTTATTCTTTATTATTATTATATATTCATATTCAAAATGAAAATAGAGATGAGTGTGGCCACGTATGCAGGCATGGCAATATAAACTCACATTCCTTTATTCTTCAACTTTCTTGAGGACCACAATTTAGCAAGCCACTTCTATTGAATTAGGAAGTAGCAAGAGACATCTATTATGGAACTGGTTCACTACACATTTACATATAACACTACTAACTTCTTGCTCCCCAGAAGTTAATTGTTCACTTAAATACTAGTAATGTAAAGTTTACTATGCCAAAGATTTGAATTTCATGATCACAACAGCCCTTTGCTATTGCATGACGGAAAATCGGCAATGATTTAGTAGAGATGGAACTTTTCCCACCTTCAAAACTCAAGCATTTTGAAAGTATACATCCAAAAATAGTTTTTTCTGTCTAGACGTGTATTAAAGGACAAAAACACAGTTTTGTTCCGTCCGAATATGTATTTTCAAAATTATGTGCGGTTTTTTAAAAACATGGGATGGATAAAGTTGCTCACTTTATCAAATTCATTTCTAGATTCACACTCGGAACACTGAGCCCAGTTAATCTACAATTTTTTGTGTTTCCCAGTTACATATAATTTATAAACTAGAAGGAAAATAGAAAATGTCAATCAAGAAAGAGTTTCCTATCTTACCACAAAATTAGAACACATTACAAGACGAATTAGGGAGATACAGAAAGAATTTGTAGTTCCATAGATTACATAATGACTTCATGGATTACATAAGATGGATATGTCAACCAAATAATAGGCTAGAAATCACAATCCAAACTAAAATATTCAAAGTTGAAGGATAAAAATTCAACCAAAAATTGTTGATTTCTAATCTATGGATGATTTCTGGTCAAATATGTCATGCCAATGTAACATCTAATCCTTCTAAGCCACATCAAACCCACCAATGACCGTGTCGAGTCTTCAACTCATCTGTTTATCTCAAGACCAGAGGCAGGAAATTACTGACATACACAACAAGATGACAAATGGTAACATCAAGGCAATGAGGTTGAACATCATTTCTTGGAGATGAAAGGCTTTACAGATTCTACAACCACCTGTTTGAAAAAAGTAAAAGTACACATTTAGATTGGTTTATTTGGAGGAGAGATAACCGTGTTTTCCTTTTCCCAAACATGTAAGCAAAAAATTTGCTCATTTTCTCACCCTTCCATCATAGGACAAAGATGCAAAGATCAATGGCTCACGAGAACTCCATGTAAGCCCTGTAAAATGAATAACAGATTGATATGCAGACGTTTATAAAGATCATTCAATGTTAAAAAAATTAAAGCTCTTACCATAAATACTGTCTTCATAATCACTGTATGTATTAAGCAATGGATCAACCCCACGGACAGGTGGCTCTGCTTGGCTGCCAAATATGCAAGCAATGATGAATAAAAAATACATAAAGTGTGTAATGATATCTTAAGATAAGAATATGACCTTTCAGTTGTTAACTCATCAA
Organism: Trifolium dubium; assembly: GCA_951804385.1. Lineage (NCBI taxonomy): Eukaryota > Viridiplantae > Streptophyta > Magnoliopsida > Fabales > Fabaceae > Trifolium > Trifolium dubium. The sequence continues at coordinate 43,735,298 of OX638063.1, read as the reverse complement.
CGTTTATAGAGGCCGACCACAAGTTGACAGTCGAATCCGTCCCAGCACTCTGAAATATCCAAATTCAATGACAAATAACTAAATACTCCATAACATGAAAATTTAGAATAAAGACCACCTTTCACCAACAAATGGGCAGCAGCTAGAAATTTAAATTTGGCATAATGCATGTGCACGAGTGTGTAGAAAAAGCTCTTAAAAAGTAAGTTTATCTCAATCCTGAACAATGGTGTATTCGCCCTCGAAAATTTAGCCTTATTTGTACTTTTTGTGTGTGTGTGTAAAGAGAAAAGAGAAAGAAAATAGGGGGAGAGGGAGAGAGAGAGAGAGAGAAGGAGGACCAAGATAATTCCGTCATACTCTGGGTTACACTTGACAATCCATGTCCTGCCAATACAAGGAATAAATATTGCTAATCAGATGTCTAAAAAAGAAAAACTACCATCAAATAGTTTATTTTCATTGGACATTTTTTAATGAAATAAAAAAAAATGTAGGTTATTCGCGCTGTCGCGCATATAAAAGGCTGATCATCACAACACATGGGAAGCACCAGTAGCACGGCTGTTTCCAGTTCTACTTTCTTTTCTATTTCATTTTTTTCCTTTTCATGCACTGGGGATTTAGATTGAAAAAAAATCTTTAAAACTATACATGATAGTTACCAATGTGTATGGCCTGGCAACTCTTGGATGGGAACTTTTGGTTTTCTTAGATCCCAAATGCGTATCCCGGACTCATGTTCTGCTGTAACCTGTAAACAACACAGCAATTCAATTTAGCCAACATGAACAAAAAGGAGGTCGAATACTACAACGTAGAAAACTGTTTCTTCTGTAAACACAAATACACAATCAACAATTAAAGTGAGAAAACCCATATTTACATATTAAAGTATTTTGTCGCTAGGAAACACACAAAAAATAGCTATCTGTAATGTACATATTTTTATCTATAATTGAATGTCAACAATAACATACACTATCTCAGATACTCATGTTATAAAACCAAATGGAAGGTATAAAGACACATATCAGTAGAACGAGGCTCACAAAGTTCAACTCTTACAAGTATGTTGCTCTTCCTAGGATGGTAATCAACACTGCGGACATGGGAACACTCAATTGATAGTGTCTTCCTGTAATTTAAATAATCCAATTAGTAGACTTGAAATTCTAAGAGGTACTTTTTCACAAAAAACACTACTTGGTTTCAGGGAATATATATATCCCTCACCCTAAGTCCTGAACTTGAAATGCAATGAGTAAGTTATATAACCGGAAGGAAGATTGTGGCAAACACATTGAATTTCAAAATGAACCAGTAAGGGAATGAATTTAGGAACATACTTCATTGTTCTCACATCCCAAAACTGGAGAGATGATTCACAAGTTGCAGCTACAGAATTCACATCATGCGGATCCCATGCTCCTCCAGATAACTTCTGCAACATACCAGCTGAATCTTGCGATTGTACCTAGGTTTTTGTTGAGAAGAGGGTGGAGGAACCAAGTCAAAATCAACAAAAGTTCCATGGAATTTTAAAAAAGCAATGACACTGACCATTAACATAAAGGCATATGATTATCAAAAGGCCCAACCCTGATGATCTTAGGTCCTAACAAAACCTCGCATAAAACTGTGGTTTTGACTTGCATTCAGATTGGCAATTAATATCAATGTTGAATTTTCTAACCTAAATTAAACTCTTAGTCACTTTTATCATTGACTGAGGCATCACAGGTTTTACAGTTGTTTGGGGAAATCCACTGGCCAATATCTTCACTCATTTTCTACTCTTCATTTTCTAAAATGCCTCTCATTCAGACAACACTTTAAGATTCAATAAGTAACAAACTAATTAGTTGCTCACATATAACAATTTAAGGAATGTAAAATATTTTTTCCCTTCACTTTTGAATTTTAAATGCCTATAGGCTAGAGTCCAGTGAGAAACTATTTGGTGCTTATTTTGAACTGATATGTAGATGCGAGTATAATATACATGTGTTTATGTGTTGCATGTGTCAATGTGACAAACTGCATGTACCATGCCATAAACTTTGTACCTGTGCAGTTTTCTTGGAAACGTCCAAACTCCACAAGCATAGGTTTTCATCATTGATGCTAATCAACTTATCATGCCTTCCGGTTGGCCACCAAAGAATACTGCTTGATAGTAAATGCTTAGTAAGAAAGAGCAAAAGACCATATAAATATGAAGGACAAACATATACTACAGTAAAGAGGAAAGTTGTAAAATAATTCCAGTAAAATTTTCAAGACATGAGCAAAAGAGTAATCCAATAAAGGGAAGTGGATAAATCACGCCTAACTTAATCAAAATAATTAACTAATTTCTCTGCATAAATTCCTTCGACATCTTCTGACAACTACCTAAACCTCAGGTAATGAAACAGCTTACACTGGTAACTTAAGTGAAAAACAATAAAATTAACACATTGCTCCAAAGATTCAGAATGACTAAATCTGCATAAGGAAATTGCATACTCACCATTTAATCTTACCGGATTGAGTTTCAAGAGATGTAATTCTCTCTAACTGGGGGGAATTTAATTCTCCATATAACTCTGGAATCTGCCATATTGCCGCTCCATAAGATTCACCTTTATGAACAAACGGTAATTATAAGTCTTTCTAGTTTCTAATTAGGGCCCTGTTTGGATCAACAATTTTATTAAGTGCTTATAGCATAAGCGCTTATCATACAAGTGCTTATGTACAAGCTATTTCAATAACAAAAGATAAAAAATTCAAACTGTTTCAATATAAGCTATCTTTAAGAGCTTATCTAGTGGACATGTCATAAGTTGTTTTAGTAACCTCTCTGACACAAACTCACAAGTGCTTAAATAAACCAATTCAAACAGCTCTAACGAATGTACTAAAAAGAAACTGATGCAAGAGAAGCGAAAACAATCTATGGAAATTGTTACAATACAAAAATTCTCAAATACCATTATCAACACAAATGTGAAAATATATATATAAACAGAAATGTTGAATACCGGTAGAATAGACGGTTGAGAAAATCCGTTGATCAAAAGGACATGAAACAAGGTCCCAGATCTCATTGGGATGAGAAAACAATCCCTCACAGAAAAGCTCGGTTCCACTCGCCGAAAGCCGAATAAGATGCACCTGTAAATGTGATGTAACGATTCACTATATTAAGATCAAATCCTATGAAAATTGAAAATGGAGGGAGCGTGCGTGTGTGTGTAATGTTATATACCTCATTTTCTTCTTTGAGGCTAAGAGTTCCGGCGAGGAAACTTGTGTGATCTGTATCTGCTTTTACATCTGATATGCATCGAGCCTAAAGTATGAGACAATGAAAAACAATTAAAGTGAATAATTAGATTTTGATGAATTAATAGAGAGACATGGTGGTGGAATTGTGAAATTGACCTGATATTTAAGACCATATCCGATACCAGATGATACGGCTTGCATTGCTCTTGCTTTCAGCTTAGTTGTGCTTGAATGAAGAAGAGTTTTAGATACACTGTGTATGTGCAGTTAAAACACTGCAACCCAGAAATGCAACCGTAGTGCACGGTTGCTGCTTGCTGGCTTTTTTATTTTTTTTATTTTTTATCTTTAAGAAGTGAAGTGGGCTGGTATGAAGAATTGGCATTTATTGAAATTGGAGAAATGCTTTTTGCGCCCCTGCCCTTCTTCGCACCTTATCCCAAAAATGCTAAAGTTTTTTTTTATTGGGTACAAAAATGCTCAAAGTTTTTCTTTTTAAACTAAATGTATTTGCAGAGACTAATTATTCGAGATAACTGAAATCTATTTAAGAGGTTGATTCTCTCAACAACTATTTTTGCATTTGCACCGGCCGAGAATCAAATAACTCAAGTTTTATTCATTAAATATAGGCGTTTAATAAAATAGTAGATTATAACAAAATATATATAGATTTTTACCATAAAATTTTGTCATCATTAAATATTATTTTATTTTATTTATTTTTTGATATCTTCAATATTACTAGTATTGTTTGGACGTTATAATTTATGAGTCATGAGTCAATAAAATAAATATGTTTTTTTATAAAAAATAATTGTTATCCAAATCTTATTGGGAATATAATTAATATTTCTCTTTTAAATATTAACATTTCTCTTTTATAGCAGTAACTTTTAAGTCAAATTAATTCTTTTTGAAGTTAATGCATTATCATTTTTTTAACAAGGAAGTTAATGTTACCTCAAAAAAAAAAAAAAAAGTTAGTGCATTATCAAAACATTGTGTATTTGCTGGTGGAACAATTTTTTGGCCAGACTTTACTTACTTCGCGGCCGAACCCTGGACTACTAGGGCCCCTTTCCCCTAGGAACCAGAGGGTGAAAAATCAAAAAAAAAAAAATGTATCAATATTTTGACATATCAATATTTTGATATATTTTTTTTTTAATATATAAACGAAATGATAAAACACTATTTAAAACTCTCACATACAATTGAAGTTTCAAACTCAAATTAAATGTAAGAGATGTTCATTCTAATAATATTAATATTATTAATCATTTTAACATTTTTTTTTAGTTCCGGTTATTTTAAAATATCACTTTTATGGAGACACATGAATTGGGTAGGAGAAAATTCAAGATTCAATTTCTAATAGGGGTAATTTATAATTTCAATGTAAAAAAAAATAAAATTCTAATTTAAAATCTAAAAGTCTCAGTTCAAAACAAAAACAATTCATTTTTTTTTACACAAAAAATAATTCAATTCATGACATTATCAAAAGTGGTTGGTCAATATCAATTTATATCATAACTTCTGTCAAAAAAATTTGTCATACTAATATTGTATTACTAGTATTTTTATTGGTATTAGAAGCAATTAAACTAAACGTTACTTTGATATTGGTATGTAGTTTCTACTGTTATTAACGATTATTAATCTCGGTCGCAGAACCTGTAAAGCACGAATTATCCCTTTTTAACTGAATTTTCTGCACACGCATAAGCTATAATTCAAACCCCTGACCACATGCTTAATCAGATCAGAATCTTTATAACTTGAATTAATTCATCGTCAGTACCAAACATTATCTCTAAATTTTTTTTTGTTACTATAATATTAGTACAAAATTTCCACTATTGTTAACGATGATTAATATCCGTTGTCGAAACTTATGGAGCACATAAATTGAGTTATCCTCTCACAACCAATTTTTATATACACACGAGTCATAAATTAAACCTCTAATGATATACTTAAACAAACTAAAACCCTTACCTCTTGACTAATTCAATAACTTTATCTCTAATCATATTAATATGGTGATTAAATAAAATAAAATAAAAAAGCAACATAACCTGATGCTACATTGCTACTCCACCATCTCATCAACCTTGTGTTACTACATTTATCAAAATTAATTAAAATTCTATAACAATACACACACTATACCCAATCTAACCATTTTCAACCACCCCAATTTCAGATACCATTTGAAAGCCGATTACACATTCATAACGTAATCAAAATTCATTAATTCAAAGCTCTGCTTTTACTTTTCAATTTCAATCGTTCTCTTTCCTCTCAAATATAAGTTTCAAGTCTCAATCTTTCTCATCACGCTATATAACCTCATTCACCCTACTACCAACTCTCACCAAATCATGCTCCTTCCATTTCACGATTCGTAACTTCATACGATTCAACTTTCCATTTTCTGTTAGTTTCACCTCATATATCACGTGACAAAAATTTACCATTTGTGAAAAAAACTAAATTCTAATACCCTATTATTAAGGTTTTGTGAAAGAAGAAAAAAAAAATCAAACAAACACCGTGAAAAAAATGATAAAGAGTCCTAGTTCCAGAAATTTAACAAATCCATTCAGCAAATGGGTTTTTGATATTAATTGGCGTTTCGTTGTTCTGATAATTCCTCTGTTTTCTTTTATCATATTCTTCTCTTTCCATGCACCAAATTTAAACGCTCTTTCATCTTTTTCTTCCGTTAAAAACCTTCTTTTCGACCTTCCTTTACAGAAGGTTAAGAATGGTTTATTCAGCGATAATTCTCCACCTTCAAAAGATGAATTGTTACGATCGAAAATTGCGGTGTGTTTGGTTGGTGGTGCTAGAAGGTTTGAATTAACTGGACCTTCGATAATGGATATGATTCTGAAAGAGTATCCGAATTCGGATCTTTTTTTGCATAGTCCATTGGATTCAGATTCATTCAAGTTCTCGTTGTTGAAGTCTGCGCCGAAAGTTGCCGCCGTTAAAATCTTTCACCCTCAACCGTTGCCGGAGAATGATTCGTTTGTTCATGTTCTCACGGCGGATAACTCGCCTAACGGAATCCAGGTTTCACGACTATTCCCTTTTTATCTTTTTTTTTCCTTCTCATTATTATTATTATTAATTAATTAATTAATTGATTAATTCATGAAATTATCACTTCAAGTTGTTAAAGTAATTGTTATGGCTGTATTGTTTGAGCCAAAATCAAATTGTCACGATAGTTTATAGCCACAAAAATTTTGTTATTTTTGTTGCACCCCCAAATCACTAATGCATTCAACAAATATGTTAATAAAATAAAAATTGAAGATGAGGATTTTTTTTCTAATTAAGTGACATTGATTGTGAGTTTACTCATTTTATAATTGTTAATGGGATTTAAATCTCGGAGAAGATTCATGCAAGTAAATGATCCCAATCATGCAATTGGGACATAAATACATATAAGTGATAGTTTGATTAGTAATTTGATGGTTAAAATATCCAGATTTAATGAACTTTAATTTAGACTCACGGATCATAGATTATTTAATGAACCTAAATGTGTAGATTTTTCATGTTTGGTGTACTTCCTTTGTCATCTGTCAATCCAAAAGTTTTTATTTTAGGATAGTAACGTAAAAGGGAGAAAATAATAATATGCTATTATTTCTTATACTTTTCAGCTTCCAGATTTATGTGTTTGGTTGGAAATTTGTGGTAGGTAATTAGTCGTATATTAACGAGTGGGACATAATTTGACAATTACTGATAGCAGCATTAGATAGCAAGTTATTATCATAAACACGTTTGTCTTAAATTGTGAATGTGAAATGCATAAAAAGTTAAAATCATACTTATCCCATATTTTTTTTTTGACAGAAAATCATACTTATCCATAAATTTTATTTGTTGACAAAAAATCAATTAAACGTGACGGGGTGATGTAAATGCATGTTACTCAAACCTTTGTTTAGGAATTTAACATGGTGTGTGTAATGCAAGTTACTGTAATGATTTCTTTTTCAAGCATCTTACTTTAATGTTGGAAAGTACTACTCAAATGTGAAATGACTTTGAGCTCAAACGAAAGTGTTTGTATTATAAAAAAAATGAAAATATTTGTAAAATTAATGTTTCATAATATTTTTTATAGTAATGCTTTATAAAATTATCATACATTACATAAAAATAAAATAATTTTTGAATCTGTTTGGATTTTTATTTCAATTTTTAATCAGTTCTTTTTACAACTAATTTTTTTTCAACAACGAATGTAATTTTTGGTGAATTTTTTATTGTTCAAGAAAATAAATTGGTGAATTTTTTTAACCACTTATTCTGTGTTGGTTTTAATTCATTTCTTCATAACACATTTATTTTATTTTTCTGGTTTTTCAAGTCAATGGTATGTATATATTCTTTTACTCTATTTTTTTTCTTTTATAAAGTAAATTTCTTGGTTCAACAGTGTCATAAAAGAATTTCACCTTTTTTTGATCTAAAAGGAATTTCACTTTTATAAAAGTATACTTTACCATTGCATTGCATGGCCAATAACTTCAAATCTTAATAGCATAAAAATAATCTTAAAAGAATCTCAATTACACACGCATATTGTGTTAGTAGTAGTAGTAGCATAAGATCTATACCCCAGAAACAAAGGTATAGTCCCCATGACCATGCTAAAGACTGACTTATTATGACATTGGAATGGCCTAACAAACAAACGTGTTGCTCATTTTCCTGTGGCTTAAAGACACACTATAGACCCACGAAGGATCCCTCACTAGTCACTCCCTATAAGAAGCCTTAGCCTCTAAGGCAAATGGTCCATTCTCTCTTCGAAACACTTACTCCATCAACTCTAGGGCATCATACATATAATAATATAATCACAATCACAATAATTCATTTTTCAGCAATTCTTTAAAATATCAATTTATTTTCAATTGTCAAAATCACAAACTTATACTATTTGTTACTGGAAATACACTCATAAGGTTGAGAGATCCAAGACTAAGAGGATTGAATTCATTTTAAAAGTCTTTGGCTTCTAGATTCAGTTAACCTTATTTATTTCTTCTTGTTTTAAGAGTTCAGTTGGGGTTAGGAGACCGTTTGGTTGAGTTGGCGGGTCTAACCACAATTCCCCTGTTATTGACACAAAGGCTTTGAAAGTTTAGTCAATTTTTTATTATTATATTAAAAAAAGTGATGAAACAAATGCTACTATAACTAACATCTGTCAAGAAAAATGCAACTATGAGATTAATTGAATTAAATTAAATTTTCATACATTTTGCAGGGGCTTATTCAATATTTTGACTTGGTGGAAGGATGCCTAACAATGATAAAATCACATCAAGCGCAAAACAACATAACTTACGATTGGATTATTCGAACCCGAGTAGATGGTTATTGGAACGGTCCACTCGGTCCAGAAAATTTTGTTCCGGGTCAATACTTGGTCCCACCCGGTTCATCATATGGTGGACTCAACGACCGGTTCGGTGTGGGTGACTTCAAAACATCAACAATAGCTTTATCTCGGCTCTCTCTAGTTACCAAACTAGATTCTGCTGGATTCTCAAATCTCAATTCAGAATCAGCCTTTAAAGCCCAACTCACAACTCAAAATGTTAGCTACCAAACAAAACGACTCCCTTTTTGCATTGTTTCGGACCGGAGGTACGATTTTCCACCGGCCCGATACGGTGTACCGGTTGCGGCATTGTCTAGTCCCGGTCCATTAAGTGGAACTAAATGTAGACCGTGTAGACCGGTTTGTGTGGGCGTGTGTGTGGAGAATGTGATGATGTGGGTCGAGAAAGGGTGGAGTTGGACCGATTGGGCCGATGGGTCACTTGAGCTATGTGATGCTCATTTAGCTTGGGAAAATGGGTGGGAGAAGATTTTTGATAAAGTTGCTGGAAAGAAATATGCTGATGCTAGGAAGAGAATTCACTCTTTGAAGTTTAATGATTGTGTTCATGATTTCATTCAGTTGAAAAATCTCACTGCTCATTGGAATGCACCTCCTATAGAAGAAATTTGTGGTTTGGGGTTAACTCATTCTTGAACTAAATTAATCTTCTTTTTTTTTCTTTTTTTTTAATTCACAGCTAGTTTAGCGTTACATATAAATATAGTGAACAAAATTGGCAATCATAGGAAAGGTACAATTTTTATTTGTTATTTTAAATTTTGATATACTGGTAGGCATGAATGCATGATACAGAGGAGGATGAGATAATTAACTTTTGATACTGATGATGTTATTCATGTTTTCAACTCTAACTAAAATGTTTGTGTCCAAAAACCTTATTGTTAGCATCCGATGTAGAGCCTAATCAGCCTATGGGACACTTCAACAATAAAACCAAAATTGATTTCTTACCTCATTTTAGTTTTAATGGGTCATAGCTAATGGCATTACAATATATAGCTGGTGGCATCACTATGTACTGTTAGGTGGATTTGTCACATGTAGTCATGTACTATTTGTTCCAAAAACACTTTAAATTTAAAACTCAAATGACCCACTACATATTCTCACAATTTCTCCAACACATTAGTGACTAATTTGTAGAATGTGGAAATGATTTCAATATTTCAATTTATCTTCACTCCAATTCTACAAATATGTTTTTAGAAGTTAAGAAATTAATGACCACCAAGGACAGAGCATTGCAGATCACGGTTAAAATATTTAGTCTCTTCTTTATGGATAATCTTTTATTGGTGTCAGTCAATAGTGTGACATTAATTTTAGAATGAAATTGTGATAACTAAATGGATCCACTGCACAACAAAAGATAATTTGATGAAAGAAAATTACCATACAGCTATGACAAAAACAAAACAAAAACATTCAAGATAAAATAACATTTTAATTAGTAATTATTATACTAAGTGGTATATACATATACATATATCTTGTTATCAATCACTGGATATAGGATTGGCCAGTGATATCTACATCACGATCCCCAGTTGAAGGTGGAGGATTGTGCATGGGCTTCATAGTGTCCTTATCAACAGGCCCATCAGCACTTTGTGTATCACTTGCTGGTGGTTTTGTTTGCTTTTCTTGTTGCCCTTTTTCTGTACCATACAATCCACCACCATAAGCACCATGTGTCACTGGCTCCATCCTTGATATTTGAGGTCCTTCTCCTAGTTTTTCCTCTTTAGTGCCCTGTTTTTCCATTATGACTGTTTCAATGCTTCTCTCACATTTGCCACCACTATATGAAAATGTGAACTGTATTATGTAGATTTTCATTTGGTCTTGTAAATTGGACGAGTGTCATGTTGTATTTACGTGGCAACATAACTCCACGCCACGCAACGCGTGTTCTCCTTTCATCACCTTGATTGATCCATATCCATTCACCATTCTTTAACTTCTTTTTTTATAGAGTAACACACTATGGAGATATAAAATTTCAATAGAATTGGCAAAATATAGAGAGGTAATATAAATGGATAGTTGCTCATAAATAATCAAATTACAACCACTATTACAATTCAAATCTGTTAAAACATCACACATATATGCTTGACGAATATGTGTGACAAATCTTCACCTTCTAATCATTTCTGACGAATTTGTTGAGCTAACTAAATCTCATCTGATCCAACCTTACCCTTATTAATTACATAATTTGCTTACAACCACCTTAAACTTAATATGTAATTATACTTTATTAAGTTTATGTTTAGTTTGACAATGAACATAATTATTGATTTTGATAAAATTGAGTTTAACATAATTAATTTTAACATAATTAAGTTTAACATACTTGATTTGAATTGTAAACAGTAAAATTTAGTATAAAAATTATATTTAAATTGTAGTAAAGAAAAATTGTGAAGAAGTTAACTTCTAATAAAATTAATTTGGAAGGCAAAATCAATTTTACCACTCAATCAGTAATCAATTGTATACTTTTAAAATTATTTTTTACTCCCAAAGCACTACTGTACTATAACATCTTGGGATAAATAATGTTGGGATTCAGTACAAAATCTTTTGAATGTACTTTTTTTTTTGTCTTAGCTGCATGGTAATTGAGTTTCATAAAAAATTAATAGCATTACTATTTAATAAAAAGTGAGACCTTTGGCTTGTTCAAAATAAAAATAAAAAGTGAGACATACTCCTTCATGATTTAATCAATAAAAATAAAATAGAAGAAAAAAGAGAATCCATAAAAATAGAGAATTTGATCAATAAAAAATTAGTTCATTATACATGAGAGAGTGATTATGATTTATAAGTGTTAAATGTTGTCACATAACATTCTTTTCTTTCTCGTGAAAAAAGTTCTTATTAAACACCATTTTCCTGTTAAGCTGTCAATTTCTTGCTAAAAAAAACTCTTACTAAATAACTCCAAATGAATGCATTGCTATTTGGATGAACTTATAATTGTTTGCAACAACCAGCATTTTCCTAACTAATAATGCACAGAATACTTAGTTTGTACAACCTGGATTTATGAAGGACAAAAAACTAATTGTTTGAACGAGTGCCTAGTTTGAGGATATATAAAACTGTGCAATCAATTCTTAAAACTGTTTATCCTTTGACAGTTTTGTCTTCACAAAACAACAAACGAGTCGTTGTTAGCATTGTTATACAGTGTTCAATATATGAACATGATAGTTGGCACTTGGCATTGTGTTTACTAATGGCACACATCGAAGTTTTTATTTTTCTCAATTATTCCTATTTGATAAGTGACTCAGGAGACCCTTCTTTGCCGCACATAAAAGCTCACATAACCGTGTGCTGTTTTAATTTGACTTTAGACATTTAATTTTCACAATATTTCCGGGGATCCTTGATTTTCTCATAAATCTTCTTAGAAATTATAAATCAACTGATCTTGATTTCCACATTAATATCTTCTTAGAAATTATAAACCAACGGATCTAATTTTGAGTTCCAAGTGTTCAGGATAGTTTCAAATTGCGGTGTGCGCAATTGAGCCCGTAATATTATTGATATGGTTTTTGCAATTTGCTGAAATTTTGGTATGATCTTTAATCACGTGTACAATAGTATTCTAATTGCATCAGACAAATTTAACTACATTCTTTCAAATTTTCGGACTATTATTTAACACAGCAACAACCGCAATGACCGCACATCCAATTATCCAAAGAACACAGTAATTTAAAACCACGCATTGTGTTGACAATACTGTAGTATTGATCTGTATTTTACAACTCACACACGCGTTAAATTAAACACAATGTTAGAAAAATGGAGATACACCAGAAGACCAGAATGCTATGGATTCTTAAAGATTCCACATCAGATATTACAGGAGAAACCACGCCGCTGCACGCGGTTATTATCTCAAATCTCAATCACATGTTTAATACAACTTCAATAACTACTTTTAATAGTATTAAATAAATGTTTTTTCTTGTCTACCCCCTCAAGATTTGGGGGTATATACCCTCAATCACTTAAAAAAAATTTAACCGATATAAAATTTTATAAAATACATCGTTGGATTAAAAGTTTATATCATATAGATTATTTGTGTAAAATTTCAGACAAATCTAAAATCATTTGATATGTTATTGAAACGAATCAAAATTAACAGTTTCTATGATATCTTAAACACCGTTAATCTTTGTGTGTCTCAATAACATATCAAATGATTTTAAATTTGTTTGAAATTTTACACAAATGATCTAAATGATATAAACTTTCAATCCAACAGTGTATTTTATAAAAAATTATATCGATTAAAACTTTTTATAGTGGTTGAGGGTATATACCCCCAAATCTTATGGGGGTACACAAGTTGTCACCTTAAATAAATCACACATTATTTCAGACAAAAAGTTTAGACAGTTAGAGCAAAAAGCTGGCGTCTATGTCCTTACTCGTTCGTGTGCATGTATAAACTATATAAATACCATTAATAAAATCACTTCATCCTAACTCAAATCTCATTAAAATTTCTCCAGCTCTTTTTCTCTCTCAACAATCCTTCATCACCACCACTTAGAACTTAGAACAAAGAAAAAAATCAAATTAAAAAATGGTAGGTGTTTTTCGGCGTTCAGTTTCATTTCCAAACAAAAATCCTAACCGTCCATCACAAAAACCACCAATATCACACCACATAAGATCCATAAGTCTTCCCTGCAGATCTCACCCGTTAATTTCCCAGATCAAAGACGAAATCAACGGTCTTAATTCCTGGGTTAATTCCACTTCAAAAACAAATCCACTAACATCCAAAAACCTTTCCAACGGTTTAACCCTTCTCAAACAAACACATGAAACTTTTCAAGACATTCTCCAACTTCCTCAAACACAAGAATCACTTCGTTACCACCAAATTTGGGTCGAGAAGCTTCTAGAATATTCTCTCCGCTTTGTTGACGCTTACGGAATGTTCCAAACATCGATTTTATCTCTTAAAGAAGAACATTCCTCAGTTCAAATTGCAATAAGAAAACGTGATGAATCAAAATTGGTTATATATTTGAAAGCTAAGAAAAAACTGAGTAAGGAAATAGAGAAGCTAGTTTCTGGAATTCGACGTGTGAATCTCAGTGTTACACAACAACAACAACAACAATTGCAAGTTCCTGTATATTCATCTTCTTCAACGATGCTATCAATTGCAGATAGTGTTGAATTAGGACGTGTGATTGAAGATGTGATGAGTTTAACGGTTTCTGTATCGGTTACTCTTTTCAACGGGGTAGCAATGTCGTTTGCTTCGAGGAAATTTTCTTGGGTGAAAATGGTTAGAAAAAGTGGGAGCTACAAAAAGGAGTGTGGAGGGATTGAAGAAATTCAGAAACAGTTGAATGAAGTGGAAAATATTGGGAGTTTGAAAAAGAAAGGAGACGAAGATGTGAGATCGGTTATGAAGAGAATGCGCGATTTAGAAGAATGTATTTGCGGTATTGAAAGTGTTAGTGAGAAAGTTTTCAGAGCTTTGATTAATTCACGCGTTCTACTTCTCAATACTCTTACCATGTCGCAGTAGATAGTTTTTTTTTTTCTTTCTTTTTCTGCTAATTAAATTTATAGAACAATATTCTTTTAATGTTTTTTTTTTTTTTTTACTTATGATTATCATACATGGCAAAACTCAGATACTTTGTTAGAAGTTAGAACTTTTGTTCCTATCAATGCTCTGTTTTTATTCTATCAGTACCTTCTTAACAAAGTCTCTACTCTATAAGTACTTAACGATTAACATTAACAATAATGTTAACTTAACGATTAACATTAACGCTCTAGTTTAAATATTGTTGAAGTGATTTGATTTTCCCCTGAATTCGTGACAAAATTTGTTAAGCTGGAAAGGATCACAATTAGCATAAATATTGCATGAGCATTAGTATACTCTAATTTAATCAAATCCACAATTAGCATTAGTAGCAGCTTCATGGCCTCCTTTTTACTTTTTTATGCCCAAGATAGCTCAGTCTAAAGCTAAATAGGAAACTAGTTTTAGAGGTATCAATTTATATTTAAGAGATTGGTCTCATTTTATGGATGCTCTATAAGAACCGATCATAGATTAAACTCATTAAATATGCTTAAGAGACTCAATTATTTACTGACATTGTACACAATGTTGGTATATATGGTCTCATTTTCTTCTCATCAAGATATTGCACTCATTGCTCTAATTTGTGTACATATGAAAATTTCATTGAGACGTTTTTTTGTTACATTGAAAAGTTAAATTGTATTTATATGTCTCTCAATTCTTACCATTTAAGTTATCCTACATAGATATGAATCCGACGTGGATATGAATGTTTATCACAACATATCTCATGTCATGTTATATGAAACACTATGTATAATGATCCACTCACTATTTAGGAAAAGGAAAATCAATATTGGAAGAAATGTAAATGATAGAGCAAAATTTGGGTTTGCATGATTGTGGGAGGGGCAATTATTAAAGCACATGCCATGTTGGTGTTTTTAAATTGAAAGAGGACATGAATCGTGAATGACAACTAATTACAGTTTCATTTGCCTATACCTAATTAATCAGCTAACCGCTTAAGGATTATCGAGAGTTTAGCATGTTAGGCCTAGCATTACAACTGATAAATAATTAGTGCACACTAGCTGCACATGTTTTTCTTATGCCAATATGAAAATAATTAGAGCAATGGTTTGTTAAGCATGAGTAATAATGTTAAGACTTTTCAAACCTGTTTAACTTATAATGCAAAAACATCCTAAATAGGATTACTTTCTTTAATCAATTAGCACTTAAGCTAAATAGTCATCTGTATTAGGGTGTCACAGATTATTTTTTTAAACTTAGTCTTATTTTATTTTGAATAATCTTGTTTTGTTTGATAAGACATAAGCACATGAATTTACTCGCTCGAACCCGTGTCAAGTGAGTCATTTGTAAAAGAATAACCACATCAACTAAGTTGAGTCGAACTTATTTTATCTGCTTTAGTATTCTATTTTTGAATAATCTTTTACTTTTATTCTTTGTTCGCATATTAAGTCCATAATATTACATTACATTTTTTACGTATTTGTTTTAGACTCTATGTGAGTTTTTATGATTTTGTCTTATATAATATTAAAAATCACTGGTAAGATGAAGGAAAATGTAAGTGTTTTATATAAACTACCATTAATTTTAATTTTTAAACGTGAGACTATTATATGTTTATTAAAACGGTAGTCCCCGATCAAGGTTAAGGAACAAAAGGGAATGTAGCTTAAGCCTCTCATTCTAATGCCAATGTTTTGATCTCAAATCCACGACACTGCATTCTTGAAATATTGTTAATTTTGGACCTTGTGTGTCCATTACAATTTGTCTTTTATAAAAAAACATCTAGGTAAATAGAGAACTATTGTATATAGACTATTTTTAAACTCGATTTCAACATCGAAATCTCAACTATGTCTTTTTGAATGGCTTAAACATTATTTTGGTCCTTATATATACACCAAATTTTGGTTTTAATCACTATATGTGATTTTATTCTAAAAAAGTTCCCGTATCGACCAAACTTTTTTGTCATTGGTCCATGCTGTCCAATTTCGTTTAAGTGACAAAAGTTTTGCCACTTAGTCATAATGACGTGGCTTAGATAGATTGACTTACTAGATTAATGAATGATAGAGAGACTAAACCAAAAAATGATGCATTACCACGGACTAAATTCAAAATTTAGAAACTTGAGAGAATTATAAAATTTAAATCCCCAATTCAATTTCATTCTCTCATTTTACTCCTTTAACCGAAAATTTCTTTCTTTCTTCTAACATATCTGTTTTCGTCTTTTGTTTAAGAATGAACTCTTCGTCTTCTTTTAAAAGTGGGGTTGCATCTTTAGTTGTGTTGCATCTTGCTGAGAACAATTTCATTGGTGAGTTACCACCACAAATTTGCAAAAGTGGTAAACTTGTTAATTTTAGTGCAGCTTATAACAGTTTCACTGATCCAATTCCAATAAGTCTTAGAAACTGTCCTTCTTTGCATAGAGTTAGAATTGAATACAATCAGTTAAGTGGTTATGGATGCAGATCATGATTTCGGAGTTTATCCAAATCTTACTTATATGGATTTCAGCTATAATAACATGGAAGGTAAACTATCTTCTAAATGGGGATCATTTAAAAACTTGCAATTACTCAACATTGCTGGTAATTCGACTAGGGGAACAATTCCTAATGAGATTTTTCATTTGGATCAATTACAAGAGCTTGATCTATCTTTTGACCAATTATCAGGAACTATTCCATCACAAATTGGAAATTCTTCAAATTTGTACAGTTTAAATTTGAATGGAAATATTCTTTCTGGTAAGATACTTATTAAAATCGGAAAGCTTTCAGATTTGCAAACTTTAGACCTTTCAATGAACGTGTTGTTCGGAGATATTCCATCTCAGATAGGAGATAACTCCAATTTGTTGTATTTGAATCTGAGTAATAATCACTTAAATGCCACAATTCCTTTCCAAATTGGTAACCTTGGTTCCTTACAAGACTATTTGGATTTGACTTACAATATATTCAATTTCAGGAGCAATTCCTGCTAATATTGGTAAGCTTTCGAGTTTGATTAGTTTAAATATCTCAAGCAATAATTTATCAGGTAAAATTCCTGGTCAAATTAGTGAAATGTTGAGTTTGTCAGATCTTCAAATTCACTTGATTTGAGCAATAACAAATTTGTAAGAAGAGAGAAAGAAATTTTCGATTAAGGGGTGAAATGAGAGAATGAAATTGAATTGGGGATAAGTGTTATAATTTTCTTAATGTTTCTAATTTTTGAATTTAGTCCCTAATAATGCATCATTTTTTTTGTTTTGGTCCCTCTATCTTTTTTTAATCCAGTCAACCAATCTATCTAAGCCACGTCATAGGTGACAAAATATTTGCCTCTTGGATGAAATTGGACGGTAGGGATCAATAACAAAAAAGTTTGGTCGATATGAAAACTATTTTGGAATAAAATCACATATAAAAATTAAAACCAAAATTGAATGTACATACAAAAATTAAAAGGATGTTTAAGTCTTTATTTTCACATCAATGATGCAACAAGAATGTCACATTATATTTTCCTTTAACAAACTCCAGAACGAACCCTTCATTATTGGGGCCGTTGCTTGCCGGTAGTGAGAAATAATGAAGAACCTTTCCAAATGAAGGAATTAGGTGAGCTAGACCCACGTAATACTCCAATCATAGGTCTTTCTTCGTCTGGCTTGTCAACTTGTGTGATGGTCCACAGACCACAGCTACACAAACCATCCTGGCCCCTGTTTTATGTTAGTTAGTGTAACTGTCCTATAAATAAATAAATGAATACTAAAGTCTACTTTGGGCATGATTTAGTTAAGAAACATTCTAAAGTGAGTATTTAATAATTAATAGTATTACTATTTTTATATGGACAAGTAATTTATATTTTAGAATAATGAATGGTATTTTTTTTCATTAAAAGCTTCTTATTGTTGTTTCCTGTATTACAATTTTTTTAATCATTTGAAATTTTGAGTTCTTCGCAAAACATGTTTTGCTTTGACATTTTGAGTTGAAAGAGTATGATAAAAGAAGAGTTGATGATAGATAAAAAAATAAGTTGAAAGAGCATAATTGATTTTGTATGCTTTAAAAGTCATACTTGTAATATGGTAGTCCTAAAAAACAAGAAGAAGAGTTAATTATAATTTTGCTTTTTCAAATTTTGACCGTTTAATTTTTCCAATAAACAATCTAAAATAGTCATTATTGTTAAAATTGTGTAAAAAGTAAATCATAATACCATTATCATGCGTCTAAACAAAGTAGAGTGTCCAAGTACATTGAGAGATGCCGGATATAGCGAACAACAATGCTATATGGTACGACTGTACGAGAGAGCATGTGCAAGGCAAGTGCACGACAGGATGAAACCTCACTCAATTAATTTATTAACAATTTTTAATCAAATAAAAATTAAGATCAAAATTGGAAAACTATCAAACACACTCGGTCGTACAATTGTAACAAAGGGCTGTCGTACAATTAAGCATTTTTCTATAGCGAATTCTTCATCCAGAGAATTTTACGAACATACAAAGAAAAGTAATGCTATAACTTTTTCTCTCGTTTTATAGTTATCTCTCCTCTAATTCCTTCATTAAATGTTTTTTGGATAAGCTCTCCCTTTTCTTTAACATTGAGAAGCATTGATCTATTTGTACCTTGTTACTGTCAAATCTCAAATATTTGTTTATTTCCGTTCTAAACATTGACATAGTTGACTAATGTGCATTATTTACATAATCTATTTTAATCATCTTTTTCCTAATATGTAAATGCAAATATTAACATATAAGATGCTGTTTAATTTGTCTCGATGAGTGTTTTTAAAATATACAATATTTTTAATTTTTAAAAATATATAATTAAAAATGTTAACGATCAAAATTGTACATTGACAAACATAAACTGATCAATTGTGTCAAGTATTTTGGGACGGGCCTATCAAAAAAAAAAGTATTTTGGGACGGAAGGAGCATTTTTTAACTAACTGTGAGAGTTGCTTCTTGTTTCTTCTGGGTCGGTGTTGGTTCAATGTGTAGTGTGCAAAAACAAGTTTTGATTTGAGATATATAGAAAAATAAACTTTGTCATATTTAGTAGGAGAGTGTCAGATGACCGATTATCCTAAAAGCTTAAGCTTAAAAGTTTTGATAATGCATAGGTCCACTTTTTTTTTTAATTAGAAAGTGAGGGGAGCGGGAATCGAACTCTGGATCACTTAGTCATAGAGGCTCTGATACCATGTCAGATAACCGATTATCCCAAAAGTTTAAGCTGTTAAGAAATGTCACATCAATAATTTCATATTATTTCTAACCGAGAGAAAAGGCAAATAGTGTAGTAGTAAAATGAATAAAGCCGTTCATGAAATTTTCGTGAGAAATTTATTCGTTGTATATAGCACAGCTCAAATACATTTTATCGAAAAAGAAAAGAAAAAAAAAAAGTGTCCAAATTATGCTTTGGCCTTTTTTCCTAACAAAAACAACAGCCCACCAAAGGGCAACAACATTCATGCGTCTAAAAAATTAGAGTGTCCAAATTCTCTGCCTTTTTATCATGGGTAGGTATGCGTCAAAGCTAGCTATCAATATAGACATAGTCACATACTTTTGTCATGTTTTTGTAGGGAGGGGGTGCTTGGTATTCTAGGTTCTCTACATTGATGGCATAGCTCTTCGTCTATATGCTTATGTGGAATCAAGAAGTTGGAAGACTTTTCGTAAATTAGGATATTGCGGTATAACAAGAACGTTTTCTATTAGATGGTCCTTAAGCTTGTACTATATCATAAAAGAACATGGTCCTTAGAAAAAAATGGAACTAGATAATAAAGATAATGCATACACATGTAAAAGACAACTATGTGAGTTGGAACTCCACCGAAACCCTTCTTTTGATGCAAAAGGCATACCAAGTTTTTCATGAGGGGTAAAATAAGTGCATTTGAAACTTTTCTGAGTATAATGTCTTTTTTTCATTTCATCCGCCCATCATAATCACCTTCATCATATTGCCTCCGTACCAACCCTTAAAAATTCATTATGCCTCATTATAAATCACTTTGAACTTAATAATAATTGAAATGATAACATTTGGATTCTTTCATTCATCTTTCTCATGATCGATCAAAAAGCTAGGATGTTATTACTACTCCTGGCTAGTATGTTCCTTCACATTTGGCGGGTAATCATTAGCATTAATGCTTAAGTTGAAAATTGCACACACTTAACGGTACTACTACTACTACTACTCTGTTTAACAGCATGTGCAATCAATTGTTACCAAGATTTTCCTAATGTCAATGAATGGATGGACATCAAAATACCATTGTGACGACATGAACATGGAGTCATGGACCGTGAACATATACAGCTAAATTTTGATTAATTTATTTTTTGACAATAAATTTTGATGGAATTGGTGAAAATTGGTTTCTAGATCATCATATTTTAGAATAAATTTTAATGTGCACAACTTGTGCAAGTGATCCATGGTGGATCATGGATCAATTGTTGTTATCATTATAACAAATATGAATTTTATAAAATCGATAGTTGGATTGTAAATTTATACACATCAAATTTTAAAGAAATTGAAAATCATTTGATATGTTATTGAGACTTATTTGATATGTTATTGATATATTATCGATCTATATAATATAAATTTTCAATTAAACAGTGAATTTTGTAAAATTCGTATTCGTTATAATTATAACATCAAAGTGACCTATTATACATCACATATGTTAGTATTGCTCAAAATTTCCTCAAACAAATAAGTATTGCTCAAAATATTGTGTAAGTTTAACTCAATTACTAGTAATAGTTATATTTGGGACATTATTAAAAGGGTCATTAAGATTGAATTTTTTTTTGAATTTTATATATATTTAGAAAATGTATATAAATAAAAATAAGAGAGGATAATACTTTAATTCAATCTTTATATATTATAAAGTTTTGATAGTTATGTTATAAGAACAGATAAAAAATAGTAAAAGTTTATATATTTATCAAAAAGAAAAATACATACATACGATTTAAGTAAAAAAATTATATATTTTTCTCTAAGTTTTTTCTTTGTTTTTTCATTGAAAATCGTACACGTATGTGCATATTTTTTCTTCTCCTTTTTATTTAAATAAATAATATATTTTTTTATGATTTCGTTATCTTAGTTACTTTAATTTATCACATTATTTATTAACACGAGTATGCTATTTTATACTATTAACTTAAATAATGTGAATTTATTTACAAAAATATAATGTAGTGTCCAACCAATTGAGCTAAACTTATAAGATTAAATTTATACTTATATCAGTTTGTCAAAAAATTTATACTCATATATAATATAATTCATCAAAATTTAATGAATGATTATTCTTTTATATTTTATTTCGGGAGGAAAACAAAAATAGTGGCACTTATTGTTTGTTGTCCTTGTCCCTATGTCCTTTATATATTATCTGTTGGCAACAAATGGAAATATTCTAGTAGTAAATTTGTATAGAGATAACGGCGAGCAGTGTATTTAAAGCATGCAATAAATGTTAACATGAGTAGCAACTTTGCATAAAAACTTCAAAAAAATCAAGAAAGAGACGTTGGCACACTACCCGCCACTTTATTACTTGTCACAGTTACACTTTCACTTGCACACTGTGCCGTCCACTCCCCCAGTCATTAGCATTAGCATAATAATAATAATAACGCCATAATTGACCAATAAACACATTTCATACTTCAACCTTCCCAATGAAATTTCCTATTTCCAAATCCTTAAATTGATTACTATTTGAAACTGTTATCTTAACCCTCATTTTCCCATCCAATCACCACAGCAATGGGTTGCAACGCCTCCAAACTTGACCGGCTTCCGGCGGTCTCATTGTGCCGTGACCGTTGCAAATTCATCGACGAATCACTCCGTCAAAGCTACGCCATCGCTGATTCACACGTGGCTCACATGGATTCCCTAAGAACACTTGGTCCTGCTCTTGTTTATTTCTTCCAACAATTTGAACATTCCGGCGAAACCAATCCTTCAATCAATGAAATCAAATCCTCAATCTTGAAATCATCACCTCCACCATGTTCTCAATCTTCTTCTTCTGGTTCTGATTCAGATGCACGAGTCCTACATTCTGATTCAGAACCAGAGGATTCAGAAAAAGAATCTCAATTATTCACTCATAGTTATAGACGTTACGATTATCTCCACCATGACACTGTAATATCTTCAGTTCCTGATAATGTGACTTTCATGACCTACGTGAAACCTGTTTATGATTCATATTCTCCGACGCCTCCGTCTAATACTGCCGGAGTTTTTTCCGGTTTAAAGCCGCCGTCTCCGCCTCCTCCGAGTACCTCTGCTTGGGATTTCTTGAACTTCTTTGAACCATATGAGAAATATCACGTGCCGTACTGTGACGGTGGGGACGGTAACGCTGACACAAATGTAACGGTTGAGAATGAAAAGAGAAAGGTTAACAGTCACGTGATTCGTGAAAATGGACCGTTTAAATCTAACGGAGGTGGAGTTAACGTTAGTGAGGTAGAAAACGGAGAAGGGAAAAATAATGAAGCTGATTTGAAAAAAGAGAGTTCAGTTTTGGAGAAAAAGTTACCGGAGTTAGAAGAATCTGTTAAAGGTTTTTCTGAAGCAGTAAAAGAAATTCAGATTCTATTTGAGAGAGCATCAGATTCGGGGAATGTGATTTTGGATATGCTAGATGTTGGGAAACTCCTTTACCATTCAAAAATTGAACTCAATCCAGGTAAGCACCGATTCAAACCCGAGTAAACACGTTTAATCTAACGAAATTGGCATTTTTTATTTGAGTTAGTACTTACAAACCTACGGGTGTAACATTTGTTGTCAAACTAACTGGTGTCGACAGATTCTGACTCATAATTTAATTAGTTACTGTTCGGTGTTTTTCAAATTTTGGAATATTTTTATTCTATATGCGATTAATTGATCAAAATGATTAACTGAATAGAGGTTTTTCGGACCAGTTTCGTGCAAGATTATGCATGTGTTTACTCCGTTGAATCCCTTCACGGTTAAATGTGTGGATTCCCCATTGCTCGGACGGAGAACAGGATATGAGTGCGAAGGAGTTTACATGGAGAAGGGGCTGAGTTCTGGGAATCTATGCTCCACTTTGAGTAAGTTATGTATGTGGGAGAAGAAGCTATATCATGAAGTGAAGGTATAAATTTTTGAATTGTTTTTTTCTTTTTACTTGGTATACACAAGCTTCAGCTGAACAATTTTGTTAGTAGTGTGCAAGTATACAACATAGCTTGGGGAGAGCACCACTTGCACCTAAATGGAGAGCATCACATCTAGCAACCTACGTTTACTGCATTTAGTTTGTCATGGTTTGAGCGGTTTAAAGCATTTGAATTATGATTCCAAGTTCTCTTGGATGTCCAATTTGATTTTAAAAAGTTAATTTCAATTAAATTTGACTAGGATCATGCTTCTTTTACGGAATTGATAATTTTCATAATTTGTATCCTTTTTGTTTATGTGTTGCTAGTTTGTTTTGGAAAATTTAGCATAAAAAATATATATGCCTTTTATTGGTTGAAGAGTGAAGACTATATATCATATATGCCTTTTAATGTACCTCTTTTTTTCTTAGGCTGAGGAAAAGTTACGCATGCTTCATCAGAAGAAATGTAAGCAGTTAAAATGTATGAATAAAACGGACGCTGATGCACAAAAAATTGATTCTGTTAAAGCTTTCATCAGCATTTTAGTTACGAAAATGAAAATGTCTATCCAAGTAGTTGACAAGATATCTAATACTATTAGTAAGTTGACGGAAGATGAGCTATGGCCGCAGATTAACAGGTTTATTCTCATGTAAGTCATAACTAAAGTAAATTTCTTCTGAATTAATCTGTATGGAAATTTTGAACCTCTATAGTTAGTTGGTACTCGGTAGGTATAGTCATGATCTTAAATGCTTTGCTATTATTCACCACATTTTATGAAATGATTGATAAATGACTATTGAAGTTGAGTTTAGTAGAAATGGCTAGTCTCTTACAACATCAGATCACTAACCAATATTTAAATTTTGGTCGGAAGAAGTGTCTATATTAAGCATCCGATTGTACCGCAGTGCAAAACAAAAAAAAATGATTGAAAAATGGACAACTAACGAGTGACTATTCTTTATATCATTTATTTATTTAGTTTCTTTTGAAGGTTGCATTGAACATTAATGCATCTATATTTTCATTCTTAAATCTAACAGACTGTTCTATTCTCTTGGTTTTTATTCTTTTTACCTGTCAACTTGCTGGTGAAAGGTTTCTCCGAATGTGGAAAGATATGCAAGAATGTTACAAACGCCAGTACCAGGAAATTGTTGAAAATGAAAGCAAAGCTTTAGGTGCCTCTTTATTCAACAGAAAGCCTTGCAATGCTAATATTGATGCAGTAATAAAACTCAAATCTGAGTTACAGAAATGGAATTTAAGCTTCTTAGATTGGATTCAAGCCCAAAAATCCCAAGTGAAAGCCCTAAATGATTGGATAGTAAGATGTCTAATGTATGAACCTGAAGAAATACCTGATAATTCAACTCCCTTTGGTGCACCACCAGTGTTTGTGATCATCAACAAATGGTCAAGGGCAGTGGATAATATCTCAGAAATGAATGTTATTGAAGCTGTAAATGGATTTATACTTAGACTAAATGAAATATTGGAAAAGCATATTTTAGAGCTTCCGAAGAATTCAACATTGGACAAGGAATTAGAGAAAAGAGTAAAAATTTTGGAGAGACAGGAGCAGAAGATGCACAAAATGGCGAAGGCTCGAGAGAGAAAGATGGTTCCAATTGCAAAAAAACTGAGAGAAGGGGATGCTGTGCATAATAATGATGATAAAGTTGATTCTATTAGCCTAAAATCAGATTTGAAACAGATATTTTTTGCCATGGAGAAGTTCAGTGCCAGTACTGCTGGTTTATATGAAGAACTTTCCCAACAAATTAAGCAAGATGATCATGTTTTAGAAGAATCCAACAAAAATATGTAGTTTTACAGTGATCTCAATATTATTATTTTTTGGAAATAAAATATAATGTGAAGCATTTTTTATGTTATGATTATGATAAATTGTAGAGAACTGTTTCTAGATGAGCCGCACTGCCTATTTATCCTGCATGATAGTAATTGATACTTAACACACACAATAGAGTGTCTTTAGAGATGTGAATGATTTGTGGGCCTAATGCGCACTAATGCATGTATGTAAAGCAAACAAAAAAAGAGAAAGTGATGATGAAGTGAGAAAGCAACACTTCATTTTGTTTGGAGAAAAGTTATCGTTCAACTATTTACAAGATATAATTATTACTAAAAGTTTAAGGGTGTGTTCGATCCGCTAAAAAACAAGGAATTGGACAGAATAATTTATGTTGTACTGTGTTTGATTTGAAAATTGTCACTGAGATTGAACAAATTGGGGGTCAAGGAAAGGGACTGGATAAAATCAGATATTCTTGTTCCCCACTGAATAATGGTCTATGGAACAACTTTTTATCCTCAGCACAACTTTTCTAAATCAACAAAATAACATTTTCTTCATTAAACATCATACCAAACTAATAGTTATGAGTTATATAAGCAACACTATCTAGCCATGTGATTTAAGATAACAATTCAACAATAGTATTACATTTTCTCCATGTGAAATACATTTTCACCAAAAACCAACATGAAAAGTATGAAACATACACATGTACATAACTCATAACAAAACCAATACATGAAAAGTATGAAACATACACATGCATCATAACCCAAAACCTATAATTAGATACATGAAAAGTATGTTCATGTATCATATAAAGATGTAGAACAACAACAACAAAAACAATTTTCAACTCAAATCTGAGATTGAATACAACAAAAAGATATTCAATTAAGGAGGAATATTGAGAATAATACCCAAATATCTTTTGAAGATTTTAGATTAAAATATACTTTATATTTATATTTAATATAAATTTAAATTAGATCTAAGATTTATATTTTTGTAGCTCTATATATAGAGCTTTATACCATGAATAATAATGAGAGAAAGAAAATAAGAACAATGAATAATATATTTGTTATATTCTCCGATCACCATAGCTTCTCCATATAAAAATATATCACGCCAAATTCCGCAATACAAAACACAAACCACATCAATGGTATATACCAAAACATACCAATCATAATCATGGAGAACCGGATCTTGTTCCTCCGATGGAAGCGGTTGGAATTGGTGGCGCTGATGATGAACTAGTTGTTACTCCGGTGCTGCTTGACGGTCCGGTGGAAGAAGCGCAAGCAAATCAAGTGACAGTCGTTGGAGTCACCGATGAGAATAATCATGGAGAACCGGATCTTGTTCATCTAGTGAAAGGGGTTGGAATTGGTGGCGCCGATGATGAATCAGCTGTTATTCCAGTGCTGCTTGACGGTCCGGTGGAAGAAGCGCAAGCGAATCATGTGGCAGTAGTTGGAGTCGCCGATGAGAATAATCACGGAGAGCCAGATCTTGTTCCTCCCGTGGAAGCGGTTGGAATCGGTGGCGCCGTTGATGAATCGGCTGTTATTCCGGTGCAAGCAGCACCAGGTGACGGTCAGCTCAAAATCCGACAGTTCAAAGTCCACCGATACAAAATCCGACAGAAAATGTTGCCGCTGTCCATGCACATGTGCACATTACCGGTTTCCACCATTGCCTCTGCCTCCACTCCCTTCGCGGCAGACAGAGGTGTGGTCATATAAGATCTGATTCTACATGATTATTTTCATGTGATTTTATAAAATACTTCGTTAGATTGAAAATTTATATCATATAAATTATTTGTGTAAAATTTTAAACAAATCTAAGATCATTTGATATGTTAATAAAACATATAAAAATTAACGGCGTTTAAAAAAATATCACAATCCCTTTGTTTTTGCACATAATTTTGGGTGCGTTTGTTTGAGATTTTTTTCATTTTTGATGTGTTTGTTTCAGATTTTTATAAAAATCATTTTGTTAAAAAAATCATTTTTGAGTCCAAAATGAAAAGCTATTTTCAAGTGATTCTCTCAAAATCTATTTTTTCAAAAACAAGGACCTTGTGTTTGTTCTCAAAAATGATTTTTATAATTGTAAACAAACACAAAACAACTTTAGATTTTTTTCAAAATCTCTACAAAATAAATCTATTTTTTTTAAATAGATTTTTTTAAAAAAATCTATTTTATTTTAATCTCAAACAAACACACCCTTTAGTCTCTACTAAAACTAAATTTATTTAGTTATAATTAAGTTGTTGAGTGTTTGAATTATTTTCTCAAGTGTTTAGATTAGAGAGCTTAAAAAGACCCGTCTGAGATAATATATTACTAGATAAGGTCTTCATAGATAATATACTAGATAAGGTTTTCGTAGTTTCAAAAATCTTTGAACTATTATCTACTATAGACTCACTCTCTAAGCAGGAAATTTAGGGGCTGTTTGGTCCAAACAGGGAGAGGAAATGTTGAGGATTTAATGGAGATAAGATTAAACAACTACAATTTTAATTTTTAAAAGAAAATTTTAGTATGCGTTTATTGATGTTGGACCAAGGTTTCACCAACCGTCTATACACGGAAATTTTTAGTCCTAGGGATGTTTGAAACAGTTTAGGTTTTTAATTTTTAAAATTTGTTTTAGAAAATTATTTTTAAAAAGAGAAAAACAAAACTCTTAAAACTTATTTTATTACCTTTTTAATTTTAACAACTGATATATAAAAAACAATTTTTGTAAACACTTTTGTAAAATTTTGATTACCAGTCAAATTTTTTAATTTTTATAAACTAAAAATCTGTTTATGAGAAGTGATTCAAGTAGGCCTTAAATATTTTTTTTGATCAACCAGATGCTGCTTTCAGTGATCCAATACTGCTATGAAAGCTCAAAGGGTCTTTCCAAATTAAACATGAATAAGGATACACTTGATATGTAGATTAATTGAGGATGAAGAACCTTTTGCAGTTTTAGCATAGTTGATTTCATTTAAAGATGAAACATAATGGGCGGAAGAATCTTTCTTTTTTCATAAACTTATGTGCAAATGTTTACCTTAATTTGATAAATATTTAATTGATTCTTACAGTGTACATTGTTTCAGTGTATCTTATAGTACAAACATGATTCTGTGTCATACGCGTAACATTATTATGAAACATACAATTCTGCTTTTCCATCAATAAATAGACTCATGAACTCTTCACCATCAACTGTTTCTTTCTCTATGAGAAGTTGAGCAAGCTTGTGAAGAATATCAATGTGAGTGTTGATAATTTCTGTAGCCCTGACATATGCTTTATCTACCAGTTCCCTAACTTCCTTATCCACTATATCAGCAGTTGCCATGGAATAATCTTTTTGTGATGACATCTGCAATCACAATTTTTTAAATGAGGAATTTATTTTGGGAGGTTCAACTTACTGAGTGAAATAAACAAAAGCCTGGTTACTAAGATTATGAGGTGATTTAAGATGTATACAGAAAATTTAAGCCGCACTTGATGTTAAATATCATCATATTATAGAAAAAGGAAATTAAAAGAACGAGGATCCATTCGTCGTCAACTTATGTTGGTTCAGGGTTTACCTGTTGTCCCAAGAATGGATTTCCACCACCCCCGCCGATGGCAACTTGTCCAATTTTTTTGCTGAACCCAAATCTCTCAACCATCTGCCTCGCCACTCGTGAAACTTGCATGAAGTCATTTGATGCTCCAGTGGTGACATTTTCCTGGCCAAAAATAACCTCTTCGGCGACCCTGTTATGTCGTATACATAAAGATAAGAGTTTGTTAAATTGAACAAAGTCTTGTTCAGTCATTTTAGTCCTCTTCGGCCTCAAATTTAGAAAATAGCAATTTAGTCTCTTAAATTGAACGAAGTCGGTCATTTTAGTCCTTTTCTAAATCCAGCATCATAATTTTAAGAGTTTGCTTGATAGTCAGGATAGGATATGGACAAGATAAGCGATTTAATTTACTTTTAATTATGATGTAGGAATAAATTGCAAGTTGCAAAAATAGAAATCTAAATTCAAATAAGGTAATGTATTTTGTGTATTGCATGGTACACTAACCTTCCTCCAAGAGCAACTGCCATTTGATTTTCCAAGTAGCTTCTACTGTACAATCCAGATTCAAGTCTCTCTTCACTGGGAGCAAAAAAGGTGAGACCACCAGCTTGGCCACGAGGTATAATGGATATCTTGGCTACAGGGTCATATTCAGGCATCAAAGCACCTACTAAAGCATGGCCAGCCTCTGAAAATCAACAACAAAGAAACATGGTGATTAAGGATCCAAAAATGAAAAAACACCTGCTAAGTTTGGGGTATTAGATATAGAAAGAAAATAAAATAAATACCATGATAGGCAACTAATTTTTTCTTCTCATCTGAGACAACGGCGTTTTTCTTTTCTGGTCCAGCAATTATCCTTTCAAGCGCATCCGCTATCTCATCTTTACTTATTTCCTTGAGGTCACGCCTGGCTGCAAGAATAGCTGCTTCATTCATCAGATTCTGTAGATCAGCCCCTGTGAACCCTGGGGTTCTCCTAGCAATTTTATCAAAGTCAACATCCTTTGCAAGAGCTTTTCCTCTAGAATGCACCTGACAGAGAAGAAGAAACAGAATAATTTAGCACATAATAAAACATAACATAATCAATTCAAACACCTCTAAACAAACCTGGATGCAATCAAGGTTATAATTACCACAATGTTTCAAAAACTTGACAAAAAGGAACATTCAGAAATTTTGAATTCCACCTACCCAATGCAATTTTCAATTTTGGAAAAGGAACATTGATAAATAGACTCAAATTTCATTAACTTGTAATCTACGGGAGTACCTATAAGATCATGTTTGGATATACAAGTTAATTAAGCGCTTATACAATAATTGCTTATCCTATAAGTGCTTATGTGTAAGCAATTTCTATAACAAGAAATAAAATAAAGTCAAAACGTTTTCATATGAGTTATAAGTTGCTTTCATAAGATATCTTGGAGAGCTAATGGAAAGAAGTTGAATACAGCTTTTAAACATGTCGTAAGTTGTTTTTGTTTAGCTCTCCTGAAGTCTCGCAAGTGCTTATGCCAATAGACAAGCTCAAATACGTAAATACAAACAGACCCTTATTGTGGGCACACATTCCTCGACTTTAATCTATGAAAACTAAAACTACTAGCTGCCAATAAAATAAACATCGAGGCGTGCGAACATATATATGCAACCACATTTGAGGCCTCATCTACAACATTCAAATGTGATCCTATGATGGCGTTGGCAACAAAACAAGACACACACTATAATCATTATATGCTTTTTGCTTAGAAAAAATCAATAAAAATAAAGTGATTATGAGATAGTTAAGAGATTCGGGCTCATTCACCTGAAGGATTCTAACTCTACCGGAAACATCGGGTCTATCAACAGTAACTTGCCTATCAAACCTTCCAGGTCTAAGCAATGCAGAATCAAGAACATCAGGTCTATTGGTAGCAGCCAAAACAATAACACCCGAATTACCGGAAAATCCATCCATCTCAGTCAAAAGCTGATTAATAGTCTGTTCCCTCTCATCATTCCCACCACCAAGACCTGCACCTCTCTGTCTCCCAACTGCATCAATTTCATCAATAAATACAATGCACGGTGCCTTCGACTTTGCCTTCTCAAACAAATCCCTAACCCTAGAAGCACCAACACCAACAAACAATTCAACAAACTCAGAAGCAGCACACGAAAAGAACGGTACACCAGCTTCACCGGCCACCGCCCTAGCCAATAATGTTTTTCCGGTTCCCGGTGGCCCTACCAAAAGACACCCTTTAGGAATCTTAGCACCTAAAGCAGTGTACTTATCAGGATTCTTCAAGAAATCAACAACTTCTTGTAATTCAAGCTTAGCTTGATCAGCACCGGCCACGTCAGCAAAAGTAACACCGGTCTCCGGTACCTCTTGGAACTTTGATTTAGATCTACCAAAGTCCATGGGCCCTCCAAGCCCACCAGGCCCGCCGGAACCTCCTTGACCTCTACGAAAAATCAAGAACAAACCCGCGAATGCAAGGAACGGTAACACTAAACTACCTACGAAATTGAACAAACCGTTACCTTGTTCACCTTCTGAAACGGAAATATCAACGCCGTTCATTGCTAAAATGTCGATTAAGTCAGGGTCGTTAGGAACGATAACGTTTGCTCTACGTCCATCAACGGCGGTTAGTTGAAGGACAGAACCGTCTTTACTGAACCTAACTCGTTCAACTTTACCTTTCTTAACCGCATTCAAAAACTCGCTGTAACGCCACTGACTACCGTCGGGGAGATCGGTTGAAGATTGCGCTTGTGGTTTTGGTGCTGTGAGTGAAATGTTTTGAGAGAAAGGTGAAGATGAGTTTGTAGGGTTTAGTTGGTTTGGTTGTGCTTCAAGTACCGGTGGTGGTGGTGGTGGTGGTGTGATGTTATCGGCGGCGAGAGCTACCGGAGTTATATTTAGAGTCATAGAGGATAAGATAAGGGCTGATACAGCAGCGGATTTGAGTGGTTCTGAATTATTATTATCATCATTGTTTGAATTTTGAGAATTGAAGATTCTAGTTTTGAAGAATAATGGTAGTGAAATAGATGGTTTCGTAGTTTTAGGGGTGGGAATGTTTCTTGCTCCTAAGAAGTTTGTAGAAAGTAATGAAGTGGTGGAGAAGGCCATGGTTTGTTTTCTTAGTATACTCTTCTTCTGTCTAACGTTAAACTAGATAGATAGATTGTTGGAAGAAGTGTGGATAATAGAAAATAATCGGGGAAGAGATTAATTAAAGAGAGAAAGAATGAGTGTGTTGTATAAATATGATGATTAAATTGTGTAATGTGAAATTGATGAGATTGCGTAATTGATTTAGAAGAATCATCGGTGGTAAGTGACAAGGTGCTTGATTCCATGCCATAGATTTGGGTGGTGCTTATCTATCGACGTGGCTTGGGCTGCATCCGAGAAAATGTTACAGTACTTGGTTTTTTATTTTATTTTTAATCAAGTACTTGGCTTATTGGGTCGTGGCTGCTTCAGCTACTTATATTTTTCTCATCACACAAAAATGTGGGTCAACAATAAAGCCCAATTAGTCCAATACTTCAATAAGGCTGGGGAACTTGATTCTCCTTGACTCCTTCATCAATTGAGTGACTAAGTGATTGTTTGAGTCTTTATATTAAGTGTGACTGTGTGAGTAAGAGTGTCATATTGAATGAAAAAAAAATAATGTTTAAACAATATATAAAAAAGAACTCATCTTGTATAATCTTATTTATGCAAAAATTGAAAGAGGTTTTGTTTGTTTCTTTTTTTTTATTTTGAAAGTTCACAAATAACAGGCTACGTGGATTGTTCTTCGTTGACCAGTCATATTGCTCTGATTGTCATTCTTCGATGGTGAAACATAAAAATAATATGTTGATCAACGAGCGATCATGGTGCGATAAAGTTTGAGATATCATATCCTTAGAAAAGAGAGAGAGAGAGAGAGAGAGAGAGAGAGAGAGAGATTTCGGTACTTTTATAAATTAATAATAACGATTTGAATAAATCATCAAATAATCAAACGTATATAAAATTGCACTTAATAAAAATGAGATGGCTTAAATAATATTGAGCATGTGACGTTTTTTTTATAACATTTTAATATGGAAAATGATAAACATTGCCCTTAGGGCAATGGTTAAGGAGACAAAAAAAGTAAAAAATTCTTGGAACTTGTGTAATCTATCTTTTTAAAATAATAAAACACAATTTTCAATACATATAATACTTTTTTTAGTAACTTTAACTAGTGCCCCAATGACACTAATTAACAAAACCCTTTTAATATTGAGGCAAGAATAACGCAAACATGTAACATTAAGTTTGACCAAGTGAATGAACTTGAACTCTGTAATTAGTGACGCGAGGCCTTAATAAAAATTGTAGCAAAAATTTTAGGGTCTTGTTAACTAGTGCCCTAAGGGCAATGGTTAAGGTTACTAAAAATAGTAGTAGTTACATTGGAAATTGTACTTATTGTTTTAGAAAAGTAAAAAACACAGATTTCGAGAGAATATTTACTATTTTAGTTTTCTTAATTATTGCCCTAAGGGCAATGTTTATCATTTTCCAAAATTTTATACTACATTAATCATTAACAAAGTTCTTTGATAATCACTTTCTACAAATGAGATGTTTAAAAAAAAGACAGTAGGAAACAAAAGCCATATATATACATTGAAAAGAAAGTTTTGTCATGAAAATTAAAGAATGCTCCAAAGTAACTTTCCCAAAAGATGGTGCCATTTAGCCATGCATGCGACTAAAAGACCCAATTAGGTTTCAAAAGGGATTAAGGACATTGAAAATTATTGGTGAGCTTGCCTTCAAAGTTGAAGGCCCTAAAGGTTTTTTTGTGTGTGTCTTCCTCGAGCCTTCGTTGATTTGTTATGAGACAATAAAAACCAAATTCCACGTGTTATTATATATATGAATAGAAAGCAAATGACCCATAAAGAAGGGGTTTATATTTCAAACAAAACATGAGATAGAGATTAGAGATTGAGGAGGGGAGAAACATCTAGGAACATGCTGTTAGCTATGTTTACGAGTCTGATAATGATAAATATTACGTAAATAATCTTATTTTGCTGCCGTCATCTCATATCGTCTACTATTTAGTCCTTAATTAGACTTCATAAAATATAACAGCATTTAATTTATGGAAAATAACTTTAATAGTTTTTTATTTAAATAAATAAAATATGTGAACTTGTGAACGTCCTCACTAGTCTTAATCAATAAATAAAAAATATTGTACTATTTATTCACATCTAAAAACTGAATTTTCAACTGTTAAACTATCCAACAAAAACAAAAAACATGTGAACATGTATACTCTGAACTGTGAATATTTTATTTTAGTACAAATGAGTGTGTGAATTTATATGAGGAAATAAGACAAATTATTCTTATTTTTTATACTTAAGGTTGAAAGATACAACAGATTCTCATATGGTGTTCATACACCTTTTTATCATATACAACACCTACTTATTTGAGAGGAAATTTTCTTTTTTTGTTTTTGTTTTTTGAAAAGAATGTTTCTTAATTTATTATTAAACTAAAACGCACTATGAATAAATAATAAAAATATGTTATGTATAAAAATAAACGGTCATGAGTGAATATCCAAGTTTTTTTTACGTATAAAAATAAACTCAACCTCAACTGGAAATGAGTTTTTTTTTTTTATGCTCCTCAACTGGAAATGAGTGAATATCCAAGTTGTTTTCAAAAATTGTAGGGTGTTCTTCCTACAGGTTCTATCATGTGCAGTCTCGGGTGCTAGCTGGAAGAATTTTTACCACATTTGTTTTTTGGATGCTCTTTTGCCTAACATGTGTGGAGTGGCTTGTTGTTTTGGTTAGGTGTTCAGGGTGTTTTGCCTTCGGAGGCAGTATCGCATGCTCAACAGTTTCATGGACTTCAGTTCTTCTCGACTAAACCAAAATGTGCTTTTTAGGTTATTTGGCTTACGACTATTTGGTGGATTTGGAAATGCCGTAATGACCACATTTTTCGTAATCAAGCCTATGAAGTCCACCAAGTGGTTGATCATATTGTCATTCAGGTGTGGTGGTGGCTTAAAGTGAAACATAAATCTTTTTCTGTGGAGTTTAGCTGTTGGTATACCAACTCTTTGATTTGCCTAGGTTGGAGGGGGGAAATTAAGTGGTGGTATAGTTTTTTGATCTCATTTTGGTAATGTCTTGCACTTTGTAATGTATTTGGATACTCTCTTTTTACGCCGGTCGTGATGCACTCCTTGTGCTCATGATACGCTAATAATAATCTCATTTAGTTGTTTCAAAAAAAAAAACTTTTAGGTTAATACTCCCTCCGTCCCAAACTGTAAGCAAATTTGACTTTTTAGGTACATTTGACTATTGATGTATCTAGCTCATATTATGGACCAAATACATCAATAGTCAAATGTACCTAAAAAGTTAAATTTGCTTACATTTTGGGACGAAGGGAGTAACTATCAGACATTTAAATAAAAATACCCAAATCAATTAAAGAGACAAAGATCAAATCCATAACTAAATTCTAACTGCTAGTACCAAAGAATCTCTAGAAAAAGATGTGTTTGGTTGGAGAAAAATAAAAATATGAAAATCAATAAAAATACTTGATTTTCCTGTTTTTATTTCACTCATCTCTATTTTCTCTAACCAAATACACTATAAAGAGGAGGAAGCCATCTTACCATAAAAGTCTTGGGGAAGATTTTTCTAGAGAGGGGAGAATATCTCTCTTTGATTTTTCAAAGAGTGTTAATTTTAAAACGAACATATACTAGTGTTTTGCGCACAAACAATTTTAGATGTCAAAATCGATTTTTAGTAATCATTTTCAAACACATCCACTCTATTTTTGTATAGGAGCCATATACTTACGTGACAATAAATGTGTTTGAAGATATAAAGATGATTTAATAGTTGCGATGAAAGTTAAAGAAAAAAATGATGATAATGAATGTTAATGATTGAATCATGGGCACATAACCATACCAAAAAAAATAAAATCATGGGCATATATATATTTTTTTGATACATAGACGAGATGACAAAACCACCAATAAACTCATAGTATACAAGTGAAGTAACCGAGCTTAACAAATTCGATATTTTTTACCAATTGAGCTAGGACTTCTGGACATCATGGGCACATATTAACATTTAGCAAAAATTAAAACTAACAAAACTAACTTTTGTATTTTCAAATGAAAAATAAAGCAAGTCCAATTTTGAGAATTAAGTTTTTTATTAAGACAGTGTAATTACTACCTAAGTTTACTAGTCAGCAGCCAGTCCAATCCAAGTGGGACATGGTCAAAAGATACACTATATTACAAGCAACACCAACCAAGAATAATAGACTAATCTGCATGATTAATTAAGAGATTAATTAAGATTAGATGAATTAATGGAATAGAAAGGCACATGCCATATGATCACACTCACTCTCTTTATCTTATATATAACCAAGTATGCTAAGTCCTAACATTAAACTCAAACTCACTCGTGAAATTTAACTTCAAAAGAAGAGTGAGACACAAAACCAAAGCCAAAACTTTGGCAATTTAGCATAATGGAGGAAGTGGAAATAGTGAAAAAACAGAGTTCACCAGCTATTTCAACTCCTCCACTTCAACTTAATCATCAAACACATTCTCCTAATTCAATAAGCACTTTTCCCAAAAGCCCTTTTGCTTCTCGTTTTATGAACACTCCTTTAGCTAGTCCCATGAAGAAAGCCATTGAAAACATCTTTGAAGAAGTTGGTCACTTCACCAAGCTTGATTCACAAGATGATTGGCTTCCAATCACTGCTAGTAGAAAGGGAAACGCTTATTATGCTGCGTTTCATTTGCTTTGTTCAGGAATTGGATTTCAAGCACTTGTTCTTCCATTGGCTTTTACCACTCTTGGCTGGTGAGATTACTGTAAATAAATACTAACCTGTATATGGGCACGTCTCTCTGTTTTTCTCAAATGAAAACTATACTAGACTAATTTTCATGGTAGCGATTATTATATTTGATTTACAGAATGAAGATTCTCGTTTCAAACTATACTAGCTTAGTCTGTAGTAGGTCATTTTGAACCACAATTCGATACCGCAACTGCACGTTAGCTTTTTAATTGGTTTAGTTTATTGAACTAATTTTGTGCTCAAATGAAACCATAAATGGTATCGTCTCTCGGGTATATTTAATATGCATACTTGAGCCCATTTTTAATGAATTAGTGTGAAGCAAATTCGCAAATGTACCGCGAATTGGTATGTGCAAACCAGTTTGCGGTTCTCGCAGGAGAAAAAACCTATAAATAGTTTTCCTTTTATTTATTTTATATAGAGATTATAGATAGACAAAAAGATACATGTGTTATATTTAAAATTGGAGTAATTACATATTATGAATATTATTTCAAAACGTTGTTATACTAGTTGGTAATATTGATGCAGGACTTGGGGAATAATAAGTCTTTGTGTGGCTTTCACATGGCAACTATACACCTTATGGTTACTGATTCAGCTTCACGAATCAGACTCAGGGGTTCGTCATAGCAGGTACCTCAAGCTTGCTATGGCAGCATTCGGTAAGTAAGTTATATATTACTTTTGTGTGTGTATGAATTGATGACTGAGATTTTGTAAAAATAGAAATAAAATTATCAGCAAACAAATGGGACCATTATATTTGACACACAAACTCTGCATTTCATATAGAATAAATAACGCAGTAAACAAAAGAGAAGCAAATGTACACTCCGCGTATATATTTTTTTAGGTACAAATATGATTAGATTAAATGTATCAGTAAAAAAATTATACCATAAAATATAAATATATACAAGTTGATTCAATAAAAATTATAAAATTATACCGTAATGCAACGTGTTAGTTGATTAAGATTTAAGAAAATGCAAGGTGTTTGATAAAAAAATTAATATTATATTAACTTTAAAATGATAGGTTTATAGTAGTATACAAAACAATATGATAGCACCTTTTTTTGACAGTAACAAGGTTAGCACTTGTCTCCCTCTAATCTAGCATTTGTGCTTGACTTTGATCAGCTTTAATTTTCAACTTACCTTTCTAAAGTATAAGTCCATTATACTCCTATGTTCTTTATTCATGGAGATGGAGTACAAGGCTGGACCATAAGTTCGATAACATGATCAGAGAAAAGTAGAAGAAAATTTAATTTGAAATTTATCGTCTATGATCGTGATTGGCTTAATCAATATTATCAACTAGGAAAACTAAAGACACAATTGAATTCATGCATGTTATCATCTGAGCCAATTGACAAGTCAAAAGATATTAAAACGAACTTGCAGGAGAAAAGCTAGGAAAAATACTGGTACTCTTCCCAGTCCAGTATTTATCTGGTGGAACATGTGTGACATTGATTATGATTGGAGGTGGCACAATGAAGATATTCTTTCAGATTATGTGTGGAGATTCATGCAGTTTATATCAACTCAAAACCATAGAGTGGTATTTGGTATTTACTGTGGCTGCCATTTTGCTAGCTCAGCTTCCAAACCTTAATTCAATTGCAGGGGTTTCTCTAATAGGAGCTATCACAGCTGT
This sequence comes from Trifolium dubium, assembly GCA_951804385.1. NCBI lineage: Eukaryota > Viridiplantae > Streptophyta > Magnoliopsida > Fabales > Fabaceae > Trifolium > Trifolium dubium. Next base: position 43,696,640 of record OX638063.1, on the reverse strand, counting down.
TAGTTATTGTGCTATGATATGGATTGTGTCTGTATACCAGGGTAAGCTATCTAATGTGTCTTATGAACCACCAAGGGGACAATCTCAAGCTACAAGGATATTTAGCGTGTTGAATGCACTTGGCATTATTGCCTTTGCTTTTAGAGGTCACAATCTTGTACTAGAAATACAGGTAGTTTGTAATAATAATAAAAAATAAAAAAACATTTCCATGTTCATTGTCAAACATTTTGATTTTTCTTGCAACAATTATAAGCATTTTGTGTCTTTGTTGCAGGGTACCATACGATCAGATTCTAAGAATCCATCACGCTTAGCAATGTGGAAAGGGGTTATGTTTGCTTATCTAGTCATTGCCTTTTGTTTGTTTCCCCTAGCCATTGGAGGATATTGGGCCTATGGAAATTTAGTAAGTGTAGTGTACTTAAAGTCTTAATGGAGTGCGTTTTCAACTGGGAGTGACTTTTTTTCACCCCTAATATCATTTCAGATGTACACATCAGAAAGAAAAAGAAAATATTTTTTGAGCCAACTGTGTTTTAGTTTCAAACAAAAGAACAGTTTTGTCATGTCAAGATGTGTACCTCTGAAATCATGTGTAACTTTTTGGAAACTTGAGGTGGAAAAGTTGCTCCCTTTCAACAAGTGACCATAGAATCTAAATAATTTGGTGCTATTTGATGGCAGATACCTTCCAATGGAGGAATGTTAAATGCTCTGCAGAAATACCATGAACATGATACATCAAAGTTTATCATCGCTTTGACAAGCTTATTGGTTGTCATCAACAGCCTCAGTTCCTTCCAAATTTACGCAATGCCTGTTTTTGACAATCTAGAATTCACATACACCAGCAAAAGGAACAAACCTTGCCCAAGGTGGCTGCGAATAATCTTCAGAAGTCTCTTTGGTTGCCTGGCATTTTTCATTTCTGTAGCGTTACCATTCTTGCCAAGTTTAGCAGGACTGATTGGAGGCATCGCTCTGCCAATAACCTTAGCTTATCCCTGTTTCATGTGGATAGTGATTAAGAAACCAAAAAAGAATAGCACAACTTTGTACCTAAACTTGACGCTCGGAGCAGTTGGGATGATTCTAAGTGTACTAGTAGTAACAGGAGCCATTTGGGGCATGGTAGCACTAGGCATTCAGATCCACTTCTTCAATCCATAGTAGCAACATTAAATTATACTATTCTCTATCACTACCATGCAAGTTATTTTTCCCCTTTTGCCAGCATTTGCTAGGGTTTCTCATACATGCAGTGACACAATGACCGTTATGAATGAAATTGATACTACTGTAGAATGCTTCACTTATAGTCACCTCAACTACTCTATTTTATTTGCTCATATCATTAATGAATCATAAGACAACTTCATGTAAAATGCGTGGAAATAGAACACAGTTTATACGTGGAATGTGCTAAGCATTAAGCACCTTCTGCACAATATCAAACAGCTAAAACTACTCAGCATCAATGTTGTCTTTACACAATAATTCACCTCATAGATAGTATTTGAACTTTCACATATAAGTTTGCCGCACTGTCAAAGGGGTCAAAACCTTAATAGTAACTTGCATCAGTTGTACTACGTATACATACATAAACAGCCATAAAGAAATTAAAAATATATAGATATATGTGATAAGATCCTAGCACAACTAAGTTACACCACCTTCAATAAGGATCAACTTGAACCAGCTGGAGAAGCTTGTTTTGATGTGAAAACATCATTTGTATTCTTTAGTCGAACTGCTATAGGCGGAATCAGAAGTTACACAATGCAATGACAAATGAGAAGCTGGATCAATAGAAAATGCTCTTGAGTGGCCGAGACCCTATTCCGGTAAAAAGGTGGTGAGAGAAAAGGAAATAGGCCAAAGATCAACCCTTCTTACCACTTTACATTGACAATGGAAGAAGCATCCTTCGTTTCTTTTTCCTCGCCAGTCTTACTTGCTTTGTAATTTTCATGCATAAAAGCAATAGCACTGTGACGCATACTAATATAAAAGCAAGCCGGATGTGCTTAAAGTACAAAGAAACAACTGAAAAAACCAAGAAAGCTAAAATAACAAGTTCCCATATTACAAAGACCACCACATCCACCCTGCACCGTAGAAAGAGTAAAAATACATATCAATATCCATCGTATATCATGCTACCCAATAAGCATAAGCATTAATAAACAGATAGCAAGTAACCTAACTAGAAAGACATCACACCGAAAGAATTATATAAGAATCATAGGGCCTACAATCAACAAAAAGTAATCAAATCTAGAATCATAGTGCTTGGGAAGAAGAAATTCAGATTGAATAATCAATGCTGGCTTTGCTGATTAGATTCCAAAGAAACTTTTTGTTTGACATACCTCTTATTCGAAACTATAGTGCTAAGAAGTTGAACTTAACCTTCGAATATAGAGGAGCGCTGCCTATATACATTAGTTTGCGATAATATTCCAATCCTATGTTACTACTAACTGTGCCTTTATGTTGCTTTTCTTACTAATGGATCTTATAACTGAAGCCAATTTTCACATCCGCAATTTCAAGACTACGGCCAAGTGCCAACAAATCAATGTATGATTGTTTATAAAAGATCGAGCTCTTTACTTAGAAAATAACTATGAAATAGGATGAATCAAAACCCATACTTGCTAACTGTCCTAAATCCTGGATAAGAAAACTATCGAGAACAGCTTATATTCGCTGATAAGTTGGCATTGGTTCTAGGCATAGACACAATTCACCGAACTATGTGATCAAACAACGCACACTTATGTGCGTTTATTTATCTGTTTTCCTTAATATCAGGTTTTCTGTTCTAACAAAAACCTACTTTAATTTTGTGAACATCTCTTTCCCGATCTTAAGATTAAGCACAACCAAAACGAATGATAGGACCTATACCTGCTGCCTACCAATTCATTCTTTATACTAATTTCTACATAATAATCATATTAACGACAATTGCCATCTTAAAAATCAAAACCAAAATTAGCGGATTTACATAAGCTAATTAACAGCAATATTGCGAGACAAAAACAACAAAATTGAAAATAAAAAAATGGTGGTTTGAAGATTGATGAAAGCTACCTGGAAGTGGTGATATTGGAAGAAGTAGAAGAGAAGAAGGAGACAGAGGCCCAATCATGCTTGGATCGAATCTGATAATCTCGCAGCTGTTCCGCAAGATTCGATCGCGTTATCATGGTACCGAACCCTCTCTTTCTCTCTCTATCTCTAACTCTTCGATTTTCTCTCTCTAAAATGAAGATGTCGACGACTATGGCGACTTTTTCAGAGGCAGGGATGAACGAATATCGTTAGTTACAAAGACGAACCAATCAGCGAGCATCCGATCAATCAATCAAAATTGCTTCATATTTAAGCCCAATTGGAATACTTCGGATATGGATCCAACCTGGCCCGATAAACAAGGACTCACTACCACTAAGCCCTAAAAGAGGGTTTACATAATAAAAATTAAAAAAGAATCAAATAGAGGATATATATATATATATAATCATATGTGATTATCTTATGTATGGAACAACTTTAAATCTTTGTACCAGCTATGTTACCCATTGAGCCCATTGAGGTGCCTCCAATCTAACGAGGAATTAGTCACTGCGTTTGGCGGTGGATACCCCGATCTTATCAAAAAAAATGTAATTATCTTATATATATATAATCATAGATTGAATCAATTTTTAATAGAGGGTATAGTTTATTTTTGAAATGCAGTAGTAATTAGATATTAGGTTAATTTTTTGAATTTAATTTATATATATGGACCGACAAAGTAATATTTTTTTACACATGCATCTAATAAAATCATTCTATATAGATATTTGTGGAGAGAATTTTGGAATTTATTTATATAAGTGGTATTATGATAGAATATGATATGTTGCATGTATAAATAAGTTTTACACCGCTAGTAGTTAAAAAATTTCTAAATATATATTCATCAACTTTAAAAAACCTCTCAACATCTAAAAGAGCATTTGAGATTAAAACATGAGTTGAATTCTTATTAATTTGATAGATTTTTGTTGATAAGTTTAATAGACAATATTTAACTGTGTAAAACTATCTTTCTTAAGTTTTTATTTATTAATATTGTTCTTAGTATGATATAAATACGAAGTTTATATTGTTGTTAGCGATGATTAATCTCATTGAGATACACATGAGATATACAAGGTCAGTTTTTTTCTCCCAACTAAATTTTTTCATACACAAAAGTCATGAAACAAACCCCTAACCCCACCTACTTAGACGTATAAATTAATGTTCTTGTTCAAACTCTGACTATTGCATACTGCAATGTTTTCTTACTTCATATCAACTGAGTTATGCCTACCAAAATAATATTACAATAAATAAATTAATCTTCAATGTTAAAACTTCGACTATTATATATTACAACATCTATGCTCACATAATATTTTCCTAACTTATGACTAAATCGAAGAGAATTTTTGTCCAACAATCTAAAATTATGTCAATAACAGTGTTTTTTTTTTGACAAAGTGTGAAAAAATGTGATACGATCTTGGTTGTTCGTCTTGATCAATTGGATGGTTTCTTTGTAGATTTCGATACGAAGGTTTTGTAAACGTGTTTCCGGGTATTTCTTTAGCATTTCATCCAAGAGGAATAGTTCCTCGAACTCTATGAATTTCTTTAAAAGACTTTTTTCTTGAATAATATTCAAGAAAATTTCGGATTGTTTCGTATTCCACCAATTAGTAATCCAAGATTCCAGATTTTTCTTAAATGTAAAAGAGATACACCAGGGCAAAAAGACTATAGATGTAAGACATAGAAGGGGAATGAATGCTTTTTTTTTTGCCATTTTTCGTCTTAGTTTCATCTCATTTGTCAACTATCATTAAAACAAATAAATTCATACACCTTTTTAAAAATAAAATGAAAATACAAAGTTAATTGGTGCAGAAACCGAACAATAATTTGCGTATTTAAATCTTCAAAGCCCAGATTTATTTCTTCCGTTTGACCCGACTTATTTTCTACTTTTTTATTTAGCTTAAACGAAATAGAGAAGTATAAAATTGAATTTAGCCATATTTCTCTTTAAAAGTATTAGAGAAATAAAGTAAAGAAGTAAAAAATAAAAAAGAGTAGAGTCAAACATAATTTTTTCCTACTTTATTATTTTTAAGGAGAAGAAAAAAAGCAGAAAATAAGTCCGGCCAAACGGATAAATCAAATTTATGGTAATCTAGAAATAACCTTTTCCTGATTGTAAAAAAAAAAAAAAAAAAATAACCTTTTCCTTTTGCACCCCAGTTTGTTTATCACACACACCCCACAGGCCATATCCCGGGAAAAGAAATTGAGGGTTTATATCGAGCGGCATCAATCAGCGAAACAAAGCAGTGTAACCAAATACGCGGTTGTTAAACTCCATGGCTTACTCCTCAACACGATCGAGAACCGCCGGTGCCGGCGATACAAAGAAGAGACTAAGTTTCGTTGCAAACGCAATGAAACGAAAAGACAGCTTCATTCAATTTTTCGCCATGACTGGAATTCTTCTCCTAAGCATGAGATCTTTGGGACAAAAGTACAAAATCCATGGACTTGAAGAAGACACTTATGCTCTCAGAGAAGAACACAACTCACTCACCGATCGTATGAAAAATATCAAGACCTCATTGCTTCACGAAGCTTCTCAAGATTCTACTGGACTTTTCGCTTCTCGACTTCGCAGTCTCTTCAACGAACAACAATGATCGTTCTCCGTGTGAGTTCTTTCTCTGATTACTTGTTTTCGTGTTGTTAAATTTCTTAAGAAGTTATTGTACACTCTCGTCAATTTTGTGTACTGTTATTTTCCACCAATGAAAATTAGGGTTATCAGTGATTTTGTTGTTGAGATGTTAAATCATTGTACTTCAAGTGTTTGTGACTTGCAAAATTAAAATTGGTATTGAATGTAATGTTCGGTTAGAAGAAGGAATAAACGAAGAATTGAAGGGAGGGTTGTAGTTGTAGGTGTCTTCAAGCCTATCAGATTCATGACATTTTGTTTTTGCGTTTAGAAATTTGAATATTGTTGCATTTATAATAATTGAGATTGTTGGTTCTGTTTAATTTCTCTTAAATTCTGATATCAAGTCGTTGTTGCTTCTGCTGCACATCAAATGCGCTATGTTTCTTCGTTATACAATAATTGGATAGTTTCCCAGCTCTGGTTACATCCATATCTGTGATTGTGAACTTGATTTATTCTTGATTGATAAATGGAAACATTAGGGGATATGTCCTTCAGTGAAAACCTTAGCAGTTGCAGAGTTTATTGGGGAGGGCTTATTTTTCTAAAAATGAATGAAGTGTGGTTGAATTGTTATATGATCATATATAATTGTATTCTTTCAATTTTTTTATAAAAAATATCAAATATATATAGTAAAATACAGACCTGGCTCTCCAAAAGCCTCTAAGTTTCCCCTCCCAAAGAGACCCTTGGCAAATTTTCTCACACGGTTGTACACTCAACACTTCACCTCAAATTCACTTTTGTTAGTACTAGGAAGACTAATAACCTTGTATTTTGGTTACGATCTTTATATTTTTTGTCAGCAACGGGTAGTGCCCCGTCATTGTTTTCCTAATATGTGATGATGTGGCTCACCGAATTCCACCTCGCCATGATCACGCATTCACGCTGCACTACAGAGTACAGACTTGCGTCAGCTTAGATTTTTTTGCGTAGCCAAAATCCGCCTCTCCCCTGCCATCCCCCCTTCCTCTTCTCTTCCACTTTCCCACCCTTGCCCGTGTTTTACCACTAAACCGAAACGTGGCTGCAACTAAAAGCTTTTCCAAGCAATAATTTCACTGAAATTTTGCTTAGAATTATCATAGTAACTGCTTATCTTCCTCTTCTCCAGTTCTTAGATTTCTATTTTTTTCTCTTCTCTGACTTAGAGTCTTAGAATGCCACCGAGTTGAACAGAAAAGTGTCTGCAGCATCAGGCCTTGCTCACACTAGGAGGGCAAAGAAACCAATTCTATTCAAACCATTTCTGGTGGGCCTTCACTGTTTCACTCTCTTACTTTGATCACTGGTCATTAAAGTTGTGTTTTTTGGATGGTTTTTATCGGTGTCACCGTCAAGTTATACAATTTTATAGGTCATGCTCCTTTCAATTGTACACATTTTGTTTAGCTTATTTAATCAGAAAACTTTCCCAGAGGCTTAAGATTGTGCTCCATCCTTATTGAAAATCTAACTGGGATGGAAAAGAAAGAGTGATATGGGAGAGTTTCCTGATTATGAAAAAAGGACTTATCAGTTTGGTCTTATTTAATTTGATTCTTTGCTACTCCAATTTTAGCCACACACAATATTGTAGGTCTTGTAATTGTGTTGTGAAACTTTCTTTTAAACTTGAGTGGTATTTTTCAATTAGCAATTGCAAAGAAGTTTTTCTTTTTCTTGCTTCATCTATCATAATTGGATTCTAGGATTGACATATCTTTGTATCTCATCAACATTTGTTTGATTGATCTCAGGTATTTGAAATGCGAGACTTGTGATATTGTTTGTTTCCTATTTCTACCTAAGGCATGATTAATGCGTCTCTTAGTAAACTTCCATTCTATATACTCTGATTTGGGATGTGATCCTCTCTCAAAAGAAACAGAGGCTTTGTTTGGATTTTGGAGAGATAAAGCCACAAATGGAAGTTTGATGTGATCCATGTTTAAAAATAATTCTAAAACTAGGTTCTACCAATCTTGTTTATGTGTCTTTCTCTCTCATAAATGGAGTTTTTCATTTATTTTGAAAAATGAAGAGGATCTTGACCCTCTATTTTAGTTGTTTAGACGGAAATCAGGTTGTCTCTTACTTTTGAGTTGTTTTTTTTCTTACTTTCAAATAGTTGAAGTACTGGTTGTGTACACCTTTTTTCAACAATCAACTCTTATTTATATCAAGTCTTTAAGTTTATATCAACTCTTATTTACTCCCATGTTTTATTGTTGAAATAAATTCATATAGGCTGTATAGATATCCAATAACTAATTTTTTTATGAACATTAAAGATGTCAGCGTGGTGGTAATTTGGTGCTACAAGTCTCTTGTCATTTTTTTTTTTTGACGCAACAAGTCTCTTGTCATGGAAAGTTTTTTATTTGAAGAAAAGTTATTTATATAATGCACGAACAAGGATAAATCTATCCTCAAGTTAATTTGAAATAACTTAATTTCAATTAATCAAGTTCAAACTTACTTTTGCTTTATGCAATTCAAAGTTCTCATGCGGTTTGGGGAAAATTTCTAGTAATTGATTCAATAAGAAACATTTGACATAAAAAATAATATTGTGGGGTGTCTAGCATATGGATCTTTGTATAATGTGTATGCATAAAAAGTTAGAAGAATATGAATGACATTTTGACTGCTAAGATCACGGGGAACATTGTTAGCTGTATGCTTATTTTTCACAAATGACTAATGAGAACCGACTCTCATTGGTTTTTGGCTCAGAATAACTCCTGACAATATTTTGCTCACACGAGCTAGACATGTGCCTTCATCTATCTGCATGTGAATTATTTGTAAATAATAGTAGTACTAGTATAAACTCAAGTTTGTTGGCATGTCACAGGACAATGCAATGAATGTTTGTAATCACACGAGTTTGATGATATCATGATTTTTTGAAACTTTAGATGTAATTTATGTGTGATTAAGCCAAATTTTTCTCTGTCTAAAGATGCACAGAGTGTTGTTTGTAAAGTGTAATTTATGCTATAGTACACTCCAAGTGTTGGACTAACTTATGGTACACTCGCAAGAGAGATGTGTAGTTGGAGGAGGAGGCCATGTTGGAAAGGAGAAGAGAAAAGCGTAGGGGAGAGGTTGACAAAATTGTAGCGATAATTGACGTTGGCCCTCCATAATATGGAATTATTGTAGTCTTTGATGTAGTGTTTGAGACAATGTCATAATTGCTGTTAGTTTACAAATAATACAATAAATATAATTAAGATAGAACATATGTGCAATTTAAAACTTATTATATTATTATATAATGACTTTTCCATTATTTTTTCCATACATCTCTACAAGTCAATTTTATAGTTTAATTTAGTTAAATTCAATTTAAATTTCAAGATAACTGTCTCAATTATGAGATGAATAGAATCACAAGCTTTTTACCAAATGTTAGTTGATCTGGTGATAATTGGTGGTGAGCTTGGTAGCGAGAATTAGGGTTTGATTTCTACAACTGCGTTTGGGAGGGGTTGAAACAATTTGATACCAAAATTGACTCTCAAACCAGATTAAATAGTAGTGGAAACCAAAAAAAGAATCATAAGCTTTTTTCTATTGAAGAGCAACGTCAATCATCATTGGTGTTTTTGCAAAAAGAGAAGATAGTGCGACATGTAACATTGAAATTTATTAACACATGTAATATTGAAAATTTTAAACCTAACTTAGTCATTTATAGAGGAATCCTAATAGAGGTCACTAATTTTATTTTTGTTTCATAGTAATATAATATCAAAAAAATCCTCTGCAAAAATGATGTCAATCAATAAAATACACTATTTGTTTAGAAAATCCAGCATTAGAGTTAAGTGCCCTTCGAGGTTTTTGGTGAGTTGTTTGAAACAAGGAGTCACATGCATGAGCGTATCACCGTGCTCTGCCCGTAGGAATAAGAAAAAACAAAAACATTTCCCCACCTAGTCATCTAACATTTGCAGGTTGTAAGAACCAAAAGGAAAAGCCATGTGGTAGACAGTACCATTATAAATTAACCTTCTTCTTAGGACCCCACGACCGACACTTCCAATTTTCATTTCCACCCTTTGAAGCAAGAAAACATTATTATTATTTTTGTCCAATTCTATATATTCTCCTAAATTCACTTCAATTTTCCCTCTCTTTTATTTTAACATTTTTCACGCTTTAATAATACACCTCACTCTCTTCTTGCACCGCACCTCCTAATCATTTCTGACCCATTCCCCACTTCTTTTTAAAGTCTCCTTCTCTCTCTCTCTCACCAATTAACACAACTACTATTTAGAGTAAGCATTGCCGCATAGAGAGACAAAGAGTGGGAGCAAGCAAAAATGAAGCTCAATTTAGCTTCTGTTGGTGCCTTGGCTCTTTGTATAGCTATTTCTCTCTTCCACATTACTTCAGCTGAAGATCCATATAGATTCTTCAACTGGAATGTTACTTATGGAGACATTTACCCACTTGGTGTTCGCCAAAGGGTATGTCTTAAATCTCAATCTCACTTTTTCATGCTTTTGTTTTCTTCTTATATTATATATAGTTTCAGCTTCAATTTCATAACATTTAATCATATGTATTATATTATTTTATTTATTTACAGGGTATATTGATCAATGGGCAATTCCCTGGTCCAGACATTCATTCTGTTACAAATGACAACCTCATTATCAATGTCTTCAACAGCTTGGATGAACCCTTTCTTCTCTCATGGTACAATCTCTTGAAATTAATTTTTACTAGTACGTAGTAATTTCATAAATTCGAAGCATCATAGAATAAAATACTAGTAATTAGTAAAACCCAAGCATGTGATTAGTGTTAACACACTTAAGGGTATGTCTGATGACTGATGATGATGTCTATAAAGAATCAAAAGACAATTCTCCACTTTGGATGTTTGTTAATAAGTCACATGAATCCAGCTGAATGTGTCAACACTAAAGTTTCCCATGTGCCGATTCAAATCAAATGTGTGGACACGGATCCAGATCTGGTTCACTTGTTTTTTTCTTTTACCAACAATTAATTTATTTATTTTTGTACAACCACACAGAATGTCCTTTAATTTAATTTGATGTTTTAAATAGGTCCCTTTTTTTTATATCTTTTTCATCTTTCTAAACAACAAACTTTTACTAGTATCTTTTACGTTCATAAACCATGAAGAAAAAAAATGACCTTATGTATGTTGGTCTTCTTATTTTTAGCATGAACAAATTTTTACTTTTTGTTACATTTTTTATATTTCTGAAAAGAGCAAATTCACATGATTATGGTATTAAGGAGAAAGTAGTAAAAGGAGAAAAGAAAAATAAATGGAAGATAGTAAAGTTTCTAGAAGTAGTGGGTTTAAGTTGATCGTTATGTAAGGTTGAGAAAATACACATTAACATTATGGCCCATCCATTTCTAGCTTTTACTGTATTTCGTTGGCTGTTGCTCGCTGGAATCCATTATAGCTTTATCACCTACCTACTCTCTCCATCTCGGTTTGTTCAATAACACGTGCGCTAGTTTTTTAAAAAACAGTTAACTATTCAATGAGGATTTGATCAAAAGTTACAATTACTTTTTTTACTTTTTACCCTTGTAAAAAAATAAAGAGGAGTATTTGTAATGTTAAAACTTAAAAGGATGTAAGAATATGTAATTTTTATTTATACATTGTTTTGTTATAAATAAAAAAAGCAAAAACTTAGCATTAGTTGAAGAACTCGGACTTATATGTGTAAAAAATAATGCTGGTAATATTGATATTAAGGGTAACTAAGATTCAAATGACATAACTAAAACTTATGTGAGTTCAATTAAATGTGAATCACGATATTATTACATGGATTTAGTTTAATAAATTTCCAATAGCACAATTAAATGTGACAATAAAAAGTGTTCCATTAAACTAATGATGAATGAAAATGTAGGAATGGGATCCAGCAGAGAAGGAACTCATTCGAAGATGGTGTTTTTGGAACAACATGCCCAATACCACCAGGGAAGAACTTCACATACATACTTCAAGTAAAGGATCAAATTGGAAGCTTTTACTATTTTCCATCTCTAGCATTTCACAAAGCAGCTGGTGGTTTTGGAGGAATTAGGATACTCAGTAGGCCCAGAATTCCAGTCCCTTTCCCTGATCCAGCTGGTGATTACACTGTCCTTATTGGTGATTGGTACAAATCCAACCATACGGTACGTATTAACCACTTTCCTCATTTCTAATAAAACTCTATTATAGGATGTTTTATTTTAAAAGAAAAATAATCACTTTTTTTTTATAAAGGATTCATTTTTAACATTCGAACTGAACCTCCAAAATGTCGAGCCTCCAAAATGTCGAGCCGGTACTGATGATAAGTAAGGAACAAGTTACACTACGTACATAGAGTACTAATCACTCAACTACTCACTTTTTTTGTGGTGTAGTCCATACTCCATATAGTCCCCACCCCCACAACATCTTTCTTTCAAGTACTATATTTTTACAAATCTTTATCATTTGAATTGTATTTTTAGGATAAAATGATTCATATTTTTACAAGAATTATTTTATTAAAAGAAATGACATGTTCAATATTGGAAAATGTTACGCAGTCAAAAATTCAGAATACAACTGATATGCTGCCTAGTTAAGAAGAGTTACAAAGTGGTTGTTACAGTACAAATTGTTGAACAAAATTTCAATTTGATCCCCCAAGAGATTTAATAGTGGTAATTTGATTGGCGGCAATGGAACAAATTTATTGGGTTCATGCCAAATTGCATTAGTTTTGAGTTGTGTGCCAAGGGATAGATAGGATAACCTTCTTCTATCTGATGAGTGATGACTACAACTACAAGTACTATTTAATTACCTCTTCGATCGGCAAATTGACAAACGGTGATCAGTGATCCATCCATGAATTAATATGAAATTTCAATGCTATATATATAGCGGGGCTAACTGTTTTTCACGCTGTATACCATTCATATTTATGAATCTAAACCATATCAAATTTTGACATTGTTAGTGCATGTGTTTTAAAGTTAATTTGCCAGTACACCCTCCTATCATTATCATAAGAAAAAAAAATTTGTTTTGGAATTTGGTTAATGGGTTAAAAAATAATATATCAATGAAAATTAACTATTTTTTTTTGACGAGGCAAATTAACTATTTTTTATTAGTTTAAATTTATTATTCTTAGTATAAGGTATACCGTCTAGGTGAGTTTCTACGTACACAATATCAAAGGTGAGGACAATTTAGTAAAATTAAATTATATACTAATTAATTATATCCCTAATTAAATTTAATCACAGTGAAAATAAGTGACGAAGTATAGTATGTGTATAATTTTATTGTACTAATAAAAATGTCCTATTCATGTTGCTACATTATTTAATAAGCTTAGTATATGTAAAATGACCATTTGTGTCACTTACTTAATAAAAATGACCTCCTTTCTCAATTTTTAGAAGTAAAAAAACCTATTTAAAATTGAATTGCACATCATAAGTTCCTAAAATTAATATGCTCAAAAGTTTTTTAAAGTAAAATGATCAAAATTAATTGGCATTGGAATTACTATTATTGAAGTAAGACTATTTTTTTCCCCTCTTAAATGGTGCTTAAAGTAAGACTATTAAGTGTACTAATATACTAGTATTGTTTTTGACGCATTAAGTGTTCTAATATTGTCAAATAAACCTTTAATTAATTTTGGTATTTAATTTTAAGCTATATGAAGAACATATTCTATACAATGGTTAGTGATCAAACTTCAATTCTCCCATTTTGGCATATATATTTTTCTCAAAGTAAAGGTTGTGTTGATAATATACAGACTCTGAAAGCCCATCTTGATAACGGAAAGAAGCTTCCTATACCCGATGGAGTCCTCATCAATGGTCGTGGACCTAATGGATTATCTTTCAACGTAGAACAAGGTATGTAATGTACCCCATCTAATCATTGTTTATCTATTAAATAAAATATTTGATTACTCTATAAAACCTTAAACTATATCGGTATTTTCAATAATCTTGTTTGAATGTGTACACAACAGGAAAGACATACAGGCTTAGGATATCAAATGTGGGATTGCAACATTCTCTAAACTTTCGAATTCAGAACCACAAACTGAAGCTTGTAGAAGTGGAAGGAACTCACACTCTTCAAACTACATACTCCTCACTTGATGTTCATGTTGGACAATCTTATTCAGTGCTAGTAACTGCGGATCAACCTTCTCAGGACTACTACGTTGTGGCTTCAACGCGATTCTCATCGAAGATCCTCACAACCACTGCTGTACTTCGCTATAGCAACTCTGCTGGCGCAGTTTCAGGCCCACCACCTGGTGGACCTACAATCCAAGTTGATTGGTCCTTGAACCAGGCGCGCTCAATCAGGTATTTTATTTATAAGACCACTTTGAATAATATCTAATATTGTTGTTTTAAAAAGATTGAATCACTAATTTAGTTTCTGAAATTCGTCCATATGAGGTGTAAGCTCAATAATAAGAGCATAGTCTTGTAACACAAGTGGGTCGTGCGCAGTGTGTATGAATGTTATAAATCTTAGGACCGAATTGGATTCCAAATCATAAATAAATTGACTACTTACAACATCAAAATATTTAAGTTGTTTGTATAATTCATTTACAGTTCATGAAATGATTATTGTGACTCAAGCTATGATCCATATTTTCAGGACTAACCTTACAGCAAGTGGACCAAGGCCAAACCCACAAGGGTCCTACCATTATGGTCTCATAAACACAACAAAGACAATCATTCTGGCTAGTTCTCCTGGTCAAGTTAATGGCAAGCAAAGATATGCCCTTAACAGTGTCTCTTATGTTGCCCCAGACACGCCTCTTAAGCTCGCCGACTACTTCAAAATCTCCGGTGTTTTTCGTGTCGGAAGCATATCAGACAGACCTACCGGTGGTGGCATTTACCTTGACACGTCTGTGTTGCAAGCTGATTACAGATCTTTCGTTGAAATTGTCTTCCAAAACAATGAGAACATCGTTCAGAGCTATCATCTTGATGGCTACCAATACTTTGTGGTTGGGTGAGCACACTGCACATATTATATAATTTTCCCCGTGATTGAATTTAATGCATTTTAGTTATTTTACTACTTGTATTCAAATCTTACATTTCTTTAAACAATCTTTTGAAACATTGTTAACGTAGTTGAGATGGTCTTATAATTTTAGGGATCAAATTAAGTATTTAATCTTAAATTAATTCAATATGTAGTATGGATGGAGGACAATGGACAACTTCTAGCAGAAACCAGTACAATCTCCGAGATGCAGTAGCGCGTTCCACCACTCAGGTGAGAATCATATTACATTTAGTTGCTGTTGAGTAGAGTTAGTGATTCATAATGTAAACAATGAGTTAGTCAGTTACACATCCAGTTTGTTCGGTAATAACTGAAATGAAAGGATTGTTTAATCAGCTAGTGTGAGGCTCTTGAATGAAAATTTATTTCTATATTTTACATATCTGGTTTTCTATTAATTTTGACTAATGCAATATTTGATTTTGTATTTCGTTAAGGTATATCCGTATTCATGGACTGCTATTTATGTTGCCCTTGACAACGTTGGCATGTGGAACTTGAGGTCTGAGTTTTGGGCACGACAGTATCTCGGCCAACAGTTTTATTTGCGCGTTTACACGCCATCAACCTCGATCAGAGACGAGTTTCCAATTCCAAAGAATGCGCGTCTCTGTGGTAGAGCAAGTGGAAGACACACTCGACCCCTTTGAGCTAGTAAAGGTTTAAAAGAATCCATTCCACGCTTGAGAAGGCATTCTAGCTTTAGAATCGTGAAAAGTAGTTAACTTATCTACTTCTAATTGTATTGTTGAGTGTTTCAAATATATATATATGGTGTGCTCCGGAGTCCGGTCGAATCACCAACGCATTTGAGTCTTAATGACCTCAGCTCGAGGTCACATTCTTTCCCAGCCAAAACAGAAGAATACTATATATATGTTCTCTTTGTATTATTTAGAACTTTACTAGTATTAGTATGAACTATGGTGACGCGGATTGCGGAAATTAGTATTTTGCTCTTAGCTGAGCAGCAGGTGTTTCATTTGATGTATTGAATGCAGAACTCTATGATTTTCAAGTGTTATAATAATATACATATCATTTTCATTTCTGCATTGTTTTTTTAACAGCCTGCATATCATAGCAGGATTGCCTTAGGATTCTTAAATATTTATGAGTTTGAACTTTGCTTTCTCTCATCTTCACCAAGATCTTTTTTTCTTCCTTTTTAGATAATTCTATTGGTTTTATAAACTTAGTTGTAAAAAAAAAAAAAACGTAGTTGTAAAAAAATGTGGAAAACTTTGGTCACTATGATTAATTCTTTTAGTCAAATTTTCCATACAAAAGCTACCAAATCATAGTACTAAAAATTCTTGTCTGTCCCATCCAAACACATATGATACAACTAACAAACAATAGTTGTTAAATAGACTCTATGACTCATGAGTTATTTAGATTATCAAAGTTGACATATTTTCATAAATTATAAACCAAAACGAGAGAATAAAAATTGGGGATCAATTGCAAAAAATTTCATGTTTTAAGGATTAAAAGATACTTGAGCTGAATATTTTGATAGTAACTTTTTATAACAATAATCATGTGGTTTCACTTTCATCAATAACAATAGAGTAATGCTCCGTGGTGGTACGACATGCTCACGAAATTGGACGACAGTAGGAAACGTGTAACCATACATGGGCAATGGTGGTAATATAGAGGATGAATAACTGGTAAAATGATAAGAACAAATCACGTAGCATTATTCATAAGACTTGTCACATCATGTCGTCATCTTTGCACGAATAGTTCTATCATGCATCCTACCATTTTCCATAACAAAAAAACTTTTTTCTCTTGCAACTTTGCAAATGAATAGCACTCCTCCATTTATATTTAGTTGTCAATTTTGTGATATTTATGCATAACAATAAAAATTAATAGAAGATATTATTATCATTTATAAGTGTCCAAGTACATTGCATCACGACCATGTGTGATACTGTCTGTAAGTGCATAGTAACTATCACTTTCTCATTAAACAATTGATCAATATTTTGTCTAAAAAAGGAAAATGATCAATAATATTTTATTAATCATTGTTTTGGTCGAGACAGAAGTATATCACCGAACGTAATGATTAATTCTTCGTTAGATTAGAGGTGTGATAGCTGGTTCAGAGAACTCTATATCCAACTTAAACAATGATCGAACCATCAATCCTTAATTGGTTAAGAGAGGATATTTTATTAATCATTTGTCAACAAAAAAAGAAGATAAAAAAAGTATAAAAAATTGGTGTTGATTTCCAGCGGCACTGGTGTTTATCGTGTGAAGAATTGAGATTGAGATAAAAGCGTTCAATCTGCAAGGTAAGCAGCAAGCAACAAATTTCCTCTTGTTTGATTTTACTTTTTTGTGATTAATTTGTCTCCAATCAATCATCATCGATCTTTCAGGCTTCATGGCGGATACATCACAGTTCGATCCTTCGCTCGCTATTTCTCACAAATTCCCCGATGTATCTCTCTCTCTCTCTCTTTTTCCTTATGCTTTAATTCGCTTTTAACTTTTTTGTTTCTAGATTTTGGTATACAAAACAAAATGCTTCTAAATGTGTCACACTCATACCAATAGAGAAATTCATATTACTATTATAAACTCCTAAAATTAAATTAATAAGTCCTGTACTGGTACCTTCGTGGTGTCGAATATTCCAATTCCATACCAGATTCCTTCCTGTTTGTTTTGTTTTGTTTTATTTTATGCTTTTTAGTGCCATGTGTTGCTGTTAATTGTCTTATTTGATCTTATATAATACTCCAGTAGTTATGCTATAATGCATAAACGCTGAATTAAACTGTTTACCCGAACTAAATTGAGTTCTGAACTTCTGTTGTCTATTTGATTGCATGGAATGGACTGCAGAGTACCTACTCTTATACCGAAAGGTAAGGCCTTCCTTAAATCAAACTTTCTAAAAATCGACGAAAGAAAGTTATTGAAATGAGTTACAATGAAAAGAAAATGTATGAGTAATCATGCTTCAAATTACATGTTCAACAGAGATGTAGCACTTTATGCCTTGGGCATAGGGGCATGTGCATCGGATGCTGTCGATCAAGATGAGCTTAAATATGTTTACCATGAAAATGGTCAGCAGTTTATCAAGGTATTGTTTATTTTCAAACTGTTATTAGTAAATGTTTACTTTAATACATTTATTCTACTGTGAGTCTGTGACACAAAATGTGCGCTTAATTGCTTAAGTGGTTAGAAGGTTGTTAGAACTTTGCTATTTTTAAGGTATCCTTGGTCCATGTGTAATGTAACACAATCTTGTTCAATCTTAACATATCACAAGATGTTGTTAATAATTCATTTCTGTTTAGGAAGAACTTTTGCAAAATATCTGACTTGTGCATCGTTTTCCACTCTTTAGGTCTTACCTACGTTTGCCGCTTTATTTACACTTGAATCCTTGCCAAATGGTTTTGATCTCCCAGGCTTGCAGTGAGTGCTGTGCATTACTCTCAATATGTTTGTGCTTATTTTACGGATGAATGTATAACTGTTAACTTTTATACTCCATTTTGTGTCATAGTGAATCGTTGGTCTTCCTTTTCTGCCTCTTTTGATATTTAACCAAAGTAGAATTTTATGTGTGACAGATATGATCCACGCCTTCTGCTGCATGGGCAACAATACATAGAGTTGTACAAACCATTTCCTTCCAACTGTCATGTAAGGTTTCTCTTGAATATTTGGCATAGTAGACATCTAAGTCGAATTGCCAACTAATAATTTCTTGATCCAATTTTTGCTCAATACATCAACATTTCAAACGAAATTCGCAGGAAAATCAAATTGTTGATAGATGTGAATGAAATTTTATTCAATTGATGCTCCTATCTTCTAGAAATGAAAAACCATTATGTAAATTCTACCATCTGACCTATCATCATTTCTATGCATGTGTGAAATAGTTGCCTTCTCTTCATGGCGTTTACATTCCAATATGACTTATAGTGAGAAATATATATACTAAAACCACATTTACTTGAGAAGAATAGGATGTTGATTGTGTTTTTAATTAAAATGCGGGTAAAATGCTCTGATGCGAATTAGTGATAAAGAATATATTTTGTATGGCTAAATTTAGTCTATCTAATATGCATAGAAATCACTACTACTTCTTCAACCTCAAAATATCTCATCATTTCTATGCATATGATATCCTGAAATAGTAGTGATTTTTGTGAGCATGCTCAGGTTAATATCTAATTATTTTATCTTGATTTTCATATCTATATATATAAGCTCATAATATATCTTTTATCGTTACAGATACAAAATAAAGTCAGTCTCGCAGGATTGCATGACAAAGGTTGAGTTCCCAAAACAGCTTTTACATTATGATTTGTTGTACAGTTTCACTTTCACATCTTTAAAAAAATACACGTGTAAATTTTTTATTCCTTTTAGTCTTAAATTCTTAAATATGTGATGTTGCTCAAATTTTAGGCAAAGCAGCAATTTTGGAGATTGAAACAAAAAGTTATGAGAAAGAGTCTGGCGATTTATTATGCATGAACAGATCAACAGTCTATCTACGTGGTGCTGGTGGCTTCTCAAAATCATCTAAACCATTTACTTACTCAAATTACCCTTCAAACCAGGCCTCAGCTGTAAAAATTCCTGAAAGTAAACCTTTTGCAGTGTTTGAGGATCGTACGCTACCATCTCAGGCATGTTATAGCTATTCAATGCCATTTGAAATAAATTTGATTTGCAAGCAAAAGTTTTTTTTTCTTCTTTTCCCACTTTCCTTGTCTTTGCTATTTTACTCTTTGTAACAAACTTTTATCTAACACATGAAACCATGCCTATTATATGGGATTTATAGTCTTTACATTTTCCTTGCCTTTCCTCTATTACTCTCTTTGTAACAAATTTTGCTCTAAGACACGAAATTATGCCTATTACATGGGGTTTTGAGCTTTTACATTTTCTTAAATACTTTACAACTTTGGTTTAGTAGATATATACTATAATGTTGAGTCTTTCGTATATCTTTTAGGTGTCAATTTGTCTGAAAACTTTAGGCATGCTTAGTTATGAATTATACTATATAAATTCTTAATGTCTTTTCTGTTTGACAGGCATTGCTCTATAGGCTATCTGGTGATTACAATCCTCTGCATTCAGATCCCCTGTTTGCAAAGGTTGCCGGGTTAGTACTCATTCTGTCTGTTGAATGCTTGAAACTTCAATTAAATTGTAATTTTCCATTTTACCCCGTTTAAATGACTGGTTTGCTTGTTTGAAGAGTATTGGTCATATGAATTAAATACAGAGGGGTTTATTTGGCATTTTAAGATATAAAACCATCAGTTTATGACTATTCTTTTTGTGATCATTTTCGATCGTATGGATTTACTCGATTGTACGACTAATCTAATGTTTTTAACCAATTGCCAAAGATTCTCGCAGCCAATATTGCATGGGCTGTGCTCATTAGGCTTTGCAGTTAGGGCAATCATCAAAAGTATATGCAAAGGAGATCCTGACAGGATAAAAAGCATAACTGGCCGTTTTCTTCTACATGTCTACCCTGGTGAGACTCTTGTTACCGAGATGTGGCTTGAAGGCTCGAGGTAGGTTCACTGTTTGCTACATTCGTAGGAATCTTATTTTCTATTATTCTAACGGACTTTTGTAACCTAATGTTTCTTGTTCCACAGGAAATTCAGATTCATATTATAATTTGAAAATTTGAAATTGTGTAGGGTTATATATAGGACATTGGTGAAAGAGAGGAAACGTACAGTCCTTTCTGGCTCTGTTGAACTACGTGGTTTGAATTCATCACTGTGAAGAAGGAGTTTGGTTGGATGTAGCTCAGATAATAATGCCTAAATCTACTAGGTTTACCGTCCAGATATTATGTTTGCAATAAGGACTGAATTTAGATGCAATACCTAAATATTGTTCTTACTAATCATCTCACAAAAAGACAGGGTTAAGAGTTTTTTCATACCCTTTTACTATAACAGTTGGTGGTGATAGTTAGTACTTAGTATCGTTTTAGTTGAGAACAGTGATTGGTAAATGTTAAAAACTTGGTATTTGAATAGAATATTGAATTACAAAAGTAAACTTATATGGTTTAACTTTGTCCTGATTCGTATTCTATGCTTTCTTCCATAGCTCCATAGAAATATTTATATAAGAAACTAACACGAATTTACAGTACAAATCACTCATATCATGTATCTAATTTTGAGTGAATTTTGACCAGCCCTAAAATTCCTAAAACAAACGGATGTAATTAGTTGCCAATCCATGTCATACAGGTACTCCTTCCAGATCACTAATATTAGTTGTTTAAAATATATAAAAAAAAATCTTAACTAATTTGATCTTATTAATATTATGCTTTATAAACACTCCTATTAAATAAATTTTCATTTTAAAGTGAACCTTTCTCATAAAGAGTTTCCGTAAAAAGCAATATGAAGAATACAATTTTATTTATTTTATACAATTATTTCTTATTACTTCTGAAAAATGAAATGAAACCAATAACAATTATTAGTACTAATATGGTTACTATAATCGTCAAACAATATGGTACAAGTTTATATAAAAATTTAAACTTGAAGCTAATCACTACAAGAATTTCACCAATAATATGGTACTGTAATCGTCAAACAATGTTGGTTTTTGTAGCTTTGAACATAACATCAACATTGAATACATGTTTAGTTTGATATCTATAAATAAATACCACATCAATTTCTTAAGTACCAATGTTTTCTAACAACTTTCAAATATTTATTGATTAAAAAAAATCAAATATTATTGTGAAAATAACTCAAAATAAATGATTGACAATTCATTTCGTATGGCACTAGTAGCGCGATAACTTAATTATAAACCTCAGTTCTCTAACTAATATCATGTTCAAGATGTTTTCTTATTAAAAATGAACAGAGAAACTCATTGGTACGCGGATATTGCCTGAAAGAAATGATTACATTTACGTCTACTTTGTGACCGAGTGGTCTCTATTCAATCCAATGTGCTCCTAACATTTTTGCCATAAAACTGAAGCGATCAGCAGCTTCATCAATCTGACATAAATATAATCAACTTCAGACATAATAATTTAAAAAATGTAGACAAAGGAAAAACAACATTAAACCAATATTGTTACCATTTTCTGTGTTGGACGACCCGCTCCATGTCCAGCTTTGCAATCAATGCGACCAATTATAGGGTTGGTCTGGGGACTTTTCTCCAAGCTATTACATAGCACATACTGCATGGTCTGAAAAAAAATTAGAAATGTGTTAGAGAGAGATAAGAAAAGAAGAAAATGGTGGGACACTGGAAATTCTAGAGTAGGTTTTTCTTCAACACGGTAGTCAAGTGAGAGTGACAATCATTTCCCTCCTATGCAGTAATTTGATAATTTGTTTAGTTTTTAACCACATATTTTGTGGCTTGCAACATAATTCACAAAATATAAGTAACATTATGTTTTCAATCTACACTTGTATTTATACAAAGCCCACTAACCGCTAATAGCTTCAATGAGTGTAGCGGCACGACTCGGTCATCATGATCTGCTGTCAACAACATGGTTGCTGGGTACTGAATTGACTTGTCAGGATGTTGTTCCCACGGTCGCCGGACATTATGCAATGGTGAGTACCTAGAGCAGTAGATAATAGAATCATATTTTCAAAACATACCAACCAAAACTGCATATCCAAACAAAAAAAAACCACAGGAATTCATAAAGCAATCCGTCTTTTAAAACATGGTTGACAAAACAAGTTACAACAGGATGAAAGTCGATATATTATTTACTTTTTGCCAGATGAACCTCAAAATATGAGGATAAAATGGTAATTAGCATCCTCAACTTATGCCAGGAAATAAATATGAATACCATGCCAATCTAGACTGCTAGAATATGTGAGTTTAGACGAACAACTCGTTCCCCCTAAGGAATACCATCTCTTATGTAAAAATAATAACAAAGTGCTTACCAGACCAGAGTCTGCATGTGTATCTCATGAACTTCAGGAAAATAAAACAAAATAAAATGGGCATGATAATATGATATCAGGGACCAAGGGTAGTGATAGTCTCACAAAAAGGGATTAATCAAAAGTCCAAAAAGGGATTGTCTCACAGATGTTTAAGATGTGAGAGATGCTTCTCAGTTAAGTACACAATATAAGTATTTCCTATTTCTCTGTCTAGTATACATCTATATTATAAGAACTCTAGACATATGTCTGTCAATTAAGTGCTAGCAAAACACAAATTTTCCATCCATCTGCATATGTAAATTGTTCAAACCTGACCCTATCATTACTACACTTCCACCAACAGTACTTAATAATAATTTGCCACTAGTATAAATTAAAGAAAATAAAGTAATTATATATAGAACTTCTTTCATAAAACATTGAAACTTATCCTTGATATTTCAGGATAGGATAAAACTCACTTGATTAGCCAATGAAACTCTTCCTCCTTGTCTGCACAACCATAATCTGAAGTCCAAGCATGACCTGAATAACCACAACTTAGAATTAGTTAAGTGACATTTCTTTAAACAAAATCACAGGACATAACAAATCTAAACAAACCTATGGTAAATTTGTGGAACCGTAGCATGTCCATGACGCCAACATGAGCCAATGCGCAACCAAAGAGATCAGGTCTCTGTACAAATAAAGAGTGAAGGGGAAATTTAGCATAAATAGATATCTGTTGAATGGAAAGTGTATCCTATAAATGCACACACAAAGCAAATGAACCAGACCTGATTTATACACGCACCAACAAGAAGTCCACCATTGCTTCCACCTTCGATGCATAACTTTTTGGGTTGGGTATAACCAGTAGATATAAGGTATTCAGCTGCAGAAATGAAGTCGTCAAAGCAATTCTGTTTTTTAGCAAGGGAACCTGCTTTGTGCCATTCCTCTCCATATTCTCCACCACCACGAATATTCGCAATGCAGTAAACAAAACCTAAATGTTTTGTGAGTACAATGCGACTAACACTGAAGGACGGTGTAATACTGATGTTAAAACCACCATATCCATATAACAGACACGGGTGCGAACCATCCAAAACAATATCCTTTTTCGCAACAATGAACACTGGGATCTTGGTACCATCTTTACTAGGGACAAAAACCTGAAATGTGGAAATCACATCAATGAATATAACAACCAAGTTGAGCAACAACGATACGTGCTCAAAGAAATAGCATGCCTGTACTCGTACAGACTAAAGGAATTCAAAACATCCTATTTAACAATGTGACAACTTTGCATGCCTATTTTCATAAAGAATAATAGAATTCAAAACAGCAAATTTAACAGTGTTACAACTGAGCGGCATCAGAGATTCTCCGTGTACCTGATTGACATGAAACTCAGAGCGATCAAACCCAGGGACCGCAATTTCACGTAATATCTTCAGATCTGGAATCTCTGTCCCCAGGTTGCACTGATAGACAATACCGGGAGATAGAAAGCTTGTAAAGCTAATGAAAACCACTTTATCTTCACGCCGTGCAGAAATGGCATAAACTGTGCCAATGTCAATTGGCAGTTGATGCAGCAAGGAACCTGATTTTAAGTCTCTTACTTGTAGAAGATGCTTCACATCACTCAAGTAACTTACTATCAGTTGGTTACCATTTACGGCACATGCCGACTCAAGTACATCTTTTTCAGACTCTTGGAGAATATCAGCCCATTTCTCTGGTTCCTTCAAATCTACTCGGACTAGTTTATATTTTGGAGCATCTTTATTAGTTAAAAATGTAAACACGGTGTCATCATTTGCAATGTAATCATACTTAGCATCAAAATTATCAATAAGCTTGATGAAAGGGTGGGAGGAATTTTCACTACGAAAACTGTCCAGTACACTAGGAAGATTTGATATGTCACAGTAGTAAAGTTTGTTAACTGGATCACACCCTTCTCCAATATCGAGGAGGAGATACTGCATCGTAAATGAAAACAGAATCAGATTCATGGGAACAAAAACCATATGCATAAAATCCATGATACCTTAATTATTGGGCTTGACAAAGAAAAATCAAAGTATACTCACTACCATTCATTGGCTTACAGTGTCACGAAAATTACAAAACAAAGAGTTGCTTTCCTTCATATGTTGTTAGATAAGAACTTTCAAAAGTTGAGTAAATATTCAGGTTGTTATGGAAAGACACTTCAAGAAAGGAGACTCTACTGACCAAACACATTTTTTCAAAGATATACTCTATAATACTCCACTTGCCTATAAAGTATTAAAAAATAGTCGGTCACTTAATAACCAGAGTGCGGAAATGAAAATAATGCCAAGCAATATAGTAGAGAGTAGAGAAACAGGTCCCATAGGAGACGACTACAGAAAAATTTCAACGCTAAATCAGGAAGATCTAAATAGATGCCTCTTGAAAACCATATATAGAGCAGGGCATAAAAAACATCAAATACATTGACGTTGATAAAATCACCAAAAGCACAAAGCCATCGGTTGCAAGTTTCCTAATTTTATATGCACATAAGAATACAGACAATATCAAATAATTCTAAATCAATGACAATACTTAAGCACCTTCCCATCATCGGTAACGATTGCACCAAACAAATATTTAGGGTTTTGAAGATCTTTCCAGCACAAAATATCATGTGATTGATCCGTACCCAGAAAATGATAATAGAGCATATGATGAAGATTAGAGTTTGTCTCAGTCCCAGCATCTACCACTTCTCCATCTCTACAGTGTAAAAGCAGAATAATAAACTCATATTTCATATCACCAGAACATAAAAATAATCCTGCCAGACAGGATCTCCATATATATAATACCAATTCAAATCATCTTTTACCAGGACTATCAAATTGAAAACCACACACCATATTTATAATTCGCTGAATTTGTAAGTCAAATGCAACTGCAAAACATGCATATCTTGGAAAGAATGTGAGCATAGGACATTACTTACTTGGGTGCTGGATAACGGCTATAAAAGAAACCTCGGCTATCATGTGTCCAACTAATGGAGGAAAATTTAACCTGAAACAGAAAATTAACAATCATCAATGGTCTTACTGTAATGCACATTTTAATTTCTAGCAAAGGCACAATGTGATACTCACCCATGATAAAGTATCAGGCTCAACATTCTTATCCTCAATACGCTTCACTTTTATAGTCGTCCAATCACTACCGCTGGAACTAAGTGCATAAGCCAAGTACTTAGCATCTTCACTCACTGAATATGTGTTCAACGATACAGTTCCATCTTCACTTAAGGCATTGGGATCAAGCAAAACCTCTGATTTTCCGTCCAAACTATCCTGAAAAATGAAAAGATAACTGAGGCTATGTTTGGATAAAAACTTAATCAAGAGATTCTAACATAAACATTTATCATATAAGTGCTTATGTATAAGCGCTTATCATAATAAGCGCTTATGTATAACAGTATAAGCTTACATAAGCAATTTCTATAGCAAAGGATAAAATTAAACTATATTATGAAAGCAATATGAAACCTGGACATAGAGAATGTCCTGTGGCTGAAGACCAGTGTTATGAAAATGAAAGTACTTATTGCCTCGCCTAAATGGAGCATCGTAACGAGGATGATCAAATAGCTTAGTGATAGTTTCATTAAGCTTCGATCTTGTTTCGCATTTTTGAATCACTGAATTGGTAAGTTGAACCTGTTTCTGTACAAACTCTTTCACTTCTTCAGCATCGGGATCTTCGAGCCTTCAATTCAAAAATGAAATTAAAAAGCGTGTTACTATGAATTGAGCAATGAAAACGATTGAATGAGTTTGAGTTAATTATTGATTATTAATATTATTGTTACCATCGATAGGGGTCGGCGATTTTGACGCCATGATAGTCGTCGATGATTGAGTCGTCTCTGCGAGCACCGGGATATTGTAGAGGTTCGTTTAGGGGACTCATGATGTGGCAGTGCTATGGCGAAGAAAGGAGAGAAAGAAGAAGAAGATTGAAATGAGAAGGAAGGAAGGTGCAACTTAAATACCCTCGAACTTGTGGTAACCACACCTTCTTTGCAAAGACCAACGGTTCACTAGGTAAAACAAAAATGTGACTCTCTTTTTTTTCGGCTCAATTTAATAGAGTTTGGGGTCGGTTCTACGAGTTCGATCTTCGATCATCTCAATTATCTATTTAAAAGTAGAATTTTTAACTATTAAATTATTCAACCAATAAAAATGTGAGATATTTTGATACAAGTGAAGTGATTAGTAGTATTTATCATGTAACAAAAGAAATTGGATGAGATAATACGTGGAGTAATTGTGACATATACAATTAATCATGTGTAAATCTTAGTGTTACTTTATTTGTCTCATATTTAAGTGGTTTATTTGCAACATTAATATCTCGAATTTTCAATCTTTAATAATAAATATTACTCCTTCTGTCCCTTTTTATAAGATCTCGTTTGACAAAATTACACTATTTATTTATCATGTTTTGACCGTATTTTTTTAATAATACATAGATGTAAATATTAACATATAAAATCTTGTTTGATTTATTTTGATGAGTACTAACTCAAATTTTTAGGTGCAGTATCTTTTATTAATGCTACTACTATAACCATTATAATATCAATTTTGGTTATCATTCTATTATTCAATAGAACAATTTGTACTTTAATAGTTCAAGCAACCATAACTACCAAATTTGAAAGAATATTTGGGAATTTCACGCTACCCCTAAGTAAATTCATCTACTATGGAGAATTCTCAACAATGTAAATACATTATTTGCCCTCTTTATGCCCTAAATGTGTCAAGCACATTGAAATAGTAGATCATGTTTTTAAAGAGTGTATATAGGGTTATAGGCTCACAATTTGGTTCCAATCACTCGCTAGTCCTCAAGATACACCGCCAAAAAAGTCAATATAAACTAGTCAAATAGTAGTAATAGTGATCGTGATATCATTCAATCAAGCAAACTCATAGAGACATGCAAGAATAAAAGAAATTTTAGATGCGTGTCGATAGATTCCTCCTCCAATTGATCACCAAAAACTCAAATGTGTGGATGCTCACCTTTTGAATGATGGCTGCTAGGGGTTTCGGTATCATCATGCGGAAATAAGGGGTGAGTTTGCAATGCAATATGTTTCCTTGTAGTAAAAGTCATGGATATTCTACAAACTTTTAATTGGGCACACCAAATTCATTCATTAGTTTCTTTTCTCTCGATTTCTATCGGACCAAACATATCAAAATTGAGGAATCAACACTGAAATATTTCAAACTTACACAAGAGTTATTGCTCGCATGGGCAGAAATCAAACTCGCAACAACATTATGGTTAGGTTTCCGTTTGTTCAGCATATAGGCAAGTAGCTCACATCAAACATAGTTGCTACAATGAGCCTTGAATTTGGACGAACACCCCATCTTGAGATTTAATCTATTTTAGACATGACTTGGATTTAAACATAAGTTGTAATTTGCATCGAAAAACCAATGGCCAAACAAAGACCTAATTACAGTAATCCTAATATAATTCTCAACAATGTATTCCAAGTGTGGACCTTACGGTATGATGGTTGTTGGGGTTTTGGTAATTAAGGGGGTTAGTTTGTCAATGCAATATCTTACGTTATAAATGGTTTGAATGAACCCTCAATTGCGATGTATAAGAGCCATGAACATTCTTCAAGCTCTTTTAATTGGGCACAATCTTTTCATCATAACAATTTCATTGGGGAATTAAATCAATTAATTCGCCTCAAACAGAATTGTTAAAGCACAATCAACACTGAAATATTTCCTCAAATCCTACACACGAGTTTTGCTCACATGGACGGAAATCGAACTCGTGACAACATGATTGGTTAGGTTTTCCATTGTTCAGCACATAGTCAAGTTGCTCACATCAACCAAAGTTGCTACAATGAGCCCCAATTGTATTTGAACGGACAAGATTTAACCTATGTTTGGTATCACAGTAGAAACGTCAAAATCATGATAGTTTTCCCAAAACTACAGTTTGTAGCTTCTGTAAAATCACAGTGAATCCTAGTGATTCTAACATATTCATCGTGAAACCAAACATGCACTTAATCTATTTTAGTCATGACTTTGATTAAAAAACAAGTTGTAAATTACATTGAAATAGTGATTTAAAATGAAAAACCAATGGGCAAAGAAAAGAAAGCACTAATTAATTCTAATAGAAAAATAAAAACGTACTCCCTCCGTCCCAAAATGTAAGTAAATTTGACTTTTTAGGTACATTTGACTATTGATGTATTTGGTTCATAATATGAGCTAGATACATCAATAGTCAAATGTATCTTAAAAGTCAAATTTACTTACATTTTGGGACGGAGGAAGTACTAAAGCTTAGTTGAGTTACAATGTTACATGGCATATTTTTTTCAGTTTTTACTGACTTTACCAAAGAAATGGATAACTAAAAACCACGCGCCATGAAAAAGAGTGTAGACGTACTTTTCATTATTGTCTCTCTTTCTCTCTATTCTTTGTAATTGAATATTTAAACGTTGATGTCAGAGTTTTCAATCATGAGGCTAGCTAGAGTTGTGTTCAGATAAAAGTTGTATGGAAACGTATTCAGCAATAGAGAAGATAAATCAGCCATGAATTAATGCACACTCCGCTTTGTAGTAGTAGCAGCACCACCAGTAGTACTATGTTGCCTCTTGGTATACGCAAATGATGAAAAACAATTAATTACTGATTAATTAATTAAAGCACCATCTTAAAAATTAGTAATTAATTATCAGTAACATGAAGAATCAGACAATACATAGAAATCACAAATGGGTGTGGCAGCCATGCATTAGTAATACGAAGAACTAGGATGTGAAGCAAATCAGCCATGGCAACAAATACAATGATCTAATAAAGCTTGCATAAAATAAAGACCCAGTACTGATAGTGACATAAACGGCCTAAAAGTAAAAACTCACATACAAATAAATACCCAGGATTTAAAATCAGATAACTACTGAAAATGTTGAGTCAAACAATCTCAACATTATCAGTTGCTATTCAATCTCAGATAACTTAAAATATTAGTAAAATAAAATATGATTTTTTATTACTGCATCCCTCTGCTAGATCTTATTCTGCATAAAACATGAATCGGTTATGTAAATATTAGTGCAAAGGTATTCAATCGTCGTCATTCACCAAAGAGATGAGATGAAAACAAAAGTAGACTTCTGAAACCCTAAATATATATGTACAAAAGTATAAATAAACAAGTTTAAAAGAAAAATAATTGATCTAATCTAATCTACGTAATTTGAAGAGGAGGAAATTAGAAGATTGATTATATGTAACTGATTTCAACCATATATCAGCAACAGCAGCAGGAAGCAACTTTATGTATCTGATTTCATCTATAGATATTTTCTTGCCGGGATTCCTGCACAAAAACACGAGAGAATAAACAAACAAAGATATACTATCATGTTAACAAATACTCTAGTACATAAGATATACAGAAAAAAAGTTGCATATAATTAACCATGTCTCTGAAGAGTGAATTCAGGTTTAAGAAAGAGAATAGTAACGAACGATCAGGAAAGTTTTACAAAGAGAAGCCAACACAGATCTGTTGGCAGTATGTCCACCTCCGCTGCTGGCAAATTAATATTAGTGATGAAAAGGAGGTGGACAGAATGCCAAAAAAATTGTGTAGGCTACGCTTTGTGAAACCCACGTGAACCAGCCAACAACACAACACAAAGCTTGTTCTTCGTATTGCTGAGATGAAAGTTGAGATGGATGAATAGAGAAAGTAAGGAAGGGATGAATGAATAGGTTGATAGGGAGGGAGGGAGGCTGTAAAGTAGGGTAGGGATAATGAATGGTATGAGGAAGAATATGCAGCTACAGCTAGCCAGCCCTATTTAAGATGTGACGGGTTTCCATTGGGAATAAATAAATAAAGCCGAAGGAGGTGGGTGTCATTAAATTCTTCCCCTCTTCTCTTTGGATGGCCTGTCATACATCTAAAACACGCGGTTTCACGCTGTTTTCAATTTCGGTTATTTATTGATGATCGGACGATTCAGATTAAAAACAAGAAAAAAGATGGAGTAATCAACAAAAATTACAACTGTCAGATTGTGCTTAGACGAGAAGTCATGAAATATCTTTTAATTTAATTATACTCCATATGTTTCAAAATAACAACATGTTTTGACGAGTGTTCTTTTTGGTAAAATTGTCCAACGCATAAAAGTTGATTTTGACATGACCACGTGACAAAATGCACTTTTTGGATATTTGCAAGAAGCGCGTGGTCAATATTTTATTCTGGCTATTCTCATTGATGGGTTAGGCCAACACATGTCCTTTGCAGAGTATCATATTATCCATGTGTTGATGTGTATGCCTCATAATTCAGTTACTCCCTCCGGTCCTAAATATAATAGAAAATTTACTTTTTATGTTCATTGAGAATCTAATGTATTTTGTCTACAATATGGACCAAATACATTAAATTCTCAATTAATCTAAAAAGTAAATTTTCTCTTATATTTAGGACCGGAGGTAGTATTTCTTAAGGACGAGGTCTGCATTGTTGTAAGCATTTCCTTGATACTTTTTGGGAGCATACAGCTCATCGTAATATGTTTCAAATACAGGCATGATCTGATCAGAGATGTCCTTTTTGATATCTTTAAGCATGAGGAAATTTTTATGAAGGAAAAGGCACTAATGAACTTGACTAGCTCACAAGAAAAGAGATCGACATTTTGCCTAACAGATATTATGATGTATGGATAGATAAGAGAGAAATATGATTGTGTAGACTTGACTGAACTTTCTCCACTTATGGGACTGAAGGGTCGGGGATTTTACAGTGACACGGGCAACCCTCAAAGTTTCGTCAAGTAAAATGGTCAAACATTAGAAAACATGTTACGACAATCAACATGTTTTTATACCTTTGATTTTGACATATTTGGTTTCCTAACACCATACGATATAGACCTTTAAAACGAGTTTAAAGAGTCATGTATAGCCATGTTGTGTCGACTAGCGATGTAGTTTTTCAAAGGTTGAGTTTTGCTATACAAAAAAGTTTGACGACGCAACTTGTTGCTCGTTTACTTTTTTTCATGTATAATTATCTTATTATAAATAAATAAAACAAATAAAATATTATGATTGTTGTGACGAAATAATTATCTATCATTAAAAATTGTAAAAAATATTTATCTTAAAAATATTCATCAAAATAAATCAAACAAAATTATACAATAATATTTATATTATATATTGATAACAGTAATGCACAAAATAAAACAAAGTCAAATATTTTTGAACAAAAAAAGTAACAATATTCCACAAGATTCAAAAGATTAGCTTATACGATTAAGCATAGAGAATGTTTGGTTTACACACAATTTTTTTTTTCCCCTAAAGTAAAAACAAAGGAAATGTATTTAACTTTGGTTCGCGTTATGTTTTATACTGTTTGGGCTAGTCTTCGGACTCGGCCCAAATTGTTTAGTAATATTTTATATGTTAATTTAAGGCAAAATTGAATTTTTTTAGATATTAATTCAGGGTAAAATTGAGTTTTTTTAGTTAATAACTGAGATATTTCACTGTAAAATATAATTTTTGATATTTTAGAGTAAAATTTTTTATTTTTTTTAAAGTTGAATATTTTTTTTTTTAAATTGAAATTTTTGTTTAAATATATAATTTTGCCCGAACTTTATGGCCTTGCTTGGTTGAAGAGAAATTAAGACACAGAAATCAATGCATGTATTTAGATTAAAAAGTAGTCCAAATATATGCATTGATTTCCGTATTCCAATTTCTCTCTTCTCAATTTCTCTCCAACCAAGCAAGGCCTATAAGTTTTCTAACTCCACCACTAGAAACAAACAAATTGAAAATGAAACACTCCAAATCATATTAAAAAATGGAAAAAGCTAATTAGTGCACTCCATGCACTAGTTAAGGAACCTCAATATAGTATTATTGTATTGAAACTTGTGTAATCAATATATGCAAAAGTTAAAAAATATTGTTTTCAATATAAAATTTACTATTTTTGTATTCTTAACTAGTACATGGGGTGCACTAGTTAGTATAACCCATAAAAAATTACTAAAAAAATATCATAATCTAAAAATGAGATTGGACAAATCATTGATGAGATGGCATATTTAGAAAGATCAAAGGATCATCATAGTTGTTGTTTATACTTAACCTTTCCTCCCTCGTTTTTGATGAAACCCACTCATCTTTCCCTGCCCTCTTCATAGTGCCACCTCCCCACCCTCTCACTCTTCTTAGTGTGATCTTTTGATATTTCTGTTAAATTAACTCTATTTATTAGTAGCAGTATTTCTTTTACACCTTGTTTGGTCGGAGAGAAACAAGAAGAGAAAATGAAACACAGAGACCAATATTTACATTGGTTTCTATATTGATTTTTGTGTTTCATTTTCTCTCTTTTCTGTTTCTCTCCAACCAAACAAGCCCTTAATTTACAATTGAAAATTTTATGTTAACATTAATTTCAAAATTTTATTTTCTTCTCCAAAAAATACATAAGTTTCTCAAAATTCAATCTAAAAATTACTCTAGACTGAATCTAAAAATTCAATCTATAAACAACACTACAGAAGTTCAATCCATCACGTAAATAGGATCCAACTTCATCTCACAAGTTCCCCATGCAAAATCTTTGACGATCGCAGCACTTGTTCTCTGTTGGTTATAGTAATTTTTATGATAAAAAGATCACACAGATTATTAGTATTTCATTTCATGTAAGCATATCAAAGAATGACAAATTCATATTCTCCCCTTTTCATTTCATTAATGGGACCTACTCCCCCGCTAGCTAAGAACAAAAACGCTCTAGTAAAATGTTTTTGACCTACGTAGATTATTAGACCCATAGCGAACTCCTTTGTCGTTGGTTAGAAAAAGAAAATACTAGTAGAGTCAATATATCTTCCAATAATTACACTTTTATTTATCTTCTGATGTTCCTTTTTTTCCATGGAATAAATTCATTCTGAGTGACACAACACAACACAAGGAAAGATATGGTTTAATTTTCCTTCCCTTTTGTCACTCGATACGTCGCACTCATCACACCCACAATCACAAACCCACGCCCCCTTACAATACAAAATATTTATTGTTCACAAAGAACAAACTCCCACACAAATAATTACCACATCTCTTTTTTCAATATTTGCATTTATGAGACCAGCCCCATTTTTACTTGCCTCATTTATTGCTCCAAATCTAACCCTACACACAATTTAATGTTCCTTTCACCAATTCGAATTCAAAACAGCAAAGAGATCGATCCGTTGATACAATCCATCCTATCCTATGATCCTCGCCCGTTTTATTAGTAGTAGTCTGTGAGGTACGGTCCAGTTGGCCTATTGTCATGTCAGAGAGAGCTATGATTAAATCATTGGAACAATGGAAAATACTACCACCACCACCATATATAATGATGGACTATGAATGAATCTTTTGAGTACTGATTAGATTTTGTACTGATTAAACAACAAATAATTTAAAATAATTTATTTGACGTGGATCTCAAACGATGCCTAATTACTATGTTTAGGAAAATGTTACTTGTGTTTTCTCTAAGACCATACTCCCTCTCTTATTTTTTTCAAAACCAATAATCAATAAATATACTTTCAATGTATTATATTTTACTTTTTTTTAGTAAACGTGATTTTTATTTTTTCTCTTATAATATAATATAAAAAGGAATAGTTTCATATACAAGTTAATAATACTACATTTTTAGGCACTAACTAATACTAGTACTTGAATTAATGGTGATCATTTTACTCCTAGATATGTTAAGGTCTGTTTGGATTGATGGTATAGAATGAAGCGGAGCGGAATGGAACATAACGGAATGGAATGGAGCGGAACGGAATGGAATTGTCATTCTATCCCATTGTTTGGATATTTTACGATGGAATGGAGTTAATATCTCACTCCATTGTTTGGAAAGTAGATGGAGTGGAATGAACTATAACTTGTTTATTCCAATTTTATCCTTTATTTAAAAAACAATATTTTTTGAACATATTTTTTCAATATCAATCCCTTTTTTCTCGGATTCAGTTTTACAGATCTAAACTAATCCATTTCATGTTCTACAATCCCTTTCATTAATATTTTTTTCAATGAAAAGAGAAAAATTAATTTTACCGAAACTAAGTGGGAAACAATTTTTTTTTCAATTGAATCAATCCCTTTTACAGAAACGTGAACCAATCATTTTTTTCAATTGAAAAGGATCCCTTTTTTTAATTTTATTTTTCTTTCTTTTTGTACAAAAACATTATAAATAAATTGAAAGTTATGTTCATGATGCATATTACTAATATGAGGAAGAAGCAACAAATATGAGAAAAGCAAACAACACAATATATAGGGAGTGACGCAAGAAGATGAGAGTGAAGAATGAGAATAATATTATAAAATTAGAGATAAAGTTGTAATTGTTAAATTAATCTTTTCCATTCCATCACATATACCCCAAATTGGGCGGAATGAAAAGTTGGAGTAATGGGTGGTATTGGATGGAATGAGTTCCATCCTACTCCATTCCATTCCATTCCATTCATATTTTGCAAAACCAAACAATGGAATCTAATTTCATCCCATCCTATCTCATCTCATTCCATTCCATTCCACCACTTACCATCAATCCAAACAAAGCCTATCTTTGACTAATTTCAAACATACATACTACCTTACCTTTGTTCTTTATTATAAGAGATTAATTTCAGATATACGGAGTATTAATTAAGAAAATAGTATAAATTAAAGTACGAAAATAGTACTCCTCCGGTCTTATATATAAGCAAAATTGACTTTTTAGGTTCATTGAAAAAGTAATGTATTTGGTCTATATTATAGTTTAGATACATTACTTTTTGAATGAATCTAAAAAGGTATTTGTTGCTTATATATGAGACTAGAGGGAGTATTAATTAAGAAAAGTTTGTAGCTAATGTAATTATACTGTGTCTTTTACTTATTAAATTGTTTTTATTTGTTTGTGTATTTAATTTGACTTTTTATATTATAATAATAAGGGTTTGTCTAACATGTGCAATATTGCACATGTTAAAGCAACTAAAGATAGTAACTTTTTATTGAAAAACAACAATTATTTATTAAAAAGTTATACATTTAATATAAAATGTACAAGTTTCAATAGAAACTTACTATTTTGAACTTCTTAACATGTGCAAGTTTGCACATGATAGAAAAACCCTAATAATAATAATTAGAATTAGAATACATGCAATATGCAAGAAATACAGATCACTTGTAAAAGAAATACAGATTAAAAATGAGAGCATATTGCTTTGAAAAATTGGCGCATAAGTTAAATTTATGATGATTTTTTAAGTACTCGTCTACGATATACAGATCACTTGTAAAAGAAATACAGATTAAAAATGAGAGCATATTGCTTTGAAAAATTGGAGCATTCTGCTGCTTCATAACGAAGCTTGACCTGCTTCAAAAAAAAAAAACGAAGAAACTTTGACCATCTAGTTACCGAGTCGAAGGTGCCGTGCTGAATTTGCATGTCATCGTTCAACCACGGTGAATAGCACTGAAACTGTTCAAAGAGCAGTGTACTGTAAAGTGAAGACTTGAACATAAATTAGTTCATTTGTATTTTACAAGCATAACGAAATACATCATGCACTAAATATAAAAGAAATTTGAAGTTGGTAAAATTTGATGTGTCTGATAGGCCATCAATTTTTTTTTGATGTGTCTGATATAAAATTTA
Organism: Trifolium dubium; assembly: GCA_951804385.1. NCBI lineage: Eukaryota > Viridiplantae > Streptophyta > Magnoliopsida > Fabales > Fabaceae > Trifolium > Trifolium dubium. The sequence goes on along the minus strand of OX638063.1, from coordinate 43,659,832 downwards.
AATTAATAGCAGTACATATTATAATTTATATTGATCAAATATTTTCTCATATTTTTAAAATTGTAAGTAGTACCTTCATTTCATTTTATAATACTGTAATTTATTAGTATCAGCATAAATTGAGAGATTTTTTAAATTAAGAATCAGATATCCAACACAAGAGGGGTATATACGCATTTGACGCAAAGTCACGATCACTTATAGGGGGAGATTTAGCGGCCTCATCATTAATGACTTAAAAAATAATGGTCCAAAAGCCTATGGTTAAAGCGGATAATAGTCTCAAATTGCTTTAACCATAGTGAATCAAATAATCCTCTTATTTAATTCATATATACACCCTATTAGATGTTGATTGTGTGTTACGTCAAAAAAAAAAAGATGTTGATTGTTGGGCCGAATAGATTGATTTAGACTTATGTCCAGTCCAAAACAGTTAGAATACGTAGAATTAATTATTGAAGAAAATTAAAATGCGTTTAAGATACGTGTTAACAAAACCCTTAAGTATTTTATTGATAGGATGGAAAAATAAGGATGCACATAAAAGGTGTATGATTTGGAAAAATTGACTCCAGTAGATACAAAAGGAACAACTTTTTTGCTCTCTCTCAATGTAACCTTTTCAAAAAGGTACGTGCTCTTTGCTTCCTGCCCTCTATGCAGCTTAAGCGTCAACTTTTATTCTTTTGTTTTCTTTATGGAAAATAAAAGCTAGTGGCATTTTAAGGTGTGGTGCCATGGTGGGGACTTAACTCCTACTAATATACTATCACCATCTAAGTATAGAGGAAATGTCCAAGGTATAAATGAAAAGTGGTAAAAAGGACGCTTACCTTTTATCGTTTTTATTGAAGATGCAACTCAATTTCCACTATTTTCTTTGCCAAAAGCTTTTCACTTTTTAAAAACAATAATTAATGGGTTTGAAGGGAAGAACGACATAAAATCTCAATAATTAATGTGAAGCAAGTACTATCAAAAAAATTCAGAGACAAAGTTGACTCCTAATCATAGATTAAAAGACAAATTAACATGTTCAATCAAAAGACAAAGCAATACTATAGAAAATTGTTATCTAGAGTAGCCATTATGCAATTAAATAAGCGGATTATGTTATTTGAGAGGAGGAGGATTACTACTACTACCTAGACCATGATGGAAGTAGCTAAGCTAAGGAACTTGCATTACTACTTCACTTGATTTGAAGAACTCGATTCGGATGAATCCACTAGTATTCATGATGACGAGCCATTAGTGTTCAAGTGGACCACTTCATGTTACATGACACAAATGCGAGCCGCTCCCAAGGTTAAGTCACTCAAGCAAAAGGTTTTATATTTCAAAATTTTGTGTTAAAAAATAGCTTTAATTTTTTTATTTGGTTATAAATATGCAATACCGTGATTAAATTTTAAATATTTTTTTAGGGTATGTTTGGATTGATGGTATAGAATGGAGCGGAGCAGAATGGAATAGAACGGAATGGAATGGAACAGAACGGAATGAAATATAGATTTCATTCCATTGTTTGGATATTTTATGATAGAGCGGAACAAATTTCTCACTCCATTGTTTGGAAAGTGAGCAGAATGGAATGAGTTATAACTTTTTTATTCCAATTATACCATTTATTTATAAAATCTTAATATCACACATTTTCTACTCAATTCAACCAATTAAAAAAGATCGACAAGTAGCCAAAGACACTATCTTATTCTACAAAAAAAAAAATTATCTTATTGGTAAAAAAAATGTATTATCATATATTAAAATAATACTATTGTAGTATATATTGTTAGACTAAATAGTCGTACTAATTTAATAAAAAATGAAGAGAAGAAGAGTATATATGATGTGAATTTTTTTTTCTTACACTAATATAATAACAGGAATGATAAAATTTTAGTAAAAAAAAACAAGAATAATAAAATTGGTTTGTACAAAAAAAAATTGGTTGCCGAAGAAGAGAAGATTAGGGATGGAAGATACAGTAATATAAATTGATTTGTACCAAAAAAATAAAATTGGTTACAGAAGAAGATAAGACGAGGGAGAGGGAAGAAATAAAGTTTCATAACAATTTTATTTTATTTTATTTGCCTTTTCAAAAAAAAAAAAAGTAAAAGAAACAGTGATAAAATTGTATTTATGTTATTAATTTATTCCATTCCATTGCACACACCCCAAATTGGGCGGAATGAAAAATTGGAAGAATGAGTGGTATTGGATGGAATGAGTTCCATCACATACCATCTCATCCCATTCATTATTTACAAAACCAAACAATAGAACATAAATATATTTCATTTCATCTCATCCCATCCCACCACATTCCATCAATTCAAACAGACCCTTAGTTGAATATGTAAAATTAAAAGTCTCAAATTCTCTTAAATTTAAGTTCAACTACTAACATTAACAATATTTAAATTTACTATTTATTTTTGTTTTATAAGATCTCAAAATAAATTTTATTTTAGGCCTTTAACTATGTTGGGCCGACCCAGCACGATCTCTAATATTTTAGAAATTACTCTCTTTATTTAAAAAAATATACTAACAAATATCCCTAAAACACTTATTAAAAATTAAATATAATAAACCTTAAAACTTACGTAATCAGCTTCTCAAAAGTATTGAGCATGACCATTATTTTAAAATGAATGTTCCTTTAACAAGGGGAGTTCATCTCAACTCATCTGGTATACCATTATTTCTTCTCCCCTTTAACAGTCATTTTTTTTAGTACATCAAAGTTAAAAATCGGATTATTGACCACCCACCTACTTAAAGGTCTAACCATTGTTTGTAACACATTGAAACACACTTTTGATAATGTAATTAAATTGAAATAATTCAGGAAATTGTCTTATTTTTACAAGAGTCGTGTTAATATTTGGTTTTATAAATACTTCAAATAGTAATTTTATTTTGAAAAAAAAAATAATATTTGATTTTTAAAATATAAAATATATAAGTTTTAGGTTCCGTTTGGCTTGGTTTATTTTCTACTTTTTTTTTTCTCCTTAAAAATAGTAAAGAAAGAAAAAATTGTGTTTGACTCCACTTTTCTTTATCTTTTATTTCTTTAGTTTATTTCTCTAATACTTTTAAGAAGCAATCTGATTAAATTCAATTTTAAACTTCTCTATTTCGTTTAAGGAGAAGACAAAAAGTAAAAAATAAGCCGGACCAAACATAGCCTAATATCAAATTTCTTTTATTAGTATACTACTCTTTCCGCACCAAAATAACTATTACATTTAACCAATATGCATTATTCATATAATTTACTTTGGTCGTATTATTTTGTTAATATAAAAATACAAATATTAACATATAAGATGTTGTTTGATTTGTCTCGAAATGTATTTTTAAGATATATAATTTTTGTAATTGTTAAGACAATTATTTTATGACAAATAATTTTGATGTTAATTATTTTTTGACGGAGGAAGTAATGTTTTTGCAGTGGAACTCCACAGAGTTTATGAAGGTTTTACTTTGATTAGGAGCTTGTTTAATCATAGCTTAGTCAACATGATTCGATATTTATGGACGAAGATACACAAATAGAGGTTAGTTAGACACTTAGACTACCGCCAGAATGAGCGTAGAGTGGAGTGAACTACCGCCAGAAATCATAGAAACAATCTCTAAAAAGTTAACAATCTACGCCGATTATCTCCGATTCCGATGCATCTCTAAAACCTTCTTATCTTCAATCCCAAAAACCCCTTTCCATCTCCCACCACAACTTCCATCTCTCATTCTTTCTCACCAATCTTTCTTCGATCTCTCCACTCACAAAACTCACCTCTTCAATCATCCTCTACCTTCTCATCACTCAACTCGTTTTTGCGGTTCTTCTTATGGCTGGCTTATAATTCTCGATCAAACTCCTCAGATTCGTCTTTTTAACCCTATAACACGTGTTACTCTTTTTCTTCCTCCGATTCACACTTTCCCTAACGTTTTAAGCTTCGATTATTCAAATATAGGTCGCGAGTATTTTGTTAGAATTCCTAGCGGTGATTTTGTACATTTCAATTTGAAACAAATGTGTAATTATTTTGTTAGAAAAATTGTCTTGTCATCGAGTCCTTCACAAAACGATGAATTCGTTGCATTTGCTATTGTAGGTTATGATGATACTAATACTTTGGCTTTTTGTAAAAAAGGTTATGATTCTTGGATTCTCTTGAGTGAAGATATTTACCAGTTTTGGGAAGATACTGTGTTTCATAATGGTTTGTTTTATGCTGTGAGTAAGGAAGGAATAGTTGTGGTATGTGATGTTGAGATTCCTCAAGTATCGGTTATTCGCACAAAGGTTCCGGATGAATTCTTTGGAGATATTTTTTACACGGTGTTTTCTGGTGAGGACATGTTGTTGGTTACTCGGAGTTTGGAACAAGATTTTTCGGATGCAGGGGATATGTTTGTGTATAGAACGGTGGGGTTTGAGGTTTTTAAGATGGATTGGAATGCGGAGACATGGAATAAAATTGAAACTTTGGGCGATAAGGCTTTGTTTGTAGGTGGGAATTCTTCTGTTTGTTTTTCTGCTAATGATTTTGTAGGATGTTGTGCAGATTGTATCTATTTTACTGATGATTATTCGGAGTCTAATCACGATGATGCTTGTGGGAGACATGATTTTGGCATCTTTAGATTATGCGATCGGATCATTGACCCGTTGTTGCCCAGTTATCCTCGGTTGGGATGCCCTCTTCCGATTTGGATTTCGCCAAATCCTTGCTAAGCTGGGTAAGTCTAGCTGCCTGTGTTTGTAGTGTCTTATTTAGGGAAATTTCGAAATGCCCTGTTTAAAAACTTGCCTTCTTGTTATATTGTGTATATTCATGTCAAATATAGATTGTATATTGCAAACCAAGATCAATGTATTAATTCAGTAAAGTAACATACTTTATGTACTGTAAACTTGCATTATATGAATATATTTATTATATACTTGGTGAATGAATTTGGTCTAGGTTAGATTGGAGAAGAAAGATTATGCATGCTTGACTAAGAAGGCGTACTCATTTTATACCGATAATTATCAACCAATAAAATTTAGGTTTATGTTTTTTACTTAAATAACAGGCCATTATGTGATTTGAACTTATGAACTTAGAATGCCTCGCACCCAAAGCGAGAGGCATCATACCAAATCACATTGGGTGGTAGAAATTTTTTTCATAGTTACATACGCTTCGTAAGAGTTTTAGTGTCAAATTGCTATATTAGAAGTAACACGCTGCTGTGTACTTGTGTTGCATTTGATAACTATTGTTTGTAATACTTGGATTTGGTTATGAAGTGTGAAAAATTAGAGGATTTTCTTGTTGGAACCTGGGAATAAACGTGCCTTGGAAATGGATTAGACTAAGGTTTTTCAGTAGTTTCTGTAGCTGATTTCTTACAAATCTCTTTCTTGGTAAGCTGTTTTGAGTAGATTGAAGAGTTCAGTATTGATGTTTTTCATTGGTTGAGTTCAAAAGTTGTGTCTGAGCTCATCTTAGTTCACATTCCCTATGGAAAATCAAGCAGGGAAACTTTAAGAAGATTAAATTGAACATGGAAGCCAATCCTCTCCATGAAATATTCTCTCAACTTTTTACTAAAAAAAATACAAGGGGTACTAGTTCCGGAGAATAAACGTATCTTGAAAAAATTGATTTGACTAGAGTTTTTCATTAGTTTATGTAGCAGATTTCTTACTAATCTCTTTATCGGTAAGCTGTTTAAGTAGATTGAAGAATTCAGTTTTGATTTTTTTTTATTGTTCGAGTTCAAAAGTTGTGTCTATGAGCTCATCTTTGTTCACATTCCCCATGAAAAATCAAGCAGGGAAGTCTTAAGAAGATTAAATTGAACATGGAAGCCGATCCTCTTCATGAAATATTCTCAGCTTTTTACTCACTAAAATCTCAATTGTTAAATTTTTTTGAACAACAAAATAATATTTATTCTAAGCTGAAGAAATTTTGGTAGCAAAAGCACAAGTTCCAAATAAATAATCCTCGTTTATGTAACACCTGAACACCACACATAGGACGCATCAGTACCACCACCAAAAACACCCCTCACAGCAAGATTAGCTCTAGCAAGATTAGCACAGAATCGATAAATTAATTGCATATTAAAGAAGAAATTATCTGTTAAAGAATTCATTCTGCTCTTCAATTCAATCAACATCCGTCAAAGATTAAGCTGAATCTAATAGGACCTCAACAATTAAAATAGAAAAGGCAAAAATCTGCAAACTTAGGCACCGGAAATATAAAGCATAATATTCAAACATTTCTGCATATATATTAGAAAAAAGGGGATGAACAATGAGAGGAATACTTGCATGGTCCATTGACATTTAGACACAATTTGATCACAGACGCACACATAATTAAGAAAAAGGTAGAAAGAAAAAATAATTAAATACTGTGTATTTTAAAATGATCAAATGATATATATGTTATTATGTGTGTGTGACTAAATTGAGGGACTAAACATGAGACCATACAATTATTTTTCTGAACATGAAGCCACCCAAGAAACTCCATCTAAACCACCATATACAATCAATCATAACCATCTAAAATATGTGAGAAATTGGAATTATTTCTTCAAAAGCATACACAGCCACACCAAGACCATATAAACAATCATATGCTTTTAATGTCTCATCATGGCAACAAACAACAATGTCACTTGTACATAGCATTAGTTAGTGCAAAAGGAATATAGCATAGCATCATCATAGGAAACTTGATTTCATAAACTGTCAATGAAAAATGTCAAACAGGAAACCATTCAATACCTTAACTAATAAACTAGTAAATCACAACAAATCGGAAAGAACCAGAAATTAATAAATGGCCTTCAAGGAAACAACAACAACAACAACAACAAGCCATAAAAAGTTAAACCCGGAAGATGTAAGTTTGTCTAAAACACATAATTTAACCTTAAATTGCTTTGCTAATTTGAACTGGTTGATAAATATCTGCCAAAGCATAACACACAGTATATTCTTAAACTATCTAGGCCAAATTCACCAAAGTAATTACTACATAGTAGTCAGCAGTCACATACAATACAAAAAAACTGCAACAATACATACCATCATTATCATTAGAAGAACAAAAGCAATTGGCCATTATAATTTCTAAAACGGGCTATAATCAAAACATGCATCAAACAGTTCATAAGACTACACTACTATTGAATTCGATCCATCTTTCTTAACCGTACATGTAAAGCAACAAATCTTGAGATGCACAGGACTCCATACATATCCATGATAAGCAAGTTGTTAATCAAGACAACAGACATAAATAAGAGAGTAGTCATTTCCTTGCAAAGGAAGGAACCCATATACAAAACAAATAAACACAAAGCAGCTAGCTAAACTTACACCATTAAGATTCACAGGTCATCAGTCATCACGGATTTGGCGTAACCCAAACTGGATATCCAAAATTACAATTTGATTTATGTGGATAACACGGCAATGGGTCAATGCTCATATCCGATACACTATAGATGCCAATATCATGTTTCCCACCCACATCATCAGTGAAATAGACACAATTTGGACGACATCCAGGAAAATCAGCAGCAGATAAATAAAGCGAAGAGTTTTTCCCTATAAACAGTGAGTGTTGACCCAAAGTTTGAATTTTTTCCCACTTCAACACAATCCAATTCATTTTATAAATCCAGAATCTCACTGTCAACATATCAGGATGTGGCTCAAACTCGCGAGGCTCCTCCTCCTCTACACAATACCGTTTAACCAACAGCATGTCCTCCCCAGCAAACAAGACGTAGCAAAGATCATTGAAATAATTGAAATAGGCAGGGTTATTGTCCTGAACAAAGGAGACTTGAGCACCCTCAACATCACACACTGCAATTGTTCCACCACTCATGCTCGTTACATAAAACGAACCGTTATTGTACGCAGCATCGATCCATTTGTGATTTTCACTCACATTGAGAACAACCCAAGAATCGTAGCCCTTTTTGCAGAATGCGAAATCCCTACGATTGAGAATAGCGAATGCCATGAAATCATCGTTGAACGAAGGACTAGATGACAAAGCAACTTTGATAAGGTAAAGATTGTTATTCTTATAATCGAAAAGCTTTGTAACTAAGTCTGGAAAAGTTTTGAGTGAAGGAAGAGAGATAGTAGCATCTGTTATAGGGTTAAGAAGAGTTAGTTCTGAATTATATTCGAGAATGACGAGCCAGCCATGAGAAGAACCACAAATACGGGTGGCGCCACCAGAAGGCATAGGAAAGTTGAGACGGTGGATTTTGTAGGTGGAGAGGTCGAAGAAGGAATTGTGAGAAAGCATGAGCCATGGAAGTTGATGTGGTAAATGGAGAGGGATTTTGGGAACGGAGGAATTCCAGCTGCGACATACACATCGGAATCGGAGATAGTCGACGTAGATTGTTAACCTTTTGGAGATTGATTCAAGGATTTCTTGAGGTAAGTCACTCCAATCTACACCCATTCCCATTCTTCTTCTTCGTTTTGTGTTGGGGGAAGGTGAATTTCTTGACAAAGTATACCCCAGGGCCCAGGGTTTTGCTAATTAAATTAATTAGTGCCCCAAGGGCACTAGTTAAGGTTACCATAAAAAGTAACACTTGCATTGGAAATTGTGCGTTATTGTTTTTAAAAATTAATATACACAAATTTCAAGAGTTTATTTGCTATTTTTGTTTTCTTAATCATTGCCCTTGGGAAGGGCAATGTTTATCATTCATTTTTGGATTTTTTTTCCAATTGCCATTGTCAGGAACAAAAACCACCAAAATACCCTACTTTTTCTGAAAAATATAGGAATACCCTACTTTTTAAGACATTATAGGTCGTACACCTGTGGATGGCGCGACCTCCACAGAGGTCTTACACTTCTGGATGGCACGACATGCACTACAAAATCAGAAGAAAAAAAAATGAAAAAAAAAAATAGAACATGTGTAATGCAGGTCGCGCCATCCGCAGGTGTACGACCTGCATTGTCTTAAAAAGTAGGGCATTCACTTATTTTTTAGAAAAAGTAGGGTATTTTGGTGTTTTTTGTTCCTAACAAGAGCAATTGAGAAAAAAAAAATCTCATTTTTGTCTTAAAGGTGAAATTTGAAGGAAAATTTGTAAGTTTTCTGTAGTTTTTTCTACAAATTTTTTTGAGGAATTTTGTCTTAAGGCCCCAAAACAAAAAATTTAGTTGATTCAGAGACTTATTTAGAATAAAAATCGATACATTGATGAAAATGATACTTAAAGCCTTAAATTAAATATTAAATACATTTTAAAAAAATATTAATGCAAATTTTATTGATAATATAGATTCAAATTAATTATATCCTACCCGACTCGGAGGATTAGTTTTCTGCAATTATGCGCAGAGATATATCTGATTCAAAACAAAAAACATGAAAATGTTTGAACCACAACACTCAAAAAACAAATAAATTAAATAAACTGTACTACACTTTAGTTTATATAAATATTATTTAATATATTTATTTTAAATATTAATGTGACTAATAATATTTTGTATAAAAATTAATTGTGTTTAAAATTAATTAATTTGTTTGATTAGATAACTATGCGAAGTTTTTTTTTTTGTCGAAACCGGATCTACTGTCCAATGCAATAGTTAATCTCTCGCTGGATTGAAAACACCTCAAAGGGTAAGACAACTGACCAAGAGATTTAAAGTTTCTTCATATCTAAGGTGAGGATCGAACTATCAACCCTTGGTTAGAGGGGGATGAATCTCAAACATTCAACCACATCCGTGAGTTTAACTGTGTGAAGTTTAAGAACTTAATTTTAAAGAATAAATTTTGAAATTTATCCATTTATTTGATATTTTTTTAACATTTTAAGTTTTAAAAATATTTTTAAAGACTGAATCATCTTACTTATTTGTAACTCCCCAATACACTAACTTGGAAGGAATCAATTGTTGGTCCAGTTTGCAGATTTCAAATACCATTTGAAGATTAGTCTCTGCAGTACAGAACAGGGCATTGGTCAAGTGTCTTGAATTTACACCAGGATACAAGGTAATAAAATGTGGAGAAATTAGTTTCTAACATTTAAGTGGAAAAAATTTAATGTTATATTTAAAAAAGAGTTACTATGAGGATATATACTATTACTAAAGGCAATATCCAAAGCACGCAGCTATCCTAAGAACAATATCCAAAGCACGCAGCTATCCTAAGAACAATATCCAAAGCATGCCTCACAACAATTAAAATTGAGTAGATGGGATTAAAACAAATCACAAGATGATCTCCGATAATGAAGACACCGGAGCTCAATTTGCTCCCGTCATCAAGCTCGTTCTCATCATCATGCTTGAAGACATCAACAAGTTTACAAAGCTCTCATAAATATTACTATCATTCTACGATGATAAATGCAAAATTTAATGTATGAACACCAATCAACAAGATGCAAATTCTTGATTTTGAACTAACCTAATATTAATCTTGACTTTCCAAGTCCATAATAAATGAACCAGTGAACAAGTGTGTGGGGGGTTGGCTAAAGTATGGTGTTCCACTTCATCTTGCTCATTCAATGTTGGAAATAGATCACCCTAGCATAGTCCCAGAAACAAAGAATGAATGATGTAAAAGCTAGTAAACTATGCAAAGTTAATGCTGTACAAAGGGAAAAGAAAAGAAAGAATTATAAAAAACTGCATAGACATAGGGAAAATGAACAATCAACAATCATGTTCCTGAAAGCATGGTTCCTGAAATTTCTCAGAGTCTAATGTGCCTCTCAAGAGAGAGATACCAGCAAACAAAACTTATCTCCAAAAATACTCTACAATCTACATTGTGCATGAAAGCTTCGGCTGTCAAAGGAAATAGGATAATTATAATGAACCCATGCTATAAGCCTAATATAAACACACACATTGATTTGAAACTTTTCACTACCAAGGAATCAGACCATTACATGGAGTCATGCAATGGGTGAGCGACACGAAGCAAATAACAGCCGATTGTTCTGATTACACTATCAAGAAAAAACAAGCAACCAGTTGGGGTTCTAACACAATCTATTTCAAGGAATGTACCTTTTCTGCTAATTAAATCATGCAAAAGTCGGTACCATCCCTTAAATAATAGGAACCTCAACAATTAACCCCACTTCCGGCCTGCCATTTAAAAAGCTAAAATCTGCCAACTTTGGCACCGGAAATATAAAGCATACACTATAATATTCAAACAATTTTGCATAGATCTTAAATTGCTCTGCTTAATATCAAAATGCTATCTTCACCAAGCATAACACAGTATATCCTTCAAACACCCAGGCCAAATACACCAAAATATTTACAAAGTAGTTAGTAGTCACATACAAGACAAGGTTGCTGTGATAATACATTGATCTTGCTAGATCTCGTAAGACATACCGTCATTATTATTAAAAGAAAAACAAATATTGGGATGCACAGGACTCCACGACCACATATATGCATGATAAGCAAGCTGTTAAACACGACAGCAAACATAAATAAGAGATTAATCTCTAGTACCTTGCAAAGAAAGGAACCCATAAACAAAATAAACAAACACGAAGCATCTAGCTAAACTTACACCATTATGATTCTCAGGTCATCACGGATTTGGGGTAACCCAAACTGGATATCCAAAACTACAATTTGATTTGTGTGGATAACAGGGCAATGGGTCAATCCTCTTATCCGATAATCCATAGATGCCAATATCATGTTTGCCACCATCATCAGTGAAATAGACACAATTTGGACGACATCCAGGAAAATCAGTAGCAGATAAATAAATGGAAGAGTTTTTCCCTATAAACACCGAGTGTTGACCCAAAGTTCGAAGTACTTCCCACTTCAACACATTTAAATTCATTTTATAAATCCAGAACCTCTCTGTCAACATATCAGCAAATTCATCCTCATAAGGCGGCACTTCATATCTAGCATACTGTAGCATCAACAAGATATCCTCTCCGGCGAACACAGCATAGAATATATCATGATAATCATATTTAGGGGGGTTATTCTCCTTAATGAATGAGACTTGAGGTCGAGGACCCTCGTCATCACAAACCGCAATTGTTCCATTCATGCTCGTTGCATAAAACAAACCGTTATGGTATACAGCATCTATCCATGTGTAATTATCACTCACATTGACTACAACCCAAGAATCATAGCCCTTTCTCCATAATGCAAAATCCTTACGATTGAGAATGGCGAATGCTGTGAAATCGTCATTGATCGTGGGGCTAGATGACAATACAATTTTGATAAGGAAAAGACGGTTATCCTTAAAAAGCTTTGTAACCAAGTCTGGAAAAGTTTGGAGTGAAGGAAGAGAGAGTGTGGAACCTGTTATAGGGTTAAGAAGAGTAAGGTCAGTGGTTTTTTCAAGAATGATGAGCCAACCATGAGAAGAACCGCAGATACGGATGGGTCCAGAAGGCATAGGAAGGTTGAGACGGTGGATTTTGTTGGTGGAAAGGTCGAAGAAGGAATTGTGAGAAAGCATGAGCCATGGAAGTTGAGTTGGTAAATGGAGAGGGATTTTGGGAACGGAGGAATTCCAGCTGTGACATACACATCGGAATCGGAGATAATCGATGTAGATTGTTAACTTTTTTGAGATTGTTTCAAGGATTTCTTGTGGTAATTCTCTCCAATCAACACCCATTTCCATTCTTCTTCCGCTTTGTGTTGGGGACGGTGAATTTCTTTTCCTGGGTTTTAATTAAACTTTTGAATTTGAATAAATCACCGTTTAAAAGGAAAATTGGATTTAGGGTTCATTATTTCTAAACTTGAGTTTATGCATTTATACATCATAGAAGTTTGTAATGAAAAGAACAAGAAATTAGTTTATATACTGTATTATTTTGATAATTCAATTTAGTCTTATAATTTAAGAGTGTAGTGTGCGGTTGACAGGTTCATCCTCTCTTAATTAAAAGTTAAAGTTCGATTATTAGTTTGAATACGAATTAACTTTAAATTTTTGGGCTAATTATTCACTTTTTAAGGTGTTTCTAATCAAGCCAAAAAAATAATCATTACATTCAGTGGAGAATATTCTACTCTTGACCAAAAACAAAAAATAGTCTTTTAATTTATTTCACGTTATCTTATTTAAAAAATTTAAATATTAATTAATCATAACTCTTTTATGTCATTTCATATTGATAAAATAATTTAAATGTTAGGGAGTTTCTATGGTACAATTGGTAAATCAAAGTGTATTAGTATATTTGATTTCTAAATCAATAAATTAAGGATGTTTTTTTATGAAATCAAATTTATTTGTCAACTTTTATATTTTAAGAATTATTATTTCATAAAAAAACATCATTTCATTATTTATACTAATCATAAATATTTTATCTTAAAAATAATTAATATTTACTATTATAATATTTTTTTTGAAGCAGCATTTACTATTATAATATTAATACGAGTAATAAAAATTTAGAATAAATAAATTTTATTTCATTAATATTTTTGATAAATAAGATTAAATTAATATAATAAAAATATAATAGAAATCTTTTTTAACAAAAATTACAACTTATTTAAATACTAATTTAAAAACCAGTGTATTGGTACTCTTAAAGAAACATATTTAAATACGATAGAATTTTTCAAGAGTACCATAGAATTTATCTAACTATTAATTTTATTAAATATTGCACATCCAACAAGCTTATTCCCGTCCTCAAGCTTGTTCTCATCATCGTGGTTGAAGACATCAACAAGCAGGGACGTATCCAAGAATCTATGCAACGAGGGCTTAGAAAATGTAAAAGTAACTACTACATCTATTTTTAGGGAGTTTCTATGGTGCATTTGAATAATTCAAATGTACCGGTACATGAGGTCATAAAATCGATAATTCACGATTATTTTTTAAAATTAAAACAACTACTAGTTGATTATTGTATTTTAGAAATAATAATAACACAAAAAAATATATAATTTCATTGTTTATAATGATTACACTAATATTTTTAACATTTTTCAACAAAATAATTGAATATTGACTATTATGAAGAATAAAAATTTTAAAAATATCAAAATTTATATTTTTGACATATTTGATTAATTGTATTTGATTATTATAATGTTTATAATGATAAAAAAATTATTTCTTTTGAAAAAATATTCATTTTATTTATTAATTATGTACCTCATGTATCGGTACATTAGAAATCATCTAATGTACCATAGAATTTCCCCTATTTTTATATATAAGAGACAAATTGGAATTTTTTGTTGGTCTTTTTTATAAAAGACATCCTCTAAAATAAAAGTTTATTAATTGTACAATTTTTTTTATACCATTTATTAGATAAATAAAATTATCATCTTTTAATACAAGTGCAATTACTTCAATACAATCTAATTGTTTTCAAAATTACAATGACATTAATTATAAAAATTGCATTACGAAATTGTGCCTATTGTGAGAGATAATTTTGTAACAACACAAATATTTTAGATTAATTAATTAATTAATGAAAATAGTTTTTTTAGTTTGTGTAATTTTTTTTAACTTTGTCTCCTATATATCCTTCAAACACCCAGACCAAATACACCAAAATATTTACATAGTATAGTTAGCAGTAACATACAAGACAAGGTTACTGCGATAATACATTGATCTTGCTAGCTAGATAAGAAAAACAAATATTGGAATGCACAGGACTCCACATATATGCATGATAAGCAAGCTGTTAAACAAGACAGCGAACATAAATAAGTGAGTGATCTGTACCTTGCAAAGGAAGGAACCCATAAACAAAATAAGGAAACACAAAGCAGCTAGCTAAGATTACACCATTAAGATTCTCAGGTCATCACGGATTTGGTGTAACCCAAACTGGATATCCAAAACTACAATTTGATTTGTTTGGATAACAGGGCAATGGGTCAATCCTCTTATCCGATAAACTATACATGCCAAGATCATGTTTCCCACCCACATCATCAGTGAAATTACTGAAATAGATACAATTTGGACGACATCCAGGAAAATCAGGAGCAGATAAATAAAGGGAATAGATTTTCCCTATAAACACTGAGTGTTGACCCAGAGTTTGAAGTTCTTCCCACTGCAACACATTCAAATTCATTTTATAAATACAGAACCTCTCTGTAGCAAATTCATCCTCAGAATGAGGCATTTCATATGTAGTGTACCGTTGCATCAACAATATATCCTCTCCGGCGAACACAGCATAGAACATATCATGATAATCATATTTAGGGTCATTCTCCTTAACAAATGAGACTTGAGGTTGAGGACCCTCAACATCACAAACCGCAATTGTTCCACTCATGCTCGTTACATAAAACAAACCGTTATTGTATACAGAATCTACCCATGTGTCATTATCACTATCAATCACATTGACTACAACCCAAGAATCATAGCCCTTTTTGCAAAATGCAAAATCCTTACGATTGAGAATAGCGAATGCTGTGAAATCGTCGCTGATGGTGGGGCTAGATGACAATACAACTTTGATAAGGTAAAGACAGTTATGCTTAAAAAGGTCTGTAACCAAGTCAGGAAAAGTTTGGAGTGAAGAAAGAGAGAGTGTGGACCCTGTTATAGGGTTAAGAAGAGTAAGGTCAGTGGTTTCTTCAAGAATGATGAGCCAGCCATGAGAAGAACCGCATATACGGATGGGTACAGAAGGCATAGGAAGGTTGAGACGGTGGATTTTGTTGGTGGAGAGGTCGAAGAAGGAATTGTGAGAAAGCATGAGCCATGGAAGTTGAGGTGGTAAATGGAGAGGGATTTTGGGAACTGAGGAATTCCAGCTGCGACATACACATCGGAATCGGAAATAATCGATGTAGATTGTTAACCTTTTGGAGATTAATTCAAGGATTTCTTGAGGTAACTCACTCCAATCTACACCCATTCCTATTCTTCTTCCGTTTTGTGTTAGTTTTGGAGGAAAGTACTGTATGAATGAATTATGAGAAGTTGAATGAATGAATGAACGAATTGGAGGGGACTTCAAAATTCAAACCTCCACAATAGACTTTTGACTTAGTTTTATTTTTGAGTATTGAGCAAGAGAAGAATGAACCAAAGTTTCCCTTTCTCTTTTTTCTCCCACGTCTCCGGAAGCCTCTGTATGACTTTGTCACTATGCATTAATTAGAAAGTGCTTAACATGTTTTTTACCTATTCTATAATATTTTAACCAATATAAATTATTTGCGTAAATTATTTAATATGTTATTGAGACATATCAAAATTAATGGTTTGAGTATTTTTTAAACGTCGTTAATCTTTATGTATTTTAATAACATATTAAACGATTTTATATTTATATAAAATATTACACAAATGATATACATGATATTAATTTTCATTTCAACGATATATTTTATAAAAATTTATATCTATTAAACATTATTGAATAGTTTAGAGATAAATACACCAAATTGATTATCTTATTTACAATATTATCAAAATATATCGATTATAAAAAAGCTTTATTTATGTAAAAAAATTTAAAATTAGAGTGTGATTACAGGGGGAGGGGAGAATATGTGGTAGTTATTCAGAAACTTATATGTCCATGAGACCATGACCATACGCAGTGAGTCTTTGACCAATGGAATAGTGTCTCATAAAAGACCCAGCGTAGTATAGCAATATTTGACCAAAAATACAAAAAAATTGGGGCATTCGGAGAATCGAACTCCGGACCTCTCGCACCCAAAGCGAGAATCATACCACTAGACCAAATGCCCTTTATGAATGTTTATTTATATTTGTGTATATTTCTACTAACAATCCTTTCCGAGTTCAGATATGTAATATGTTGCCAAGTCAGCAATGATAGACCACCCAGTCCAGGTTACAGATCGACGGCTGAAGCATTTTCTCAAATGGATAAGATGATTGGTAAACACATGAATTAGCTACAGTTTCAGAATATATTCTGGATATTAATACTATAATATCTGGAGCGTGCGTGCGACAATATATGTGGATACTACACTGTGGGTGGTTCATATACTATGAAGCCATATTTGATACGAAACGGGTACGATACGATATGGATACGGTGATACGAGAAAATTTTAAAATTTAAGATATGATATGGCTAGGATACTTCAATAAAAAAAATTAAATATATAAATACAAAATATATAAACATAACTAAAATTGATAATAACGAAACATTCATATTATTAAAATTATCAAAACAAGTAAATTATATATCTTAAATACTATCTAAAAAGCGAGTCATGCGTATTTCCACTAATGTCCTATATATAATTTTGTCGCTCCTTTCATATATTCTTCATATTTCTTTGACAAAAGTTGAAAATTTGTATGCACATTAACCAAATCGTTAGTCATTTTGGATCCATTTTATTTTTTTTCAAAGAATGGATAAAATATAAACATTGGATATTTCTCTGATACGTATTGGGAAGTATCTGACAAGTATCACAGAAGTGTCGGTTTATTTTTTATTTAAAAAATAAAATTTAATCATTAGATACTTCTCCGATACGTATAAGGAAGTATCTGACGCGTATCGGTATCGGATACGGTATCTGACACGATACTGGATCAATTTTGGAGTATCGGAACTTCATAGTTCATATATAACATTTGTCCATAATTCTTTGTTCAACCGACAGAAAATGACAAAATTATTAGGCCGGGCGTCTATGATCTGAGTTTAAATTCTGGTCACTCTGTATTAGTTTATTGATGGTTTTACCATCTCGTCTATGTAAAAAAAATATATGCACTAACATTTATTTTTATAACATACATCAAAATTTTAGTTACATGTATTGTAGAACCCATATACTGATATACAGCTACACGAGAAAAAAAAATACATGAATATTAAATGGACTAATTTAGGATGAACTTTCATATCCAGTAAAGTAAAAAAGATTTATAGTTTCAGTAAAAAAAAAAAATCATTATGATTATTAAATTTATAAGGACTAAATATTCAAAATAACACATAATTTTAGTATTTTGTTTTATTGTTAAACAAATGCTAGTGTGAATGCTGTTAAATATGATTGGAACTCAACTTAAAAACTAGTTCATAGAGCGAGGTTGTCCTCACATATTTATATACTCGACAATCCTAAAACCTAAGTAATATGAAACTTCAAATAAACTCCAACAACATCATATTCAACAAATGTCAGGATTGCAAAAATTCAATCCTTGTTGCATCTTTGTTGTGTGGCGCTTGAAAGCCTGATGTGGGCCTCCTCTCATGCATCGTCAGACTGTAGTGGCCTAGTCCCGACCCCTTGAGATTGAGGGTGCTGCTTGTTCGAAGGTTGATGGGAGTTTGTTGGGTCAAACACCATCTGTATGATTTGATCTTTAATTTAATAATGTTGGAACGTTCCTTAAAGGGTTTAAGGTGTGGCATCTCAAACTAGTATTCCTATATGCATAAATAATGGCTTTGTTGCATTGCATGGTTTAGAATTATATTGGATAAAGGGCACGTTGTTTGTTTTTCAGATTTCTTTGCCATTACAAAACTCTTGTGTTAAGGATGAAGTGTCACCGTACCACAAGTTTGGGAACAAAATTATTAGCATTCATCAAATGTTTAAAAATCTGTCTCAAAATAATCGATATATATTAATAAAAAAATATCAAAATAGATTATGTAAATAATGTATATTAATCAACTGTTTCAATTATTTTTAGACGGACAGAGAGATTTTTGGTTTGTTGTTATTAATCACACATTACGAAATAGTAACATGTGTGCAAATATCTTGACCAAAATAGGAGCTACCTTGACCTCTACTCTTGTCAAGCTTGTGAAACATTTAAACATGAGAATGAAAAACTTATTATATTACGCTCTGCGAGTTAACCTTGGAATAGTAAGCTACTCCCTCCGTCCTATTATATAAATACTTTTTTACAAAAAGTCTAGTCCCAAAATATAAGTCCTTTTATAATTTAAAGGTACATTTATTACTTAGTAATAATAATTAGGGGTATGTGTAAGTAAAAAAGTAATAAATGTACTTTTAAATTGTAAAGGGGCTTATATTTTGGAACTAGACTTTTTGTAAGAAAGTGCTTATATAATGGGACGGAGGGAGTATTTTTGATTTTTTTTAGCGAAATGCTAACCAGTACTTCCGGGGCATTGGTTAAGGAACCAAATATAGAAATTTAACATTGGAAATTGTGCAATCAACTTCTCAAAAGTTTAAAAAGTGATAACTTTATTTTAAAGCTTTCTTTTTTAAAGTTCCTTAACCAATGTCCCGAAGGCACCGATCAGCATGATTTTTTTTTTAATATCTTGGATTTGATTCTCTGGTATACAGGGTGATAGAGAATTAGATATACTTTTTCAGGCATTTAAGAGCATAGGCGCAAAGCAGTTAGCCAGAAGCACAGGTGCATGTCAAGTGTCAACGCTAGCTAGCTTGTATGCCGTGTTAATGTACGCCTGCTACTATAACTAATTGGCAATCCCCATAAATATTTTGTATTACGGTAAGTATGTCAGAATTGAGATATTTACTGTAGATCATGATGATTTTAATAAGTCTATTGTAATATCAAATATGCACGAAATATTTCTAAATATTTATTTGATAAAAAAATTTAATACCATTGAAAGAAAAAAAAATAATGTAGAATTAGATGTACTCCTAACTTCTTGATTTAAAAAGTTTTAATTTTTTTTAGTGTAACAAATTACAATTTTTTGATTTCATGACTCTGATGAATATCTCATTCACAATACCATGTTGTTTACAAAAGTGTGTTAAATTTACAAAAGTGTGTTAATTTTTTTTAGTATCACGGTATGTTTGGAATCACTGTGAATATGCTAGAATTGCGGTGATCCACCGTGACTTTGCAAAAGCTACAACTTGTAGCTTTTGGAAATCACGGTGGGTCACCGTGATTCTGACACATCCACCGTGATACTAAACATACACAATTTTTTGATTTCATGACTATATATGAATATGTCATTCACAATACCATGTTGTTTACCATGTTTTTGATTTCATTAATTATTTTTTTAAAAAGTGTGTTAAATTTAAAATAAGAAATCTATTATGAGACAAGGGAACTTTAATTAAATACCTTTAACTTAAGAAATTGGTCCTAAAAATCTTGAGTTCTTTAAGTACGTAGTCAGATCTTCGATATCTAGTTTTTATGAAAATAAATCAGTTGAAAATAAAGAATTTAAATTTTTCGACAGAAATTAATCATCGCTTACACCTATATTATACTACCTCCGGTCCTAAATATAAGAGAAATTTTGTTTTTTAGACCATCTCCATTGGAGAACTTAATATTTGAGTACCTAAAGAGTCTCACCTGTACACATCATTTAATTATATTCCCTCCGTCCCATTATATAAGCACTTTTACTACAATAGTTTAGTCCCAAAATATAAGCCCCTTTACAATTTACTACGTACATTTATTATTTTTTTGCTTACACATACCCCCAATTATTACTACTAAGTTGTATTGGAATACAAAAATTGTAAAGGGGCTTATATTTTAGACCAGTACTTATTAATGGGAATACCTATTAAGTACTAGTTCTTAATAAGTACTAGTCCATAAGAACTCACCATTGGAGATGGTCTTAGCTTCATGGAATGATTGATGTATTTGGTTCATAATATAAACTAAATACATCAATCATTCTATGAATTTAAAAAATAAAAAGTTTCTTATATTTAGAATCGGAGGGAGCTAAGTAATTATCTAAAAAAACTTAGGAATTTGCACCGTACTTAAGCAGTTAAGCCATCCATCGAGAAAATGAGAAAATTAAAGGCAACTCAAATAAAGTCTGCTCTGCTCTAGTCTGTTGCGTAACCGTTCCCCCCCACGCGGCAAACCATCTTCTTTAATTCTCTCTCAGCTTTTCTCAGACTCATACTTCTCTTTCCTTAATTGCTTACATTACTTTTCATTTTCATCTTTCTCTCATCTCACAATTACTCTATAGTTCCTTTTTTCCCTTCTTTTTTACTCTAGTCACCTCTTTCAACTCTAGTATTAGATTTTCTTCAAGTGTTGTAAGAATGTCATCGGCGGCAAAAACCAAAGTCTCCGGCACTGACGAAGGAAAACACTATCCTCCCCCACTCGCTTCTCACAACGAAGTCGTCAATGACTCTACTCTCTTTTGGAACACTCTTCGTCGCTTTCACTTTCTTATGGCTACCAAATTCATGTAACTACTTTCTATTTATCCATTTATTTTTTCCTCAATACTACAAATTTCACATAATCGAAATCAAAGTACTGTACTATTAATGTGATTTCATTTTTCGATCGTTTCCGTAGGATTCCTGTGATTGGAGGTAAGGAGCTAGATTTGCACGTTCTTTACGTGGAAGTTACAAGGAGAAGCGGTTATGAAAAGGTTAATTTCTCAACCTCCTTAACCCTGTATTATAAGATAATAATAAAAGTTTGTTATGCTATTTTTTTTGTACTCTAAATAATCTAAATTAGATAATAACAGTTATTATTAATTTTAAGAATTCAGGTAGTTATGGAAAAGAAATGGAGAGAAGTAGGTAGTGTATTTAGATTTTCATCTACAACTACAAGTGCTTCATTTGTATTAAGAAAACATTACTTGAATCTTCTTTACCATTATGAACAAGTTCACTTCTTCAAAGTTCAGGGTCCTCTATACACTCCATCTGTAGGTAGGTACTATCATTTCACTATTTTTCTTTCATTTATCGATAGAAAGAAGAAAATATAAGTGAAATTTATTTATATGTATAATCTCATCTCTGAACTCTGTTTTGTATATTGCAGATGCATTTTCTGGAAATAGTCCCTCGTGGCGACCGGAATTAGCTATTGTTCAATATTCACCTAAGATGGTAAATGATAGTGTTGAATCTCATGATGAAGGTAATTAACACTTAACAGTTATCAAGTTGATAGAATTTAAATTAATGTGAAGTTTACATTGAATTTGCAATATAGGAATCAGGAATTCAGGATTAGGGTGTATTTTTTCAATTTCAATTTTAGAGTTTAGACAATTTGTTGCATATGCAATTTAATTCAACTCATTACTCATGTGAAAATAAGGAATGTGTTTGTTGTAATGCCGCTAAGAGTTAAAAGTTGGTTAAGCATGAAAAGTAGTTTATGATGTTTAGTAATTTGAAATGAATAATGCAGTGAGTCTATGGCATGAATTTTGTTGAAACATGCTTGTTGATTCAAGTTAGGGATTTAGGAACAATGATTTAGAATGTAATTTTGTTTAACTTAACTGTATAGTAGTATTTGTTTGGGAGGTTTTCAATGCTGAAAATTTAACTGTTTGTTATGTATGCAGTGAACGTAGATAGTTCACGTCTTTTGGGAAAAGGAACAATAGAAGGAAAATTTGATTGTGGTTATATAGTGTCAGTGAAATTGGGTTCGGAGGTTCTCAAAGGGGTGCTTTACCATCCAGAACAAGTGGTTGCTGCTCCATCATTGGTACCACAACATGCCATTGTACCATTCAATCACAAATCTCATAGTTCTGGTAGGAAAAAGAGAAGAAAAAGAAAGTGGGACCCAAACTATCCAAAGCCAAATAGGAGTGGCTATAACTTTTTCTTTGCTGAAAAACATTACAAGCTTAAAGAACTCTACCCAAACAGAGAAAGGGAGTTTACTAAAATGATTGGTGAATCCTGGAATAGTCTCAGCCCTGAAGAAAGAATGGTAATTAAAAGGGTCATTTCATTTCTGCGTGTGTTTTTATCCTAAATCCTGATTAGCATATTTCATTGTATGCAATATGATTATTTATTGGTTATCAAAGTTGTGTTAATAGTTTTGATTAGGGTAAGGTAAAATACTAGTAAAATGTAAATTATATGTGTGCATATAACAATGCAGATTTACCAAAACATTGGCTTAAGGGACAAAGAAAGGTACAAAAGAGAATTGACAGAGTACAAAGAGAAACTGAAGGTTGGACAGACAGAAGAATTTGGGATTCCATAACCTTTTTGGCAGCTGAAGAATGGCTTTGAATTCTACTATAACAACTGTTGACTTTTACGTGCATATTATTGTGGATAATGGTCCACTCTGGACTGAGATTTACAGGACTAGTGTTTTTCATTATAAAAAGAAATAGTTCCACGTGTCAGATGCTTTTTGGTTTGTTTGATCAATCTAGTAGATGTTTATACTTGGTCTATATACTTTACTTAATCAGGCTTAAGAAATGAGGAATGTTATTATCACAATCTTCTCAATATGGAGTATATTCTCATTCTCTAATTAGTTAAATTTAAATGGTCCACTAAATTATACGGGTCTCAGTAAATTTAGTAGAATCAATTTAAATTTAAATTAACTTGTTAAGAAGAGTATGCTATAAATAAAGTTTTACTAGATTAAGGAAGATTAAGATAGTGACCAAAAGAATCAGTGACCCCATCACTTTGGATTAGTGGATAAATTATTAATTTAGAACCAAAAGTTATCCTCTTTGTGAATAAGAAAGTAAGAATGGTTGCCGGACCAAATAGATTAATATTGTATGATGTTAATATAGTTGTATCTGACTGTGATGTGATGCTGTGTTTAGCGAAAGAAACAAGGGGCGCCACTGTTTGGTGGTGGTGATGCCATCAAAGGATTACATAATTAAAGCATTAATTTTTTTTTGCACAGCACTTGTTTTTATAATTAATAAATGGTTGATGGATTCTTAGACAAGAAATGGTGATACAAGCAAAGCAAAATGTTTCTGTTGTATATTGTGTGTGTATAGTAATCCACATCGATATAAATTTCACTTCCAATTTTGATAAAAACGTTATATTTGGGTGTTGGTGATTTGTAATCTGCACTTGTTCACGTATATATGGGAGATACAGAGAGTTGTAATAGCAAAGTTTTTAGTAGTTCTGAATGGACTCAAAATGGAAAGGAGAGGCAGAAGATTGAAGTCTACATAAAAGTTCTTCATCGACTTAGGGAATTGAATGTCCCCGAAGCTATGGTTTCTGGTTTTGAGGATGATCTTTGGGCGCATTTTTATCGTCTCCCCACTAGGTAGGTACTTTCAAACATCATTCTCACACCATTTTGTTTCATCTTTAGCAGAGAAAATTGATGGTAGAGATATGTTTGAATATTTTACTAGGATTTATTGTTTTTTAAAATTGATTTTAACTTTAGTCTAAAATTTGAAGTTTTGTATCTATAATTTGATTTTCAGCCTTAAATTCATTGTTCATCATATTTTCACATAGATATATTTAAAAACTTTTACTTAAATATATTTACATAAGTGACTTTAGATCAACCTTAGTTTCACGGTGATAAAAATTGATTTTGAATAACTATAAAATTTAACTTACTTAAAAGTGAGTTGAATGAAAAATATTTGTGTTTAGATTAGATACATTTACATAAAAATGAGTTGAATAAATTTATATGTAAAAACCACATATATAC
This sequence comes from Trifolium dubium, assembly GCA_951804385.1. Lineage (NCBI taxonomy): Eukaryota > Viridiplantae > Streptophyta > Magnoliopsida > Fabales > Fabaceae > Trifolium > Trifolium dubium. Next base: position 43,635,250 of record OX638063.1, on the reverse strand, counting down.
TTTCTTCTTTTCTTTTGACGAAATCATATTTACACTTAAAATTTTCAAATCGCGGCATCAAGTCATAATAAATTTTGGATAGTAGAGACAAAATCTTGAGAGCAACCAAATCTGTCAAAATCCTTTTTTTACATCCAAAAATCAATTTTAGTCACTTCAAACATAAAAGAATAAAAAAAAAACTGATTCAAAACTCATCTTTTATTACCACAAAATTAAAAACACATTTGGCTTAACCATGATTTAAAATTTTCAAAAAAGCCTCTGCGAGCATAGTTTAATTGGTATGAACGTTGCATTATATATGTATTAGTCGAAAATTGAATAAGGAATTATCCATTTATTCACTTCAATAGGTTAATTTCTAGTCACTGGTGCATGTAAATTTTAGTTACTAATATGCAGTGTACATCAGGTATGCATTGGATATGAATGTGGAGAGGGCCCAATATGTTCTTATGCATAAAAGGTTACTGCATATCGCACGAACCCCAACTACAGCAACTGGACCTGCACTTGAAGTCCGTCTTGTACAGGTTTTTATAATGAACTTAGTTTCTCCTTTAGTTTCTATAATGAACTTATATAGTTCAATATGCTTATTGTTAATCAATTAGTCATGCATGTTTTTGCTCAAGGAATTTTTTATGTTCTGATTTCATTACTATCTATAGAATTAATTTCTTGGTTTTATCAGGATGTGTAAATTTTGATGGTACCTACCTGCATTAGCCAATTGATTTGCTAGAACTTAGCAATATATATTTTATGCAGGTTTGTTCTGCTTCTGGAGCGAGTATTTGTAGTAATTCCCTTAATTCAAACTCACATAGTAAAGTTAGTCCTCAAGATTTTGATATTCAGGGCAAAATAATGAGGCAAGATTCCGTGAATATAATATATTTACTTTACTTGCTTGAAACTTTTTATTTCTTGTTCCCAAGTTTTCATTCGACTACTACTTGCAGGCCTATGCATGAAATCACAATTTCAACAAATGATAAGCCAAAACTTCTTAGTCAGGTAACTAGTAGTAGCTGATATTATTGATTGCTGTGCAAAAATTTCTAGCTGAAATCAAGGTTTTTATAGTTTTAAGATGTTGTGTTGCAACTATAGCTGACTTCTTTACTGTCTGAGACTGGGCTTGACATTCAAGAAGCACATGCTTTTTCGACATTGGATGGCTATTCGTTGGACATTTTCGTTGTTGGTGGTTGGGAGGTTGAGGTATTTTCTAATATTCTCTTAAGTTCAGTTTAGTTCAACATGTTGAAGTTTGAACCAAAACTATATAATCTCATTTAAGTTTGACAACTTAATTTGCATGACAAATGTTCATGCTTGAAACTTGTAGGATACAGAAAAGTTAAAACATGTACTAGCTAGGAAAATTCAAAAACTTGAGGTAGGCCATTTATATAACATTTGTGGTTACATGTTTATAGAATAAGTTTTCTGTCAATTTTTTTTTTGAGGATTATTTACAAGTTATATTATGGTTGGAAATCTAGAAGCAATCTCAGTTGAAAGAAAGTGGCAGTCTTCCACTTGCAGAGCAAGAGAGAATTAGGATGAACATTATATCTAGACATGTAATTATTCCTACTCGTGAAAATGATGTCTCGACATGTGGAGCAAGTTGGTTGAGATTTGAAAAGAAAATTGCATCTGGACCCTCCTGTGATCTGTAAGTAATATAACTTAATTTCATCCCCCTGACATGTTTGTGAGTGAGTATATTTTGAATTACTGATAACTGACATAGGTATAAAGGTACATTATGTAATCAAGATGTAGCTATCAAAGTCCTAAAGCAAGAAAGTTTGAATGAAAATATACAAAAAGAGTTTTCTCAGGAAGTCTATATCCTAAGGTTTGTTATGTTCTATCACATTTTTCATTTTCACAGGTTCTTATGCTAAATTGCACGTTCGGGTTCTTATGCTAAATTGCACGTTCAAATTATTAGTTAATGCTAGCTATAGTAGTAAAGACTAAAGAGTGGGAGATACGTTAAAATCTTTAATATCGGTCGCTGTATCCTTGAAGCAGTCATGCTGCTGAAATAAAATTCATAATCTATATCCAATTCATTTTTTAAATTTAACCGTTTGCAGTAAAATTCAGCACAAGAATGTTGTCAAATTTGTTGGTGCATGTACAAAACCCCCAAACTTTTATCTTGTCACAGGTCAAGTTGTCTTTCCCAAATTCCTAGTTACATTTTTTCTATTGATTTTGATTGCGTCAATGTATTGGAAAAAGTATTGTCAATTTCAACATAACTTGTTTTTATCTCAGAATATTTGTCTGGTGGAAGTATTTACGGCGTACTGCATAAACAGAACAATGTTCTTACTCTTCCATCTTTGCTCAAAGTAGCCATTGATGTTTCTGAAGGAATGAAATACTTACATCAGAATGATATCATACATCGGGACCTCAAGTCAGCTAATCTTTTGATAGATAAGACTGGTGTAAGTTAACATTGTATAATTACTTTAAATTATATACTGCCTATTCTTTTTTTTATTAATGTTATCAATTTATATTTGTGAACTTCTCTGCAATTCCTGTTGGATAAGTTATTGCATGTCTTCTATCTTTAAATTAATTATGGCGCAGGAACATCATAACGTCGAGTGAAAACCTTAAGCTTAAAACATAGTGAGTCTACAGTTAGATGCTATAAGTTTATTTGTATTTTGTAATGGATGATCAACTAATTATTGAAATGCTTCTGATATATCTATAAAAATTTATCATGCATTATGTTTTTTTCTAGCTCTGCTAACATTTTTGTCTTCTACAAATGTTTTGGTACTTCACAAAGTTTAGGCATAGTTGATATGGTTGTGTGTGAACTTATGATGTTTTGCCTGTATTTTGAAAACATTTTCAGGTTGTTAAGGTTGCTGATTTTGGTGTAGCCAGAGTGCGTAATCAGTCTGGTATAATGACCGCAGAGACTGGAACTTATCGGTGGATGGCTCCAGAGGTGTGTGTATAAATATAATTATTGTCATAGGGTTGGTTACTTCTCTTTAAAATTTAGAGTTGTATATAACATGCAGGCTTGGACTATTGTAATAATCTTCAATAGTATTTAATTGGTTACTTCAGACATCTTATTCAAACACCTGTGTTTCTTGCATTTACTTTTACCAATTATTGTTGATGGGATGCCGATGCCATGAATTATGTTAATGGTTGACCTGATTTGTAAACTTAGATTATATTTCTTAACTCAAAATATTAAGGAGAAAAAATGAAGAATTATGAACACTTTGTATTAGTTCTTCCTTAAGCAATAAGAAACCTGATTTTCGAGGCGTAGGTCACATTGACCAAGCACATAAACTTTTTGTGTCTTGTTCTTTCCTTTGATCTCTCAACTTTTGTGTGGTTTATTGTTGTTGTATATTGTCATCACAATTACAATTAACCTGTGATTACTCTGATATATGGAAGGTTATTGAGCATAAACCATACGATCACAAAGCCGATGTCTTTAGCTTTGCAATCGTTCTCTGGGAGCTGCTTACGGGAAAGGTAAATGCTTCTTGCATTTTTCTTTAATTGTTGTTTTGGCTCAGTTCTACTTATAATTATAGTTGCTCAAAATTTAACACATTTCATCAATGTTATATGATTGAATGTCAGCTTCCTTATGAACATTTGTCCCCATTGCAAGCAGCAGTTGGAGTGGTCCAGAAGGTATTCCTTCACTAGTAAATTATGTGCAATTCATATTAAAAATATTTGAATGAAGTAAAGTACATTGGTTATAATCAAATGTAACACTCTATGGTAGCTCAACCTACCAAACAAAAAAGTATTATTAATTAATTGGATGATTTTTTTGGGATAAATTGCAGGGTTTAAGGCCTAAAGTTCCAGGGAATACTCATCCAAAGTTTGTTGAATTGCTTCAGTGGTGTTGGAACCAAGATCCATCTTTGAGACCCAATTTTTCGGAAATTCATGAATTTCTGCTGCACATTTCATAAGATGGTATGTGAGGGAGAAGCTTGACTAATTTTGCATCATGTTTTTTTTTTTTTAAAAAAAGTTATTGAAGTTTCTACATTGTTGTAATTTTTTTCACACTATGTACTCAAAAAGTGTACTACATAAATCACTGGTGAATGTGGGTAAACAAGGGAATGCGCAAGAAATGGTTACTTAAAGCTAAAGGTGAACACTCTCATCTAAAAATACAAACTGACTGAACACTTTAACAAAACAAAAACTCAAAGTCATTTAAACATACATGTTGTAACGTTGAAGCTTAAATTATTAAATTTGTAATAAACTGAACAAACGTGACAACAAAATTAGAAGAAGAAAAAAACAATACTGAATCAAGATTCTCAAACAAAACAACTCTATCTGTCGTTAAATTTATAAAAACATATCATAGTTATGCAAAAACAATTTATTTAGATGAAGATAAAAAGAGAGAGAATAAACCAAGTAATATGTATAGGGATGGTTATGGTTATAGAAGAAAAATAAAATAGAATATTTCCAAACCACTCATCTAGAAGAAAGAGTAGTAAACGGAAAATTCAAAGAAAGAGGCGGCTAGGACTAGGTTAATAATTTTAAGGAGATTGTTTTTTTTTTTTGACTAATTTTTTTTTTAAGGTGATTGTTAACATTTTGAACACATGTTTAATTTCTCTTCTTTTTTTAAATTAGAGAAAGAAGAAATATTTATTAGAACTCGGCCATCTTAAAGTAAAGATATTAAACTGTTACTATTAAATTAACAAAGTATGTTTTGAGTACATGTTAAAGAGATAAAATACAAGGTTTAAATATTATTTTCATCTCTATATAAGTATGTGAAATTTTAGTATAATCTTTATATAAATTTTTGTTTTAAATCATTGAATCAATTAAACTTTAAAATTTGATAATGCTAATTACAATTTTTTTATATCTAAATATTTTAACATATATTTTTAAGAGACATGTTAACTAATTTTTGTGTCACAATACTTAACCAATCCCAAAAAAATTGTGTTGCTTTTAGCTCAGCATTAATTAATTTTCCTTTTGGAGCGAATATCCTCTTCTTCTTTTACAGGGACCGAACAGAATATCCATTAATTTTTTTTACTTTTTTTTAACAAAAGGTATTTTTTTTGGTGAACAACAAAAGGTATCATTAATTCATTATTTTATTACCACGAGATCAAAGTACTTTTAAATAAAAAGCAAAATATTCTGTCAGTCTGGTTCGCCGCATATAATTAAACTATCTCCTTAAACTATTACCACGTACCTTAGCTGTATTTAGGAAACAATTTTTTTTTATAATAAAGTGGATATTTCGATATCTAAATGTATAGTTTTTTTTTTTGGTCAAATCTAAATGTATAGTTTAATTGCGTCAAAAAAATGTATAGTTTAATTGATTTTTTTTTTAATATAGTAACAAGATATAAATATGCAACAAGCAGCGCCGCTACACATAATAATTCGAACGTCAATTTTTTTTTTCTAGGTTTAATATGTTCTTTTTTGTCTTATATTATAAGAAAACAGAAGTAAAAATCATATTGATTAAAAAAAATTAAAATATAATAATTTAGAGTGTATTTTTATGTATTTTTTTGTGAAATAAGTTTTAATAAGATGATAAGATAATTTTTATTGATTGTTATTTATTAAAAAAAAGAAAACAAAGTAAATTAAATGAAGTTTACATTTAATTTTGTAAAAATAAATAAATTTTTAATTTTGAAAAAGATAAATATATATTAATTTTTTTATTTTTCTTATAATTTTTTTGGGTACATCCAAAAAATAAACTGCTCCCTTCAAGAATTGGTCCTTTGACTTTTCCATACCGAATTGATATGTTCCGTGTAGCTTTTACCTAAACTACTCTATGTAAGAAAAATACTTTTTTTTTTTGACTAAATGTAAGAAAAATACTTGAGCATATATTCTTTTGCCTCTTATATTTTAGATTAGATTTTTTTTTTCTCTTATAATTTGAGACAATAATATTTCTAACCATTTTTAAGCTACTATAGAGCCATGAAATAAAAAAGTCAATACTCTAATATAGAAGTATTGTAAAACACGTAACAAAAAAAGATGTGTTTTAATATAACGTGTGCCCATGTGTGTAATTAACTAACTAATGGAGTATATAAGTATAAAACACCTGTCCAATATAATTAAATCTCCAAAAAATCAGTCTGGATCTTATCATTTTTACTAAAATAGTGCAACATGGTGTTTTTGTATCTTTGAAATAACTAGTAAAAGACCCGTGGGATGCACGGGTCGCGTAATATTATCGTAATTATGCAAAAGTAAATTATATCGATAATATTATAAAATATTTAAAGATAGTAAATAGAAATTATTAATATTAACATAATTTTTTATTAAATTAATTAATAAGCAAAAATTATTAAATATTAACAACGTGCCCGTTGCATATTTTATTTACCCGTGTTTGCAAAATCAATATTCTATGTACTGGTTTGAGATGCTTAAAAATATGTACAAATATAAGAAATTCAATATAATAAATAAAAAAAATAAATTATTATGGTCCTTAGCTTTATCAATTTATTATCAATTTAGTCCATAAACTATTTACAAAAAGATTAATATGAATAAAATTTGACAATAAAAAAAGTTTTAAAATATTCTTTAAAATAAGGGATCAATTTAATAATTTACAATGTATAAAATCTGATTTAAAGTAATGTAAAATTAAATTATAGCGACGATCGAAATTAAAATTCAAGATTTAAATCACAAAATCCTCCATAACATTAATACGAAAGAATGGAAAAATTGTTTGATTGCTCATAACATTGAATAGTTTTTTTTTGGTAAGATAACATTGAATCGTCTAATAACTACGTTAAAATTTTTTTTGTGAAAAAAAGACTATAAAAGGCTAGTTTTGTTCAAAAAATAAACATGAAAAGCTATCTATCTTAATGGAGTAGTAAAGGATTAGTCAGACTTTTTTGACTAAACATAAGTAAGGTTAGTCTAGAAACACGTGAAAGTCATTAACTAATAAATTAAATTCAAAATCTACCTAATCATAATGAACTTGCAAAAAGACATAATAGCCCATAAAAATAGTAAATTTGTTAGATAATATGAGGGTATTAAAGAAAATTTGTATGCAATTAACTTTATTATTGTAGTAGTAGATATTATATTTTGAGGTGTTTTGTGGAATTTATGTGTAAGTGTTGATCAAATTATGTATATTTCATAATTTTGGTTTTTAGATAGAATTGGGACTAATACTCTAATTAATGGTTATGTTGATTGACTTCATAACCCTTTAACTTGTTCACATAAACATCTAAAGGTGTTTGTGAATTGTAAGAATTGTAGTTTATTTTTCTTATAATTCAATTTTGATTATAAAAAACAAATGTGCAAATTTATCTAATTGATTTTTTTACTTTTGTATATAGACGATAAATGAAATAACAATAACCTAATTTATTTCTATTTTCAGTTTACTCACTCACATGTCTCACAATAAACTAGTAATAATAATTGTAATGAAAAACGATCGGTGATGATATTTTTTGGATTGCCCAACATGAAGCCGGTCATCGTTATTAAAAGAATAATAATGGAGACTGATTATTATACAAAAATAGTTAAACGTGTTCCATGAAGAATCTAGCTGTTTTATTTTTATATTTTATTTTACCCAAGCTGATTGCCTTTTTATAGTAATCCCAATAATTGAGTAAAAAGAAGAAAAGTAATCCCAATAATTTATATAAAATAATTAGATAGTTATAGACAACAAGATGCTAAGAAGATTTAGTCCAAAAAAAAACATGATGAAGATAACATTACTTAAACGAATACAACTATGTTCAAGAAAATTATGCAAATATGTTTCTATTATTTTATTAAAAATAATAAAATAAACATAAATATATCAACGTATCTTTTTGTTTAACATATTTCATATTATTTTGCACAGATACAATTAGATTTTTCGTAAATATAAATGAGAGTAGGTTTGCTTACTTATTTTCATATATTTTTAAGCGGGAGTAAATTAGCAGCATATATATATAGTCCATGAAATAAAATTAGTGTTCCTCTTTTTTAACTCTGAAGTTTAAATCCTTCCGTATGACTTACTGTGTTGGTTATGAACAAAAATGAAAGTAAATGAGAGAAAAAGAAGTTTAATAAGAAATGTAAAAATTGCATGTAGTGATAACATGATGATTGACTTCTTAAAAAAAAAAGATGATTGAGATTTAAAATAAAATATTGTTATTCTTATTTTACACGCTCCGATCCATGTGGTTCCAGGAAGGTGCAAAAGGATCATAAATCTGGTCTTCTTAGTGATCACATTCATTCATAGTATATACCAATACCAGCACTCCAGCATTACACGTTTGTTTTTACTTTTTAAACGAGTAACCACATTTTATATATAAAGACTATGTTCAAATTTCAGACACTTCACTTTATATTCTTTAAGAGTGAAATTTTATACCACTAAAATATAATTGATTAAAAAAATTATAATTTTTTTTAATAGTAGTTGAGTGAGGGGTTTGAATGCATATTTCTTAGTTGAGTGAGGTTTTTGAATGCATATTTCTTAGTTGAGTGAGATTTTTGAATGTATATTTTGTTAGTTAGTTTAATTTTCTCATATAATGTTTGTTAGTCTCTTTCCACAAAATTATTACTAATAAAATTATATATTCAATGATGTGTTTATAATTCTAATACAATCAAAGACTATTACGCCATTTCAAATATGTAACGTCTAAATCAACAATATTTACTCAATTTAAATATTACTATCTTTTTTGTACCAAAAAAAAAAAATTACTATCTTTTATAGATAATAAATTATGATATGGAGTGATAGGAAGAATTGGCGTTGGACATTGAGTAGCAAGTCTTTAGGGTGCGTTTGATTTGCAAAATAGTAAGTACTGGACAGAACAGTACAGGACAGAACAAGACAATACAGGACAAAATAAGATAGTACAAGACAGAACAAAATTGTATCGAAGAGAGATAGGGAGATAATTTTCTTTATATTTGAAAATAAAAAGGGTATTTTTCGTATTTTTTATAGTTGTACTGTGGACAAAAAGTTGTGCTGTGGGTTAGTGAAGGACAAAAATTCTTGATTTTGTCCTGTCCTTTGCTGTCTGTTTTGTCCAGTGCCATAACCAATTTTCAAATCAAACAGGGTACAACAAAAGTTGTCATGTCCAATACTCTGATTTTTAGCAGATCAAACGCACCCTAAGTGATAAGTCGTTAAGAATGAAATTGGTGGAGTGTAGGTACCTGCAAGCACACCGATGTTCGAGTCTGTGTGTGAGAGCAAATATAAGAACAAATTAAAGTGTTAGGTTTAAAAATTGGAATTGCATACATTTGGATTGATGTAACAAGGAGCCGATGGACATATGAGGAAGAAGTCGTTATAAAAACAATGCTCAACAATGTTGGATGTTGATATACATAAAATGTGAATCTAGTCATTAAATTATATATGACAAAAATAACTTTTATTTGGCGGAGATGAACACTTTAAATAACTTTCGGTTATTTCAAAAGAATTAGTCGTTGCAGTTACGCGATGATACTTTTAGTTTATTAATAATGAATATATATAACTTTATTTTAAACTATTAAATAAATTTCTTACTTTATCAAAAAGAGAAAAAAGATATGCATTAATAGTATAAAATAATTTTAAACCGACAATCAGTAAAAATCATCTAGTATGAAAGTTTGAATCTCATTGTTACTAATTAACACCTTAAAATTAATTTGTTCATATGGAGTGCTATTCATTAAACTCCTATGGAAAATATATTTCTACTACTAGTCTATTGCATATAATTTAATATGGAAAATGCCAACAAGTCATGTTCTTGGAGAGAAAAAATAAATATAATCTTCGAAGTTAATATACATTCAATATCTTAAAATTAAAAAATGTGATTTTCCACCTAAAACTTTTATTTTTATTTTCTTTTGTGTTTCTTTAACAATGATCTGTCTTAAAGGCACTTATTGTTTTTGGTAGTATATGTATAACTTGTTTTGTCTTAAGGACCTTACTAATATAACTTATTTAATATTAGACACGTTGATGTATTGTAACAAAAAATAAAAGACATGTTCATGAATAAATATTTATAAAATGAACAATTTGAACGAAAATTTTCATATACAAAATATGAAGTTAAATATATTAATAGCAAATGATCCAACACCGCTTAAACAAGATAATACGACTTTCTTAAGCGTATAAGCTTAAGTGTAGTTTAATTCAGCGCTCATTTAAATTCGTAGAAAATACACAATTATATATATTTATAAGTTTTTCTTTGTTTTCATCAACAGTATCCGGTCAACTGAACTAATTAATTTGGTTCATCGATCTTAACGCAAAAAATACATAATTATATATGTTTATAGTTTTTTTTTGTTTTCATCGATAGTATCCGGTCTATTGAATCAATTAATTTGGTTCGGAACGAATTTTAACATCAAATAGTTTTAATTCATTATTAAATTCAACATCAATTAGTACTTGATCAACTAAAATTTAATATATATATATATATATATATATATTTTATAGTTTAAACACAAAAATAGATTACCAAGTTGGAAGACCTATTAAATTGAATTATAGAAATTAAAATCCAAGTAGTAGTAGTAGTAGTAAATTATAATATGCGGCCAAACGCTCATGTTTCACGTGGCGGTAATTTCACAGCCTGTGTCTGTGTGAACCTTCCCATACATGTGTAATAATGTGTATATATATATGATCGTTTCTTCGTTCTAGCTACAGCATCCAAACTCAATCATAACTCCACCTTATTACTTCTCCTTTAATTTCTATAGGCACTTAAAAGAAATAAAAAGCCCAAAAAATGCCTACACTAGTAGCTGAAGAATCCCAAATTGCCAACTTGAAGCCCATTTTTGGTGCTTCAGGAGTGAAAGGCAAGAAAGTCACAACTTTGTCTTCACAAGTCACTCTCTCTGATTTCATTCAATCCATTATTAAAGATAGCTCAACAGAAATTGATTCACCATTTAGCGTCCTTGATTTAAGGGTTGTAATTGACCTTATGAATAAATGGACCACAAAACTTCCAACCATCAAGCCTTTCTATGCAGTCAAATGTAACCCAAACATTTCAATTGTAGGTGCATTGGCTGCACTAGGCGCCAATTTCGACTGCGCTAGCCGTGCCGAAATTGAATCTGTTTTATCACTCGGCGTTTCACCTGACAGAATCATCTACGCCAACCCTTGTAAACCGGAGTCACACATTAAATATGCTGCAAGTGTTGGTGTAAACCTAACAACTTTCGACTCCGTTGGAGAAGTCGAAAAGATAAAAAAATGGCACCCAAAATGTGAGTTGGTCCTCCGCATTAAGTCGGATGAAGACAGCGGAGCACGCTCGTCTTTGGGTCTCAAATACGGTGCGCTTGTCAACGAAGTTCCAAAGCTTCTCAAAGCTGCTCATGCGGCAGGACTTAAAGTAACTGGCGTATCTTTCCACATAGGTAGTGGAGGAGCTGAAGGGAAAGCCTACCATGGAGCCATTTTATTGGCTAAAAATGTTTTCGAAACGGCTTCACAACTTGGAATGCCGAAAATGAAAATTCTCGATATTGGAGGTGGGTTCACCTCTGGACTGAAATTTGACGAAGCAGCATTACACATTAATGATGCAATCAAAACTTATTTCGGAAATGAAGAGGATCTTGTTGTTATTGGTGAACCAGGTCGTTACTTTGCAGAAACGACATTCACCTTAGCAACAAAAATTATTGGAAAACGTGTGAGAGGTGAATTAAGAGAGTATTGGATCGATGATGGAATTTATGGAACTCTCAATAACATTGTGTTTGACACAGCTATTGTCAAGTGTACGACACTTAGATTTGGTTCAAAACCAGAAAATGTTACATGCAAAGATTCCAAAACTTACCCTTCAACGGTTTTTGGACCCACTTGTGATTCAATTGATACGGTTCTTAAGGAGTATCCATTACCTGAACTTGAGGTCGATGATTGGCTAGTTTTTCCTAATATGGGTGCTTATACAGTTTCTTCTGGGACCAATTTCAATGGGTTTAGTTCCTCGGCTAAACAAGTTTATCTTGCATGTTCAAGTTCTATCCTCTCACGTGATGGTGCATTGTTTTGTTAATTTTAAATATATTTTATTTTGGGAACCCAATTAATAATACTATAGTCGGATTATGGGTGAGTCGTAGTGTGGAACTTGTCATTTTTCTTCTTGTATCTTTCAATAATTCACCTTTCTTTATTTAGCAATACCTTACCAACCTACAATATCTTTTTGAGATTTGGAATGAAATTTTGTGTGTTTGTTATTTGGCATATTTCTTTATATAGTTATGTTAATGTTAATAAGTAATTTGCTCCCTCTCTAATATAAGACTCTTAGACTAAATTAAAAGGATGTTCATTCATTCAAACAGATAGAATACATTAGATATCAGTATAAATTCAACACCGGTAAAAATATAAAAGGATGAATTTTCGAACAAACTCACAACATCCAAATTAATAGCATAAAACAACATACTTTTGCCTACAAATAATGTGATAAACATAAAGCAACCAGATCATACTTATGCTTTCAGATATGTATCATGGAGGAACTTGATCATTGGTTGAATCCGTCGCCGATCAAAGTTGATATGTCTATTTAAACAAAATAAATACCGCAAGAAATGGGAAAACAGAACACCTTACAAGACGGGAAAACAAAACACACACAAGAAGATAAACAACATATGTCGCACTGAGACGATAAAATCATAAAAACTGAAAAGAAAATCTAACCGATGTGAAAATCACTTATTTAAATTACAAAAAGAAGCAAAAGATATACATGAAAAATTTTGGATTAAGAAAAGACTTAAAATCATTTCTTTTTCAAAACAAAACAAAGAAAGCTAGCTTTGAAAGAGGTTGAGGCTTAGGGCCGGCGAAAAGAAGTAAGCGTGGAAATTTATAGCTTGTTACATGTAGTATTTTTATTTTTGGTTTTTACCACCAGTTTAATTTTGTTCGGGGGTCAGTTCTAGCATCAAGTGGTTCCAGCTTCCTCCCGATCGCAGTTGCGGGGGATCGAACGTGGTCCTCCTACCAAATTCAGCGCCAATCACCACTGAATCAACTAGCGATTGGTCTTACATGTAGTATTTCATAACAAAATAATAAAATACACCATTTTAAAAGATAAAAAACATTTTGTTGAAAAAATAAAAACATAAAGAAACAACGACAAATACAACAATCCCATGTAAGATAACTCAAATAATAAGAGTTGAAGAATATAGATTAAATAAGGGAAAGTCCAAGAATTAAATCTTAATTTTTTTTTTGAACCGCAAGAATCAAATCTTAATTAATGTAATTTATATTTTTGATGTAAAAAAAAAAACACATACAACAATCCAAACAACTATTTCCTTTCCAAAAGCGCAACCTACCACCAAACCCAAATTTGAAATCAAAGATGAAGTTTAGGTAAATTAGTGAACTAATTATTTGATGGACTAATTTTCCCCCCACAAGTTTAGGCAATTAAACTATTTGACCTTACAATTTCAACGATGGAGTTATATATATATATATATATATTTTTTTTTTTTTGTGCGCAAGTAGTTTGAGATTGAGATTCGATCTTATATATATAATGTGTTATTTCTACCAACTGAATTAATTAAACTCACGAGACGATGAAATTATTTATTTAATCATATAAAAAATTTTTTGAGCAAATTTGATCATATAAATTATTTTAAAACTTTTTAATAATTTATATGATTAAACCGAAAATCCAACAAACCAACACATAACAACACACATAGGCATAGCAATAGACCACAAGAGCATAAACCGAAAAACAAAACACTAGACCACCAAGATGAAAGACCACCAAAAATGATGCTCTTTTATTTTACTCATATCTTCGTGAATTAAGAATATCCTCTGTTAATCCTCTGATGTCTGATATTATTAATCAAGAAAAAAAACAGAATATCCTCTATTAATCCTCTTCATCAACATAAGAAAGTAAACGATATTCTATATAAAAAACTCATATCTTCGATTCTTCGTTATCTTTTATTATTATTTTGGTAAAAATATAGTATTCTTTATCTTCATCAAACCAAATATATTCTTTTCAGGAATTTGAATCTGAAAGAAGAAAAAATGGTCTCTTTCTGGATCTGGACTCAATAACGTCGACTTGAATGAGGTCACATGTAGTTAGTGCGATCAATGATCAAACGATAGTACTGTACCAGCTGCAATATAATGGAAATTGTAGCATGTGACAAGATCTGAGAAATCGTTGTCTTGATTAATTAATTACTACTAGTATGGACCATTATATAGTATAGTCAATGATGCTAGCAACCCCGTGTTAATGTGTTATAGAACACATTTAAAAATCATGTATACGTAGTAAATATATCAATTTTGATTTTAAAAAACTCCTCTCCTGTGTGCGTGTATCATATTGATCCGATTTAAACACGTTTGATGTGCATGCTCTTTAGTTTACACATGTATGAACACAAGATATGTGAATTTTACATTTTTTTATAGGCATAAGTTTTACAATAAAAAACGTATAAGCTTAATTAATGGTGTCTCACTTAAATAATAGTATTTGCCGAGAACAAGGTTTTAGAGCCACAAAATAAGATTTATTTTTTCTCATATTTGACGTTGGAATAGTATGTCTCAATTACAAGCCATGCTATAATAAAAGACTAAAAAAACATTAGATTTTTTTTCTTCAGTAAAATATATATATATATATATATATATATATGAATAAAAAGTAGACGGGTATCAAGCTACGCCGCTAAACCTTTCTGTATAGTGAAACTTAATCAATACTACTTTGTGAAACCTGAGTATTAGATTTTAAAATTTCCAGTTTCAAATCAATACTTTGTGAATTTTGTTTCAATACTTCGGTCTACATTTTATAGAGTAAAAATTCATGTATATTATGTTAGCACAGAGCAGTACAAACACACCAACTAATATAGCTCAGAAGCACTTATCAGAAACTTATGTCAAAAGCTATGATAATGGTGATATGCTTGTGCGCGCGAAAGGTTTGGTTCTATGTGTTCAAAAGAGAAAACATTGAATACAAAAGAGTGAATGAAGAGTTGAGAGAGAAGAGAGTTTGTAATGTGGAAATTTTATTGAGATGATTACTAAACACATTACACAAATGTGACTTATATAGAGAATGCACACTTGAAGTTATAAAACAAGTAAACTAACTAACTCTACCTAACTAACCAATTAGGTGTAATAAAATTTAACTAACCAACTAGATTAACAACCTAGTTGAAAACAAAATAAAGTAAAGTAGTTATGAAATTACAATCTATCATATTACTCCCATTATTTTAAAATTAGTGTGCTTTAATAAAAAAATTTTATTTTAAAATAAATGTTATTCTCAATTTTCAATGCAACATTTTTCAATTCTACTACCTAATTACTTTCTACACTGTTTTTAAGGAAACCAGTAAATATAATTAGATTAATTTAATAAAAGTGTTATTTTTTATGATTAAATATATTTTTGGTCCCTATAAACATTTGAACTTTTTACTTTTAGTCCCTCTAATTGTTTTGCCACTTTTTGGTCTCTATAAAATTATTATGCATGTAGTTTTAGTCCCTACTGTTAAACCAATATGTATTTTTGAATGAGTTTTTCGTAAACATGTTTAGAACATTGTAAAAAATTCATCAGAAAAAAGAACTTAAAAATTTGATTTCTAAATCGAGATTTTGGTTACTTTTATCTTTAACTTTTAAAATTTGAAAAATATATATTTAATTATTTTCACTTTAAAAAATTCTAAATTTTTGCTAATAAATTTTTTATAGTATTTTAATTTCTAAACATGTATGAAAAAAATTCAATAATTTTAAATTTTAATGATTATTAAATAATTTTGAAAAATTGCAGGTACTAAATTGTATGAATAAAATCTTTATAGGAACTAAAACATGTCACTTTTTTTTATAAGGACTACAAACAAAACTTTATAACTTTATAAGAATCAAAATTATATTTAACCATATTATTTATGACATCATTATATATTACATTCTTTAATATGTTTGAAAAAAATTCAAAGACACTTATTTTGAAAAGGAAGGGACATATTTTTTTTTCTTTCAACAATCTCCTAACTTTTTCTTAATACTCAACATGACCGGGGTGATTTTGTGTGTGTAAAGAAAGAGAAAGAAAAAAATAAGAAATTAGGAGGAACAAAACAGGAGAAGATCCATATCCGCTTCAATTCATCTCCCCTCAGTTGTTCTTGTGGTGTCCATTTCGTTCTTAATGATGTGTGTGTAGCAGAGGTTAGTAGATATGCAACAAATTTGACACCTTTGACACCTCACACATGACATGAGTACCACATGCGATTAGAGTTTAGACAACTAATCAATGTACAAATTAAGGATTGATTCAAAAGTGTGCATGAGTTATTATGGGGAAGACGCTGGAGTTATTAGTAGATATGTTCAGGGACATTGCCAGAACAAGTTTGTCTCATTGCTATAATTCAAGAATTTAATTCGTGTAACCCCGCAGCACACCCTTTTAAATTAGATAGGCCTATTTAAATCTTTATACAATTTTTGTCTCATCAAGACTGGACAAAACTCAAATTTACTTACTCACTCTGTTGTGTTGTATGCACTGGCTTGTGTTGTGACTATCTATTTATACACAACTCAAATCTATTTTTTTATGCATAATCTATGATATATGCCAAAAAATGTCTCACTTGAGGAGTTGATTTAGTGAGATGCACTGGTAAAAAATGCGCGCTTCCTTAGTGGTGAGAAATGAACATTTTATTTCATACCCCCATTATACATTATACAATTATACTTCTACCTAAAAACACATGAACTACCTCAAATACCCTTAATTAAAAGCAATTCCTTTTCTTCAATAATTCAATAATCACATACCACCACACCCTTATACTTTTGAAAGGTATGCGTTATTTGAAAGGTATTTTTTTTTTCAACCGGTAAAAATGAGATATATATTAAAGCAACTGAAATGTCTTCCGGACACAAGATGAATCGAAAGACATCAAAAGTTTACAAAAGATTTACATAGAGAATCAAGAAAGATAAACGCAAATCGGTCGATGTCCAAACATGTAAGCGGATTCGACCACCATTGATGAAAATTTAATGATAGCGTAATATTTGATTCTTTTAACTACAAATAGGGCCGGCTCAAGTGTAAGGTAACTTAAACAAGGACTTTAGGCTCTCGAAAAATATAAAAAATTTATTAAAGAAAAAGGACTAAAATAAGTCATAAATGCTTTAGAAAAAAGCCACCAAAAAAAAAACATAAAGACCTCTTAGAAAAAATATTCTAAACATGAGGCAATAAAGTTGCAACTTCTCTAAAAATTTTAAATAAAATTCGCTTTATACCTCAGAAAAAATTTCTCGAATAAAAATAAAAAGGTCTCACTTTAGAGTTTGCTTTAGCCTCATGTGTTGGACCGGTCCTGGTAGTACCACTTGACCTTGTCCAATAATTGCGATAAAGACTTTGCTGAATTTGAAAACACTCTTTTATTCCGTACGTTCCACACAGTTTAAACACATGAAAGCCAAAAAAAATTGCTTAAAAATTAATATTTGAACTAGAAAAAAATTCAGAAAATATGTTCCCATTTTTTTTACATAGGCTAAAATATAATATTAGGGGGGATAAAATAAAAGAGAGTTGGGGGTGGGAAGAGAGATGTTGGTATAGATCAACTTGGGCATTATTATGTTGTAAGGACTTTTTGTTTTTGTTTTCTTTTTTATATAATAATGGGTTATTTAAGTTGTATGGATACTTTTGGAGCATAAAATTTTAGCCCATATATAACAATTTGAGAATGGAGAAAAGTAAGAATGAACGGTGTTTTAAACAGCTAATGTCTTTTATTTGGAGGGTGTAGGAGTAGGAGTATAAATGGGTGTATGAAATTAATTTTTCTAATGGTGGAGTGAGATATATGGGTTTCATCTAAGTGGGCTCTATCACTAAATGGGCCCTATTTGATTACAAACTAACGTATGGATCAGCTTGGGCATTATTATGAGTTTTTCTTTTTCCACCCTCTCGCGCCTTCTATAGATGAAAAAATTACCTCAATTGAATTCTAGAATTTGAAGCATATTTTTGAGCTTTTATGTTCTAGAATCTTTTTGGTCAGTCACAACTTTAAATGATTTTCAATTATATATTGAATGAATTTTAGTTTCTTTAAATTTTTACATAAATAATCTTTATAATATAAACTTTTCATTCAGCGATAAATTTATAAATTCGTATTCATCATAACGTTATCAAACACTTGTACACCTTTGACCATATGCATCGCTTGTGCATGTCCGCCAAAATTCTTGCTATCTACCTCAAACTAGGGGAAAAAAAAATATAAGCCACGTAGGAGGATAACATCCATTCCAACCAATCACAGCAATCTTCATTAGATAACTCACTTTATGCCCATGCACTTCTGTGGCACATCTACATTATCTAAATAACACATTCCTCCACACATCTCAGCCACAAAAAACCAATCCACTCCCTTTTATCATCATCCATTCTATAAAAAATCTCTCTTTGTGTGTCTCCCCTTTGATCCCCTTCAAACACATACAAAATTCAGTAGAGAAGAGACTAATTAATCTTGAGAGAAAATGGCCACAGTCACTTCAACCACCGTTGCTATTCCATCATTCTCAGGCCTTAAGGCAAACGCAATCAAAGTTAATGCCATGGCTAAGGTTCCAACTTCAACTTCTCAATTGCCAAGGCTTAGTGTGAGAGCTTCTCTCAAAGATATTGGAGTTGCTGTTGCTGCTACTGCTGCAAGTGCATTGCTAGCTAGCAATGCCATGGCTATTGAAGTGTTGCTTGGTTCTAGTGATGGAGGTTTGGCTTTTGTTCCAAACAATTTCTCAGTGAGCGCTGGTGAGACTATTACATTCAAGAACAATGCTGGTTTTCCTCACAACGTTATCTTCGATGAAGACGAGATTCCAAGTGGGGTTGATGCCGCCAAAATTTCCATGCCTGAAGAAGGTCTTCTGAATGCACCTGGTGAGACTTACAGCGTTACTTTGGATGCTAAGGGTACCTACAAATTCTATTGTTCACCTCACGCAGGAGCTGGTATGGTTGGACAAGTCACCGTTAATTAAATTTAAATTATTCGTCGCCTCTTTTTATAATATGGTTTGTTCCTGTTGATTTTGTTCTTGTAGAAGAGCTTAATTAATCGTTGTTGTAATGGAATACTATTGTATGAAGATCAACTGGTGTAATGTAATTCATTTACTCAACTGGAGTCAACTTTATAAGACAACTTGTTCAAATATATAGTTGATTATGTTTAGTAGAGGGTTAATAAATAATTAAACATACTATGTATTGAAATTCATCAACCATCAATCAACATAAGGTATTTAAACGTAGTTAACCATTTTTGGGTGTTCAACTACATATATCTTAGTTGTCCCCTTTGACAAATGATTCTGCTAGTACACCAATTAGGAAGGAATAATAATATGGTAACACTAATATACATCAGAGGATGGATATCCATTTCATATTGATCTAAACACGACTTTTATATCTAAAAGTAAAACACTAAAGTCTAAAATTTTAAACAATTGTTTTACCGGGTAAGTGTGTAGTTCTCGTTGGAACAATTATGAACAACCTCCTAGAAATCAAGGGCCGCCGAAACTGGCGTGGGGCTAAGAAATGATGGTTTATTATTAAGCACTTGAAGCCCCAAACTCTATGTAGCAAACAATCAATACAAACAGATATACAGTGTGACTGTGGCATACACACAGCCTATTGCACAATATACAAGTAGACAGTTATAAAAAATTCTGGGTTAAGTTTGTGCTCAGCACGTCCTGGGATATTAGGTATCACATTGAGTTTGCCAGAATCAAGCATTGTGATCTTGCAGAAACTATACTTCATAGCTCACCATGATTCATGCAAAAATTCAATGTGATACCAAACATGACTATATCTATGTAGTTAGAGCATCAGGAAAGGTAGAACGGGAACCAAGCACCTTGCCACCGACATCTGGGAAGGACTCAAATCCAGGCAAAGAGCTTATTCTCCCATTTGTATTCACTTTGATGGGATACTTCATAATGTGCCCTTGCAATGGCTTAAAATCATCAGCTATATACTTCTTCCAGTTGTCTTCGGCAATCTTATTCACACTCTTAACGCATTCCAAACTTTGAGGCTCCTTGAAGCAATCCTGTATGGTCCCCAAGTGCTCTGCCCATAAGGACATTCTATACCCATATACCTGCAAATATTTTAACTAAGTCCTTGTGAAAATGATATGTGGAGTTTATTTCTCATATCTCTCTAAAGGGTACAGACCTAGAAAGATGGAGATAGCTTCTTTTCTCATCTAAAATCACTTTGATTCCTAGAAAATACGGTGTTTATGCCATCAGAAATTATGCTTCCAGAGAAATTAGTTTTTATGCTTTCCGAAATTATTCTTCAGGACAAAAACTACTTTTATTTTTCCGTCTGAAAGTATACTTCTGAAGTGTGGTTTTTTTAAATCGTTGGGTGGAAAAAGAAGTTCTCAAGATATAACTCCGTGTAGATAGATTTGTTAAGTTTTTTAAGTAATAAATTAGTCTTGTAACAGATTACACCCAGTGTAATTTTACTCACTTAAAAGGGTAACAGTATAATCTGTTATAAAGTTAAATGATCAATCTGATACTTAAAAAACTCAAAGACCAATCTATTACAAATTTTAATTTAAAGGACTGTTGCAAGCATATGCATTTGGCATAAATAAATAAATTATATAGCACAAACCTGACCACGAGGATGTCCCTTTTTCTTGCTCCATGTATGATGGGGTTGATACGAACCCATTGCTATCTCGGTATCTCTTGATCCAGCCAAAGATCGTTGATTGATATTGGCAGACCCAACTATCACATATTCATCATCCACAACCATTCCTTTGGCATGTACATAAATCATAAATCGTTGGAACTTTTGTGAAGCTGAAACCTGATGATTATTGCAGGAAAATATTAACCTAATGCTATCAAAATAAGAATACCAACCCAGAACTACATTTCTAGTTTCTACCAATAAGTAGATTGGTCGTATACTTCACATTCACAATTCAGTAGTACTCTAGAGAAATGTAGCAAACAAAAACTATAACAAATAATAGACTAGCTATTTGAAGTTTGAACTCCTTAAAACATACGACCTTCAGTATTTAATTACGTCCTAAATTCATCTTTTTTGTTTTTTGACAAACCTCTCTTTCCTTAATTAGTTCTAGTTCCTCTCTCCTTTCTCCTTTAAACATATGATCAAACGATTTTTGGACCCTAGGGGTTTAAGTTTGGGGATTCATATGATCAAAAGGTCTAAAATTTTTGGACTTTCACCTCACATTTTAAGAGTTATTATATACAAAAGAACATTTTTTTTGTTAACATGTATATTTATTTTGAGAGGAAGTGTATTATTTACAAAATATCCATGTATAAGCAAGATTCACTACTATAATATATAAATATACGGGCCTAACACATTTTCAACTGCAAGATGATTCATTCCATTATTAATGCAGAGGACAGAATGACATTTTGAACAATTACCATGTCACCATTATCAGAATGTGAATTATTTGGATTTGAAACTTCAGTTGCAAACTTCTCTCGGTTACCAAGACAGTAAAAATTGAGGTAATCTTGTGGACAGCTATCGTCAAGGTTCATATATTTTAATTCCCGAGCTATGATTTCATACATCATTTGCATAGTTTGTCCCTGAAAATGTGAATTCCTCTTTAATAAGCATAACAATAACATTTGACTGATTGAAAATTTATCTACTATATTTTAAAACTTTATATACTGTGCTAGCCACGTTTTTTACACTATATTACCTGAAAATAGAGTATTTCTTGCACGGCAGCAGAAGAAGGGATACCTTCAGGCCACATAGGAATGACAATATAAACAGTAAATCTCTCCCGGGATCTGATCTTACTGACAATCTTCAGCGCCAACTCCATTGGAATTAAGTTATCAGCACCTGATCATAGAATGGATTATTAGAATTAGTAGAAAATGTTACAATAAAAATACTAGTAAAAAAAATCAACGGTAAAGAACAAATCTTGTCCCACTGGACAGATTTGAAGGTAAAACAATGATTAAAAAAGGAGGATATTCATGTCATGTAGATATTTTGAGTCAATTTGTCATTCATTATCAATATTACGCAGTTGCTTAAAATGCAAAATGATCACAAGAGCATGGCTATGGCAAGTTTCAGGTTTTGAGGCACGACATTGATAAAAAATTGACATTTCAATTTTCAAGTGATATGGATAGTTTAGTAGCTACACAATATCAGGACATAACTTATAATTCGTCATGGTATTATGAAGTTGCACGATTACACTATGCAAGCAAAAGAGCATGAGCATGGTTTTGCAAAACTACAATATTGAGAAACATTCTTAAGCTAAAAGTAATAAAACTTCTATATAACATTTTAATGAGCAAGCAAAACTGTAAGCAGATGCAACAAGTTACATGAATAAACATCAAAATTCTGCCAAAACCTGCTTCTTTGTAAGATGGCCAAGCAAAGGATGATCCAATGAAGTATTGATTCTCGATATAAATAAAATGCTGAGCAGATCTGATGGCATGTATGTAAGCTGTTTGAATACTCTTGTCTATGACCAAGTTTTTAGCACAAACAAGGTTCTGCAATGGATGATTTTAATTAGTGAGACGGGAAAATTCAAGGCTCTATAACATATAGCCATAGATCAGCTCTATGTTTGTTAAGTTCATCTTATAAAAGATTAAGTCACCTGAGCCCCAGCTTCATATGTATTCTTAGGAAATCCTTTCAAAGAGCCCGAATCTATGGATCGAAAAACCTGTGGAAAACAAAAACAAAGTAATCAAATTATCTGTAAAGAACAAAACAAAAAAGCAAATAGAAACTATACTTTAAAGACATTGAACTGGTAACCTGAACATGCCAATTTTCAGGATCATCTTCCTTTGAAACCCATAATTCAGGATCATCACTTGGCATTGATTCAGAAGGACTAAGAATCCAAGAAATGCGTTCTAACTTAATCAAAGAATCATCATGCCAGTGAGATACTCTTTTGAATTTTTGACCCAACTCGGACCATTTGGCGGCTTTCTTCCAGCGCTGCTCAAAATTAGAGAGTATATCATATGCAGCGGGCCCTTCAATTTTGCAATGTAGATCATGCCATGGTTCCCTTGGACCCTTGGTTCCTTCCTATCATTAATATGGAGGATAAAAAGAAATTTCACCTGGTAAGAGTGTACGTCCTGGCGATCTCAATATTAAAAAAACTCTCAAGATATTTTATATTTATGAAGTATTAGAGCATATGTATCGGTTTTATAGAAAATTTCACCTAAGCTATTGTAGTTACCGACTGTTAAGTTAGTTTGGGATTAGTTGAGTTAGTTAGAGTGTTAGACACTCACTGAACCCTTAACGTGTGTATAAATATCTAACTCATGTTTTCTGTTGTCTTGTAATCACTTCCTCAAGATTCAATGACTGTACTATGCAGTCATATTCATTCTCTCTGAAACTCTATGTGTTTCTTGAGTTCTTTCATTTACTCTAGATTTGGAGTACCAATAACACTGCTAGATTTCTAACATGTCAAACTTGCTGAAAGTTTTCAGTCTCTACTTTAACATGTTAATCATAGTACATGCTTAAAGAATGTCGAATATGAATGTTAAGGCTTCAGACCAAGAAATACTACTAGGTTTTAAACAAAGGAATCTTTCCACTTGTTAGATAAGGAAGCAGAAACTGGACATGTCATGTTAAAAACAAAAAGGTCATAATGAAGTTATTTGGAATGTTAATATGAAGAAGAATTGTCAAAGATTTTTTAACTTACAGAAAATGTGGGATTATGATAATCATCCTTATAAACATCACGGCAAATTCTATGCTCAGGTGTATCATAACGGCCATCACAAAGATCTAGACCACCTATAAATGCAGTTATCTTCCGATTATTGCCATGTGCTTGGCTATCAACGATCACACATTTCTGATGATGCGTAAAAAGTGTTCCAACAACCTGAAGTTTGGTGCAACAAATATAATCAACAAGTCGTACAAATTTTTTAGAAGCAAAACAATATGTTTTATTTAGAAATTTTTTGTTATTGATTATGAAATAAAATAGTTTTTTTGTTGTTGCTGCTTTCAACTATTGGGCCATACAAAGGAAAGGATGGCCACCAATTCAGTATCATGCCTGGAAAAATGGGAGCGGGGGATCAATGGAAAATAAGAAAATAAATTATGAGATATAATCTGATGATAAAAACTAATACTAAGAGATAAGAGTATCCAATCCATCCCGTATGGCCAATAATATATTAAAACTAGAGTGGTATTATAAAAGGATGGAAAGAATGATAAAGTATGCAGGACTTATTAACAGTAACATAAAAGGTCTAGGAAAGCTACTAAACCATAGCACAAAGCATGCCTGTTGCTTGAAAATGCTAAGCTTACTGCTGGCATATCGTGGTGATAACACACATTTCACTGAAGAATGCTTGAAAAACTTTCGAGTTTCTTCATCATGAGTCTGCATTATTCCATTCTGCAACCAGATTATTAACTCGTAAGGTTCGGAAAAGGCTTAACAAACACCAAATGAAACTTGGCAGCATTCCAAACAAAGTAAATATGCCCAAACGGCCAAACCAATAACTCTATTCAAGTACGTATACAATCCATTTACAGTAAAATTAATGTAAAATGAAGGTGACAGCAGCCGAGTGCGATGTTATTAAGAACAATGCTTGATGTTCTGAAGTTACTTTTAGTGGGCCCCAAGTTTCCACATGTGATTTAATAACAATTACCTGTTTTTACTCCAATGCAAGAATCATAGTCGTGTTCTTAATTTACCTTAAAGCGTCCCACAATTTAGCACTTTTTGCTTTAAGGGCATGTCCTTGTATAGAAACTCTACTTGCATATTATTGACATTTCACTCAAACATCAATGCTAGAAAAAATTAAAAACTGTTTTTAGTTCTTAAAAGAAAATTTGACAACATTGCATTGGACATGCTAACCTATATCATAAATCATTGATCAACATTATGAAAGTATCTATCACCAGGTATTTAGATCTTTATTGAAGTTCAGGAATGCAGTATAATCCAATTTGAATACTGATATTCAATTTTTAATAAGTAAAGATCATCATCAAACTGTTCCTATAAGGTAAAGTAATAGGATTTACTTAATGAGATACTTTTGTCTGATACTAACCAAAAAAGTTCCTTTTCTTCCAATTCTAACGCATAACATCATTATATCATATATTAGATATTACTAATTATCAACACTATCTTCTCTTCAAGCCTAAAAGCATGAGAGATTAACGAAATCAACAACAAAAAATAAAAGTACCGTGTTGATGAAAAATTTGCTGTGTGAAGTTTTATCATCCCAAACCAACAGTAAAACTCGCAAACCTTCTTGTGATTTATACTTGAGTAATTCCCCCAAATTCAAATTTCCACCATTTGGTAAGGGTTTTGTTGGCTCTCTAACAAGCTTCACCTTATGGTAAATTGACCAACCAACAATATACACCATATGATGCGCTTCCAATATTGCGTGACATATATCTTCCCAACATTTCCCCTGCTGAAACTCAACACCATCATCCAATTCAATCCCAGGCAACAACAAATCCGGAACATGCGCATCTTGATAAAGCGTCACCGATCCTCCTTTCCGAACCGGAAAATAAGAATCCTGAACCATAAACCTCTCAGGATCGGACGCAATGCCGGAACGATACAGAGGATTTTCATCACACCTGGTGAATTTCATCTCAAGAAAAACAGCGCAATCAGGTTTTGGAGGTTTACCAAAAGATCCTATAATCGGAAACCAATCCCTGATATGTTCACCTGATAAGATCCTCAAAGCAGAAACGGTTGCAATTCCGATCAAATCAGCGCCAAACATATCGTTATCTTTCACGTAGAATTCAACCTGAGAAACAGGATGAGCAAGAGGAATCTTAAACTGCTCTTCCCATTTAGGTGATTGAGAGTTAGAAATAACGCGCGTACGCGCCACCGTAGCACCGGCGAGACAAACGGTTACGTAAGGATCACTGGTGATAATCTTATGATGATGATGATGACGTGGCGGAAGGTTTCTTCCTTTACCAGTGATTGCAGTGCTGCATGTGTTTAAAGCAGAAAATAATCTTCGAAAACGCTCTGAAAACATGTCCATGTTTGGTAGATAACGAGCTTCAACGATTTTTAAATCGAGATTACCGTGAAGGTAAACGAGGGTGTCTGATTTCTGAGGAAATTTTTGAGGAGTCATTGTTGAAGGAACCGTTAACGAGATATAATGAAGAAGAAGAAAAAGAAGAAGAAAATGTGAGATTGTGATAGGGAGCGTTGTTGATGGAGGAAGATGAAAACGCTCACTATCACAGATCGCCGTTACGGACGGCGACAACCTACAGCATTGCTAGCTGTTACGTTGCAATGATTTCTCCGGCGGAGAAACGGAATTCCGTTTTTGGTTTAAGGGAGAAAAATGAAATATAGAAGTAATAATAATAATAATAATAATAATAATATAAAAATGTGATGAATGAAATGGGATTTGGAAAAGGAGGTTGTTGTAGCGGGAGAGAAAAAGTAGTAAAAACTAGCCACCGGTTTTGTTTTGTTTTGTTTAGACTTGGCTTCTAATTCTAAATTAATTAAAGTTTTTTTTATTGTCTACATGAGTATCTTGATATAAATTTTTATAAAATATAACTGTTTAATTAAAAGTTTTTTTTTTTGACAAGTCAAAATGAAATATAATTTATGGATAACAACAAAAAATAATATTTTACGTATAACAACAATTTAATTTGTTTTCACTCTAACATAACAAGTCCGAATATAATTTAACTATATATAGAAAACACATTCATCGTGAGAAACACATAACATTCATGGTCAAAGAATTTGAACATTAGTTTAGACTGTTCGTGGCTCATGTTTAATTCAGATATTCTGGAAGCTGCGACGTTAAAATTGATGTATGATTCTATTATTATATCAATTATAAATTACATTTAAGAAATTTTCAGTTATGCATATATGTAAATGTTTGTTAATTTTTCCTTTCAATTTTTTTAGAACTTATGAAAAGAATGTTACTCTTATACAAGTTTCAGTTCATCTCCAAGGTTTTCCATCACGATCTACTTAAAATTACACCTATGAGAAATATTGAGACACTTCTAGAATGTCAACAAGTAAGACAATTTTCTTTTACAATTTATGAGTATTTTATTATTATTATTATTATTATTATTATTGTTGTTATTATTATTATTATTTTTTTTTTTACTAAAACACTTTGACAAATATCACTGTGAATAAATTGTATGAATCAATGTTATAATCATGGTTGAAATCAAATATATTGATGATGGTGTTTGGTGGTCGTGTCAAAAACATAATATATAAGAAGATCATGACACACAGTACTAATGCAAGAGAGTCAAAGACATACATCAAAAGTAGTTCCACGGTAAGCACTTAAAATTTTCATTTAAAAAACCAATTTTCATAGATTAACGATTTCATCTTAACTTATTAAATCTATAGATTAACTTTTTCTTCTTGACTTATTACTATCAATAATTTTGTGTACTAATATGTTTCATACTCTATATTTTCTAATTTTTTATCATTGCAATTCATACTTTATATTTTTCTAATTTTTATCTGTGCAGTTCATACTTTATATGTTCTAATATTTTATCAATGCGATTCACAAGATCGTATAACAAACTTTGATGAAACAGTAGAGGAGAAGGTCAAAGATAGAACTGCTTTAGATGTCGTAGATTTATGCTCACATAAACTTAATGGTATACGAGTTAAGAGAGCTTACCCTGATGAAGCTGATTTATCCACAACCAAATATATGAAGACCAATATAAAAATTAAGAAAAATTAGACAAATTTATAATCGTCAAACAACAGTTTTTCATTGTTTAATTTTAATGCATTATTATGCACTTTTTTTATTGACAATTTTATTCAATTTTGTCATTTAGTTTAATAGACCGATGTTTTTACTCATTGATTATTATGCATTATTACTCACATTGATAGAATTAATCATAAATTTGTTTGGTGACATATATTGTTTTCGGTAATACATTTTGATTATTTTCAAATGTGCTTTAATACTCTCTCCATTCCTTTTTATTTTTCGTTTTTAAAAAAATATTTGTTTCTAATTATTTGTCGTTTTAACAATTTAGGTTATATTTTACCTATTATACCTTTCTTTCTAATTTTTTGTAACAAAGTTTTTTTTTTTTTTACATAAAGTTTGTTATAAATTTTGCACCAAAAATAAAAGTTTGTTACCATTTTTTATTTGGTGGTTTTTATTTTTTGAAAGAGAAAGTATCTTCCGATGTACCAAAAAAAAAGGAAAGAGAAAGTGTGTGTGCAAAAAAAAAAAAAAGGAATTTATTGGTGGATTAAAATTAGGATATATATTCTAAAAAGAAGGGTATAATAGGAAAATAAGGTGCAAAAATACACCTTCCTAATTTGATCTTTTTTCTTTCTTTCTGAAATGATAAATAAAAAGGAACGAAGGAAATATCAATTAAGATACATATTTTTTTTTTTGTAAGAATTAAGAGACAAATAGTGGCCGTTTGTTATAGTTTTTTTAAAAAATAATTACTTATTTATTTTTAAAAAAAATATCACTTTTTATAAAAATAACATATGTTTGTTATAGTTTTTAAAATTAATCGGATCTAATAATAATCTAAACATATCTAAAAATCTGAAGGTGGTATTATTAGCTTTTTGTATAGATTTTTTAGAGAAAAGATAAAATGAGTATCAAAAAATTTCATACAAAAAATTTAGAAATTTGTTGGGATATATTTATTTTATATGATATATTATATTTGGATGTTCTTTATGGTAATTTTGTTATACAAAATCACTTTTATATCGTTGCATTCAAACAAGTTAAAGATTTTTTTTTTATAAAAAATAATTTTTATAAAGGTAAAAAAACACAAAATAGATTCTATATTTTTGTAAATCTTTAAAAGATAATCTTTAAGTGCCCGTTTGTTATAGCTTTTTTTAAAAAATAATCACTTATTTTTAAAAAATAATCACTTTTAAGAAAATAACATTTGTTTGTTATAACTTTTAAAAATAATCAGAATCTGAAAATAATCTAAAAACTCTTAAAAATCTAAAGTTGATATTAGTAGCTCATTTTTATAGATTTTTTTAGAGGAGAGAGAAAACAAGTTTAAAATATTTTGAGACAAAAATATCCTTAATATTATTCTAATATTCCAATAATATCCTATTTAGAATTTATAAGATTAGTTTGTTATTTTTAGAAGATAAGATTTAATATTTTATTTTATTTGTAGCTATATATATAAAAAAGCATATGACCGTAATGAAAAATAAGAACTTGAGTATTTTTCATATATTTATTTTATATGATATATTATATTTGGATAATTATACGTTATGGTAATTATGTGATGTAAAATCACTTTTATATGATTTTTTTTGGTATGGAAGCTAATAAAAAGAAAAAAGAAAAAACTAAGTACGAGGGAAGAAAGTTCCCATTGCGTCGTTCCTAAGAAGTTCCCGAAGACCTTCTGGAGGAGATGTATGAGTCAGGAGGTCGGCATCTGATGATGCTCCAAGTTTAGCGAAAAAGTTTGCACATGGATTCTCTTCTCTAAGAGTGTGATGGAGGGTACCATTGGTTTGAGATAGCAATTCCTTGATATCCTGGATCAACACAGCATAAATATGATACTTAGCTTGTGGACCTTTGATGAGGTTAACACAGAGTAAAGAGTCAGAGTAGCAGACAAGTTCATCAATGTTCATGTCTTTGGCCAACAAGAGACCCCTAGAGATAGCAGTTAGTTCCGCAAGCAAAATGTCAGATGATTCTTGAATGAAGCCTGAAAAGCCTGCAAGATTCACTTTTATATGATTGCACCCAAACAAGTTAAAGATTATTTTTTTTATTAAAAGTAATTTTTTAACGGTAAACAAACACAAAATAATTTCTAATTTTTTGTAAAATCTCTAAAAAATAATCTCTAAATTATTTAATGTCAAAATCACTTATTTTTTAATCTGTAACAAACGGACCTAAAATTATTTAATGTCAAAATCACTTATTTATTAATCTGTAACAAAAAGTAATTATTTTAAATCACAAATTTTTTTCATATAAAAATTTCTAAAATATTAAAAGACGATTTTAACACTTAATTTATAACAAAAAAAAATAGTGAGGATTTTGTGATATGCAAGGTTATCAAGGAATTATACTTTTTTTTGTTATTTGAAATTTACATGTAGATTAGTACGAAATATGTTGAATTGAGAAGGTGAGAGAACGATGGAGAAATATATTTAAATATATATTGTATTAAAAAAATGTAGTTTGATGAGATTTAGTTGAATAAATCTACAATAAACATTTATTAAAAAATATATAGTTTGATGAGATTCAGTTGAATAAATCTAGAATAAATATTTTTTCAAAAAAATCTATTATAAAGGTAGTTCAATTCTAAAACTTTAACATAAACGCTCTATTAAATAAAATTATTCTATATCAAGGAACGATTTTTGACACTTCATTCTAACAAAAAAAAACAGTGGCGAATTAGTTTATTGAAACACAAGTGATACACCAACCTTATCAATGAATAAAAATATGTAGTCTTATGAGATTCAGTTGAATAAATCTATAATAAACGTAGGAACATTACTGAATATGAAAGTTGTTTTTGACAAAAAAAAGTGTTTTGTACTATTCGAGGTTGTCTATTTTTTATTTTTTTATTTTGTTTTGGAAATATATATGTGGATTACTATGAAACAAGTTGAAACATGGTGAGAGAATGATGGGAAAAGAGATATCTTAAATTTAACATAAAATGTAGTTTGGTCATATTCAGATGAATAAATCTATAATAAATGTAGGAAGATAACTAAATGTGAATTTTTTTTTTGACAAAAAAATGTGGGAGTTTTGTGATATTTAAAGTTATCTATTTATTTGTATTTTTTTCTTGAAATATATATGTAGATTATTACGAAACAAGTTGAAAAATGAAGGTGAGATAACGATGAAAAAAATATCTTAATTTACATCGTATTTAAAAAATATAGTTTGATTGGATTAACTTGAATAAATCTACAATAAACATAGGAAGATCACTGAATATGAAAGAGTCATTTTCCGAAGAAAAAAATGTGGGAATTTTGTAATATGCAAGGTTGTCTGTTTATTTGTATTTTTTTTAAAATTTACATGTGGATTACTATGAAACAAGATGGAAGAACAATGTGATAATATATCTTAATTTACACTATATTTTTTAAAAAAAAAATGTAATTTGATGAGATTTAGTTGAATAAATCTACAATAAATGAAGGAAGATGATTGAATGTGAGAGTTTTTTTTTTTACAATAAAATGTGGAAGTTCTGTAATATGCATGAATTTTTATTTATTTGTATTTTTTTGTTGTTCTTCAAATTTAAACGTGAATTTCTGAGAAATATGTTGAAACAAGATGAAATAATGTTGGGTGTCATCTATGATTTATATTTATGGAGGTCTCTCTCATAAACAAAATTTCACGAAACAATCTCTAATGAATCAAAGTTTATGTGTGTCATATATGTCTCTCTCACGAACAAAATTTAGTATGAGATACACAGTTCGATTCCACCAACAACTAAAACTTTATTTTTATGATTTTTTTTGAAGCAATTTTATGATATTTTATTTTATTGCTTATGAAAAATATTTACACTTATAATAATATAAATTTTTTTTTGTAATTTACACGGGATATATATTTATACTAATATAATAATACAAGTGCCTATTTTTTTTTTAATTTACACGTGATTTATATTTATATTCATATATCATACAAAGTTTATATTTCTTTTAATAATTTCTACAATGACGGGAGAGAAAATATCATATTGTTGAGAACGTAAAGTGAGAGATCACTCTCTAGGGTATTATTTTTCATATTTAAATAAAATCAATATAAAATGAACGTTTACGTAATTTAAAAATAAAAACCATATATTAATACAAGAACGTGGGAGATCACTCTCTAGAGATTTTTTGCTGTAATTTTACGAGAACGTATATTTCTATGAGGATTTATATTTCTACCCATATATTAATAAGAGGACTATTTTTTTTTGTAATTTCTACATGAGCTATATTTATACTCATGTACGGGTTTTTTTTGTAGTTTTTACGGAATTATATTTCTACGAATGTTTTAATATAAAATTTATTAATACGAGACGAAAGACTTTTTTTAATAAGAGCTTAGATATTTATACATATATTAATACGGAAAACCTATTTTTTTTTATAATATGACTTAATTTACATGATGATCAATATTTATACCCATATATATTAATACACGACCCTATCTTTTTTGTAATTTCAATGAAGACTAGAAACGAAAAAATGTGTGAGTTTTGTGATATGCAGGGTTGTCTATTTATTTGAATTTTTTTGTTCTAAAAATTTAAATATAGATTACTACTAACCAAGTTGAAACAAAGTGGGAGAAAGATGGGAAAATATATCTTAATTTACACTGTATTTATAAAAACATGTAGTTTGATGACATTCAGTTGACGAAAAAATGTGGGTGTTTCGTGATATACAAGGTTGTCTATTTTTTTGTTTTTTTTTTAAAATTTATATATGGATTACTATGAAACAAGGTGAAAAGATGATGAAAAAATATACTATTTTATTTTACATTGTATTTAAAAAAATGTAGTTTGATGAAATTAAGTTGAATAAATCTATAATAAACGTTAAAATTAGCTGAATGTGAGTTTTTTTTGGCGAAAAAATGTGAGTTTTGTGATTTAAAAAAATATTTATCAAAAAATTTATTTACTCCAACAATTTATATTTAAACAACTCATAAGATATAATATCTCAAATTATTATTGAATAATAAAATGAAGTAATCAAATAATAATTTAGGATAAATTAAAAAATAATATTAAAAAAGAAAATAATCTCGTGCACGGCACGGGTTAACATACTAGTATATATATATATATATACCGAAACGAAGTCAACCCCCAGCACAAGATGTGCTAGAATAGGTCAACAATGAAGTACATCAACAATCCAAAAATATATATAAAGTTTTTTTTATTGTCTACCTCCTCAAGATTTAGGGTACCTACCTTAATTAGTGTTTTAATCGATATATATTTTTATAAAATATACCGTTTAATTGAAAGTTTATATTATATAGATTATTTTTGTAAAATTTTAGACAAATCCAAAAAAAATTATATCATATAATCGATTAAGACAATTGAAAGTTTAATCGATGTAAATTTTTTTGTAAATTTTTGATCGATATAAATATTTTTATAAAATTGATTTGTCTTTACAATAAGACTAAACATTTTCGTTACGTTCCATGAGTATAACACAATTGTCTACTTATCCAAAATTTATAGTGATTAGATTAATTGACAAACAAAAAATAGCATTATTTTATAAAACTTTACTTTAATTAATACATATATACTATTGCACTTTCACCTTTGATAATTATTTTGAAATTGTTAAGAAATAATAGTAAAATATGAATGTGACAACAAATATAGAAGAAGAATTCCACTTTATGCGAGTATGGGTCCAGTGAGAATTATGTCCATCTAACTCAAAATTGGAGGAACCACTCTCAGCATCATGCTCTGCACAAAAGATACCATCTGCAAACAAAAATTGATCATATAAATAAATTGCGCATGAAAATAAATTAAAAAGAACTAAAACATGATTAGGTGTAATAAGACTATGAAAATATTTATAAAAAAAAATCTTACCGAAGCAATTCCAATACACAATATACTGAAGCCAGGAAAATTAAAAGGTGCTTTTTCAGATAGAAATAGAGCTGAAAATTGAAA
This sequence comes from Trifolium dubium, assembly GCA_951804385.1. NCBI lineage: Eukaryota > Viridiplantae > Streptophyta > Magnoliopsida > Fabales > Fabaceae > Trifolium > Trifolium dubium. Next base: position 43,600,892 of record OX638063.1, on the reverse strand, counting down.
TAAGTTATTGTTAATACTAATATGAATCTAATTACGGGATATAATGATGATGTCCACTCACTCACCTGTTAAGGGAGAGAAAGCTAAGGGAGATACAATATGAGCAATTGAACAAATGCCTGAGATGCAACCTTGAGCCCTTCCCTAAAACAACAAGATATATAAGCAAGTGAGTGGAACAAAGAGCATTCAATCATGCATGCAAAACTAATATATTTTTCTTTAAATTCAGTATCTATCCGGCGTAAGACTGACTAATGTGAGGGGTCTAATTATACCGCCCATTTATGGAAGTTTCATTTCATGTGTAGACTAGGTCACCAAAATAGACATTAGCTAAAGAGAATAGAATTTGATAATTTGAGAAGAGTACACTCCTAAATCCAGAACAACACTATTAAATCAAGATTAACATTATTTTATCTTTATTATGCTAATCGCTACTCATATTTTAGGCATACCTTTTCCCTAGCTAGTTTTTATGAAGTTAAAAAACATGATGACTTAATCCCAATTATCTAACAAAAACATTACAAGTTTTCAGTACTATAATGATGATACCTGCTCGTGGGGATCAACTTGTTTAGACACAATACTTCGTATCTGCAAATTAAAGAGTAAATTAATCGCTTATCAAAAAAAAAAAAGTAAATTAATCAAAACTATGTTTTGAAGAAACAACTCATTTGTAAAAAAAAATATATAAAATGAGGAAAGAAACTCACACACGGTTGTGAAAAAACAAACAAAATTGAGAACATTGCAGCAGCATAAGGAACCTATATATCAACATGTACTCATTAGAAGTTTAGAAGCTTACATATAGAAAAAGTAATCAAATAAACTATGCAAGTTCTAGTTATAAATTAACAATAGAGTAGCAAAAGGCATACCCAAGGGGCCCATGCTATGCTGTAAATGATCATCTGCATTAAATTTGATATAACTACTTTAGAATTTTATAAAAGTGTATGTCTTTTTATATAATTTCACAAGAGGAAAAAATGCTTACATGCACAAAGTGAAAAAATAGTCCAACCGAAAGAAGTCTTGCCTCACCCAAAGCAGGAGCAAAAATTGGCATAAGAAATAGCTGTGATCATCAATGATGTGCAATATTAATATTTACAATAAACTCAATGAAATTAAAGATTCGACGTGACAAAAGGGAAACTAAACATAATTGACAAGTAAAATAAGACATTACAAAATTTACCTGTGATACTGTCCCTGCAATACCAGAAATGATCATTAAATCAGCAAAATGATTCTTATCAAAATGAAACTGAGCCTTTAAGTAATACTGCACAATAAGAATATCAAAGTGTTAAATTTGAATTTAAGCAGCATTATATGCTCCAACAATAATGCATACTCATTTACCAACAATAAATTAAAGCTCGAAAATCAAAGTATGAGGGCGAAAATAAAAAAATACGCACCATCATTGAACCATGAAAGCCAACATCTGCAAGGTTGCTGAAGAATGCAACAATTGCTGCTTGGGTGATAGTCTTGCTGCAAATTGGAGTATGCATGTATGACTGTTATGGCATACAAAACTAAATACTCATTCATAAATATGCATTTATTTTTCTATAAAAATCAAATATGCACATAACTAATATTCAACCTGCATAGAGTTGTCAAGTTGATGGGGCCAAAATCAAAACGTTGATGGGGCCAAGAAGTTTGAGTCCAGCCCCATATAAAGGGGCCCAAAATACTCTAAGGTTATCATTTGATATTAATTAAATTCTATTGTTTCTTCAATACTTATTCCAACTTGCAATGCATTAGTGCAAAACAAGTAAATAATTAAAATTAGTACTGAAAAAATAAATGATTTGCAGGAATTGTCATTGCCATACATACCTACTATTGAGGAAAGATGTTAGATCCTGCAAAGAATGCAATGCTTCCAACAACGACATGTTGGATTTTGATTTTCCATTTGTTTTAGAAATTGTGGGCTTTTCATGTGAAATGATTGGGGTACAAAGGTTGTTTTGATCTATGATTGAATCCCGAAGGAAAATTTGCATGTAAACTGCTCCGAGCACCGCAACAAATGTGGAAACCTTATTGTTGAAGAAAAAAACACAATTGATAAAACATAAGTTGGGATTTGATAATAATAAAATAGAAGAACTAATAGAGAAATTTAAGCACCTGAAAAGTTTGAGCAGTAGATAGAAAACGAGCTGCTAGGGTACCACCCACGAAAGCCGACGATCCTATCCCTGAAAGAATTCCAAAGGCAGTACTTCGCCTGCTTTCTGGAACATTATCTGCCTACATTATATTAATTGGATACATCAATTATTTTATAAATATTTTTTAAAATGGACGACATATATAAATCAAATAAAACTAAGTTAATTGGATTTTTAGATTGAATAATTAACATTTGACAAGCACATATATTGTAAATTTTGAATTTGGATACAAATGTCAACAAAATTGTTTGAAGAAATAAATTGTTGAGACTTTGGTTGAACTTACAACGTAAGCTAGAGCAAGGCAAGGAATGCATCCATCACAAATCATGTTAACGATGATCTTAAACACATAGTAGATGTAGAAGAATGTTTTCGTCCTACTGTAAGCTAATATGCCTGTCAAACAACCAAAGGTGCATTACAAAGATCAGATAATTTGATATTAGTGATCATTAATGCCACACAAGTTTGTGTTACACATAGGATTTACGAGACAACATAACAACATATTAGTGCAAAACAAATTTTCATTTGACATTACATATCTTTTGTATATAGTAAAAAACAGACTTAGAGTGGGGTATGACCCATTCATCGTAAATTTTTTGTCAATTAGTCTAGTGACAGAATGTTACCTTTAAAATTGAATAAATAGACGTATTGGAATTTAAATTTATGCAGTATTACAATCAATTAAGCTAAATTCACATGAACATTCAACTAAACAAGTGGAAGAAAAAATACCCAAGGGAATAATCATTATGGTCATAGGAAGAGTGAGAATAGCTTTCCTCCCATACTTATCTGAGAGACTACCCAAGAGGGGCATTGTCACAAGAGTTCCCACTCCTATCATCTGCACAAATCACATATTTATTTACCCGCGAGTACAAGGATATTATTGTAATGGAATACATGTTAAACTTTGGGCATTAAGTTTTCTAGCATTTTTATGCAATTTTAACTAAAATACTACTACTAGTATATGCCTGTAACATTGTAACCAAAAAAAAAGGTATATGCTTGTAACATAATCAGACACACACACACACACAAAATAAGTCCATATCTTTAGTTGAATAGAGTGGTTGTGAATCATAATAATCCATTCGCATGGAAATATCTAAGCTGAAATTGGTACTTTAATTAGATTATTAAAGTATCAACAAGATAAAAAAAAAGATAAAATTCTTTTTGTTTTGTGTCTAAATAGTCAGTTTAATAGTAGATTTCCTTTTATTTGTGCCGCATTTGTGTGACGAATAATATAGATAGTTTATCCTCTGAAACCCAACCAAATACTAAAACACTCCATCAAGTAATTCAATAAAAAAAATTCACAAAAAAAATATTGAAAAATTTCTTAGTTCAAACAAGCTCGAATTTAAATTTTCAAACAAAAATATGTTCCAAAATTTTAAATTTGAATTTGCTGCCTATTTTTCAAGAGAAAAAAAAAGTCTCAAGATTTCTAAAATTTCAGAAAACTCAATTATAATTTAGTATTAAAAACAAGAAAATATTTTAGTTTACCTGAAGAAAAACATTTTTTTTTTCTTCTTTTTAATGTGGGGTAGGGAATAGGTGTGGAGGGTATGGAGTACGATTTTTCCTCCTTTTTAGTTTGATATTTCCACTGGGCCCAATAAAATCCAAATTGGAAACTACCTTCGCTTGATCCAATAAGTAGCCCAGTAACTATTAAAGAGAAAAGTAGCCCAATAAAATTCTCCTCCTCCTCCCCAAGTATATTGCAATTTGCAAAGGAAGTTTATGAACTATTTTGCCTCATATTTTTAGAAACAATTTCTGTATGAAGCATCTTTTGTCTATTCACTAATCACTGTGGACATTTTGTATGTTTGAATATGCAATGAAAACATTGATATAAAAAAAAAATAATTTAGATATATTTATATAAAAAATAAAAAAATTAGTTGAATATAAAGTTTAATATAAAATAATTCACGTTTAAAATCAAAAGTTAATTTAAGTTAGAATCACTTAACAAAAACCAAACCAATTATATTAAAATTAAAAACCAAACCAATTATTATTAAAACTAATTTTTGTTTTAAAAAATAATTATATTAAAATTAATTTTATGCCTTTAAAATTTATGTATGTTCAAAGGTGGAAGAGTTTTTTCTTTTTTTTTTGACACACATGGAAGAGTTGTTAATTGTTATCCATGAAAGTGAAGCAGCATACTAGTACTAGTAATAAGACAAGACAATGGATAAAGTAACAAAAACCACGAAAAATCGAGGAAAAGGCAAAACAATTGAATCACACTGAAACGTCCAAAGCAGGGGCCAAACAAGTAATGTTTTAACTTTGAAGTTAAAGACAAAGAACATGGGAGCCAAATTGATAGTCACGAAGCCAGAAGGAAAGTTCTTTTGTTGAGTATAACTCAAATTTTGTATTTCTCATCAATGAATAATGGGTATGCAGTGGTTGGCGCAGCGGAATTTGAGCCACAAACAATGAAGCGCATACACACACAGAAAATGTTATTATTGGAAAAACTTTAAAGAATTGTGTTATTCTTCCACTAGGGGAAAACTAGTTGTATACAAGTCTGAATTGTGTTATACTTTTACTGGTGGAAGTGTAGTTATATATATGTTGCTTCTCACATAAGCAACTGTAACTATCTAAGACAAACAAATTTCACAATTCCTAAATAGTTAACAACAACTAACTACCTCTAACTAACTTCTAACTTCTAAATAATTTGAATTATACAACTTTTAACATGGTCAATAATTTGACACCCCAATGCATATACAACATATTTTCGATGATTAATTAAATTTATATTGAATGAATCCGTTGAACTTAGTTTAAAACTAATACTACTATGTAGAAATTGGATTTCAAACTCTATATGCGGTATATACAAATTAGATAAAAATGTCAATTCTTGAAAGCAAGCATCATATATATTTCAGGGACTTTATCAAACATATATATATATATATATATATATATATATATATATATATATATATATATATATATATATATATATATATATATATTCAGGTACTAAATCTCTGAATTAATCATTGGCACCACAGCGTAATTGTAAACTTTAATTTTTTTTGGTTTAATTCTTGTTTAACATAGTTTAATTTCATATAGTCCCATTTTCATTTTCTAAAAAACTTGAATACAATATATTTTTTTTAAATAGTCACAGGTTTGATTTTGTATAAACTCCTAATTTTATATCTTGTTTACCATGAAATTTTTTGATGCTTGATTAAACAATAAATAATATTTTACAATTTCAAAAATATATTTAGTCTTTTATTGAAAATAATCCAAGTTAAATTTTCTGAAAAGAGTGAAAACAATAGGTTTCTTTCGAAAACAGTCACAGGGTATAAAGTCTTGTTTCTTTTTTTGGTACAGGTCTTTTTTTTTAAAAAAAAACAACAGGTTTCTTTCACACAAAAATTAAAATTTCACTAATAAAATGATGCAATCCATACACGATCTTGTAAAAAATCTCAATATAATTTTACTCTTAATTAGTCTTAAGTATATCATTGCATATATATAAATAAAGGTAAATTAAAAAAAATGAAGTGATGTACCAAAAAAAAAAAAAAATGAAGTGAAATATTAAACATAACCAACTCACGGGTTCATGCCTATTTATCTATTCTATGAGAATTTAAGATGACGTGAAAATGCTAGTAGCTACAACAAAAAGAAGAAGAAGAAGAAGAAGAAGCATGACATGAAATGCATTCACTTAATTAAATAAAATTTTGCATCCTCTGCTGCCTTAATTAAGATATGACACAAATTTTTAGTTTTTTGCTTATATTGTCAACAAACAAATTTATATCAACTGCTTAATTAAGAGCTTACCAAAAAAAGAAAACTGCTTAATTAAGATATGACACAATACAATTATTTACTACTGAAATGCAATAATATAACAAGGAACACAAAAATTTGACAAGGAAAACATATATAAACGAGTGATTGTATAAAATCATTGATATATACTGGTGGAGCAAATAACATACCGCTTGTTGAAAACCAGTGAGGTAGATGGCAAGTGAGCATTCATCTTGTCCGGGACAAAGTGCGGCCATTGTGACATCGGTGATGGCCGGCACCACCATAAATGTCGATAAGTTATGAAGAAAAACGGTAACAAAGAGATGGCTCAATCCATACAAATTCAATTTCTCCATAATTCTCCAACTCATTATTAATCAACTAATATGTGCGTGTGGCTTGCATGGAAAGACATTCTATCTCTATATAAAACGATAACTAAGCCATGTACGATACTGCATTGCAATATTCACTTAGAAGCGCCAATATGTACTATAAATTATAATATACGATATGTGTCCTGTGGGACCTAGACCTAATCAATCACAAGAGCAAGTGTAGTGTACTCTTGCTATTGCTTATTAATTTGCTTAAACATGATGATACTACTATTATTTTGCTAATGAGAATATCATTATCAATCTTTAAAGATTTGTTGCAACTACTCTTCAATAGAGACACGAACATTAATGTATCAAGGTGTGGAAATTTAACTATTTCTTTCGGCTAGGCAAGACGCATATTCTCAATGATACAATGATCAACATTTGCAAGAAAAAATTGCTTTAAAATAACTTCCAATATTCCATGTATTTTGTTTTATTATCTTTACGATGTGCATGTGTTATTCGATATCTTTTCCATAATTTTTTTATTTTGATTATCGGAAACTATAATAAAAAACGATTTGAAAAATGTTTTGTGTACACCCATTTTATTTTAATATTGGTATGAAGTTTCTACCGTTATAAACGATGATTAGTTTCTGTCATGAACCTATAAAACACATAAGATGAATCTCTGACCACATGATTAAACAGACCAAAACCAATACTACTTAGATTCAATTCATGGTTGGTTAAGTTATTTTTGATAATTCTAAATTTAATGGAAAAGATGCGTAGCTTCTAAGCTAAGATAACACAAAATCACAAATAGGCAGGGGGTTTGAAGCGTGCAAGTCTTATTCGCGGCCAATGTCCAAGTGGGCCAAGGCCCAAACTCATCTCACGACCAATAATATACACGGATGCAGTGATTTATACTTTTTTTTTTGGTACAAAAGAGAGAGTTGAAGCCCAAACATTGATTTCTACTTAGTGGGATCATAATCATGTTAGATAAAGCCTATATACAATTAATAGATTTTTTACAAATAATTTAATAAATGACAAAAATAATATCATTATTTATCCAAAAAACATACTACTCATTTCCTCATAATAATATAAATAAAAATATATATATATTTAGTCTAAATTTGGACCAAATACATAGTTACACATGGAGTCAATGCAAGTAATTTTTTCACCAAAATGTAGCCTTTATAAAAGGAAAAAAAAAAACTTCGATTAAATTTAACAGTTATATTATCTGAATCTCTAATCCTCAAGCATGGGGTGGTATCCAGCTTGACTGCTTATTAGGGTAGTATCACTGTATTTTTTTTTTTTTTGACATTAGTATCACTGTATTATTCTTTACCATTTCTATAATAATATTTTAATTTCCATTCATTATACGATAAGAACACAAGAGATGTTTTTAACAAAAAAACAAAATGAACACAAGAGATATGTGCTGTGTTTGTTTGATTGTTTGTTTGAGTTGTCTCAATCTTTAATTAGAAAAAAATTAAACAAATGATAACAACTAAGCAGGATTCACGCGCGAAGCACGTGGACGGAAACAGCAACGGAAAGATGCTGTTCACAGTACATGCACTAAAATAATAAAAACCGAAACAATTTATTTATTTATAAAAATGAAAATAAAATACCAACGGTTTCTCACTTCACTTAACTTAAGTACTAGAAACAGAAACAGAACCTAGTAACAAAACCCATCACAAACCCCTAATTTTGTCACACACAAAAAAAATCACAGAACCTAGTAACTCTGTTTTTTTTTTCCGATGGATTCTCTTTCTCTCTTTTGCACCGGAGCTCTTCTCGCCGGCGGCCTTTACTGGTTCGTCTGTGTTCTCGGTCCGGCCGAACGAAAAGGCAAACGCGCCACCGATCTATCCGGCGGCTCAATCTCCGCCGAAAAAGTCCAAGACAGCTATAAACAATACTGGTCTTTCTTCCGCCGCCCTAAAGAGATCGAAACCGCCGAGAAAGTTCCAGATTTCGTCGATACCTTTTACAATTTAGTAACCGATATTTACGAATGGGGTTGGGGTCAATCCTTTCACTTTTCACCTTCCATTCCCGGTAAATCTCACCGTGAAGCCACGCGCCTCCACGAAGAAATGGCCGTCGATCTAATCGAGGTTAAATCTGGCGACAAAATTCTCGACGTTGGATGCGGTGTTGGTGGTCCTATGAGAGCCATCGCAGCTCACTCACGCGCTAACGTTGTTGGAATCACGATCAACGAATATCAAGTGAATCGTGCAAAACTTCACAACAAAAAAGCTGGTCTCGATTCTCTATGTGACGTTGTTTGTGGTAATTTTCTTCAGATGCCGTTTCCCGATAACAGTTTCGACGGCGCGTATTCAATTGAAGCCACGTGCCACGCGCCGAAGCTTGATGAAGTTTACGCCGAAGTTTTTAGGGTTTTGAAACCTGGTGCACTTTATGTTTCATATGAATGGGTTACTACAGATAAATTCAAAGGTGAAAATTCAGAACATGTTGAAATAATTCAAGGGATTGAAAGAGGTGATGCTTTACCTGGGCTTAGAAGCTACGCTGATATAGCTGAAACGGCTAAGAAGGTTGGTTTTGAGGTAGTTAAGGAACGAGATCTGGCTTTGCCACCGGCTGAGCCGTGGTGGAGCCGATTGAAAATGGGTCGGCTGGCTTATTGGCGTAACCATGTTGTTGTAACGGTTCTGTCTGCTTTGGGAATAGCGCCTAAAGGAACTGTTGATGTTCATGAGATGCTGTTCAAGACTGCTGACTATTTGACCAGAGGGGGTGATACTGGAATTTTCTCACCTATGCATATGATTCTCTGCAGAAAACCTAAAGAACAATCAAATTGAGATGAAGTGAAGTTAAGTGAAGGTATCTTTAATTAAAATAAGAAATTTCTATATCTAATCCCTTTTCTCATTTTGTTTTTCTACAATTTTTATTTTATTTGGTTTAGTTTGAACTGGATGTAATTTGGTTTTTTTATTTTTGCAATGTAGTTTTGATTTAATTTTGCTATGTCTTATGAGCAATGCCGTGTATGGATTCTATTTTAGTCTTTAGTACTAGTAGTACTACTACTGTTTTTCATTTAACGGAATGAATTTATTTAACTTAATTTGGGGTTTTGATTGTTACTATTACTAACTTACTTTACTATGGTAATGGTGATGTGACTGTAGTATGAGTATTTGTTTTTATTTTTGGATAACGATTGGTATTTATTTACTTACTGACACTGTAGTTACAGTTCAGTGTAGAGAGTGAATGAGTAATTTTGAGTTTTGATTTTGAGTTGTGTATTAAAATTCCTTTATTAATGTTGCTGGCGGAATTGATTGATATGCAAATCTGAATCTGGGAAGAATATTGTCCTACCATATTTGTGGGGTTGGTTAATTCGGCTTCTCCATAGTAGGAAAGTCACCTTAAATAGTAGTAAATGGATAATTTGTGAATAAATGGGTGATCGAGATTCAAATTTCGATCCTTACATATATGTGTCTCTTAACAACTGAGTTAAGTTTACATAAACACATATCATAATAGATTACTACAGTACTATTTGTGAAAATAATATCAACTCTTGGTCTACAAGTTATTTAAGAACTAATAAATTTTAACCACCTGAATTCAAATTCAAGACTTTGTGGTTTTAATTTTTTTTACTAGATATCATTTAGAATTTAATTTGAAATGATGAGGTGGAGGAGTGTTTGGGCTAAGAGAGCACATGTATGTATGTATGTATGTATGTTAAAGATGGTAGCAAGCATAGCGTGTGATTAGGTGGAGACCACTATTGCCTGGCTTTTGTGGTACCGTAACGTGATTATGCTTTTAGCTTTTCAGAATCTGGATCTGGATTTGGTTTTATCTATTGTCATGTTGTGCGTGGATATTTCCTCCAGGAGACCAATGGGTCACACATGCCACCACACGACATTCCCCCACTTACGTTGGATCTGCCGATCCTTATTTCTTCCTTCTTTTACTCTCATCTCATCTTCTTCCCGTGACACTGCAAAGTGCAAACCCTTCCTACCTTACCCCCATTATAACAAAAACAACAATGGAGTATTGTTTTGGGTCTTGCTAACTGGTGTCTCCGGAACACTCTTTAAGCATTTCATTTAAAAAGTTAAAACAATACAAATTTCAAAAAAAAAATCTATAAAAACTTACTATTTAAATTCTTAAAGAATGCTCCACTCGTTAGCATTCGCCTATTGTTTTTCTATTGCATTATAAATAGCCACATTTTTAACAAAAACAATAGAACAAACAAGTTTTAACAAAATCACCAAATTTCTAAGAGATTGATCGATCAAAGAGAAAGGGACATTGAAGAAATTGAATTTCATATATAGTTTAAACTAGTACATTGTTAAGATTGAAAACTAAATCTAGAATAACTAGTTATAGGCCATGAATTCATAAAAAAGTAGATTATCTCGTCTTTCTCCATAAACAGTTAATGTACACAAAGACATGAAGATAAATACTGAACATATTTCTAATCCAAATGGACAAGTTCACACAATGAGATTTATAAGATATTTTTTTATTAGTAATCATGTCAGATCAGACATATGCTTAAGATTGAAAAGCAAAGGAGTTTTTCATTTTATGTGACATAAATAAGAATGTTTGGAAAATGATTGATGTGGGTGAGAAGTTGTTTGAAAGAGAGAAGGATATAAATTCAAAAAGTTTAAAGTAAGGCATACATCATTGAGACTTTGACCACAGTAAGCAAACTAATATCACACACTTCTTACAAATGAAAGGGTAACAAAACTCAAATGCTTTCAAGTTTTGATTTTGGATAGTGAATTGAACATACAGGCTTCATGTGGCCAAAAAGTTTCAAGACTCAAAAGGTAGACCATGATGTATGTTGGTTCTACATGCGATCTTTAAGGCTTTGGCTGTTAATATGGTTATCTCAACTACACGTAGAGTGTTTTTAATAGGAGGAATTAAAGAACGTGGTGAAAGAAGAGTAACAAGTTTTGTTAATTGTATTCAAAATCATGAGTGAAATTCGGTTGTTAGTTGAAAATAGCATTGAATATTATATTCATGTACCTAGCTCATCCTTCTATGCCCCCACCTCCACCATTCTTGTTTCAATTTTCAACTATCAACCGAAATATTTTCACCTTAACAAAACTTGTTGCTCTTCTTTCATCGCGTTCTTTAATCGCTTCCATTAAAAACACTCTGTACGCAGCTGGAATATATTCATATTAACGTCAAAAACCTTGAAGCTTGCAAGTAGAACAATGGTTCATCATAGTCCACCTTTGAGTCTTGAAATTTTTTTGCCACAAGAACTCAAGAAGCCTATCATTTATGTTCAATTCACTATCACTAGGGGCCGTTGATATTTTAAATAGAGTTCAAAATATCATGCATAACAATGTTTTTTTCCAGGTCTATGAATGTAGTTTCTATGTAATTAAATTATATATATCCACCCACCTCACCAGCACGATTGATTTTGGCATATGTGAAGAACTCTAAAGAAGCTGAATCAACGACTTACTTTGGCAGACTCGAAATTGAATGGAGCTGAAAATTTTAATTCATTGATAGCTTTTCTCTAAAACTGGAACGTTGTGTATCATCCTTATTCATCCACTTAATCATGCAATCTTCACTGAAGATGTGATTGCATATTATGATTAAACAAATTGTTTGAAAATTTGATTGACAAATTTTTCCTGCAATCTTAACATTTTTTATATAAAATATAAAACAAGAAGTTAATCTCGACACATCTCATAAATCATATATCAAACAATTTATATTAACTTAAGTATTTACAAAATTACATACTGATATTTGTATTTAAATCTACAGTAGTTCTGCACAAATGTTCTAAAAAAACAAAATAATAATGGAAAGAAAGAACAAAAGTCCTCATTTTAATTAATGAGCAAATTAAGAACCAATTAGCTAGCTTGATTTAATTGACCGGTTCCAATTGAAGAGGCCTTGGTGGAGCCATGGTTCTTCTCTTCCATAGATTAACTTCTTTTCTTGGCTTCAAATCAAGTCCAAGACCATCATAAGCACCACAACCACCACCAAGCAAAAGAGGTGCAGAGAAAGGAATCATAAACTCTTCTTCCTCTTCATCATCATCACTATGTATTCTTTCTTCATCTGAATAGTAATCATCTATTTCCTCTGGCTTAGTCTCTACGTGAGCCTTCCAATCAAAATTAGCTAAAGTGCCACGTCCACTTGCAAACCGTTTCATTTGATTCACATGTGTTGCTCTTTCTTCAAGTGCATATTTCTTATCATGAACCACACTTGCATCTGATTTTCTTCTGCCTTCAGATTTTGGTTTCCCAACATGAAACAACATCTTTTGAAAAGTTGTAACACGTTTCTTAACTTCTATGTCTTTTGCTTTTTTATTTTGTTTCTTCTTGTGTTTGATTTGTCCCATGCATGATATCTTTGGTGAAGTTGGTTCTTCATAAAAAGTTGTTTTGGGTTTCTTGGATACAATTGGGCCAGAAAATCCTTTGCCACCATGAGGTTTAGCCCTACTTGGACTGAGTGGATGATTTTGAAATGTTAAAATGATTGTTTTTGGTAATATCTTCATGATCTTGTTTCTTAGCTTAAGGTTTTTCTCCATGATGACACGAGTGGAATTGAACTAAAAGATTAATGATGAGATTTTGTACCAATAAAGCAAATTAAACGGTTGAAATTTTGTTTGTATTTTGTATGTTGTGATAAGATGGGCTCTCTTTATATATGTTGGATTTGTTGACGAAGCAAGCTTTGAAGGTGAAACCAATAATTCGTAGTATTGGTTGATGAAATACCCGAGCTAGTATATTATATAGTATTTCAATTTGAATATTTGATTGTGTCAATAATGGTGGCATGTAGAAAAGGTTTGGTCAACTAAAAATTATATGACTCGATTGGCAATACTAAATTAACTTAATTAAATACCTAGTTGCTTCGACCCATAGACATAATTTTGACATACATCATTATGTAATACTACGTAGTAGTATTTTTTTTACTGCGACAAATTAGTGCACTATTAAGGGATGAAAATTCTAGCTAGTCAACAAAAAAAAAGATGAAATTTTAGCATTAAACTATCTGAACAAAAAAAAATTGATTCTTTATTGTACCAAAAAAAATATTCTTCATAATAAAATATTAATTCATTTTATTAAAATCTTAATTGTCATTGATAACTACAATTTTTTATAACAGTTGTGAACAGCTTGCGCCATTTTTATTGTCATAAAAACATCAAGTTGAGTAGCTGGATGTCTTTTTCTTTATGGTTTTAGATAATGATCAAAAATTTGGATGGTAACTTGGTTATTTGGAATTAGTGTCCAACTTCTCTCTCAGTTTTTCTGCTTGCGAATTCTATGAGAATTACCTTTTTTAGGGAGTAGTTAGCTTTTTTTTTTCTTCTGTCTTGTTTAGTTTTTCTTATGCATAAAAAAAAAATCATAAATATAATAATTTACTATTTATTATTACTATTATTACTAATATAATTATTTATATAAAAATTGTGAGTACAACATAGCCTTATATTTTCTTAATTTGAATCATTTTAAAGTAATACTTAAAAACTAAACTACAATTGTTTTTAAAAGAATTTTGTCAAAAAAAATTGTTTTTAAAAGAATAATAGGAACAATTTCATATATTTATTTCAATTTCCGAAATAAATTACCACTATAGTATTACTATTAGACTAGTGCACTTGATTTGGTATACTGCTGAGTTTTAGTGTGAAGTTTTAATCCCATATTTGAACGTGGAATGTTGTTTTTTAAAATGAATTAACAAAGACGGAGACAATGTGTATAATAAAATAAGGAAACATGTCACCAAACCGAGTTTTTAAAAGAAACGTTCCAAACCTAGTAAAAAAAAAAAAGTTTCAAATCATATTTTAAAATACAGGTTGTTGATGAACATTGAACGCGTCTAAAATATATACTTTAAAAATTATTATATACTTTTTTTAGGAAATAAATGTTAACAAGTTTATTGCTTGGTTATAACACCGCAACTGCGATAGGGAGAGGACTAAAACTACTTGATGCTAAAACTGATCCCTAACTAAATTAAATTGGTGGTGAAAATAAAATAAAGAACTTACTTTTTTTGACAAAACGTACATCTTACTGTTCTATCAAACAACCGCCAACCCGAAATCCACTAAAGAGAGGTGGTTTAAAGTCAATTTTTAGCTCGAAATCACTCCTCTATATCGTTTCTCTTTCTTTTATTAAAACAAGTGATTAATTCGCATATATTTAGTTTTTTTGTGATTTTGTCGTCTTAGTGCGACGTTGTGTTGTTTATTGTCTTTGTGCAGCATTTTGTTTTTCCGTCTTTTTGAGGTGTTTGTTCGGTTCAAATTGAAGATTAGATTTGATCAAAGACATTCAATCAATGATATTGACGTCTTCAACGTTATAGATTCAGAAGCATATGTATTCCAAACACTTCAATTTAATCATGTATATAAACTTTGTCACATTTGTAAGCATTTTGTCGTTGTACGATGTTAATATGGATGCTGTGAAATTGTTTACAGATTTTTCCTTTTCATTTTTTAACAATTTTAAATATGTATTGTTCGATATATTCTACCGATTCGAATGAATGTCTATTTTAGTAAAAAAAAAAAAAACTTATTTGCAAATTGCAATAAATTAATGATAAGAGAGTATCGTGAACAGTTGAGTCATCCAAAGTGAACCAAAATCCTTAACTTTTAAACCACATGCGACAGTGATCATAACTTTTCATTCACAAGAATTAAACATCAAAATGATATCAATAACAACCAAAAAATTAAACATCAAACTTCTTAGCCACTTGCATCAAAAATTTCTTTTCATGCACATAGTAGATTAAAATATCTAAATCACACAGTCCTTCCAGTCTGAATACAAAAATGTAATATAGTTGAGATGTCCAAATTAAAACGTGTACTTAATTTCCATGTAGGCACCACACGTTATTTGCTTAAGCTTATCATGAGTAACTGCGCACGTGTATGTCCTTGTAAATCAAACTAGTCATAAAAGGGGGAATATGACCATTCTTAATTACTATCTCCATGTGTGAATAATTGAATTCTACGTAGTTCTTTGAACTTTACTCTAAACAGTGTGAACTAGTAATGAATAATGAAATACTACGACAAAAACAACAAGAGTAGAAACTACGTGCTTGTCACGCAGTAGTTTCCATACCATGTCATATTAGTTTTGCACAGTTAATTATTTTTATGGCTAATAGCATTTTCTAACCTTTATTTTATCCAATCCAATATATATTATTATTACAACCATCAAACATTTTCTCAGCAAAACAAGTGTGATTATCTCATCCAACATAACACATCGCGCAGCTTGCTTAGCTAGTTAGCTTAAAGGGGCTTTTGCAGTTAATGCAGTTTGCTACAATAGAATCAAAAATGAGTTTCTCAATCTGAGTAAAAAACTGAAACAGACTGGTTCAATACTGATAGAGTTTCCTCCTTCCACAATTAGAGAATAACCTCATATTTTATAACCTCAAATAAAAGAATGCTATGGATATATAAGACCGAGTTACCTCCTACCACAAGTAGTAGGATAGTGATTGAGCAAACAAAAGAATAACCTCAAATAGTACTCTTAGCTATGAATGCTCCCCCATATCGACTAAACATTTTATAATTCTTGACAATCTTGCAATTAGAGAACAAGGGTCAAGGGGTCAATTCAATACCCTGCTCAGCAACAAAAACAACACTTATCAATTACACTCTCAAACCATTCCCTTCAAGAATACTTATAATTTTGCCAAAAATAAATAAATAATGGCCATCGAGTTAATCAAATTAAAAATACTCTACCCAAAACATTATGACCAGTTAGATCAACATTTTTTCTCACTTATAGCAACTATCAACACCACCATTCTATTGTTGTGGCCATTGAGTTAATCA
The DNA here is from genome assembly GCA_951804385.1 of Trifolium dubium. Classification (NCBI taxonomy): domain Eukaryota; kingdom Viridiplantae; phylum Streptophyta; class Magnoliopsida; order Fabales; family Fabaceae; genus Trifolium; species Trifolium dubium. The sequence continues at coordinate 43,584,426 of OX638063.1, read as the reverse complement.
AATTAAAAAGACTCAATAAAAAATACTATAACTAGTTAAACCAGTGGTTTCTCACATAAAGCAATTAACAACACTAACAGTCTATTGCCATACTTGGAAGTTCTTTGATTCAGCATTGGTTTGTCTCGATGATGTCAAGGAAGAAGCAACTTCTACAAAGGGCGAGGAGAGACAAAACCTCTAGCAACCATCTTTTCGACCAACTCTTCGTGCATTTTAAGCTGTCCAGCCTTCCTCAACATCTCCAAAACCTTTTCATAAATCGACAGATTTGGCTTTAGGCTTTTTTCTTCAACCATCTCCTTCATTAACTTGTACGCATTATTCCAGTGCCCCTTTTCACAAAACATCAAAATCAAAATTCGGTAAGTATTCACATTAGGTTCAACTTCACTCTCATCCATTTCCTTTTTCAACTTCAGAACCATATCAATAGATTTCGAGTCAACAAACATTCTCATCAGTATATTAAACGTCAATGCATTAGGCTTGCATTTCAGTTCCTTCATTTTAGCATACATACGATGCGCGCCATTCACATCATGTAACTCAGCTATGCATCCGAAAATCGAATTGAAAGTAGATGCATTAGGAGCAACCCCTTTCTTAACCATTGTATCAAGAACCTTCACAGCTTCATCGAGATTCTTATCCTTACAATGACTCTCGATGATGAAATTATAGCTAATCGTATCAGCAACACAGCCAAGTCTCTTCATTTGATTATAAACCTGCAAAACCTTTTCCGTCCTACCAGCTTTCACATGAACCCTCATAAGACTATTAAAAGTAACAACATTAGGATTACATCCCGCATCAATCATCTCAGAGAAAACATCATGAGCACGAGTGATTTGTCCACACCGACACAGCGAATCAATCACAATGCTATAAGTATAAACATTAGGCTTAACACCAGCCAACTTCATATCACTGAAAACCTCCTCAGCTTTCGCTATGTCACCAGCACGACACCAACCATGAACTAAGCTAGTATAAACTATAACATCAGGTTCAAACTTATGCTTAAGACTATCAAAAAACTGGTGTGCTTCACTCGCTCTTCTCTTCTTACATAAACTACTAATCACAATTGAAAATGAAACCTTATCAGGCTTGCAACCATATTCCTCCATACGGTTAAAAGCGTGCACCGCCTCCGCAGCCAATCCAGCCCTAATGTAGCGCCGAACAAGAACAGCAAAAGTGCTGACAGTTATTTCAACACCGCGTGATTTCATCAAATCGATCAAATTCCACGCTAAATCAAAGTGTCTCTGCTTTCCAGCGAGGTCAATCATCTCTTTATAGGGCTCAGCGGAAGTGGGGAAACCTTCTTGTGTGGTTGCCCAATTGAAAAAAGCTAGGGATTGGAGAAATGGAATACCGTGGCGTACATCACCGCATTTCTCAATCACACGGCGTGTGATGGAGGGGGAGATTGAATGAACGGTGGATATTTTAGAAAAATTGATGGAAAGATCTGGTATGGAGTAATTGTGTGAGGTTAAAATAGGATCAGGGTTAGGGTTAGGGTTTTTGCGGTAATGGTCTTTAATTGCGGTGTGAAACTTGTCAACTATGAGAGTGTCTTGGGTAGAAAGATTGGTGTTTTGAGGAGTGTTATTGTCGTTGATTTCGTGTTCTGAAACAAGAGGTGAAGAAGAAGAAGAAAAAAGTCTAAAAGTGTATGGTAAGAGAGGGAAACGAGAGGTTTGCAAGTGTAAGTGTAGCCTTGTTTTGATGAATGCCATGGATGGTTATGTTGGTGCTAATCAAGGTTTAATTTAGGGAAACAGCAATAACGACTACGATGGTGAATTTTGAAGGTTAAGCAGAAATGAATTAATGGCGGCGTGCCCTGTCTTAGTTCAGTTCAGAATGTTTGGCGGGGAACATGTTGACAAGGACGAAAGATTATTGTGGGCTCATAATAGAGCGGGCCAATACAATAGTGAATTGGGCTTCAAATGAAATGCTACTACTACACTATTTAGGAAAATTGTTATCTGTACACCCCAATACTTGCCGCCCACGTTGGTTTGTGATTGGGACACTGACAAACAAACAAACACTCGTGAACTTAGTTCACTTGGTAAGAGCATTCTATATATATGAATCATCAGAGTTTGGATTCACATTGATAGTTCATTTAATTTGTAAAAGTGAAAATTTCTTTTGTTGATAATTGAAAAGGATAAATAATTCACAAACTTTTAAGGTATAATATTTAAAAAGCAAATAAAATTATAATTAGTAAAAAAACATAAAATTATGAAGTGACTAAACTCAAATTATCTCAACACAATAAAATCTCCTATATTTTAGAGACTAAACACATCTTTTCTTACAAAGGTTAATAACTGATATTACAAAGACAAAAAAATATATCTGAATTCCCAATATATATATATATATATATATATATATATATGGGTTTGCTAACTTCCTCCTATGTGGGAGGAAGTTAGCAAACTTCCTCCCACATGTTTTAATCCTCTAGTTATCCTATTTCTCTCATAGATATGTGACATGTGGCAATTGAAACTTTTCATGGCTCAGATTAAAAGGTTTAAAATCACAAAAAAATATTAAAAAATGTTTCACTTTTAGTAGCCTATTGTTCCACCGTTTCACACCGCCGACGATATCGCCGCCGAAGCGTCGTCGCGTTGTTACAAGTTCTCACCGTTTTCTCTGTTCAATTCACAAATATCAATTACTTTCTGTTGACAGAAGTAGCATATCTCATCACTTTCTCTGTTCAATCCACACCACTTTCTCTTTTGCACTTTAATCCACACAATCACAATGACTCAACAAAGCTAAAAAAAAATTGCAGTAGTAAGAACAAATCATAAAGAAGGGAATGAGATTATATGAAAAGGGGGAAACGAGCTTGCATATTGGTGATGAAGGAAGATACATCGAACTTGCATAGCAAGTGGGAACGTGAGTGGACGACAATGATGATCGGAGAGAGAGCAACAATGACCGGTTGCAGAGGAAGCTAAATTGATTTTTGTTTTTAATTAATTAAAAAGAAAATTACAAAAGTAGCCTCATAACTAAAATAAGTTTGTGCATATAAGATTGAGTTTTTAGTAAATATGTAGTGGGAGGAGGCTTGCTAACTTCCTCCCACATGATTTTAGGTGGGAGGATGTTAGCAGCCCCCGTATATATATATATATACTAGTATAACTTACCCGTGCAATGCACGGGTTAATATTTAAATTTATAGTATATATTATTAAAATTAAAATAAATTAGTTGAGATATTAATTTTTTTAATTTAAGTTTTTTTTTTAAATTTAAGTTAATTAATGTAATTTTTGTCAAATAATTTTATTTTTCCAATTACTTGTGAAATTAATTTTATATTTCTATTATTTAAATATAAAAATAATATATATTTAAGGATTTTAAAGAGATAAATTAGGGTGGAGAGTGATCTTCTGCTCCCCGTTTTGAACAATATCATATTTTATTTCTAGTCCCCATTGAAATTACAAAAAAGATAGGTCGTGTATTAATATATGAGTATAAATATTGATCATCGTGTAAATTATAAAATAAAAAAACATTCATATTAATATGAGTGTAAATATATGTCGTACTATAAAAAATGGGTTTTCCGTATTAATATGTGTATAAATATTTAAGTTCCTATAAAAAAAGTATTTTGTCTCGTATTAAAACATTGTAAAAAAAATATAATTCTGTAAAAATTATGACAAAAAAAATCTGTACATGAGTATAAATATAACTCCTATAAAAATTATAAAAAAATATATATAGTCATCGTATTAATATATGGATACAAATCTAGATCCTGATAGCAATATACGTTCTCGTGAAATTATAAAAAAGTCTTCGTATTAGTATATGGTTTTTATTTTTATATTACGTAGACGTTCATTTAATATTGATTTTATTCAAATATGAAAAATAATACAAATAATGTAAAGATTTAAAAGAATAAAATACTCTAGAGGGTGTGATCTCCTACTTTCCGTTCTCAATAATATAATATTTTCTCTCCCGTCTTCGTAGAAATTATAAAAAAAATCCAAGTATACTAATATAAGGGTAAATATTTTTCATAAGCAATAAAATAAAATATCATAAAATTGCCTAAAAAATAATCATAAAAATATAATTTTAGTTGTTTGTGGAAATCGAGCCGTGTGGTATTGAGCAACTTTAAATTTATGAGACAGTTATCCCACCCATACCCCGGTCTCAACAAAAAAAAATCAAAACGTGTATCTCATACTAAATTTTGTTCGTGAGAGAGACATATATGAAACACATAAACTTTGGTTCATTATAGATTATCCTGTGAAATTTTGTTCATGAGAGAGACATCCGTAAATATATATTATAGAGATAGAGATTATAGAAATTAGTACTTTTTAAAAATTATGGTTAGTAACAATTAAGTAAAAAATTACATCATAAAAATACATTTTTTTGTTGTAGGTGAGAATTGAACATGTTCCTTTTGCTACAACTCCTAATTAAATCTACATAGTATAAGTACAAATATATATCATAAAAATAGATTTTTTGTTGCTGGTGAGAATCGAATCATGTTACTTTTACTAAAGCTCTTAACTAAATCTAAGTAAAATAATATAAAATTAGAAAAGTGTTGCCGGAGGGAAATCGAAGGGAGTATATTTAGCTTGCCTAATTGCTTAAAACTTGAAGCCTTGGAATCTTGCCACATAGACATATGAATACTTAGTTGCTTGCCACGTTGAATGATGATCGGGAGAGAGACATCCGTAATTATATATATATATATATATATATATATATATATATATATATATATATCTGAAGTGCAATAAAGATATTTAAATTTTAAAAAAATTGTACTGTAGGGTTATACAAAATAAAAATTGGAGGAGAAATTGAAGGTTTTGCTGGCAGCCGTTGAATAATCAATATCACTGACCTCACCTGCTGATGCTGTGCAGTGCAATTATGTAGAGAAGCAAAAATGTGAAAAGTAAAGTCAAGCAAGCACACAGGATTCATTCAATTCAACTTTAACTTATAAAAAACACAATAACGCCATAACATTTGATTCATTTCATTACTTACGCAGCGAAATATTTTAATTTTGTTAGGTAGATACTTAATTAAGTCAATGAAGTCGTCATTTATTATCTTGATTTATTTATTTGATTTGATTTGGTTTTAGTGATGACTAAGTAAATCCTTAATCTACTTTTGGTTTAGGGTTTTCGAACTGAATCAATCAACAACAATTCAACGCTATTTCATAAACATGGCGAAGGCAAAGTTTACGCATACACGTTCATTGGTGAAGAAATTATCGACGGTTACGTTGATTTTCTGGACTCTTTTTATGCTCACACTTGTCATTATTGTGCTCCTTGCGCTTGGAATTGTTTATCTTCCAAATACAAATGATGATTCTTCATCCATAGATCTCAGTGGTTTCAGGCGAAAAACCTATGAAAAGTAATTTCATTCTATTTTTTGTTTGATTTTGATTAATTTTTGAAATGTGTTTAATCTTTTATGTTTCGTGATTGCTGCATTTGGAATTGTTTCAGTTTGGCGGAAAGGAAGGAACAATGGACTGAAATTCTTTCATGGGAGCCAAGAGCTTTCATCTATCACAATTTTCTGGTCAGTTTTTGTTATCTTATCATGGATCTAGGGCCTGTTTGGATTTTGACTTATTTGGACTTATTTACTGGCATAAGCACTTATGCTATAAGTTGCAAATTAGCTTGTTTATATAATATATCATTACACATGTTCTTAGATTTTGAATTTATTTTTTGAACCTTTGAGATTGGGTATTTTTATTTCTTAAATAAGTTTTTTTTTTTTCATACTAATGTTTTTGTGGATGATTAAATTTTTCAAGTATTGATATGATATTGCATCTTTGTCAAGAAGAAATGTGGAATTGAAAATGTTAAGTTCCCTTGTTGAGGAACCTAATATAGTAGTCTTTCATTGAAAATTGTGTAGTTAACTTCTAAATTAAGTTAGGTTTATAGAAAATTAAGTTATATGAAGATAGAGGTTTGTGTAGATCGTTCATGATAAAAGATAATCTAGGTAGGTAATTCATACACGGAATATTCAGGTAGGTTTATAGAAAATTAAGTTATATGAAGATAGAGGTTTTGTGGATGTTAGATTTTGATTTTTTTTTTAAACTAGACAGATCTTAGTTTAATTTAAATTATTGTGGTAATAAACTTTTGAATTTATATTGTATTAAAATGTCCATTCTGCTTATCATTTTGAACAGTCAAAAGAAGAATGTGAGTACATGATCAATCTTGCCAAGCCTTTCATGGTAAAATCAAGTGTTGTCGATAGCAAGACTGGAAAGAGTACAGAGAGCAGGTTTGCCTTTACTTGTGTTTTTTGTAATGGTTCCAATAATTGCAGATCATTTTTTTCCCCATATGTGTTTTCTCGATAGACTAGAGTCTAGTGGTAATGCATTACTATAGATATATCCCCTGCCTGTAGGGTTCGAACTAGTTCAGGAATGTTTCTGAAGAGAGGAAAGGACAAAATTATCCAGAATATTGAAAGAAGAATTGCCGACTTTACCTTCATTCCAGTAGGTATGAGTTTTTGTGTGATACCTATGTCTACCTGCTTGCCTCTTTCCCTTCATCTCTTAGCCTTTTGATTTCTGCACATATATTGAAGTAGTGTTCAACTGTGCATAATGCACCAAACTAATAACTTATTCAAGATCCTCTCAAGAACTTCGTGAGAAACACTGGATAAATTAATCTGTCTAATTAACCGACAGTCTATATCAATGTGTTAATGTCAGTAGTTGGTCCCCTCATGAAACAGTAAATATAAGGTAATGTGTGCAATGCAACTTGATTGTTTGTTACAAATGAGTGTCTTTTCATAATTTCCCAAATCTAAACTCTTGAAACTGTTGATCATGCCAAGTAGCTCTAAAACATAAGTGTTCGACAACAAAAAAAAGGTTTTCCAATAGCACTTTGTATCCAGCGATCTGATTGATTGCTTGATATTTGTTCTCATTTACTGTTGTTTAACTTTTAAATATGCAGAGAATGGGGAGGGACTTCAGGTTCTTCACTATGGAGTTGGCGAAAAATATGAGCCTCATTATGATTACTTCCTTGATGCGTTCAACACTAAGAATGGAGGTCAACGAGTTGCAACAGTTCTTATGTATCTGTAAACCCTTATTCTCTTTCCATACATTAGTTTTGCGGTGTGCTTTGTAATGGAATTGTATACAAACTTTATAGTTCCCTGATTTTGCTCCTTATGCAGGTCTGATGTCGAAGAAGGTGGTGAGACTGTATTTCCTGCTGCTAAGGCCAACTTTAGTTCTGTGCCATGGTGGAATGATTTATCTGAATGTGCTAGGAGGGGTCTATCAGTGAAACCAAAAATGGGTGATGCTCTGTTGTTTTGGAGCATGAGACCAGATGCCACGCTAGATGCATCTAGTTTACATGGTTAGAAACTATTAAAAACTGTAATTGCTTCTACTGATATCGACTTATTACTTATTAGTATAGCATGTCAAGTTCATATTTCAGAGAAATTTTTGATCGCCTTGAATCATGAGACGTCTTTCTAAATTTAGGTTCTTATGCTGATGTTTGATCTTTTGTGTATGCTCTATTTCCACCTTTCCCGTAAAATTTTATAAATAGAGTATGGACCATATCTTCAAAAGATTATAGCCATGTCATTCAAACTTATATTACATTCCATTAGAAATTAGAGGCTATGAATGATGAAGTTAATTAGTTTATCTTTGCTTTCAGGCGGTTGCCCAGTAATTAGCGGAAATAAATGGTCTTCAACTAAGTGGCTGCATCTTGAGGAATACAAAGTTTAAGGAATGGCCTGTGCAGGTACTTCTAGAGACCAAGGATGAATCAGTTGTTCTCCTAAAAATTGGGGTCAAAATTTAATAGAGGATTTATAAAATATCAAAGTGAAAAGGTTGTGCCTAAAATTTCAGTTATCAGTTATGTTTGACTAGATATATAGGATTGAGCGAGAGGATATAATATATTGGGGTTTCATTGTACTCTGTTCTTGATTTTTTTATTTAGAAAAATAATTTTATAAAACAAATTTCAAAACTTGTTTTTCAAACCAAAACAAGAAATCTATTTGATAATATTAATTTCAAAGCTGCTTTAAAGAAAGAAAAAAAATTGATAAAGTTGTTTTGAGAACATGTTTTTAAAGCGTAGAGGTGGTGGGCAACCACAACGGTGATCGATGATGTTGAGATGGTGATAGTGATACGATGCATGGCAGCGGTGATAGTGTTGGGTGGCACTTTTGTTGTCTCCGAGTCGGCCATTTAATTAGTTTTGTAACAGAATATTAATGTGTTGTGTTCTTCGCAGTTATGTAAAAATAGTTATCATATATATGCTAGTATGTTAAAAAAAGGAGTTCAAACGCTTTCCATTTTATTTTCCCATAATCAAGCCATTTCTGCATATGTTTGGTAAACATCCACATAATCTCATTCATCTATCTATTTATCTATTTATTAAATTAGAGCCTCATATTATTTTATCGACGTGTCATCAAATTTTTACTACATGATACAATTTGTGCCCCATCGTTTAAATTCATATGTGACACTCTTTACATTGCATTACTACTACTTTGATTCTTATTCTATTTGATGTGTTTTGGCCATCTCTTATCCTTTCCTTCTACTTACACTACTCATTCAATTCAATTCCACTCATTTTTATGTTACTCTTTCATTTCATTCAAAAGGTATATATATTTAATAAAAAAAAAAGTATACATGAACATTTATTTGCCTCTTAAGTTTGACTATATTTTTTCAATTTCTTTGTTTAAATGTTATACCTTAGTCCAAAGTATTTCCATTGCCTAAATATTATTCGTCTAATCACATAGATTTCCAAATCTGCACAACACCACACTCCTCTAATTTCTCGTCAGTAATATTTACCTCTCTTTTTTTTATTCATTTATTTGGGGCGTGCGCTCTCGTGTGTATATATATATATATATATATATATATATATATACTACAATGTATATTATTTTGTCACTATGTTGTACAATGTGTTTTACCACAATAGATATTTTTTGATATGATTATATTTTGTGTTTGATTTGTCATGCCAAACACATGCCGGAACTTTAAGAATGAATCATTTTCAACTACTAATACAAAAGCAAATAAGACATGAAAAATAGATAAAAATCCATTATCCTGATTCAAATGCTTATTTTTTTATCACCGTATTCTTCATAGGCTTGACTCTTCATAGTAGTGAATACAAATATATAATAACCTTTTAAATGGTTAGTATAAAAATTATTTTTATTAAGTTCCAAAAACAATTATTTTATACAAAATTAAGATTTTATGGTGCTCATAAGTATATTTTTAATTATATGATACCATTTTAATATAATAATACATGATAATGACCTTATCATTTTATATTGTAGCAAATCACTTTTAAAACTTAATTTTTGCCACAAATAATTTTTTGTTTTATTTTGTGAGAGTCTAAGTATATCCATATAGCTTAGTATAAAAAAAAATGTATATCCCCATAGCTTATACAATACATATCTACTTTTTTAACAGGATTGACTTGTCTTTAATATGAGCAACTTCAAAAGTTGAATCCAATTTTTTTTCTTAGGAGACACATATCATCAATTTTCCTAAGACTATGTTGATAACTTGTTGTTCTTTATCCACACAAATTATTTTAATTTATCCATAAATTATTTTAATTTTACTTTCCAACCGCGCGGTGCGCGAACTTACATCTAGTTTACACTCCAAACAGTGTTCTGCATTTAATTTGAAATTTTTTTCTACAGACACAAGTTATGTAATTTTAAGAACGAAAATATATGGCTTGGGGACTTTTGAATGTATTAAAGGAAGAGTGAGAAAAAGATCCTCTAACGTTTTTGGAGCAACTACACTCTGCCTTTCAATTGATTTGGACTGTTAGATTGATCCAACCACTTTAATTATGCTACATGTCTCACGTTTCTTTTAATAAAAGTGTAAACAAAAATTTGTGCAAAGAGAAATCAGGGCGTCTTCTCTATATTTTCGACAGTCCAACGAGTAACGATGAAAGGGAAGAAAGAACGAAAAGAGAGTGATAGAGCGAAAAGTAAGTGACTTGTATCTCAAAGTCCATAATAGCAACATCTATTTTAGTTTTAGTTTTTAAACTGATTGTGGAGTTAAAAAAATTTGGTGCTCATAGATGAAAATGGCAATGCAAGATACTAACTTTGTTATCACTTATTTATTTATTTTTTCTTTTACAGTTCTCACATGATAAATTGTATTAAAAAAATGGATTTTTTTCATATATGGACAATCCAAGTTTAAGTAAGGTATTGTGTCATTTGTTATTACACAACTATTGTTAATGTGAAAGTAAAATACATATGATGTTATAAAAAATAATGTAAACTAAATAGATTGTTGTTTCATAAGTATAACTAAATTACTAGCTATTAGGAGTAGTTTTAGAGGGATTAGAATTCAAACTCTAAATTTTCTACAAGTTATCTACAAGAGAGAAGAGTGAATGAAGAGAGTAATATAGAGAAAAGTCAGCGACTTGTATCTCAAAGTCCACAAGTGCAACAACATTCACACTAATTATCAATTATTTATTTATTGAATAAAATTCATATTAACATGAGTATATTCTTTTTTGAGTGAAAATACCATATATATTAATTTAAACAGTTTATGTAACTCTAACTGTTTATACAAAATAACAGTTCAAACTTTTATTAAATCAGCATAGAGGGTAATAATACTCAGGTCTCATACGGTCTCACTCCTAGCAATCATCATCATTCCAGTTGCTCCATCATTACTTCTAGAATTAGATCAAGAGCCGAAAGGCCACAAAAAGGAAAAAGGGTTGCTCCTTCTTCCGCTATGTTGTGGCAATTCTTGACGGCAAACAGGGCAAGTGTTATGCTGAACCAACCACGGTATAATACAATCTGAGTGAAACATATGCTTACATGGCATTCGTCTTGCATCAGACCCAAGCTCAAATTTATCTTGGCATACTGGACAGTGTGGATCAGATCGAAGATGCTTCGACGTGATCTTCACAATAGGAATTGCATCTATAGAGGACCGAGATGCAGGTGGGGGGCCTGGCCGGTCATTAGCCGAAATCTGTTCAAACAGTTCTTCAACTCCAGGACCAGTAAAATAGTTAACCGAGTTACCTATCGCTACACCAGTTCCTGGAGTCCCTCTGAAAAGAGCATCAATGCCGCCTTGTCTAGAAAACCTGTGTGGAACTTGGCCACCATAGATTAACAAAGGAGTAGTAAACCTTGGACCGTGTTCGGGAGTTAATTCATCAATGTTGTCCACTCCATAGCTAGCATGGACCATGTCATCGAGATCTTGAACAAATCCCCCATCACAAAAAGAGCAAACTGCATGTCCCCGTCCTAGTCGAACTGACCTCATGCAGTTATAACACCAATGAGTATCCCCACTACTTGACATCCTCTTGTTCCTTATTCGTCAAAAACAACTAATTCTAAGACTCGTTCCGGATACACTGTTGTCTTAACTAATACAACATGGTGACTCTACACAAGTCACAAGTCACAACTCACAACAGTCAACTAAGTCAACAACTATTGTCTTAACTAATACCTGCAAAATAAGTTACATAACAGTCAAATTGGTTAGATTTACACTATCCGTAAATTGGATCATATACCATGATGCTCCTCTACACAACCATTTGCTAGTTACATGTAGAAACTGTCAATGCTAATTTAAGAGGATGATCTATAAATACTATAAATCAGAATTAAGTGTTGTTACAAGGATATAGAGGGCAAACTTCAAGACATAAACACCATCCGAACAAAGAAGCAAAAACAACACAGGAAAATTTAAAATGTTTGAGCATTTTTTAATTTGTGACATAGACGCATGAAAAACGCTAGTTAGATGGATGATTGTCGTTCTCAATAAACCAGGATCCTCGAGAGAGTTTTGAGACTCAAATGGATGTTAACAAAAGATAAAGAAAGTAATACAGTTAACACTTTCTATATAGAGAAACTAGCTATAAGTAACAAACAAACTAATTCTTATTTGAATTATATCCTGTAACAGCCCCCTCTGACTCCAAGAGAATTCTTAACTCAATGCTCTATACAGTCTCAGTGAGGTCCTTCGGAGAGGGAAGAAAGCTTCCAGAGTGATTTTGTTCGTTTGGATTGACTTATTTTTGAGCATATGAAAAGTAGTTTATGCAAATAAATAAGTTTTTATGTTAATTCATAAGTTCTCACTAATGAAAATTGTATCTTCTTCATAAGATGTTTTTTCATAAACTACCTTGACAAGCTTATGAATAATAATACATAAAAGCTTATTCATAAGCTCAAAAATAAGTCAATCCAAACGAACCCAAATCAAATGGAATCATATTAACAAAAGATGAAGAAAATGATATAGTGAGATCTCTATATATAGAGCAACTAACTACCAATCTAATCTTAACTAACTAACAACTATAACAAATTAACTACAAAATGAGAAAGGAAACATCGTACCGCGCTCAAATATGGATCTCGTTGATCGGTGGGTGAGTGTGAACTGTGTGTAAAGTGTGAACAGAACAGCAATGGAAGGTGGAAAATTTTGTCCTAATATAGTTTAGAGAATTTTATTTTATGTTTCTATATCCATAAAAAAAAAGCAGTAAATAAATTATGGTTTAATTATGAAATGTTAAAATTTTAAATAAAATTGTATGTAATTTAAAAAAAAAATTAATTTTTTAAAGTTGTCTAAAATATACACCTAAAAAAAATTATACCAAAAAAAAATATTCACCTAAAAAAAAAAAGTTGTCTAATATTCACCTAAACCAACTCACTCATTATTTATTAAAGTTGTCTAAATTTTTTTTATGCTTCTATTGTCCGGCGTATGTCAGACATCGGAGCACGCTTAATCCTAAAAAATAAATTTTTTTATGCTTCATTATTTGTTTTGCTCACTTTTATTTATAATTTTACCAACAATTGATTGGTCTAAATGGTAAAATTTTTTATTCTCTTAAACATACTTAGACGTTGGATTCATATGTCATGTATATGAAGAAAATTGGCTTGTGACTCAAAAGAAAAACTTTTAGTGGTAATTAATTACACTCTTAAAAACTATTTATCTCCGGACATGTTTCTACAATTAGTCAATTATTGTGCCTGCATGCTCTATAATTGTAGAAACTTAATAAGCTCTTTATTCTTTCTATTATCAAATTTACAAAAATTATTGCCCTATTTTAAAATCAATTTTTTGATCCTCAAATATGATTTTTTTTGCCCTAAAAATTTATAATTTATTAGCTCATTTGTAAATTTGAAGAGATAATACTGTTTTTAGAACCAAAATTCAACATTTTTTAAGGCTAAAAGTCATAATTTTTTGGGGTAAAAATATGGGCTGGAACTAATAAATCAATAAAGTATTGGTCTATTATTATTTATTAGTTCTCTTTCATTGTTTTGACCTTATTTCTACTTTGTATATTTCCCTTATGGTTGATTCTACAACTCTCCGCTGAATTTTTACCCTTCATTTTAAAGTGTCACTTAAGCAATCATTTTGACCAAGCTTATTAGTTATTCACAACATCACAGTTCCGGAATGGAAACCGTATCAGGAACTCTTTCATTTATATCCACCCATGGTATTCCAACAAAGAAGAAAAACAATAATCAAATAATTTGTGACATGTTCGTGATTTTATTATTTTTAACGAAATGTTCGTGATGTTTTTGTTCGCTACAAATAGCACCTCTTTTTAACTATATTGACTCATTTAATGATGGTTTTATGTAAAACACTCTTAGTAGCTCACGCTGAGCAACATTTTCTGAAATATTTACGAAAATTCCTGGATGGTGTCAATTTTAATGAGTAAACTAGTACTCTGTCAGTCTACGCTGTCATGTTTTATGTTTGACATTGTATACAAAATATTTTAATCAATAATAGAAATGATCCATTATTTCCCGAATGGAAGAAAGTTTAAGCATAAAAGTGTGATAAGAATGCCAAACTGACTTATAAATTACAATACCCCTCTTAATTTGTCCTTTGAGTGAGAAATTTTCTCACTGCCAATTCTACGAAGGTGGCTCAAAATCTCATTAAAATCTACAGGGGGTTTGCAAGAAAAGTGCACCTGATCCCCTGTATGAGGATGCTCAAACCTACACGACAATAATCAAAACCAATATCAACAAAACAGTGATCAAAACCAATACTGTTAACAAGTTTCATGGTTTATGCAAATGAAATGAGAAGTGAGAACCAAAGATTAGCTAGGAAGTTATAAAAGCTTTTGTCATGTTACCCGAGAGTCAAAGCATGAAGGCAAGGCCTATCTAGCTCAGAAACTACTTTAAACATTTCGCTATGCAAACTCGGAGTTGTTCGTGGCCGTAGCAGTGACAAGACCATATTTTTCGTCCCTCCATATACCTCATCACCAAGCAGAGGTACACCCAAATACTTGGCATGTGCACGGATCTACAAAACAAGTGTGCATTTTTTAGGAGGTAATTATAAATTTAGTATGCAGTTTCTAGGTCTCCTGCACACATGACCAAACCACCTAGGTCGAGATTCAGCCAATTTTTATCAATAAACACTATTTTTTAATACTAACATCTCTAATCATATACTGTCTAGTGTTTCCACCATCAAACACTCATTCTCAGATAATATCTTATAGTTGTACAATAAAATGTTCCCTAGCTTCACCTGTACCTTTTTATTACATGAAACCCTATAGTTATTACCTTTGAAGCCCTCCTCTATTCAACCACCCTGCCTGAATCAAATGTTTACATCTCCCTCTGCTTCCCCCCATTGTTTTGAATAATTGACCCAAAATATTCAAACAGTATAACTTATGGCATGGTATGGTCTCCAACTTTTACCTATAAGCTAGGGGTTATTCATTGGCTAAATTTTCCATGTAATCCGTCTTACTTGGATTCAAACAAAAAATATGTCTTATAAAACTTGACTCAAAGTATCTAACTCTCCACCTAAAATAAATTATCTGTAAAAAGCATGCATCGCAGTGCTGACTCTTAAATGTGCTCTGTTTAGTACATCTATGTCATCTCCAACCATAGAACTTTGACCATGTTTTACTCCAATTGTATACAACACCTTTGGTTCTCTCACTTACCACGAGATCTGGTCATGTACGATTTTTCTAGAGTTTCTATATATATGTACCTGATGAGTGCGTCCAGTTTCCAACTTCCACTCAACCAATGCACAGCTACCCCCAGCAAGTACCTCGAGTACTTTGTACCTGACAGATAGTAATCAACTTTTAGATGAATAGAAGGCCAAAACTTTTTGAATATACTTCTCAAAAAATATTCCTAGAAAATGTAATATAATGTAATGTAATATACTAATATTAAAATAATATTGCAAAAACTATGAGTTTGTAAAACAGCATCCTCTCCTCTAAGTTAAAGTTAGTTTTTGCATTTCTAGTTTTTCAAAAGCTCTCATTTAATTTTATATGATCATCTGCAATAACTTTAGACTTATTTTAACTAAAAAGTTTTTATAAGCTAATGACCTACGGATAAAAACCTAAATAGATCACACAAGAAGAAGTTTTAAACTGGTTTTATTTAGTTTCTAATTAATTTGGTTATATGATAAAAAAAGCAAAAGATGAAATATCTTGTGGTCATTTGTCACGAATCATAATAATTGCTAGTTACAGAAGTTAAACTAATTCCACTTCAAAGTTTATTGGCAACGTCACCCGGATTGAATAATAACATGACAAATTTCATTTAATGCATACACAAATGTTGATAAATACACATTTATGTCGATATTTTTAGTTGTTGCACTCTAAACTTTGCAGTAATTAAATATGACCAAAAGCGCCTAGTATAATTCAATATTAGTAAATAAATAAATATAAATTTAAATCAAGTGTAAAAGTACCATAAATCACCTGCTAGCAGCATGGCGGGCCTTCACAGAATTAACTGATCCAACTACAGCAGTCATACGGAGCCGATTATTAGGATCCCGACCAACCGGAACCTCAACACGCCCAGAAACTGGTGTAGGTACCCCAGCAGTGAGACTAACATAGACCCTCTTGATAGTGCGTAACTTGAATTGCTCAGACAGTTTCATATGAGAATGTTCATCCTGATATCAAGGCATACAAATACTGGGTGTAACTTGAATTGCTCAGACAATTTCATATGAGAATGTTTTCATCCTGATATCAAGGCACTTGTGACAAATTCTGTGAACAAGTAAGTACCTTAGCAACAACTAGTAACCCACTTGTGCCTTTGTCTAATCTGTGTACAATACCTGGTCGAATTGATGCCATAGAAAATTGAGAATCTAACGCTTCACAAGAACTTGCTAGGGATGATAAGCCATTAAGTTCATCATCAGAATCTTCTGTATCTGAAAGAGCTTCCTCTTTAGAAAATTCAACATTTGGCAGGTTGCAATGGTGTAAAATGGCATTTACAAGTGTCCCAGACGTATTTCCAGGTGCTGGATGCACAACCTAGGTTGAAGAACAAATAGTATTTGTCAATATCAATATTTTGAGTTAGTTTTCATTTGCCTTCTGAAAATTTCAGACATAATTAGAAATCAATTTTAAAAAATATGTCCTAGCAGTACGAAATGAAACGGTCAGTTAGTTTAAACAGCCTGAATTTAATCTTCAAGTATTGAACTTATGATAGTTTAAAAATCAAGAGAAATTAATATATAAACCAAAAGCATGAGCCTCACACTATCAACTGTACAATTATGCACGTGGATCATACAAGATTTAATAATAACTTAGAGCAAGAGATTTGGAATTACCATGTGTGCAGGTTTATTTATGACTAACAAGTGCTCATCTTCATAAACTATATCCAAAGGTATGTTTTCTGGAACAGCTCTCAACTGCGGCAACTTTGCAATTGTGCACTTGATCACATCCCCAGCTCTGACACTGACAGAAACCTGCTCAAGTATGTATCACCATGCTGCTCAATTGCAAATTAAGAAAGGAACACCAGAAATTATTGACACCATAAAATCGAAGCAATAACTAGAAAATTTACAGCTATAAATTTTGTCGAATACCTCGTGTGCAAAATTCAACAAGCATATTATACGTGCAAGATCATAACGACGATTACATGAAGCAGAAATAATGAGTTGATTTATTTATGACCTTATCAACAATGCGGCCATTGACATGAACGTGGTGATTTTTAATACTTGATTGAACTCGAGCTCTACTGATGCCATTGATGCGAGAAGAGATCCAAGTGTCGAGTCTGATTTTTGCAGATTCTTCGGTTCCAGCTTCTTCGACGATGGCTTCAAACTGGAAGCCGGAGTAATTTGATATTGGTTTTTCGTTGGAGTTGGATTTGTCGGAGGAGGAAGTAGAAGCGGCTCTGGCAATGGTATAACGGTTGTTAGAGGGAGTGAAGGAAAATGGTGAAGATGATGAAGAAGTTGGGAAGTCAAATTGGAATGCTCTTGTGGCTGTGGAAACACCGCAACATCCACGTGAGCTTTTAAGGGATAACATTTCAATTCAATTCAATTGCTTCTTCTCTTTTTCCTTCAACCAGATACTACTAAAAACAACGAGGGGTTTGTTCAAAAAAAAAATAACAACAACGAAGGAAAAATATAAATACGATACCACTTTCACCACTAGAGCTTCGGCGACTTTAAAATGAAAAGGCTAAATTGCACTTTTGGCCATTATGTTTCAAAAACTTGTGATTTTGGTTTTTATGTTTTAAAATAGCACTTCTAGCCCCTTATATTTAGCCCTTTTTACAAAATTCAATTTTGACTTAGTCAACACTAACGTGGCGAATCACTTATGTCACAAAAAAAGTAAGAAAAAACAAACAATAGTTTGAAGAAAAAAAAGTGAAACCCATAAAAAAAAAGTAATGGCTTGAAAAAAAAAATTACATGAATCTCTTATAAAAAAAAATAAGCAAGTAAATCACGTGATATATATTTATTGACAGTAAGCAATAGTTTGAAACAACATATTTTCAATAAGCCATATTGCTGTTAGAAAAACATGATTTGCCATATTGCTATTAACCAAATTAATCTCCAAATCCAAGTCATTGACAACTTTTCATCCACTCAATTAAAATCATAATATTGCTATCAACTCATTATAAGTCAATGAATGTCTAATATTCTAATATTGCTACTAGTACTGGATTAGGGCCTGGGAATCATTATAGGAATGAATTCAAAGACAAACATATAATGATGTTCAAATATAATACACATACTCCATGTTATTCCCATGGATTTTCTTAATGAGAGATAATGAGATTGTCACATAATGAAAAAAAAACTCAAGTTCATTGTAACTTTTAGTCTTTTAGCATTGCAAGATCTGCATTATCAAGTATGAACTAAAAATCCAAAATAATTCAAGCTATCAAGTGTATGAATGATAACAGATATTAGATATGGCAGAAATTAAATCACACTCATCTTATTTTATTTCTCAAAATTACACTGATGACACACAATTTAACAAAAAAACATAAAAACCTTATTCATGATTCAACAAGCCCCACATTACCAAGCCTACAATCTGTAACAGAGCATAACAGGACACAAAGACAACTTTCACAGTACCCCATAGCCCGCTTTTTTTTTTGTATGGGTTTCACGTTTTTATTTTCAAACCATTGCTTTTTTTAATTATTAGGTGTTGACGTGGCATCTTTGTCACATAAGTAACTTGCCACATCAGCGTTGACTTAGTCAAAATTGATTTTGCAAAAAGGACTAAACATAAGAGGCTAGAAGTGCTATTTTGAAACATAGGGGGTCAAAAGTGCAATTTAGCCAAATGAAAAACTGTGATTTTTTTTTTCTTCTTCTGTGTGTGTGTAAATAAAGAGGATCTGGCTTAGCCCAAGAGATTTTCACCTTCACGAGGATTGGACTTAGTTAGACTAGCACATCGAATTTTGGGCGGACTTATTATCAATAAATTTATGTACGTATTTTTTAAGAAATAATATCAAAAAATACATTAAAATATTATCTTTTAATAAAAAATTATTATAAAAATATAGTTTAATATGTAAGTACAGTAAAATATAATTTTATTTAATTTGTTCTACGGGAATCAAACTAGACTTTAATGCATAATTAGTGATATTGTAAAAATTATTTACACTTGCATATAATTATATCTTAATAAAATTAATAATTATGAATAACTAATATATCAAAGAAATCACTTAAAATAAATTGAATAAGCAAAAAAAAATTGAGTCAGGCCAGCCCGATGCACCGCCGGACTCGTTAAAGTGTGGCCTAATAATAATTAGAGCGGAAAAAAGTTCATCATGCGAGGTCAGGTCAATCCATTTAACAACTCTAATTCCGATCCCCTCAACCAACTAATGTTTTGTCTGAGAGATTAAGTTTTTCATCTCATAAAAAAATACAAAATAAATAAACACATTTGGGTCTTGCTAACGAATGCCTCCGGGACACTCTTTAAGTATTCTATTTTAAGAAATTTTTTATTCAAAAAATTAAATAGCACAATTTTCAATGCGTTGACTTTACAAATTTCCATAAAAATTCTATAACAACTTACTAATTAAGGTCTTAAATAGTACCTCGGGGGCACTCGTTAGCATTTGCCAAATTTAAATTCCAAATAAGTCTTAAATATACTTTAATAAGTTCATAAATTTCCATTCATTTGAATCAGAGAATAGAATATTGGAAAGCTAACTTGTCATTTTTCAGCCTCCTTTCCCTCAAATAATAATTTGTCACACATTTTCTTTTAGTCATATAACAAGAAGTAGAAAGCCATTAAATAACATATGTAACCACCTATTTGAATGTGAAGGGAATTCCAATCCCTTGTCTAGATTAGGATATGCAAGATACATTGACACACACAATAAGTTGGTGTGTAGGCAATTGATTTTGTTACAAGCATAGCCAAGGATCTTCAATTTGTCATCACTCTCCATGCACAGTTGTGACACACTTTGGATGCACTTCATAGCCACATTGAAGACATAGATAAGCCCAATTAGACCCTTGTTCATCACAAACACAACAAATAAAGGGTCCTCCACCATTTCCATCAGACACTAAATTAAGTCCATGATGGTGCCCTTCATGATTCACCAAATTTGGAAGATCCTTAGCCTCTTCTTCGAGTTGTTTCTCTAGCTGCTCCACTTTTGTTGCCGTGAAAGGATAAGCATTTTCTTGATACAAATTAATCAAGTTTCTTCCATGTACTGTTATTGTTTTACCATCAGGACCTATAATTACCAAACAAGGTATCCCTTGTATATCAAAGTGTCTTGCAAGGTTCTTTATTTCTGGGTCACCAAATGGTAATGCTAACCAAGGCATGGTGTTGTAATAAGAGTCGAACGATTCTTGGTCGCGATCATTGGATACAAGCACAATTTCAAAACCTTCTTCATTATCTTGTTTTTCAACTAGCTCTTGCTTGATTTTCTGATAAATGGAAATCAATTTTGGAGTGAATTTTGTGCATGGGACACACCATCCAGCTGAGAAGTATAGTCCAATAGTTTTTCCCACTAAAGAAGCAACAGGTACCTGTACAAAACCAATAGTACCCAATTGCTATTTTTGACTTATATGATGAATTATTGTTAAAAAACAATTATTATATAAACAAAGGTTTAGTAAAAAAAATTATTAAACAAAGGTGATACGATACTTAGCTTTGTATTTAAATTGTTGTTAATGGATTTAACCATTATGGTCAATTTCATACGTAAAACAGCGTAAAACAAACTTTTAAGATATTGAATAATTTATTATCTTGCACGAAGTTTAGCTAATGGATAAAATATTGTGGTTTAACGAACTATATAGACAAGACAAAAAAGTTACCTGGTCACTTTTTTTTAAACATATCAATACAACCTAATTAATTATGGATTGCGTCTTTTTTGAAAGAGTTGCACCATGAAGGCTACTGGTTACATAAACAATTATATAAACAAATTGTGGAGATTTAAACAGTAGCATGCAAGATGAAGGTATATTATTAATTGGAACATTTTACCTGTGTGAGTAATCCACTTGTGTGACTTAAAACATAATCTCTATGATTATTAGCAAGCAAATTAGCAAGTGTTTGATTTTCAAGCTTCTCTCTTTCAGCCTCATGCAATTGTTCCAATCTCTCTTTACTAAACGGATAAGCTTGAACACCATATCGATAAATAAGTTCAACACCATCACGAAGTGTTGCTTCACCTTTACTATCATCAGGTTGTAACATAACCAAACATGGAATACCTTCAACATCATATTTTCTGTTCAATGCTTTCTTTGTTTCTAAATCAGAGAAAGGAATTGCTAACCATGGCATGTTTTGGTAGAATCCATTAAATGCATCTAAGTCTTCGTCAGAAGAGACATACACTATTTCAAATTGTGGTATATTGTTTTTGAGTTGTTCGTAGATACCAATGAGTAATTGGGTGAATCCACGACATGGTGGGTACCAATTGGCAGCAAATAATAGACCCACTACTTTCCCTTCAAGCTCTGAAATTTTCACCTGTGCACCATATTTGAAGAAACTTCGATTAGTCCCACAAACATTGTCGTATGTTATGTAGTTTTCAAATTAATTGAAGAAATTATAAATATCAAAGTAGTTTTGTAAGTCATTATGTCATATCAATTCACTATATATCATATCACTATGTGATTTTAGTCCGATATAGATGAGTTAGAGAGTGAAGTGATAAGAAAGTTCAGAGTTTTTTGACATTCACACTAATATTTAAAAAATACGACGTGCCAACTCATATAAGATATCAAAGTTAAATGCAATCAAAGATTGTGCAGTCATGCGATATAAATTTGTAACCGTTTGATCAAAATCAGACGGTTTAAATTTTAATCATGTATTAAGAGTGTGTCTTAAAATTAGAGTCTCCATAAAATTACATAGATTAAATGTCTAATTGTCTATCATGCAATGGTATTGCTTGTCAAGTGTACTTCAAAAAGAAAATAATTAGCAAGCCATACTAAATTATTCTTTTGGACAACCAACAATATCAATTCATAAAATTGCACAATAATAGCAATAATAGTGGCTTTATAGATTAGAGGGGGGAATATGAAGTTAGGACCACTAAAACAAAGGGAGATACATGCAGATTAGTGGAAACAAAGATAGTCCTTAATCTTGAATAAAACGTATTAGATACTAGAAGAAGTTATTGAAGGGCTTAAACTACACCGACATAGTGGTACATAGAGATATAAAATGGGTACTAATAAGAGAAAGAGAATCCAGGCTATCCAAAAAAATGAGAGGGACTGGGCACCGAAATGGCCCACTTTGACGGGGGATAATGGGACACGTGTAGAACAAAGTGTAATTGATAGGACTATGTTTAGTACTAGTGTAAGGCTATAGAAGAGAAAAAATTGTTTTAGGTGACACTTGTCCTTCGTTTAAGAAGTTTGATTCTCCACGACAACTACACATTGAAAATGACAACAAACATTAGGCATGTGTAGCTCGTGAATGCTTGCCATCAGTACTATCTCAATTATACTATTGATCATCATCATCATCATCTAACTAATTAAGCTACTTAATGCAATTTTGCTTTTGAACATGTTTGTGTGTATCTTAAAGATTGTTATACAATGTTAAGCAATACATGAAAAACTCTATTTTCTTCATTAACAAAAGTAAACAAGATGAGATTGATTAATTTGTTAAGTATGGTTTCCTATATATTAAGTGTAAATAAAGTAAAGGAATAGAAGCCAATAGATTGTCAACAACAAAGAGAACAAGTACCATGAGACAGCACATCACACCAAAACCAAAATCCTTTCTGTTGTAGTTTATTTATTTATACACTTACAAGTTACAACTTTAAAGAGGAAGTGAATTTATTCATGTCTAATTTAAATTTTTGCAAAATTAGTCGTGGGATTTCTAAATTAATTTAGAGTCTTAGGATGTTTGTCTTTTCTTTTCAATTGGTCTTTTGAAAATTAATCAACTAGTCATTTAAGTATTAAAAAGTTAGCATTGAGTTGCATAAGTGACCAAAATCATCAACTGCTTCATCTCATGTGTAATATTCAAAGGATGAACATAAGAAAAAAATAAAAATAAAGGATAGTTAATTCAAAGCTGACATTTAACAAATCAAAACAAGAACTAACTTTTTATCAAATTGAGTTTTAATGCTTTAAATTAAATAAGGTTTAAAGGATAGTTAATTTTATAAAAACCCTAGAAATTGATTTCTTTCTCATTCAGAAGATTTTGGAGCAAGAAAAACGAGGAAAAAGTTTCAAGTTTAATAATATTGTTTATTTTTCTTATGTTTTTTTTTTTATCAGGTTATTTTTCTTATGTTAAAAAAAGAGAATTATATTTCTTCTTTTTGAATATACTAAACACGTTTCAAAGGGCAGCAAGCAACACACCAAAGAAGTTTAAAATAAATTAAAAATTTAGAAAACAAAATTAAAAAATTGTAAGATATCCTAACCAAAAGCATCAACAAGGAGCTGCAATTGAAGCAGTCAAATAAACAGTTAGAAAATATTTTCTTGGGAATTATCGTTTAATTTTTTTTGGGAATCTTAGTCTTAGTTGTTTTCCGGCTACGTAAAAAAAAAAATAGAGGTTCGTGTAAATGGTTTTCCTAAATCCTATACACTTCACTAATTAAGATCAAAATATAATTGGGGATTGGGAAGAAAAAAATAAAATAATAATAATAAAAACAAAAACAAAAAATAATAACTGTAGTGGCATGTACTATTGTTTTAACTTGCTACTCATTAATATTCAAAAAATTATTAAAATGATAGAGAGGAGAAAAAACCTGAGCTCCAGATGGAGATAGAAGAAAATCACGATCCTTGGAAGAAAGAAGATGTGAAAATTTAAAGCTTGAGACAGCTCCATCATCTTCCACAAAGTTACCATTATTCAACACAGCTTCAGTAGTATCTTCCTTCTTCATCTCAATCCTCATCACACTCTCTTTCTCTTTTTCTTTCTTTCTTTATATTTCTTTATCTATAATATAGGAGTGAAGAAATGAAAGAAGGCCAACACAAACACATAGAAGAGTGATATAGTACTATTAAGGTGATTATTATTCAGTCACTCACACAACGACACATATATTCAATGGAATCATATTCTTTCCACATCATTATTACATACTTGCGTCCACAAATCATACAACAACACCTTCACACGTAGCACCCCCGAGATACTGCTAATATGCAACGCACCCTCACGGAGATCATCGTGTTCTAGCGGTATTCCTAATTGCCACCAATATGATCAAGTATATGATCAAGTTTCTATGTTTGACTTGTGTCTTTGTGGTCAGGTCAGCTACTAGAACACACCACGTGTGTGGTTGTGATTATTTTTGGAAGATTCGTGCTGTCATAATAGAACTTTGAATTTTATTATTGATGATTGATAATATTGTGCTTGATACGGCAAAGCTCCATTAATCGACACCTGGCTACTCCTTTATTTTGACGTTACTTTTTTATGTCCTTTCTTCCTTTCCAAATTTTGATCCTTTTCTGCCAAAGCTTTGATTGTCAAACTCAAGCCCATCATTCCGTACTGTATGTTGTATGCAAATTTGCAATGCAGCCAAGGAGGGCTAACAATTACACTTTGTTTCGTTTAAGAGAAATAAGAAAAAAAAGTGAAACATAAAACTAAGGGTCTTGCTAACTAGTGCCCCAAGGGCACTTAGTTAAGTTTACCAAAAAAAGTAATATTTGCATTGGAATTTGTGTTATATTATTTTAGAAAAGTACAATGCACAAACTTTAAGAGTGTTTTTTCTATTTTTGTTTCCTTAACCATTGCCCTAAGGGCAATGTTTATCATTTTCCTAAAACTAATACATGTATTTAGATTATAAAATAGTTTAAATATATGTATTGGTTTCCGTATTTCACTTTTTTTTTTTCTCTTCAACCAAACAATACCTTAGGGACAGTAATTGGACTCAAGTTTATTGGATACGACAAAACATGCTTGTAAAATGACGGAAGGATATCCTCTCCCACGAAAATTTTATTCCGCAAATAATAGTGAATACTCTTACTGTCCAAAAATAATCGACATAGTTGGTCAAAGAAAACACAGGCTCTGAAAATTTCTGCTTGCCATTTATCCCTTCCAATCAACAGACTGCTGACATATTGACCAAAAGTTTGAGAAGAACAACATTTGAATACTTGATCACTAAATTGGGCATGATTAACATCTATGCACCAACTTGAGAGGATGTTGAAATATTATATTATTTTTTTTATTTAAAAGTCATTATTTTACTCCTAAAAATAAAGGAGTTGATTTTGTATTTACTCTTCTATAAAAAAAAGCCCTTTTTTTCCTTCATAATATATTATTCAGTTATCGCTCTATGCTCTTTTCAACACCTTCCTTCTAAACAGGCCATCAACAAGCTAATTGTGTGTTTGGTTTAGTTTTTGAAAAATTCAAAAGCAATTTTAGAGATGTAAAATTGATTCTAGATTGATTTTATATGTTTGATTATTCTAAAGCAGAATTAATCATGCCAGAAGCGAATTTATAACTTCTGACTTTAAATATGGTTTTTACACTGAAATTTATTGTTCAACTCACTTTTACATCATTGTATTTAACATAGATCAATTATACTAGAATCAATTCTGATAAAATCAATTTTACCAAAATTAATTCTATCAAAAACTAAACCAAACATACACGCAAGTCGACTACACCTTTTAACATAAAACCTTATTGTCCTTAGAGCATCTCCATCAGTGAACTCTATCAATGGTATTTTGTGGGTCCCATTAAAGCTACATCATCTTGAAATAATTTAATCATTTTTCACTCCATCAGTGCAACTCTGAAGAACTTATATTAGGTTTCACAATTTTACATCACATATTAATATTATATTCATATTAAATTTTATTACAACTTAAAATTTTAATTATATACAAATTTATTATATTTTATTATATGGGACCACAAAAGAACCACAAATAACCATTACTTGGTGAAGCAATGGTACGCCATGTTGGCAAACTCATTTCTCTCCTATCAGTGAATTGATGCTTACCTTCAATTTCTCAACCCTCCAACTGGCGAACACGGCATGAAGAACTAAGCGATGGAGATGCTCTTAGGCTTTGTTTGGGAGTTTGGAGGGGAAGGAAAAGAAAGGCTAAGGAAGGGAAGGGAAGGAAAGGGAGGGAAGGGATAAAGGAGGGAAAACCTTCCCCTTGTTTGGAAGTTAAAAAGTCAACAAAGAAAGGAGATGGAGGACTTATGTAACAATTTTACTATTTTACCCTTTTTTCTCTTAAAATCAATACATTGTATACCTTATAATTTATCTTATAAATTTTTTTACCAATTTTATAAAAATTCTTGAAAGCATGAAAACTTTTTTTTAATTATTTTTTTCTAAATCTGAATTTTTTTGATAATTTTATTAAAAATTTGATACAATAATAATAGCTTAAATTTTCTATGTATAAAAAACATATTTGATATTTTCGATATCGGGAAAAAAAAGTTCGTAGACTTTTTTTCGATGTCGGGAAAAAAAGTTATCGAAAATTTTCCGATTTCGAGAATAAAACTTCGCGGATTTTTTTTTTCGATATCAGGAAAAAAAGTTATCGAAAATTTTACAATTTCGAAAAAAAAGTTCGCGGAATTTTTTTTCGATATTGAGGAAAAAAGTTGTCGAAGTTTTTTCAGATTTCGAGAAAAAAACTTCGCGGAATTTTTTTCTGGAAAAAAAAATTATCAAAATTTTTCCGATTTCGATAAAAAAAGTTTGCGGAATTTTTTTTCGATATCGAGAAAAAAAAAGTTGTCGAAATTTTTTCCGATTTCGAGAAAAAAACTTCGCGGAATTTTTTTCGATATCGGGAAAAAAAAATTATTGAAATTTTTCCGATTTCGATAAAAAAAGTTTGCGGAATTTTTTTTCGATATCGAGAAAAAAAGTTGTCGAAATTTTTTTCGATTTCGAGAAAAAAATTTCGCGGAATTTTTTTTGATATCGGGAAAAAAAATTATCGAAATTTTTTCGATTTCGATAAAAAAAGTTTGCGGAATTTTTTTTCGATATCGAGGAAAAAAGTTGTCGAAATTTTTTCCGATTTCGAGAAAAAAACTTCGCGGAATTTTTTTCGATATCGGGAAAAAAAATTATCAAAATTTTTCGATTTCAATAAAAAAAAGTTTGGGGAATTTTTTTTCGATCGAGAAAAAAAGTTGAATTATTGTGAGGGTAAAATCGTCAATTCATATATTTAACTCTCCAAAACCCCCAAATTTGGGGTACTTTGTAATTGGATAAATTAAGCCCCTTTAAACCTCTCAAAACATTTCCCTATTTTCTTAAAACTCCCAAACAAAATATTAGCTCTCCACAAGCCTCTCCTTCCTCTCCCTTCCCCTCCAAAACTCATCTCCCAAACAAAGCCTTAGAGGCTTAGATCTTTGCCATACGTATAGGTGCTAGTTAAGTACACAACTTTTAAAAGCCAACTCGTGCGTAATTTTTTCGTCAAAAGATAAGAATACACTCATACTCATGTCATTATACAAGCGCCTTAACATTGATGAACATATGATGAATAAGTTTTTTATTTTATTTTAATTATAAGATTTGAATAGGGTAAAATGTGGCATGTACATATCGAAAGTTGAATAGAGTAACGTGGCATGTTCATAATTTTTTTTCCATGTTATTCTTCCGGGTTTTTTAGGAAATGGGTCTTGGACTTATGATAGTACAAAGTTTGGTTGCAACGCAAATAAAATAAGTTTTTTGTTGGTAGTCAATAGATTTGACTTTGTCACTCTAAGTCAATGTCATGGATTCATTAACGTTTTGACTTGGCCGGGTGGGTGGTGTTGTACATAATCCTAGTAACATAAGTAGGTTGGCAAATCTAATTTATTACTCCTTTCGTAATAAAATATATGTCGTTTTGAGAAAAAAATTTGTACCACAATATATGTCGTTTTACATTATCAATGAAGCATTTAATGCTTTTTTTCCTCTTATACCCTTAACTAATTATTTCTTTTTCTTCTTTTAATTCTATAATTTATCTTTCCCATACCATTAATGAAGGATAATTTTGTAAACTAACCCATAATTTATCTTTTTCATACAACAATGATTACATTTCTTAATTTATGTGATATGGTCAAAACGACATATATTTTGGTACGGAGGTAGTATATCTTTTGCTATAATTTTAATTAGAAAATGATAATGAGTGTTCTGGACATTTTTAATTACTTTAAATAATAAATTTTTATAGAAATTTTATTGAAATGTATAAAGTCAACGTAATAAATAAAAATTGTAATATTTAATTTATTAAATAGAGTACTCAAAAAATATCTAAACACACTCGTTACCAAGAATCATTTTAATTTAACACAGTTTTTTTCTATTTAAAATTTAACATCTTAGCAATAACAATAATGATACTTACAAATCTTTTTAGTCAAAAGGATTTTATATTTATTCAAAATTCAAAAAAAAGTCATAAAATTCATTATACAAGAGTACTCGATCATTAATTACACTTACTCGATCATTATAATTAAGTATTCCCTCAGACTTTTAATATAAGTAAATGTTATTTTTTAGATATAAGTATATAACAATAATCGAATGAAGGAACTACTCCCTCCGTCCTATTTTAAGTGTCACAGTTGACCAAATCACACACTTTAAGAAAAGTGTGTAAAAGAAAGAGAGAATATGATTTTTACTAAAATACCCTCTCTTTTTATTGGTAGTAGACATTGGAATACTAAAAAGTTGATTTTTGAGTGTACTTTTTCTCTCACTTAATGATTGTTTTAAAGGATAAAATAAGAAAAATCAATGTTATAAATAGCATATGACATTTATTTTGGGACAAACAATTTTGGCAAGTGTAACACTTATTTTGGGACGGAGGGAGTAACAAATATTTAAAAGATATTTTTAGACTAATTTGGTGACGTTGTCATGATTCCATGAATATAACTCAATTAGTAAAAATAATATCAAATACATATAGATCAAACTTCAAAGTTTATTGGTCACTAGTTATAAAAAAGTACAAAGCAAAGTAAATTTTACATTAGAAATAACAACTTTTATACTTGTATTTTTAAAGAATAATAAACTACACAAGTTTTAAGACTCTTTTAAGATTCTTAGTTAGTGGTTCAAGCGCTCTAATTAGCATTTTTGAAGTTCAAATCTACTACTAGTACTTATTTGGATGAAATTATGTCAACAAAGTTTCTTGGAAAAAAAGTTGAGATTGGGGTTGAATCAATCACACAAATTAACCTAGCTGGTAGTTTCGTATCAAAATCATGAAAATAACAGCGCGTACTTGTGACTCTTATGAGAAATCACATGAAAACCGATCACATTCATCCCACTTTAATTTGTTCAATAACCCTAACATACGTGTCTTCAATCTTATGCGTTAGCTTAAATCAGCCCCATCAATGTTACGTTTCAATTCATAGCAAACCAAACAACACTAAGAAACAAAAATAAAATTCTAGAAAAAATATTCATCAAAAATACTACGTTATTTCCTTCCTGAGTTGCGAAAGCAAACAAATTGAAACACTACATACATTGACAACTACAAATAATTAACAATGAAACAAAAAATACCTAAAATTAGAAAATAAACTTGTTTAACCACCCTAACCCTTCTCCCTCTGCCGCACGCCGCTTCAATTTCCCTTTCATGCATCATTTTATATAATTACACAATATTATAAATTGTGACATGCAGCAACATATTGAATCTTCATTTTTTTTAGCAGGGGCTGTTAGAATTAAGAATCTGAGGATCAATTTTGGCTCTACAGAGAGGACACATAGGGTTTTTAGAGAGCCACGTGTCAGCACATTGAACGTGGAAAGCGTGATTGCAACCGGGAACAAGACGAGCCGGTTGATCATTATCGATTTCATCGAGGCAAACGGCGCATTCCGTTGAAGCAACCAATTCTTTACCTGTGATTTTTGGTAGCTTTTCAAGTTCTGAAGGAGATAGTCCCTTTTGAGTGACCGGTTTCATCGGTGGAACTGGAATTAAATCAGAACTGTTACGATTACGAACAGTGGTGTACCATAGAAGGCACATGTAAACGATGAAAATTGCACTCATTCCTAAGCATGGAAGAAAAAGCGCGAAAAGAACCGTGTCAAGCATTGTAGTGAATAGTGATCGATGCTGAAAAATGATCGGGAATTTGGGAGAGAGGGAGAGGGGGAGATTAATTTGGTGCGGGTGGTTGGTGAAGGAGCACCGTACACCGTGGATGAAAGAGGCGGCAATAGGTCATGATATTTGTTGTTGTTGTTGTGTTGTGTGAGGAGAAGATAGGTAGGTGTATTTATATGAAAGGGTTTGAAGAGTTGCGTTGCTTATGGGAAATATCTGAGTGATTGAAAATATTGAAATGAATCGTTTTGAGTTTAAGCTGAGTTGGACTCATTTATTGCTCAACCATTTTGAAACAACTACTGTATTTCACTTTCATAGCTGTCATTCAACACAAATTAAACAGGTCACAGCTGTATTTTGAGTAAATCTTTGGTTAAATTAATTTTTCTCAATTAAAGTAGTATCGGTCATTCACTCGTTCTTTTGTAACCGATCGAAAAAAAAAAATTTACATGTATTGCACGTGTTAATGATTTAAAAGAAGAATTTGTCAAAAAAAAAATGATTTAAACGGAGAAATAATTTAATCTATAAAAAAAAAATTAATGAAACATGTGTATCTATTATACTAATTTTTAAATTTTACATAATTTAAATTTTCAATTATTAAGAATTTTTTTTTCATAAGAACTGTTAAGAGAATTGGGTTTTTTAATTTGTGCCCTTTAATAGTACTTGATTATTCAAGTTTTTTTTGTGTACGTTCTCGATTATTCAAGTTTAAAACATTTATTTATTTTTATTTTTTTGACATAATTCTTTTTATTCAAATAATACTAACATGAGAAATAGCAGTCGAAATTTGAACTTCAGACTCGCTAAACTATTTAAAAACATTTGATAAATATAATCAATAATTTGATATGATGCCGAACAAAAAATCATTAATTAGTTATAGGTGGGATTGGTGGCAGGATCCGGATTCAAGTTATTCATTTCGTGATGTATAGACAACCAGGATCACGTACCTTT
This sequence comes from Trifolium dubium, assembly GCA_951804385.1. NCBI lineage: Eukaryota > Viridiplantae > Streptophyta > Magnoliopsida > Fabales > Fabaceae > Trifolium > Trifolium dubium. Next base: position 43,552,937 of record OX638063.1, on the reverse strand, counting down.
GAATGCAGGTGTCGATTTTATTTGGTATAGACAAATTCTCTCGAAGATTTCAACAATTGCATGACGACTATTGCGAGACAAATTGCCAATAAAGGCAAATTTGATATCTTTATGATGCAATATCAGATCTTTGATCGGTTTCTCCTCAGTTGAACCTGAGTTGAAACAGGACCATTTTGTTCAGTCTGTTCATTTCTCCGGAATATCATGGACTATGTGGTCTTTCTTACAACTTACTCCCTCCGTCTCAAAATAAGTGTCCTACTTGCCAAAATTGTTTGTCTCAAAATAAGTGTCCTATACTATTTATAACATTGATTTTTTCCTATTTTATCCCTTAAATCAATCATTAGGTGAGAGAAAAAGTACACTCAAATATCTACTTTTTAGTATTCCAATGTCTAATACCAATAAAAAGATAGGGTAATTTAGTAAAAGATATATTCTCTCTCTTTCATTTACACACTTTTCTTAAAGTGTGTGATTCGGTCAATTGTGACACTTAATATGGGACGGAGGGAGTATTTGGTTATGTGGTGTCTGGGTTACGTGGACTAGGCGGAACAACATAGTCTTCAAGGCAAACGAACACAATTAATCAGTTTTTAGAAAAAGTTAAATTTTTTTCATCATAGTGGTTGAAAACTAATAATGTAAATCTTGATTTAAATTCTCATATATGATGGTCGAGCCTTTTGCGTGTAAGGACATCAGCTAGCTAGATTATCTTCTTTGTAACTCTTTGGGTTCTTACTAGCCTTGCGCTCGTGAGGACTTTATGTTGGTGTTAATATAATTTATTTTTGCTTGTTTGAAAAAAGGCTTAATTACACTTTTGGTCCTCTAACTATTTTCAAGGTTTCACTTTGGTCTTTTAACTATTTTTCGTTTCGTTTTGGTCCTGTAACTTTCCTTCCGTTAAATAACTTGGTCCTGACCGTTAGAAAAAATTCAAAAACGTTAACTTTGACAACGTGGCGGAGATGAGTTGGGTATTGGTTGTGTGACATGGCATTACTAAAGTTTTTGGCTGAAAAGAAGAGAATGAAGAGAGGAGAAATTAGGGTTCTTCATAAATTCCCAAATTGAAATTAGGGTTCTTCATAAATCATGGTCTAATCTTCTCTTCTCTTCTCCAATCAATCTCACTCTTTTCTTCTCCATCAATTGTACTCTCTTGCTGTTGAATTTTTTCGCACCACCATGTCCAGCTCTGAATTGGTGTAGCCGAATTGATGTAGAAATTGGTGTAGCCGAATTGATAGTGGTAGCAACTACTTTCAGAGGTATCATGATGATGATGTTGTTGTTGCTGATGAACATGATTTGAAGATTACAAAGCAGAAAAAGAAATTGGAAAAGATGAAGCAAGAATTTTTGGTGCTAAAGGAAGAAAATTAGGCGATGAAGACAAATTTGGTCAATAGTAGGAAATTGTTCAAGATTGCACTTGTTTTTGGCATTGTATGTTTTGTATGTAACATATAATGACATTGATTTTGTCATTAGAGAAACATTAAGTCGGTCCATCAAGTTTGTGCATGAAACATTATGTAGTCTCCAAAATTGTAGTGATGTAATGTGTTTGCAAGAGTAATGTGTTGTGTTTGAAAGAGTGAATGTATAATGTAATGCTCAAAAACTTAAGATGATGAATGTAATGTGTTGTGCTTGATAAAGTTAAATACAATGTGTTTAATTTTGTTAATTTGGTGTATAATGTATTAGAATGTTGTTTAAAAAGAGCATGTTGTGTATGTTGTTCTGTTAAAAAGGTAGCTTGGTGTGTTTCAAATTAGTACAAAATTTAACTTATGTATTTCAAATTGACCACATTGTGTTTCAAAAGGGTAAGTTGGTGTGTTTTAAAACAGTACAAAGTTTAGCTTAAGGCCTTAGCTTAATGTTTTTGAAATCAGTAAAAATTTTGGCATGATGTATTTGAACGGCTATAAAACCATAGTTTAAAACCATTTGGTATAACCTGCTATAAAGAGACAGAAACCATCAACTAATACAAGTCATGATCAATACTTAAAGTAAGGATCAACTAATTCAGTTTTGTTAACATGTAAGTCATACACTTTATATATAAGTGTTGCAGTTCAATATTATAAGTCAAGCATTTAAGTCTCGCTGCTCAATATTATAGGTCTAGCATTTTCATACTCAAAAAGACACATATTTATTGCTAAATATTACAAATCATTATACAAGGTGTTGATACTCAAAAAGACACATATTTGTTGCTAAATATTACAAGTCATTACACAAAAAGACTTAACCTTGCTCTAATAAGCAGAATAAAATTGGTATTAAACCATTACATTACACAACAAATCAAAATGACTCAAAATGACAATTGTAGCTCATTTCTTTCTTATAAATGGCAATTTTGCTCTTTGCTTTTATCAACTGCAGTAGTAACATGTGTTATTGCAGGCTGAGATGATGGTTTTCTTTTCTTGTTGGTCTCCTATGCTAGCTGAGATGGTGTAGGTTGAGAAGCAGTAGTATTCAGAGATGTTCTTAATGTTTGGCTGCTGAGGTGCAGTAACAGATGTTGTTGCAGGCTAAGATGCATTAGCAGTTGTTGATCATGGTTGATTAGCAAGCTGAGAAGTTGTCTGAGTCTGTTGAGATGCAATAGCCGTGGCGGTTGTAGTAGCAGTAGCATGTTCAACTTTCTGGTTGCACTCATATGCAGCTGCAAAATTTCCATTCGATTCATGTTCAACTGCACATTGAAAATTATATTATCCTTTCTAGACCTGCACTTACAACATAGAGAGAATACTAATATCATTAGCAAAATTGCAAAAAAACAACAACAAGGATGATAAGATTATATGGTTTCTAAAATTCTTTCTCCTACCAGTTTTATGATTCTCAACAAAAACACCATTAAACTTTTCCTTATTATCAATCAAACCCTTAACAACATTCCTAACATTCAAATTCGACAATTTTATCTTATCCATAACTTCAACATAACCATATAAATCATCCATTTTAATCTTTTTATTCTTAATAGAATTTTCTAAATCACATTTCAATTTATTAACCACAACATCAACCTCATCAAAAAATTCACCTAAACTCCTCAATTTCTCATCTTTCTCATTCTTATTACTATTTTCACTCACTCTCACTTCAACACCAAATAACAAATTTCCATTTCGAAAAAACCCTACACCGTGACCAACAGCGAAAACAAAAGTAGAAGTTGGAAGAATAAGCACAGATGAAACCCTAACCATAGAAATCGCCATCACACAAACAATGCCCATAAGGAAAACAAAAGCATTCTTTCTATCATCAATTCCAACTGAAACAAGAAAATTATGCAACGAAGCATACTCACCAGAAGCTTCTGAGCTAGAAAGTTCATCCCAACCACCATATATAGTTGAAGTAGATGAAATCGTAGCGCTTATCATGGTAAGACAATACAATACAAATAGATTTAGGGTTAATAAGAATGTTTACCTGTTAGCCAGTCGTCCGATGATCTTCTTCTCCGTCGCCGTCATCTTCGTCTTCTCTCTCGCAAAAATCGCCCTTTCTAATTCTCTCTGTTTCTCCCTCTAAAATTAGCTTAACCTAGATTATGCCATGTCATACTCCCTAAACCAAGTCATTATGTGCCACGTACGCACAACTTAACGTTTTTGAATTTTTTCTAACGGTCAGGACCAAGTTATTTAACAGAATGAAAGTTACAGGACCAAAATGAAACGAAAAATAGTTAAAGGACCAAAGTGAAACCTTGAAAATAATTAGAGGACCAAAAGTGTAATTAAGCCTTGAAAAAATTATCTCCTAGATCTTTGATCTTTGCGTGTCTTGGAGCTATTGCATCAACCCAACATTTGTTAATCTCTTGTAGTGACTTAGGGTCTCTTGGGCGTAAGTTTGTGCATAAATTGACTTTTTATCGGTGGATCATCAAAATCTATCGGCTTAAATGGTGTTTTGGTCTGGGTAAGTTGGCATGTTTTTAGTTTTAGTTTCCATATTTTTATTTTCATCCCTGAATGTTAAAATCATTTTGAGTTTTAGTCTTAGAAAACATTGCAGCTTTTCATTCGAAAGTTTCTACGAATTTTGACATTAGGGGCTAAAATTACAATGATTTTGACATCCAGGATAAATTTCAAAAAAAATAAAGATATAAAGACTAAAACAAAAAATACACCAAAAGATTATTTAAGCCAAATCTATCACATCATTTATTTCAGTTTACTTATGCTTCAAGTGCTATGAGACCACAATGGTCTTTTTTGCAACTTTGTTCGATTATCACGTGTTTGAGTTGTTTGGAATTAAAGGAATCGCAGAGTTTTCAATAATATATGAAAAAAAAGTCTTTATTTCAATTATTGGACAAGGTTAAATTTTACTTGTATTGGTGGTTGAGTATAAGAACATTAATTTAGTTTTAAATTATCATATCGCTGGTGATCGAGTCTTCTCATTTGTTTAGGCATCAAATAGTTATAGTTGTGTCTCGTTTTTGTATTGCTCCATATAAACTTTTTATAATTTGGTCGCTTATTTCGGTACACCTTATGCCGGACCGACATTCTTAATAATAGTTCTCATTTTTTCCTGTTAAAAAAACTAAAAATTAATTAGTCATAGAACTTTTTTTTGGTCAAGTATTAGTCATAGATTTATTTAAAAATGAATTATAAAAAATAGGTTATAAAAATAGGGACCGATTTGTACAAAAAATAGGGACCGATTTATTTAAAATTGAAAATATTCCAACAAAAAAAGAAAAGAAAAGAAAAGATTGCACAAAAAAAATAAAAAAAGAACCGTGAGTGAGACGATGCGTTTAAGCTTCAGAAAAAACTTTGTGCGATTGTGAACTCTTTGCTTCCTGTTTGGTCTTCTTATTTACTTGTTAGGGTTTTTATCAGATTCTCGCAAATTTTCCTCAATTTCGTTAGATTTTATTAACAATGACTCAAGATCTTGAGATGAAAGATCGTTCTACTCCTTCCATCTCTATTTCTCCACCTGTTCCATCTACTCTGCAGCGTAAGAATCTCCGTCTAGCGATTTCAAATCTCTATAAAATCACATCAACAATTTTCCTTTTTTTATCTTTCTTTAAATTTGTAAAATTTTGAATTGTGATTCACAGATTTGAAGGAGATAGCTTCTCTTATCGAGACTGGTTCGTACTCGAAGGAAGTTCGCAGAATTGCTCGTGCTATTCGTCTTACAATTGCATTGAGGAAGAAATTGACAGCTTCTGTTATCACATCTTTTATCGATCATGTTCTCACTCCTGGTTCTGAGGCTCATGCTAAATTGTCTGTGTATCTTCCCAAGGTAAACTTGTGTGTGTAACTTGTATGTTTTTTTAGATTTAGTATTTAGAGAATGTTCCTATTTATATACTTTTTATATTTATATTTTAATTTTTAATATGCCTATATTGATTTAAATCTACAATTGCATTTAGGGATGAAGAGTTTAGATTAGTTTAGTTTAGTTTAGTTTAGTTTAGTAATTTTTGTTGTTACCTATTTAGGGCTGTTTGGATGGACTTATTTGAGCTTTTGTACTGACATAAGCATTTGTGAGATTATTTGAGTGAGCTTAGGAAAACAACTTATGACATACCCATAAGTCATAAACTGTTTTTAGCTAATTTTCACAAGCTCTCAAGGACAACTTAGGATAATAAGCTTATACGAGAACAGTTTGTGTTTACTTTAAGCTTTTGTTATATAAATAACTTATTGATAAGAACTTACACGATAAGCGACTGTTTATCTAAGCATGCCCTAATTCTTAATCTAAATTACGAGGTGATGAATAATTCTTCTAGAAAAAGTATATGGTGACTGACTACTTGCGACTTTGTAACTTAGTTCCATTATTGAATGTTGAAGTAACAAACTTATTTTCCTTAAGTTATCTATCTCACGTGGTAGATGTTTCTGACTCTGATAATTTATCTTTCTGTCTTTCTTACCTGTAAATATTAAGCCATTCTCTTCATATGTTTTTGCGGGGAAATGTAAATGGTCTATTTAGTAATGATTTTGTGACTGATTGTATAGGAGGATGATCATGAGATGGAAGTGGATGCTGCAACGTCTGCCATTCAAACCCCTACAACTAAACATTTGTTGCCTGAGATAGAAATTTTCTGTTACCTGCTTGTACTACTTTTTCTGATTGATCAGAAAAAATACAATGAGGTCAGTTCCCATGTTGCTTATATTTTTTCATCTAAGTGAAGTGACAAATGATCCAATGCTAATGGTTGTTTGCTTTTAATTTTAGGCTAAAGCTTGTTCATCAGCTAGTGTTGCTTGGCTGAAGAATGTGAACAGAAGAACAGTTGATGTTATTGCATCCAGACTATTTTTTTACTATTCTTACAGTCATGAACTTACCGGAGATCTTGCTGAAATTCGGGGGTGAGTTACATATTTGTCTATATATATTGAATAAATCAAGGAGGTTCAAAACTGAATTATTTTCAAGTAATTTGTTTTAATCATCATATGGTACTTTTCTTTTCAGCAACCTCCTTGCGTTGCACCGGATCGCTACCCTGCGCCATGATGAGTTGGGTCAGGTTTGTTTTCTACTTACATAGAAGAATATTTATTTTAGGGCATATGATCTTCTACTTACCTGTTGATGCATTGCAGGAAACCCTTCTTAATTTGTTACTTCGCAACTATCTTCACTACAACCTATATGATCAGGCAGAGAAGTTGAGGTCGAAGGCTCCACGATTTGAAGCACATTCAAACCAGCAGGTATGTTAGTTCTCTCATCCTGAGCACCAAACTAAATTAATATAAAACCTCTACATTTTATTAGTGTTTCCAGCTGTGGTGATAAAGCTCTTGCCATTAAACTTAAAGATTACATTGTATTTTTATTTATTTATTCTGATTTATTGTTAAATTTCTTTTTATTAATTCTTATTTCATTCATACGTGTACGTTTGTGTTTTATATGTTTTTTCAGTTCTGTCGTTATCTCTTCTACCTCGGGAAAATCCGGACAATTCAATTGGAGTATACAGATGCAAAAGAGTCTCTCCTGCAGGCTGCTCGTAAAGCTCCAGTTGCAGCTCGAGGATTTCGAATTCAATGTAACAAGTGGGCTATCATAGTGCGTTTACTGTTGGGAGAAATACCTGAACGAACTGTCTTTATGCAGAAGGGAATGGAGAAAGCACTGAGGCCTTACTTTGAGCTTACAAATGTAAGTCTACATTATGATCCAAACTTGTTATAATAATATATGTCGAAGCTAGTTCTAATAATATTATGATTGATTCTGCCTCCTTTCTCCCTTAACCACTACAAGTAAACTTCTCATACTTTAGGTTTAACTATGAATATAGCCGCCCGGTGTTTGATATTGAGATAGGTCTTCTTCCATCGACTTTTTTTTAGGCTTGGAATTCGGCCAGTACAGTTTTATTTTTCTAATCTGACTCATTTTGTTGTATGACTCAACATTTACCAGTCCTTTTATTTTGGTTACACAACACTTGCTTGCATCTCCTCTAAACAAAAAACATATTTTCTAAATATTACCCTGTAAATTTCTGATAGAAGACCAATCTTTAAGAGGGATGGCCTATCTGAGAAGGAATTAAGGAGGGTGGGGGAAACTGGGAAAGTAATTAATGATGATGACTGACAGAATGTAATGGCGACATACATATAAATAAGTGAAGAAAGAATTAGGCGTGAAGGAAGTAACTATTGTGTCGAGGAGAGTTTTGGGGGGCTCTCAAATTAACCAAAGAGAAGTGTCTACAGTTCTTATTCTGGTCATATTGGCTGGCACTGCCTATAAATTTCCCATGATTTGTGATTTCTCCACCGTTCTTTCTCTTAATACCAGTTGAGTATATCATTATCCTTTTTATTAATGTTTTCTCAAGGCACAGCTCATGTCCTGAGTTATACAATCAATGCATTTTTTGGTCTTTTTTCAAACTCTGGTGCTCTCTTCAAAGTTATTCATGTTTATGTATAGTTATTTGTTAGTTCTCTCATATTTGTTATCCATAGTGGTATCATTTGCTATAATACTTTGTGTTAGTTTAGCTCATGTGTGGAATTTCAGGCTGTCCGCATTGGAGACTTGGAGCTGTTTAGGAACATTGCAGATAAGTTTGCAACCACCTTCAGTGCAGACGGAACTCATAATTTGATTGTTCGCCTGAGGCATAATGTCATCAGGACCGGTTTGCGCAACATTAGCATCTCCTATTCGCGCATCTCACTAGCTGATGTTGCTAAAAAGTTGAGGTTGGACTCACCAAATCCTGTTGCTGATGCTGAGAGCATTGTATCAAAGGCTATTCGTGATGGGGCAATTGATGCTACACTGGATCATGCAAATGGGTGGATGGTGTCCAAGGAAACTGGAGATATTTACTCCACTAATGAGCCTCAGCTGGCTTTTAATTCTAGGATTGCCTTCTGTCTCAACATGCACAATGAAGCTGTTAGAGCACTTCGTTTTCCACCGAACACACACAAAGAAAAAGAAAGTGCTGAAAAGAGAAGAGAGAGACAACAGCAAGAGCAAGAACTGGCCAAGCATATTGCAGAGGAAGATGATGATGATTTCTGATGAGATTGTCTTTATTTACCCTACCAGTTGCAATCGGGTGCTGTTTATTTCCATTGTTTGCTTATATTTCCATCTTGAAGAACTTCCATTAGCATTTACCTTTCAAAAGATGAAATTTTCATTTTCTACATGGAAGACATCCTACAGTTATTTACCATATGGAAATCTCAACAGTTTGTTTTCTTTCATGATGTCTGCTATGATTTGTTTCTGTTGGGATAACTGTGTTTTATAATTTTGGAAAAAAAAGTCAATTATTTAGGACCGTGCTATTAATTCTGTTTTGAAGTTATTTCAAAAGTGTTACTCTGAATGACTTGTTGAATCAGCATTTCATGGAATGTTATCAAAAGTTTAGGCAATCATCATATGCTTCTATGGCGACAATGTAGACTTGATTTGTAAGACATGTAGCGAATGAAAAGAGTAGAAATTCAGACATGTTTATATTTTCTAAGCTGGTTGAAAATCGAAATAGAAAGATGGTAGGCTAAATCAACGTGGTTAATTATTTTTTCAATACTACTTAACGATATTGTCAGTTTTAACAATTGGTTTAACATGACTGATATTAAAATATAAAATCAAATTTCTAGGTGATTATTAAATTTTTGAATCGTTACTATAACAAATTATAATTATATGATCAAAGATCAATGACACTTTCTTGGTAAAATTTTGAGTCATAATCTAAGTTTTACGTGCAGTAGTAGTATTTGGCATTATGAAAAATCAACATTTGATCAAGCATTGGTTGAGACTTAAGATTAAGTGTGAGTCACTCAACCCCCAAACTGCTATAATTGAAATGTTGCACTCTTTACTAGTAAGAAATCTAATCTATACTCACTTCGTTCTAAAATGTAAGAGAAAAAATAAATAATCACACTTATTAAAAAAACGTAAAATGTAATAATTAAGAGTATATTTTTTTGGAAAAAGTTATATAGAAAGATGTAAAAACAATTTTTATTGGTTGTTGGTTATAAAAAAAAGTAAGAGAAAGAGTAAACTTTTCTTGAAAAAGATAAATGTTTGGATTTTTTTTCTTATATTTTGGGACAAAAGATTTAAATTTTTTTCTCTTACATTTTAAGACGGAGGGAGTATTACGTATCAAATTCATCACTTTTATAATGAACTTAAAATATAAATTTTCTTTTATAATAAAGACTAAAGGGAGTAATTAATTTTGACACACTCTTTTTGTCCTATTGCCTTGTTCACACTGGAAAACAATAAAAATAGGAAAATGATAAACATTGCCCTTAGGGCAATCAGGTGATATTTACCGATACGATATGTATTACCAAATTATACCTCATGATAAGATTTATATTACTAAAAGATACCTCCCAATAAAATTTGTACCAGCAAGAGATATCTCTCACTAAATAAGTAAATAGAGATAATCGATTATGATCAATTTAAGACAAAATTGGTTCTGATCAACTTAGGGAAAAATAAAATTGTCATTGTGTCTTTGTAGGATAACTCAAGTGATAAGAATTAAGGACATATGAATTGGTTAGAGGTGGCTAGGGGAAAGTTCAGAATTCGATTCCTGACACACGAACAATTTTTCATTTCGATGTAAAAAAAAAAAATTGTCATTAGTTTTTGGTTTGTCAAAAGAGGAAACTATTTAGGGGGGTTTTATTGGGCTGTTTTTTGTAGACAAGTTGGATTCGAGAGAATCTGCGTTAGATAGAGGACAGACAGGTGAACAAAAACACACAGAAAGCGAGCGAGTACAACGTTATTGTCAGCAGTACTTTGTACTTTGAAAGGATTGAACTTGAACGTTGCAGTTTCTTTCTCATTGTATTTAAAAAATAAAATAAAAATTAGAATGTCGACGACCATAGAAAATGAGCAGATAATCGAAGAATCAAACTGTTCAGAAACAAAACCACGCGATGGAGAAGAAGAAGAAGAAGAAGAAGAAGATGAAAACTTAGAGAAGCTTCTACTCCCTGATGCACAGAATCTTCCTCTCACTCCTCCTTCTGCCGTTGAAACCAATTTTGTCACTTACTTCGCTCTAGGTAACTAACTATAACTCATTCCACTCTCAATTTCAATCATTTTTCCCATAAACCCTAAACCCCAATTTCATTTACATTTCTTTTCATATATTTCCAGATTTTACCAAGCCAGCGCACGATCAATACATTTACCGCCACGCTAATGGGTATGTATATCAAAAATCAAACTTCAAATTGAAATGTCTTTGTCTGGTTTGTTTATTTTGTTTGTTATGTGACTGTTTTTGTGATCTTGAAGGTTGTGCGTTATTGGTTTGGCTCCTTCCCACATTGCTTTTAAGGATGAAGGTGGAATTACGGCAGTAGATTTTAATGTTGGAAAGTCTGATCGCAGCGGGGTCAAGGTCACCGGAAAGCGCAAGAAGGTACTTTTTCTCAATTTTCTCACAAACTCTGATTATCTGAAGTCATAAATCAATGATCATACAATATAACCAAAGAAAAACCATTACAACAATGGTTTTTTTTTTTTTTTTTTTGCAATGAACCTACTACGGGTGAATGAACGATGTTGTTATACATTGTGCAATATTTTTGCAAGTAGATTAAGTTGCAAAGTTCTACTTTACGGTATAGGATTATAGGCTCTTTTGTATGTTTCAAGTTCTGGAATGGTTTTTTTCTCCTCCTTTGTATTTATTAAACTGGGATGTATTTTTATGCAGAATGCACAACACTTTGAGTCCAATACGGCATTGTGTAAAGTTTCTACCAAAACCGATTCTTATATTGTGAGGTACGTGCTTTGTTGTTACTATCAATGTTAGCCAAGACTCATTTATGTGTATCCGTGTATTTGTATGCTTCACCAACTGGGTGACCTTCGAACTTGTTGATAGCTTAACTTGTGGTGACCACTCATAGGTGTTGTGTCAAAGGTTCCCTTTTGGAAGTGAATCCACAACTAGTCAAGAACCCAGAACTGCTTAATGTTTCGGTAAGAATGACTTTCTTATCCAATCTAATTATTTTTTGCGCTTGGATAGCACATATATAGCTTCTTCTAACAGGAGCGATAATTTTGCATATTACAAATGAAGAATCATAAACATATATGTCCTTTCTATTTTATATTTTACATTAGCGCCAAAATGTGTTTGAGATGCTAGCCTGCTTGTCCCTGTATAATTGTAATCTTTTCTAAATTAACTGTCCAAGGGACATGTAGCAGTTACTTAAACAGAGAATTTTTCTTCTGTTTATAACCTAAGTTTCTGCACGACTTATTAATGGCACTGTCTATCAATAAAACTAAATAAATGTGCCATGTCTTGCTCATTGTGATCAATCTTGTGTTAGCAAAATCAGGAATGCATAAAGTTGGGTGGTAGATTAAAAAAAGGGAAAGTGATTCTTAGTACGAAGATCATCAGTCACAAAAATCACTAATAACTTCAAAATAAAATAAAAGGTAAACCAACCCACAAAACCACAAAATGGAAAATGTCCACGACAAAACTTTTGTTATTTTTCGTTACTATCTCATTCGTACCATATACCTGCACTCTTAAAAACTTCGTTTTTATGGTTTATAGGATGATGGAAAATGCACTGCAGGCACTATTAATTTTCAATGATAGTATTATTTCCATCCTCCATGGATGTACATTTAAGAAAGTTGATGACATCTTCAATCTACTCAAGTACCTAAGAGGGAAAGGAGCCTATCTATTGCCTTACCCTGGTGGATGCTTCTTCATAAAACATTATATTTTGGAAAAAGTTCTCTCTCACCCATGCAAATATTTTGGCAATAATACATTACATTATTATGTTTTGATTAAATCCTTGTGATTATGTGTATCATGTCTGGGACCTCACAATACTAAACGCTTGGCATTGGTTTTGTTTCAAGACTCAAGAGGTTGTTCCCTGAGGCCTGAGGTAAACCATATGATCGAGTGAAAATGGTGGTAACAAAAGTGGTATGAGTGAAAGATTAATGTATGAATCAAGATTCAAGAGTATTGAAATATCATAGGCATTAGAAATATTTGATTACCGTAAACCACGGAACATAAACTTAACAGCTTAAGTGGCGTTCATGACCTGTGCAGATTTCCATGGTATATGGTTTGGTTTTGTAATTAGTAGTAAATTTACCTCTGCTACTGCTAAATACTTTGAATGATTCCTTGAGAAGTTGAGATAATTTGAACATACAATAGTTTGTCGTTAATTGTCTTCATCAAAATACCATATGCTTATCCTATGAATTATTCTCTTGAAATTCATTCTATTTGTTTTTTCCCTTACAATTTTTATTATCAATATTCAGGCTGACAGAGAAGGATACATTGCTATTATGATGCCAAAACCAGCTGATTGGCTCAAGGTCAAGGATTCTCTTGTTAGCCTTCAGGAGTACAAGAAAATGAGGGAAATCAGTTGTGATATAAAGAATGTGGCGCCTTGTGACGACACCTTAAAAGAGATGGCATGATTGAAGTGATTGCATGATTTCCCCAAACTACACTTTGTTTACTAGTGCCTAGTGGGGCCGCAGATGCTAAAGCTGATGAATTTGCATTAATTTGGTGCAGTTGCGAGCCCTGTGGAATTGGTGCATGTCAAGTAGCCGGAGTTATTATCAAACTCAAGAGCAACTAAGAATCCTGTGACATTGGAGTTTCTGGGAAACCATTCTTTAGGATTTAATTTTTTATTTGTTTGTTGTATTTTATTATTATCATTATTCACAACTTGAATCTTTTGAACAATTCAAGTGATAGCGTTCTTTTGGTAATATTCTTAGCCTTTTTAACTTATAGAAGGTAAAAATACAAGCCTGTTGATCCTTACTAATTCTCTTTAGTTAGTAGATTCTTCATTGTTTGCTAAGAGATTTAAACTTAAGAATGTCAATTTCTAATCAAAGAGTATTTCCAATATAATGAAGTATACAAAACTTGTCAAGAATTAAAATTTACTATTGCATTTGGATACAATGGAGTATATATCATGTCAATTACTATAGTTAATTTCTAATATTGTAAATAAAAGAATTCAACAGTCTGTCATAGGGAAATCAAAGAATTACAGAACTATAAGAAAATTTAAAGAATGAGCTATCACTTATCAAAGTCAATTAACTAGACATCAGCTGCAAAGTGAACTTGTCTCATGTCTAAATCTTGTCCTCAAAGATGAAAGGAAAAAAGTAGCTTCATTGATCTTTTTTACACCATTACTTGTCAGTAATCTTTTGCAGAAGCAGTCTCCTAGATCTGTTAATAGTGAGAAAGCACAAATAGATATGGTCCTCAAGCTCTTCCAGTTGATCCATAAAGTTAGTTTGGCAATCATGAAATTCCCTCAGAACCATCTTCAATATTTCACAGCTTCCATTGCCATGACCATAATTCTTCACACAAATATCAACAACCTCTCTCCAATGTTCCACCTCATCCTCTAACCTCTTAACCATACGGCTCATAGTATCCAAATCATTTATCACTATATAAACCCCTTTTGCAGCAACATCAATTTGTTCATATAGTTTTTCACAAGAACTATACTTTCCATTAACCGACTTGAATCTCTTTTTCTTCATCAAACCAAAGAATCCACCCATTACATAAGGTGCAGCGGCCAATCCAATTATGCTATGAAAAGCAAAAACTAATAAAGCCACCAAAAGAGCAGTTTGCGAAACAACTAAACCAATAACTCCAACTTTTTTGCACAACCTCTTTATTCGTATTCTTCTTCTAAGTTTCATTCTCTTTGAGTTTAGTCTATTAAGTATCACCATGTGTTTTTCATGAATGTCACGGAAATTAATAACATCATTGGACAAACACCGAGAGCTGTTAATAGCAAATGAAACTAGTTGTTTATAGATAAAACTATCGTCTTCATCTGTGTCAGTGTCCGTGTCAGTGTCATATTCAAGGCATACTCTCTGGCTTAGCTTATTAACTATGTTTGTGACTGTTCCATAAGAAAATCGAGTTTGACGGATACCTTGAAGGATTTTGTCACAACAAATACATGCTTCTAAGCTGGCTTCAAAGTAGTCTACCAAAAGATGATGCACCTTAAAGTATTTGATAGTTTTTATAACCAATTCTTGACGAGGTTCTAGCAAAGAAGTAGAAGAAGATGTGGAACAGGAAGTAGATAGTGGTGATCTTGTGCTTGTGTTTTCAATTCCATATCCTTGAGCTTTGTTACATATTTCAACATAAGACTTTGTTCTGAATGCATTGATGTATTCACTATTCACGTTTGGCTTGCTGCTCAAGTTATTTTCGACGTCGTTTTGTTTGGATGATCCACTACCTGCAGATTTTTTAATAATTTGAGTCAAATGATTTAACTTCAACTAATTATTTATCAATTCCTAGGATATAGGAGTTCAATTCAACATTAAAAACAAAGCCGAAAAAAATAAAAAGATCAAACGAAAACAAGTTACAGAAATTAAATTAACTCACCCGTTGTTCTTCGGAAGAATGAAAAACACTTTGTCATCCCCTAAAATGTACAGAAATGTTTTGTGCGTAATCTTGGTCGAGGAGAGAAGTTTAAGAGCTTAAGAACATGGAACAAGAGAAGAAATTGTTTGCACCACAGAAATAGAAAATAAGTATAAGCATTGTTCTGTTTTGATGGCTTTGATTACAAGTTAACTTACCTCACACGGTGTGTTCTCTTACGTGGACGCAGGGAATTTATATATTTCCATTCACGGAAACTAACTACTTTCATTTTAGATTGAGTCAAAAAAAAAAAAAAACTACTTTCATTTTAGATATGGAAGTCATATCTTTAAATAATAAAAGCAGTTTAAAAAAAATAATATATAAACTATAAATTTTAATGAGATTAAGAGACATGAACCTAGATAGTTTTAGTCCTCATTCATTCATATATATTCAATATTGGACAATTTTTTAGTTTAAACATTAACTTCTGGCTTGAGTGAAACCTTAGTAATAAGGATGTTGACGTTATGTGAAATTGGATTATATTTTAGCCAAGTCTAACTCCTCGTTAATAATATTAAAACGAATATTAATTTTTACAAAATTTACCGTTTAATTGAAAGTTTATATCATATAAATCATTTATATAAATTTTAAAAAAAAATTGAAAATCATTTGATATGTTAATGAGATTCATCAAGATTAACGGTTTATGAGTTTTTATTTAATACCATTAATTTTGATGGATCTCAATAACATATCAAATGATTTTCAATTTCTTTTTTTAAATTTGTATGGATAATATATATAATATAAACTTTCAATCCAACAGTAAATTTTATAACATTCGGATTCGTTATAGGATTATCGTTGATAATGACTCTTATAATAAGAGAAGTAGGAGTTCAACTTGTTGAGGTTTGCTGAAGGAGCTTGGTCTATGCAATGCAAATGACTCATCATCTTCATATAGATAATGTTATTTTTGAAACATATTAGTATTTCTTAATAGCAACGACGATTATCAATCGACATACATCTGTATTTTATCTTAAATCTCGATTAAAAGAAGTCATTAATCTTCTAAATCTTTTTAATTGGTCTGCTTCCATTAATCATTAGTATTTTCAAAATGCTAATTGATTGCTAACATGCTAACTAAATAAATATACGAAACATCCTTTAACCAATCTTAGTTTATAATGTATATAATTTTCTCACTGCATTTATAACAGTTAATCCATTGTCTCTTATTTTTTGATAATTATTCCATTGTCTATAAAAATAATAATAAAAGAGAGTAAAATTAAAAGAAAAATCTACATCAAAATTTGTTGTCTTTTTTTTTTGGTACATGAAAATATAAATAAATTATTCCCGCCACGAATTGACCTCTAAACCTCTACAACTTAAATCATATGTCTCTCAACTCTTATCATTTAAATTATCATACGGAAACTACATTCATATAAACATTTAAATTTGCGTCATAAAAGAAAAAGTTTAAATAGAAGTAAATATAATTTTTTTTTTTGACAAAATATAATATAAAAATTTTATGAAGCAATAAAAAGAAACAAAATGTTTGTAATTAATTATGATGATCATGAATTTATATTAATTAGGTTTATAATGACACGAACATGCTTCATTTCCTGATTTGGAGGGGCCGTACATCAGGAAGGAGGGGAGAGAAGAAGAAACCATCCATCCATGGAGCTGTGTTGAGGAGGAGAGTGAGAGACACAACAAGATGGTCGCACCTTTGCAACCAACATCCTAATCCATCTCATCAACAGAAACCCTAATTTATTTCATTCATCATGGCGATTTGTTTTTTCATTCTTCTCGCCATGCATTAATCGATCGATTCAATTGTTTTTGCATCCATTTTTCAGAAAATATAAAAAATCAGAGACGGCAATGGTTACTTCCGCAGATCCTTCTTCTAACCATCATACGCCAACTACTACCGCCACCAACAATAACCCTAATTTCCCGCGAAAAAACCTAACCTCTCCGTGGGCCCAAGTTGTTCGCGGTGCTGACTCCGAACCACTCAACAATCAATCGCCTCCGCCGCTGCAGTCTTCATCATCAGCATCATCGTCGTCTCTCGATTCGGCCAATTTAGTTGCTTCTGTTGCTGCAATTGCCGTAGATAACTCCAATGCTGATAAGAATAACAATGCAGGTAACCCTAAGAAACCCGCTTGGAAGAACGCATCCAATGGCGTTGTTTCTGAGGTGAGTCCTGTAATGGGTGCTGTCTCTTGGCCCGCTTTATCTGCTAAGAGTTCTGTTAAATTGACATCTGATTCCTCCTCTGCCGCCGAAGGATCAATCTCCATTCCGCAGGTTAGGTTTACATTATCTAAAGTCTGTTTGGATCAACAACTTATTTGTTTTGTTGCTTATAACATAAATGCTTATTATAATAAGCTTACAGAGATAAAATAAAGTTCAATTATTTTTCTATATTATATTCCATTGGTTGTTTTCCTTTTTGGAGAACTTATGAAAATAAGCTGAAAAAACTAGTGAAAAATGTCATAAGCTGTTTTTATCATTCTCACAAAACTTACACTAAACTTATACTAATTGATAATCTCAATTAAGCTAATTCAAACAGCCCTAAATCTATTAGTTTCAAGAAAAACATATTAATTTATTTTTATTTTGACTGAAAGAATAATAATTGATTTGTTATTATCATGAAAATCTCATTAAATATGACATTAGAACAAATTTATGTTTTTATTTTGACCGAAATAATAACTGATTTTGTTAGTATACCGAAACCCCGGTAAACATTGGAACAAATTTATGGAATACTAATGAGTAATGAGAGGTGTTTATAGGTTCATTGGTTTGATTTATTTCCGAATGATATGTTCTTGCTGCTATTTTTGTAGGGGCCCATTACTTCAAATTCCTCTCATAAACAAGCCACTTCCACAACCAATGCTAATGCTAACACGAAATCAAATCCTCCAATGAATCACAGTGTGGCAAATAGACAAAAACCAATGAAGCGTGGAGGAGGCAATAATAATAGCAACGAGCCTGTTCCTTTTCCAAGCAGCTTCTCCAACCCCCCTCATGTTAATAATCAACCATCGGTGGCTCCTCCACCATATCCGGTGGTTCAGATTCCTCCCAATATTGGCTTTGCTGACGGGGTTCAGTCCTTCCGGAACAACAATGGCTGGGGTCCAAGATCACCAGTTGGGGGTTATGGGTTGCCGGTGGATGAGCACAGAAACCCCTCTCGCAGGGGTAATTATGGGAACCGTCCACATAACAATTACAGCAGTAGACGCAATCAGGATCCAGGAAACACTAGAGATCCTCATGCACATCAACATAGGATGCACTCGGGGGGATTTTTGAGGCCTGCACTACCTAATTCTCCATATTTAGGGTCTCAGCCCATGAGACCCTTTGTTAACACTTTTGGGTTTCATGGTCAGTTTATTAATTTGTTTATTTAATCTTGTTTTCATGTCAAGACACAACTAATGCTTTGTCTTCTTTTTAGAATTCTATTATTATCCAACGCTACAATTTGAACACTTCGGAGGCATGCCATTCTTGACCCATCCACCTCCTCCTGCGATGTTTTTTCCCGTTGCAGAAACTGTTGAAACTTCTACAGAAACTCCCTCGACCACTCATGCAGAAATTCCTTTGACATATTCAATACTCAAGCAAATTGAGTATTACTTTAGGTGGTTTTTTTTATCAGTTATTTAGTCTGTCCTCAAGTCACGGATAATTGCTTTTTGAATTTTTATTCATTGCTGATTTTTTTTTGACAGTGATGTTAATTTAGCAAATGATAAATTTCTGAAGTTCAACATGGATGAACATGGTTGGGTTCCAATTACTTTGATTGCAAACTTTCCCCGAGTAAGTTAATTGTGATTCTTTGCTGAACTTTGGATATATCATACATGTGGACTATGTCAGAATTGATATTTTGTAACTAGAATATATGTATGTTGGCAATATTTGATATACCTTTTCATTTTATGATTCAGTAATTTTAGGTATTTACTAGCCATTTGTTTTTGGTAGACTATATATATAGTTACCTCTGAAGTTTTTGCTTTTCAGTTGACTATAAAGCGAGTTACTTGAGAATTGAGATGCAGTTATACTGAAAATTTACATAAATGAGCTTAAGTAAAAAAACTAGATTTTATTGAGATTGGTCAGGGGATTTTATTGTTAAATAAATTTGGAACATCAAAACACAATCTACAAACTAATTGAGGTTTTAATTGTTAGTATTAATCTATATGCTGTGAATTGATCATTAACCATTGTATTGCTAAGTGCCTATAGGTTTTCATGCACTATTAATATTTAGGTTTTAACTTGGTTAAACTTTCTTAATATTGTAATGCAGTATGTTGTTTCTGCTCTAAAAATGTCATTTTGCAGGTTAAAACCTTGACAAGCAACATTGAGTTGATTTTGGATTCGTTGAGAACTTCAAAAGTTGTGGAAGTGCATGTAAGTTGTTTTTTTTGTTTGTATGTAAGTTGTGTGTGTTTTTTTTTACATGTAAGTTGTTATGCTTCTATATTTGTTGTGGAAGTATATGCTTTAGGTACATTTTAATAGTATTAGTTTTCAAGGTTCAATTTGTATTAAATTTTTTACTTTTCTCGTTCTACTTTGCTACAGGGTGATAAGCTGAGGCGGCGTATGCCCTCTGCAGACGAACAACAACATGCTAGTTCTGGTCCAGTATCCCCAAGTGGATTAAGTTGCAATAACATAGTTGCTGATTTCGATAAGATCACTCTGGACGAAGCAACTGCCCATAAAATCTCAAATGCTACTACAAATGTGGGTTCTACAGGACAATTTTCCCATAGTCTCGGCTCTATATACAGTTAGGGAATGGCAATTAAAATTCAATATATCTACCTCAACCTACGATAAGCAACCCATTATAGTATTCAACCATGTTATTGTTATTTTCATTTTAAAAGGTTTTTTTGGAAGAATGTTTGGATAGGTTTGAAAGTTTGATTCTTTCATGATCACTGTGATCGATTTTGGCAGTAGTTGAGTCAAGTAGCTTAACAAATAAGAATTTCAAGAAATTATGATGTTCTTAAAGACAAAAGGATATTGATTAGAAATAGAAGAAATTTAGAATTTTGATGGAGGCAGATTTGTTGATTCTGTATAGTTTTACATTTTCTGCAATTAATTTATTATTTTCCTGATGGAACGTGAGTATTTTATTAGTTGAATTGACTTGATGAATTGCGTTTGTTTCAAGTTTATTTCTCCAATTTGTTTGTTGAATTTTTATTTTTTTTATGCATAGTGATGATGAATTTCATTTGACTTTTCATCCTATTATATACCTCTATTATCAAAGTCGTTTGTGAAATGGAAACTTATATGCGATATACATGACACTAAAGCTGTTCTATGCACATGTTTGGTGTGCGACATACATGACACTAATGTTGTTCTACGCACATGTTTGGTGAGTGTAGTCTAGACTCTAGACGCAATTTCGTTTGGCCATTGTTACAATTGTATGAGGTAGACTGTATTTTATAGGGACACTGCAAGCTGCTTAGGGCTGAGCTAAATTAATCACTAGTAACAAAATGTTTTGGTTTTTATTTTTTTCAAAAACGTTAAGCATGTAGGTGGTATGTTTGTCATAGGTAAGGAAAGTTTCAAGTGTTAAGAGGTTTGGGAAAATGGACTCGAAGGGATGTATCCCTACAACGCAAATATGATAGTTTGCAGATTTCTTTTGCAAAGCTTTTATGAAGTTGTTATGGAGGAGTAGATAAACTTAAAAGTAGTCACTTGAAGTGTAATATACTATATGTATAACCGCGCGTGGTTGAAAAGTAAAATTAAAATTATTTATGCCTAAATTAAAATAACATTGCCACTAAACAAAATTGACTTATCAACATTGCACTGAGAGAGTCGATGATTTGTCTCTCCCCTAAGAAAATAATTTGGACTCGATTTTTGAAGTTGCCCATATTAAAAACAAACTACCCTTGTTAAAAAAAAGCATATGAATAGGTTGTGTGGATATACTTAAAAAAAAATTGTTGCAAATATCAAGTTTTAAAAGTGATTTGCTATAAGATAAAAGTCTAATGTCCATTATCATATGCTATTATATGAAAGTGGTATCATATAATTAAAAATATAGTTATGAGCACCATAAAGTGGTATCATATAATTATTTTTAGAAATTAATAAAAATAAATTTATACTACCGATTTAAAATGCTATTATATGTTAATATACACTTGTATTCACTATTACAAAGAATCAAGTCTACGAAGGATACTATGAAAGAAAATCAAGCATTTAAATATAGATTTTTATCTTTTTTTTTATTCATGCCTTACTTGCTTTCATATTGGTTGACGGTTGTTGAACATCCATTTGTTGTTAAAGTGTTGACATGTGTTTGACATGATAAATCAAACACAAAATATAATCATATCAAAGAAATCCTATCTATTATGGTAAAAACACATTGTACTGCACAATGACAAAGTGATATACATTGTAAAACACAATATAAATCAATTTATTGATAGAATATATATTAGGTTTTATAAGTAACTTATGTTTTTAAAAAAATTATCACCCCGAGCCGGGGCACTAGATTTTTTTTTGTTTTCATCCTCTAATTCCTAAGGAAAAAGGACCACAGTAGTACAAAGTTCGGCCGCAAGGGAAAATCCATTTTTTTTGGTGAAACTCATTAACTACTTAAGCTCATTGACTTGGTTACCGAGGTACTAGTTAAGTTAAGATTACCAAAAGAAATAATATTTGTATTGAAAATAATATTTTATTATTAAAAAAAGGTAGAATACACAAATTTCAAGAATTTTTTTATCATTTATGCTTCTATAACCATTGCCCCGAAGTCTCCAATTTTTTGAGGAAGAGAGTCATACCAAAATTAAATAAAAAAAAAGTAAAATTTGATTAAAAAAATTATACCTTTACAAAATTATTGAGTTCTTCCAACGTAACGATTTTATTTAATCACTAAAAAGTTTGCTCTAAATAAACAATTTTAACCAAGTGCTCGTTCAAACCGAATTCAACTAATTTGAGGATATGGTTTACCAAAATGCTTGTCTTGTAAGTTTACCATATCTCCCCGCAAATTTACAATGGCACATCATTAATTTCTATTTTGATCAAACATGCAGTGTGAATGTCAATTGTTATAATTTTTAATTAGAAATAACATTATCCGTAATCTTTTGAAAGACATTGTATTATTCCGACTAAATGTAAGGATATAGAAACTAAATTATCACTCTGGGTAATTGAAATATTATTGTTTTATTATTATAAACGGTGTTGCTTTAGATTCTTAAAGACCCCTAAAATTAGTGTGTATGTGTTAAAACTTATGGTAAGACAAGGCAGACAGCTAGAGTTTTTAATTTTCTTCTTTTAAAATAATTTTCATTGATATTCACACGATTTTGTGTTATCTTCATTTAAAATACTCTTGTCGTAATTTTGTTTATGTATATCACAATTATTAAAATATATGTTGTATATGGTATATATTGCCAAACTATATTACTAATATATACATTGTTTATATAGACTTGACTTGCATTATTATCATATATATGTACACTAACTAGTTGCTATATCTCCACTTTAGAGTGCTACACAATGTAAGGGAAATGTTAACATGTACTCTTAAGATATATGATAAAAATTTTAATATAGAAATATTCTTTTTAAAAGTTGTGCATTCAAATTTTATAAAAGTCAATTCTTTATCTTTTCAATACATTTATTCTACTTTTATAAAACTTATTTATATATGCATTACTAAACAGTAGTTGTTTCTTGAAATGGCGTTAATCGTCAAATGGTGCACTTTGCGTGGATGGCATGCTAAGCCTATTTGTAATACCAATTAGGAATGCGCATCAATTATTTCCATTCCACCATAACATACATATAATATGCTCTACCCCTCAGCACAACAATAGTAGTATAGTACCATTTGACGGTTTCACATGTATTAACAAAATATGATTTATATGATAAATGTTTTGGACTCATTAAACATGCGATCAGATGTTTGAATTTTAACTCATGCGTAAGAAAAAAATTGACTGGAAAAAGAAAATTCACTTTGTATGATTTACAAGGTATTCTAACGTGGATTAATTAGCACTAATGGTGAAAATATCTTACATATATCATGATAATAAACAAAATTGACAAAACAAAAATCATAATTTAATTTATTTACTCAACTTTTTTTTTGACTAAATTTAACTACTCAACTTAACTTTTAGTGTATTTATTTATTTTTGGTCAAAGCTATAGTGTATTTCTACTGTAAAAAAAAACTTTAAAATGAAAAATACTAAATTAAGAGCAACGCAGGGCCATTGATAAAGTAAGATTATTAAGTCCATAGCCTTAGGTCCAATTTTTTGAATTAATGTACTATATATATAGGAATTAGTATATGATTTACGACAAAAGAAGCAATTGGTATGTCATTAGAGTTTTATGTGTATGGTGTATTTTTTCTTTTCTTTTCAACTTCCATTTACATAAATTATGTTTTGGTGCATTGCAAATATCAAAATTTTAAATTTATGGATTGTTGAAGTTTCATAAAACCATTAAAGTTTGTGAAGTTCAATTTTTAACATAACAATTGAAACAAAATAAATTGGGAGCATTTAATCATAATCTTCACATTGCAAAAAACAAAACAATTAAAAATATAATTGAGAGTCGATCAAAATAACTAGGTGGTAGCTTTTGCAAACTTGCACCAGGTGTGAATTATCGATCAACCGTTTATTTTGTTTTTCTTATTATTCATTTTTTTTTTGCATGTGATAAAGCTACTATAAAATGAGTAAAATGAGTAACAGAAACTGGATCAACAACTAATTTTCTCACTTGTTCATAAATTCAACTCAATTGATAAAAATATCAAAATTGTAAGGCAAGTAAGATGTTTTAGTCAGGGTTCCAGCCCCGACTGTTTTACTTGTATCGTTATTTCATCTATCTATAATTTTTTTGAAAGATACTACTCCATAATTAAGAAGTGATAACTGTTTGCTTGTTCAAAAATATATTATACTGTTTAGATCATTAATATACTCCATGAAGCTTTAATTATAAGTAACTTTCTACATTTTAGATTCATTAAATAACTAATGTATTTAGTATATAATTAAGGTCGAATACATTAGTTATTCAATAATAAACCTAAAAAGTGGAAAATTGTTTATAATTAAGGCCGGATGAAGTATTATACCGTTAGATCATTAACAATGCTCATATATAATATTAATCGGAGAATATAATTAAAAAAATAATAATTAATGTCATTGAAAATAAGTGACATTTTTTTTGGGACAAATTTATATTTTATAAAATGTGACAATTATTAGTACTCAATCTGTTCTAAATTATAAGAGAAAAAACTTCATTTTTTGTTTTAAACTATAAGAGAAAAACTCTTTTCAATAATTTTTTTCACTTATTCAATTAAGTGCAAATTGTATTTAATTCTCTCTCTCTCTCTCTCTCTCTCTCTCTCTCTCAATAAATAAGCACTAATAAAAGTTGTTTTTACATCTTTTCATAAAACTTATTTAATTTCAAGAAAAATCCACAAAATATTTTTTAAATTATCATATTTTAATTTTTTTTAATAAGTGTAATATTTTTCCTAATAATTTGGGACGGAGGGAGTATATGTTAGAGGGGTAAGATTTTTTATTTTATTATTGATGATAGTAAAATAGTACTATAACTTCAAGAAACATTGTTTAAAAAAAAAATAACTTCATGTTTAAATCCCTTGAAAATTGTTGGAAAAAGGTTAACACCATTTTTTTTGCAATATCATGAATACCACATCAATTAATAATAATTTCTTCCTTTCTTAACCTTTTCTTTTAAAGAAATTATATTGCTCATGAGATTTTACCTCTGCCCTAATAAGAGATTAACTTTGTAGTCTTAATTAAGGACAAAATTCAAGTTTTATAGAAGATTCTTGCAAATAACCATTTTTTTATTTAATTTTTTTACAATTTAAGACAACCTACATGATAAAATGTGTTTAAAGTTTAGGGTCTTGCTAACGTTAAGCATCAGCAAAAAGTTATTCAAAAAGAGTTTTTTTATTCAAAAAATTAATTAAATAGTATAATTTTCAATGCGTTGATTTTATATATTTCAAAAAAAAATTATTATTTAAGGTGCTTAAAAAATAGCTTTAGAACACTCGTTAGCATTTTCAAAATTTAAACCTATGCTTAAATTTTATTTTCCTTGATGATGTATTATGTATATCTTTATGATGATATAGCTTTGTGATATATATCTTACCGTAGATAACATAATTCAATTCTGACACAACACCAAATTTATTTACTTTAACTAGACCCATGGCTTCTTATATATATGTGTGCGTAGGGAGCTAACAAAGCATGCATACTCTCCATAAACTAGTTAAGTTCAATTCAAGAGAATACTAAATATGAAACTAAATCCAATTTTATTATTACTATCGTTTGAATTTCTATTCATTTTTCATGGAGAGTCAAGATCATCCTCAGCTCATCACATCAGTACTCAATCAGAGAATGACAATCAAGTTTATATTGTTTATATGGGAGCTGCAGATTCAACTGATGGTTCCCTTCGTAAAGATCATGCCCAAGTTTTAAACAAAGTCTTAAGAAGGTAGTAATTAATTAATTAATTGCATATATATGATAATGTTCAATACTTAGCTAGTATTGTGGAATGTGACTAAATATTGAATTAATTATGATGTGAATTATTTAGGAATGAAAAAGCTCTAGTGCACAACTACAAATACGGATTCTCTGGCTTCGCAGCTCGTTTATCGAAAAGTGAAGCAGACTCTATTGCGCAACAACCTGGAGTTGTGTCTGTATTTCCAGATCCTATTTTGAAGCTCCACACAACACATTCTTGGGATTTTTTGAAGTTGCAAACTCATGTCAAAATTGACACCACATTCTCTAATTCTTCTTCTTCTTCCTCCTCGTCCGACGTCATAATTGGCATGATGGATTCAGGTTCGTTATTATTTAATTATTAATACAAATACATGCATGTACACTTCTAGTTAGTTACAGTATTATTTAATGAATTAGTTATATTGGTATTCAAAATGGTTTGTTTCATAATTTTAATAATTAAAAACAATTACTCAGGAATATGGCCAGAAGCAGAAAGTTTTTCAGACAATGGAATGGGTCCTATTCCATCTAGGTGGAAAGGTATTTGCATGACATCAAGTGATTTCAACTCATCTAATTGTAACAGGTAAAATAAAAGGTCCCTCAATCCCCACCAAAGAAAAAGAAAACCAACTTAGCAGAATAAGAATCAAACTAATTAGCAAAGTGACTAAACTCAATAAATTAAGACCCACATTAAGGGGGAAATAAAAGATCCAATAAATTTAAAAAATCAATTTAAACAATTTAAATTGATTTGATAATATTCATACAATCTATAGAAAATTCTAAAATAAATCCATTAAATCCTACAATATTCTCCACATTTATTTATATTTTAAAATGGATCTATAAATTATATTTTTTCTTGCTAAAGAAAACTATATAAGTAGTATTATCTTGAAAAAGATATTTTATTAATGTATTTGTTCATTCATTAGATATATTTCTAACATAAAAAATCTACAATATTTGGTCACTTTTTTTATACATTAAAAAAATTAGTCCCTAATTTTTGTTATTTAAGATTTTTCTCTAAAAATTACACTGTTTGTTAGAGTAACAAACAACTGCCATAATTGTTTTCTCCTTCCATTTTTAGGAAGATAATAGGAGCAAGGTATTACCCTGACGATGATGGGAAGAATGACAAAGCAAACAGTGTAAGTAGTGTAAGGGATGCAATAGGACATGGAACCCACACGGCGTCCACGGTGGCAGGAAATGTCGTCAATGGTGCATCATACTTCGGTATTGCACCCGGAACAGCAAAAGGTGGCTCCCCTGAATCGAGGTTGGCGATTTACAAAGTGTGTCCAAGTGACTTTTGTCCAGGCTCTGCCATCCTTGCAGGAATGGACGATGCAATTTCTGATGGAGTTGATGTGCTTTCGCTCTCCATTGGTGCAGAACCGGTTGAAGAACCTGACTTGTCAACTGACGTCATTGCAATTGGAGCGTTCCACGCTGTGGAGCGTGGCATTTTGGTGGTTTGCTCCGCTGGAAATTCTGGACCTAGACAGAGTACTGTAACAAATGACGCTCCTTGGATATTTACCGTTGCTGCCACCACTATTGACCGCAGCCTACAATCCAACGTTGTCTTGGGCAATAACAAAGTTGTCAAGGTACAATTGACCGTAAACACTCCAAAATATACTACTAACTCATGTGTTGGATCTATATTATAGACGAGATATATCAAATATTCAATGAATTTAAAAAGTGAATTGTTTTTTTTTTTTTTATGAAAAAGACTCGTATTAAATAAATAGGTACAAGATGCACATGCAACACTAAGATTATACATTGATGTTTGGTAATTGTTATTTATTCTTCAGGGTCAAGCCATAAATTTCTCCCATCTTTCAAAATCTGCCATTTATCCATTGATAACCGGAGAGTCTGCCAAGACAGCTACTGCTCACCCAGCAGAAGCAAGGTACGTACGTATACACAATGTTTTGTTGTGCTTGTGCATAATCAAAAGTCCAAAATCAACAATGTTTTTTAAATAAGACAATAATATTATTTATCAAATGCAGACAGTGTGGTCCAGGATCATTAGATAAAAAAAAAGTGAAAGGAGCCATTGTTGTTTGCTATGGCATAAATGAGCATGATTATGCAACCGCTGACAAAGCTAGTAGAGTGAAAAAGTTGGGTGGAATAGGTCTTGTTCATATTACCGACAATGAAGGAGCAGTGCCAGATAACTATGGAGACTTCCCAGCAACAGTTGTAAGAACAAATGATTCTGCCCCGATCGTCCAGTATGTAAATTCAACAAGGTAAGCAAATCACATACCTTCAAAATCTGTATCTTGCACTATTTGATCACTAGTTAATTAAATTGTATTTTTGCATATAATTGATCTGAAGCAAACCAGTGGCAACAATACTACCAACAGTTACAGTCATGGATTATAAGCCTGCACCTGAGGTGGCATACTTTTCAAGTAGAGGGCCTTCAATTCTTTCAAATAATATTCTAAAGGTAAGTCTGTGTGTGCGCGCGCACATGTGAATAATAACGATCATGCTTTACTAACACTAAACATGACCAACAATTCTTTCTTTGTAGCCTGATATTACAGGACCAGGTGTTGCCATTATTGCAGCATGGATGGGCAATGATGAAGAAAATGTCCCAAAAGGGAAAGAGCCGTCGCCATATAACATTATATCAGGGACTTCCATGTCATGCCCACATGTTTCGGGGCTTGCAGCCAGCATTAAATCTAGAGTCCCAACTCTGAGTATCTCTGCAATCAAATCAGCTATCATGACCTCTGGTTAGGCTTTTCATTTTTATACACATCAATCATCAATTTCGTCTCGAGGATAACTAATTTTTATCCTCAAAATTTTAAGTTGATTTATAATTGTTTTCTTTTTTTTTTGAACGGCAATGAATATATTAGAAAAAAGAGAAGGAAAAAGTACAAGATGTAGCAACTATTATCATAATTGTAATTATCATAATTGATGAACTATTATTTTTCTAAATGCAGCAACTCAAAATAACAATCTGAAGGCTCCTATTACAACAGATTTAGGATCGGTTGCCACACCTTATGACTATGGAGCAGGAGAAATAACAACGACTGAATCATTCCAACCAGGGCTAGTTTATGAAACCAGTATCATGGACTACTTGAACTACTTGTGTTACTTAGGATATGACACAAAACAGATTAAGCTTATCTCCAATACTGTTCCGAAAAATTTCAGCTGCCCCAAGGACTCTACTCCTGATCTTATTTCCAATATCAACTACCCTTCCATAGCAATCTCTAAATTCACTGGAAAGGAAATTGTGAATGTGAGTAGAACTGTTACAAACGTCGGTGAAGAGGATGAAACAGTCTACTCTGGTAACGTCGATGCTCCT
This sequence comes from Trifolium dubium, assembly GCA_951804385.1. Lineage (NCBI taxonomy): Eukaryota > Viridiplantae > Streptophyta > Magnoliopsida > Fabales > Fabaceae > Trifolium > Trifolium dubium. The sequence goes on along the minus strand of OX638063.1, from coordinate 43,523,623 downwards.
AACGGAGTGAAAGTTCAGTTGATTCCAGAGAAATTGGAATTTACAAAAAGTAGCAAAACACTAAGCTACCAAGTTATATTCTCCTCCACTTCAAGCTCATTGAATGAAGATCTGTTTGGATCCATAACATGGAGTAATGGTAAACATAATGTTCGAAGTCCTTTTGTATTATCTGTGTAGCTAAATGAAAAGAAACGTAAATAAATAAATACGAGCTGAGTTCTTGTAGCAAGCTCACATTTGGTGAGAAAATGGCAAACGTAAAATAAAAATTGTTTTTGTTTACATATATATTATTATTGTCAAATTTTAGTCTTGGATGCACTCCTAGCAACTTTTAATAAACATCACACGTCGATCCCGAAATTAATGTCAAAATCCATAATACATAGTGCATGTTAATTTGGATTCCTCTTCATAATCCAAACATAATGGTTTGAGGCTTTCCAACAGAAAAACCAAACATGCTAATAATAGCAACCAGCAGAAGAAATTTAAGTCAGCTCCTTCATAACAGCTATAATTAAAAACTAAGTCAGCTCCACCAAGTATGTTTGCATGCCCTCTGAATTTCAAAATAACAAAAAGCTAGTGACGGAAAATTCTTTCACACCCATGTTTCCAAATTCTAAATAGTATTACCACACCTGAAGTTCGTCAATCTTTTCATTCAACTGTGAAGTTTGTGTACTGTGATTTTTTGAAACACTATATATGCTGATGATTGCAAATGATTGCAACCTGTTATGGGAAAGACACATCAATGCAACTTAGAAAACCAGGATAGGCCATACTGAATTTACAGTTGTACAACACAACTGACAGGAAATTAAGAGTACATTACAAATTTAATCAAAAATTGTTTTTGTATTTGCTAAAAGTAAGTAATCCGTATCATGGCACAACATTCATTTCTACTTTGATCAAACTTCACTTCTCATAAGCCAATAATTACACACAATAAGCCCACTTACATGCAATGAATGTCAATTGTTATACAATTTTTTTTTTGACATCATGTTATACAATTTTTAATTAGAAATAACATTATCTGTAATTGTCAAAAAAAAAAAAAACATTATCTGTAATTTTTTAAAAGACATTGTATTATTCGGACTAATTGCAAGGATAGAGAAACTAAATTATCACTCTGGGTAATTGAAATATGATCGTTTTATTATTGTAAAAAGTGTTGCTTTAGATTCTAAAAGACCCCTAAAATTAGTGTGTATGTGTTAAACTATATGGCAAGACAAGGCAGACAGCTAGAGTTTTTAATTTTTTTTTCTTCTTTTAAAATAATTTTCATTGATATTCACACGATTTTGTGTTATCTTCATTTAAAATACTGTTGTCGTAATTTTGTTTATGTATATCACAATTATTAAAATATATGTTGTATATGGTATATTGCCAAACAATATTACTAATATATACATTGTTTATATTAGACTTGGCTTGCATTATTATCATATATATGTACACTAACTAGTTGCTACCTCCACTTTAGAGTGCTACACAATGTTACAAATTACTAATATATAATTTAATTATTTATATATGCATTCCTAAACAGTAGTTGTTTCTTGAAATGGCGTTAATCTTCAAATGGCGCACTTTGCGTGGATGGCATGCTAAGCCTACTTGCAATACCAATTAGGAATGCGCATCTATTATTTCCACCATACTACCATATATACTATGCTCTATCCCTAATAGTAGTACTATTTGACGGTTTCACATGTATTAACAAAATATGATCGACAACTGAATTAACAATAAGATGATTTAATATGGTAAAGGTTTTGGAATCATTTAACATGTGATTAGATATTTGATTTTTGATTCATACTGTACATATGAAAAAGATTAATTGGAAAGAGAGAATTTATTTTATATGTTCTATAAGTTATTCTGACGAAGATTAATCATCATCATTATTAACAATGGTAAAAATATCATACCTATATCATTGTAATAACAAAATTGACAAAAGAAAAAAATTATAATATTCAAGAAACATGTTTAAATCCCTTGAAAATTGCGGTAAAACGGCTAATACCCTTTTTTTGGCAACATCATGAGTACCACTTCAATTAATAATAATTTCTTCCTTTCTTAACGCTTCCTTTAAAAGAAGTGTTTAAATGATATTTAGTTCTTATAAGTTAACGTGTTTTTGGTTTTAGTCTTTATATCATTATTTTTTGAAATTCATCTATAAATATTAAAATTATTTTGATTTTAGTCCTTAAAGTCAAAATTTGTAGGAAGATTTTCCTTTGAATTTTCATTTAAGGATGAATTTCAAAAAAATAAAAATATAGAAAATAAAATAAAAAAATATGTCAACTTACAAAGACCAAAAAATTATTTAAACCTAAAAGAAATTATATTGTTCATGACATTTTACCTCTGCGCTAAGAGATTAACTCTGTAATCTTAAGGACAAAATTCAAGTTTTTTAGAAGATAGTTGTAAAATAATCAATTTTTATTTATTTTACAATTTAAGACAACCTATATGATAAATGTGTTTAAAGTTTAGGATCTTGCTAACAACAATTTTTTTATTTAAAAAGTTAAACTTTACAATTTTTAATACGTTAATTTTACATATTTTAATAAAAATCTAATTTTGTTTTATTATTTAAGATGTTTAAAGAATCCTTCTGAAACATTCGTTATCATTTTTCTAAAGTTTAAACCTATGCTTAAATTTTGTTTTCCTTGATGATGTATTTTGTATATCTTTATGATGATATAACTTTGTGAAATGCTGGCTCCGTTTCTAAATATAAGATATTGTTTGACCAAATTGTACTATTCATCAATCATGTTTTGACCGTATTTTTTTAATAATATATAGATGTAAATATTAGCATATAAGATCTTGTTTGATTTGTTTTGATGAGTATTTTTAAATTATCACATTTTTATAATTTTTACTGCTATATAATTAAAGATATTAGTGATCAAAATTGTACATTGACATACGTTGAGTGGTCAAACATAATCTTATATTTAGAGACGAAGGTATAGTATATCTTACCATAAATATATATAACTGAATTGTGACACAACACCAAACTTATTTACTTTAACTAGACCCATGGCTTCTTATATATATGTGTACGTAGGGAGCTAACAACTCTTCATTAACTAATTAAGTTCAATTCAAGAGAATACTAAACATGAAACTAAATCCAATTTTATTAATACTATCATTTCAATTTCTATTCATTTTTCTTGGAGAGTCAAGATCAACCTCAGCTCATCACATCAGTACTCAATTAGAGAATGACAATCAAGTTTATATTGTTTATATGGGAGCTGCTGATTCAACTGATGGTTCCCTTCGTAAAGATCACGCCCAAGTTTTAAACAAAGTGTTAAGAAGGTAGTATTTAATTAATTAATTAATTGCATATATATGATCATGTTCAGTACTTAGCTAGTATTGTGGAATGTGACTAAATATTGAATTAATTATGATGTGAATTATTTAGGAATGAAAAAGCTCTAGTGCACAACTACAAATACGGATTCTCTGGCTTCGCAGCTCGCTTATCAAAAAGTGAAGCAGACTCTATTGCGCAACAACCTGGAGTTGTGTCTGTATTTCCAGATCCTATTTTGAAGCTCCACACAACACATTCTTGGGATTTTTTGAAGTTGCAAACTCATGTCAAAATTGACACCACATTCTCTAATTCTTCTTCTTCTTCTTCTTCTTCCTCCTCCACGTCTGACGTCATAATTGGCATGATAGACACAGGTTCGTTATTATCTAATTATTAATATACACATATGTAAACTTCTAGCTAGCTACCTTATTATTTTTACGAATTAATTATATTGGTATTGAGATTGATTTGTTTCATCATTTTAATAATTAAAAAACAATTATTCAGGGATATGGCCAGAAGCAGAAAGTTTTTCGGACAATAGAATGGGTCCTATTCCACCAAGATGGAAAGGCATTTGCATGACATCAAGTAATTTTAACTCATCTAATTGTAACAGGTAATACAAAAAGGTCACTCAATCCCCGCCAAAGAAAAAGAAAACCACTCAGTATAAGAATCAAACTAATGACTCAATAGCAAAGTGACTAAACTCAATAAATTGAGAACCCACATTAAGGGGGAAAAAAGCCTCAACAAATTTAAAAAATTAATTCAAACAATTTAAATTAATTTTATAGTATTCATACGATCTATCAAAAATTCTAAAATGGATCTATTAAATTTTAAATCCAACAATATTCTCCACATTTATTTATATTTTAAAATGGATCTGTAGTATTTTTTTTTTCTTGCTAAAGAAAACTATATAAGTACGTAGTATTATCTTGAAAAAGATTTTATTAATGTATTTGTTCAATCATTATATATTACTAACATAAAAAATCTACAATATTTGGTCACTTAATTGTTAATTTAACACATTCACAAAATTAGTCCCTTATTTTAATTATTTAAGATTTTTCTCACAAAAAGATAAATGAAACTAATCTTGTAACAAAAATAAAACAAAATTACACTGTTCTATTGTTAGAGTACTAACAACTGCCATAATTTTTTTTCCTTCCATTTTTAGGAAGATAATAGGAGCAAGGTATTACCCTGACGATGATGGGAAGAATGACAAAGCAAACAGTGTTGTAAGTAGTGTAAGGGATGCAATAGGACATGGAACCCACACGGCGTCCACGGCGGCAGGAAATGTCGTCAATGGTGCATCATACTTCGGTCTTGCACCCGGAACAGCAAAAGGTGGCTCCCCTGAATCGAGGTTGGCAATTTACAACGTGTGTCCAGGCCGTGGGTGTTCTGGCTCTGCCATCCTTGCAGGAATGGACGATGCAATTTCTGATGGAGTTGATGTGCTTTCGCTCTCCCTTGGTGCAGAACCGGATGAAGAACCTGACTTGTCAACTGACGTCATTGCAATTGGAGCGTTCCACGCTGTGGAGCGCGGCATTCTGGTGGTTTGCTCTGCTGGAAATTCTGGACCGGGAAAGAGTACTCTTGTTAATGATGCTCCATGGATATTAACAGTTGCTGCCACCACTATTGACCGCAGCCTACAATCCAACGTTGTCTTGGGCAATAACAAAGTTGTTAAGGTAAAATTGACCATACACACTCCAAAATATACTACTAACTCTGATCTATATTTATATTATAGATCAACTGTATCAAACAATGAATAGTTGATTATAAAAAATATTCAATAAATCTAAAAAATGAATAGTTTATTATAAAAAATACTGAAAGAAGTATCAAACAAAAAGGTACAAGATGGACATGCAACACCATGTTTAATTATACATTGGTGTTTGGTAATTGTTATTCTTCAGGGTCAAGGGATAAATTTCTCCCCTCTTTCAAAATCTTCCGTTTATCCATTGATAACCGGAGAGTCTGCCAAGACAGCTACTGCTGATCCAGCAGAAGCAAGGTACGTGCGTATACACAATGTTTTGTTGTGCGTAATCAAAAGTCCAAAATCAACAATGTTTTTAAGTAAGACAATAATATTATTTATCAAATGCAGACAGTGTGATCCAAATTCAATAGATGAGAAAAAAGTGAAAGGAACCATTGTTGTTTGCTATGGCATAGATAAGGATGATTATGCAACCAAGAAAAAAGCTAGTATAGTGAGAGAGTTGGGTGGATTAGGTCTTGTTCATATTACCGACAATGAAGGAGCACAGCCATATAACTATGGAGACTTCCCAGCAACAGTTGTAAGAACAAATGATTCTGCCACAATCGTCCAGTATGCAAATTCAACAAGGTAAGCAAATCACATACCTTCAATCTGTATCTTGCACTATTTGATCACTAGTTAATTTATTATTCTGTATTTTTGCATAAAATTAATCTGAAGCAAACCAGTGGCAACAATACTACCAACAGTTACAGTCATGGATTATAAGCCTGCACCTGAGGTGGCATTCTTTTCAAGTAGAGGGCCTTCGGCGCTTTCAAGGAATATTCTTAAGGTAAGTCTGTGTGTGCACGCGCACATGTGAATAAATAACGATCATGCTTTACTAACACTAAACATGACCAACAATTCTTTCTTTGTAGCCTGATATTGCAGCACCAGGTGTTGCCATTATTGCAGCATGGATTGGCAATGATGAAGAAAATGTCCCAAAAGGGAAAGAGCCGTCGCCATATAACATTATATCAGGGACTTCCATGTCATGCCCACATGTTTCGGGCCTTGCAGCCAGCATTAAATCTAGAAACCCAACTTTGAGTATCTCTGCAATCAAATCAGCTATCATGACCTCTGGTTAGGCTTTTTATTTTTATACATATAAATCATCAATTCTGTCTCGAGGATAGTTAATTTTATCTCAATTGGTTTTGCAATTGATCAACTATTATTTTTCTAAATGCAGCAACTCAAATTAACAATGAGAAGGCTCCTATTACAACAGATTTAGGATCCGTTGCCACGCCTTATGACTATGGAGCAGGGGAAATAACAACAACTGAATCATTCCAACCAGGGCTAGTTTATGAAACAAGTATCATGGACTACTTGAACTACTTGTGTTACCTAGGATATGACACAAACCAGATTAAGCTTATCGCCAATACTGTTCCGAAAAATTTCAGCTGCCCCAAGGACTCTACTCCTGATCTTATTTCCAATATCAACTACCCTTCCATAGCAATCTTTGAATTCACTGGTAAAGAAATTGTGAATGTGAGTAGAACTGTTACAAATGTCGGTGAAGAGGACGAAACAGTCTACTCTGCTATCATCGATGCTCCCAACGGAGTGAAAGTTCAATTGATTCCAGAAAAATTGGAATTTACAAAAAGTAGCAAAACACTAAGCTACCAAGTTATATTCTCCTCCACTTCAAGCTCATTGAATGAAGATCTGTTTGGATCCATAACATGGAGTAATGGTAAACATAATGTTCGAAGTCCTTTTGTATTATCTGTGTAGCTAAATGAAAAGAAACGTAAATAAATAAATAAATACAAGCTGAGTTCTTGTAGCAAGCTCACATTTGGTGAGAAATGGCAAACGAAAAATAAAAATTGATTTTGTTTACATAAATATTATTATTGTCAAATTTTATTCTAGAATGCACACCAAGCAAATTTTAGTCCCGAAATTAATCTCAAAATCCATAATACACAGTGCATGTTAATTTGGATTCCTCTTCGTAATCCAAAAGTAATGGTTTGAGGTTTTCCAACAGAAAAACCAAACATGCTAATAATAGCAACCAACAGAAGAAATTTAACACAAGAACCAATTAGAGAGAAGCATTAAATCAACTATTTTTTAATTTTAGATAGGATTCAGCCACAAAATATAAGAGAATAAAGTAAAAGGAAATATATTTCCAACTCTATCATCTAATTTAATTTGATAACAATACAAATAAAATAAACAAGAATGAAACTACAAAACTTTGCCTCATTTAACACTAGCTATCACATTAAACCATAAATATGAATCATTAAAAAGCCCATCAATAAAGGGGACAGGAACAGAAAAAACTCATCCCAAATTAGATTAGATGAATACTTTGCAACATAAATTTCCGCTGGACATGTAAAATAAAGAAACAGAACTTATTTACATGTTAAAGGAATGTGTAAAAATAAAATAAAAGAGTTCCCCACATAGTTGTAGTTGTATTTGTATGCTTCCATCTCATAGATATCAGAATCTACATCCATTGCCCAAGCAAATTTTTCCAGCAGAGTTTTACTGAAAATCTGAGGATATCAGGCCCCAAGCAACAATAATGTGTTAGTCATAAGCCAATCAAAATCAAACACCACAGTTATATCAGTTCACCATTTTACAGAGATACTTAGATGGATTAAATCATAACAAGTGAAGAAGTCCAGACCTTTTCAATAGGAACCTCATGCCGCTTGCACCAGGCAACTGATATCCTGGGATCTAGGTAGTTTATCTTGGACGTGCCAAGTGCCACAGTTTTCAGATCTTCTTTTGTATGTATATCACGTTGCATTTTCTCAATTTTTGCGCTGGTTTGAGCTATCTTTTTCTCTATCCTGTAGGTTACATAAATCACAGTCATACATTACACTTCATAATTATAATGTGTAAAGATGCTAAGGAAGCTGTATATTACGCTTCAGGATTCAAGTTCCTTTTGTTCTCCCCGTCCGAACTCTTCTTTAGAGGTGGCTTTCCTTTCTTTGCCCTGTCCAAATCTATTTTCAGCTCCTTCAGAACAGCCTACAATTAAAAAGTAAGTCAGCTCGGAGTACATGTTCGCATCGCATGCCCTCTAAATTCCAAGCAAAATGAGCCGGTGCAGAGAAATCCATTCACACCTAGGTTTCCAAATTCTAAATAGTACTATTATCACCTGAAGTTCGTCAATCTTTTCATTCAACTTTGAAATTTGTGCACTGTGATTTTTGGAAACACTACGCTGATGATTACAAATGATTGCAACCTGTTATGGAAAGACACATCAATGCAACTTAGAAAACCAGGAAAATGCACAACTGTCTGAGTATGTCAATGAAGGAATCAAAAAAGAAGTTTGTGAAAGCTGCCTGTTTATTTGCATGCCGATAAACAGCTTCTTTTTCAGCAACACCTCCATCTTTAGTTTCCTTATTCAACTGTTGTCACATGATTCAAAGAAAATTAAATATAGAAGTTCTAAAATTACAAGACAGAATCAAATCAAGGATAAACTTTAATTTTCTATTAGAAAGAGATGTTGCCATAAGTCTGTTAGTACTGGTATAAAAATCAATAGGCCATACTGAATTTACTAAGATATTATTGGGAAGTCACTCTTGAAACAGTGTCTCATAGATTAAAGATTACACACTTAGTAATATACAGTCTGCCTAGGCCAAACTGCTGCAGGCAATTTCGTAGAGTAGTTACACAATTTTTATACAACACAACTGACAAGAAATTAAGAGTACATTACAAATTTAATAAAAAATTGTTTTTGTATTTGTTGAAAGTAAGTACTAATCCGTATCATGTAGAATTTTTTAAGGCAAATGTTAACAAGTTCCTTTTAAGACCGGATCCAATGGTAATCTCGGTTAAAATTTTAGTATGGAAAAAAGGGAAGTGTGTGACTTCAACATAGCTTGTAAAAGAGGTACTCCCCTAATATGACTTCAATATGATCATTAACGGCGCACAGACACAAATGACAAAGGAATTAATTGAGAGTAAATAAAACTATAAAAGCATAGTAGAATTAAAAAACAGAATAATCTCTTTTTGATGGAAATGTGAATGCCTGGGCATTAATTTGAAAGCAATTTTTACCATATCATCCAAAGTGAATGACGCATTGAATGTACGGAAGACTTTTGCTGTCAGGTTGGGCATGAGTTCCTTCAGATGAGCATTTAATATACTTGTATTCAGCTTGTCAAAAAGATCATCACCGGGGAGTTTATCTGATAATAGAGAAAAACATATACTTAATAGCCTCGTCTCAGTGTCATGCACCATATATCAAAAAGTAGAACCAGTTTCTCACCTTTTTGAAACTTCAAAATGGCATTATAAACAGGAAGCTCCACCTCAACTGTATTTTCATACTTGATTGAATCTTTACCAAGGAAGTCAAACTGCATTAAACCAGCAATGAATCATGATCATTATTAGTATTTGCAGTTAGCAATAAAACTAGGCAAAAAAAACTTAAAGAAAAATCACATGTACGGTACTGCAATTTATCCTCCTCAACCTAAAAAACAGACAAAATAGTAGAAAGATATTTAAGTTCAAATACCTTCAATTTGTTGTTGCCTTCTGCAGTCACATTTTCAACTTTTAACGAGCAACAACCAACTGTATCTGCTTCTTCATCATCCTGAGGAAATGAAAATGAGAAACAACTATATTTGATTTGCAAAAATGAGTTAATTTTCGGACAATGTGACTTAAACTAGCAAGTATTTAGCATGCTCTGACTTACAAATTATGTGTGCAATCACAACTTAATTCACAACTTTAGTATGTACCTTCTCATTGCCAGCCCTCAAAGCTAGCTTGTCAATAAAATAAGTAGCAACGGCTATTTGCTGCTTAGCAATATCTTTGCTCGTAAAACTTTTTGTATATGCTGCCCTGATATTCCCTATATAACTCTGCAGAAAGATGTCATGGTATTCCATAATTAAACAGGTTCTTTTAAATATCATTTGAAAATACAGAATCAATAAAATAAACAAAGTGGAACACACCTTCAACATTCTTGCTTTCTCATACTTTTCCTTGTCGCTCTGCCCTTTCCAGGAACTACTAGCTGCCAGAGACACATTTTTGAATTTATTTGGTTTGATTGGGTCACGCCACTTGGCTAACCAAGTAACTGTATCATCGTGTGTTATCTCAGCCCAGCTGCCAAGGGCACACAAAATCAGTGATTTCAGAATATAAAAATGACTTTCAATTCGTGGTATTAATTTTCTATCGAGTCTTGTTCACCAATAAGTTATTAAGCAATGATACCTTTCACCAGGAATAGGACATTCGGGAATTGGTGCATCCATTCCAATATTAATTACGACATCATTTGGACTGATGCGTCTTTTCACTTTGCCCATCTAATAACATCAAGTATAAGTTGTTAATAGCCAAAATGTTAGATACTCGTAAAAAATCTTAAGATGCATAGATGCATGAAGTCAGTTTGCATGTTTTTATTTCTAACAATTATCATAACAACCTTGGGATGCACTCCACGTCCACGGAACAATCCTGGAGGTTCAGCTCTAAAATTGCCAACCTAAAAGATTTAACAAAAATAAGTCATAAAAAGCATCCTAGAGAAATTTTTTTGAAAGTAAAAGCTTAGATAGAGAAAAGTAAGACAAAACTATAAAGTAAAAAAGCTATGACCACATAAACCCTTCAATTTCCATAATGCACAAGAAACTGATCCAACCAATATAAAAGATAAAAAAACAGAATTTTTTTATTTAACAAAATCATGTCTCAAATAAATCAAGAGTTATTTATCTCACTCTCTAGTCCTACCCTAAAAGAAACTATCAATTATTTTATTTTCCTATCTATGCTTCAAAATAAACTTTGGGTTGGCCTGCATGTATCCCTCACAAGCTAGCTTTTAAGGGAGGTTCTCCGAGTGCTAGGATAATTATCAATCAGTATCAGAGCTAGTTGTCGGTACCTCCGAATGACCGGAAAGGCCGCGTAAAACGTCGTAGAGTGCAGCTTTTCGAACGTTGGTTCTAAAGGTCCCAACCCAAATTCTAAGATTCAGTGCCAGTAATTAAAAAAATTGTCGATTGGTTTATTAACTGAACAAAAAATGTCATATTTACAGCAAAAGTTAAATGAAAATTAACTCTATTTTGTGTTATTCAGGAGTATAATACTTGCACTCATCTTATCTTGATTACTACGCGCATCAACCAGCATCAAATAACAACAGCAATAAAGGTTAAGTAAACATCCAACTTAGATAATACAAACGCTTAATTCATGGAACAAGATAATTCAAGATAAGGTAAAGTATATTCACAAAGCTGGACAAATTCTAAGGCAAAACAAGAGAACAGTTTTTCAAGAGATACAGGGGAGAGGGTTTGGTTGGGCAGAGAAAGAGGGAGAGAAGACTAAACCTTCTCCTTAACACCATCAACAATAGCCCACATATATTTCTCTTCTTGTTTCATTTTCTCCTCCCTTAGGGCTTTCTTCTCCTGATAAAAATAAGACAAAAGAGAGCCAACACTTAAGCATAATAAATGAATAAAACACACTAATGATCACATCTTGAGCTAACTAAGTAAAAGCCTCACAGAATACATATACATGCATATAGATGTATACGACTGTATTAAAATCCAAAAGCTTCATAAGGGAGTATGAGATTTACCTCAAACTTTACAAACTAACTTAGATTCATCTCAACTTTCTTCCAAAAGACCGGTAAAAAATCAACAAATTTAAGCAACTTACCTCCAAACTCATTTGTTTCTTCTTATCCTTTTCAATCTGGTACCAATCGTAAATCGGTGTAAAGTCACAATCATTTAAATTCTGAATCACGTGATTTTCTCCTAACAACTCCCGCCAGTCATTCCAAAAATTATCCTTGAATAGTTCTTTTTGCATATATTCTGTATCCCGCATGACTGCAAACAATGTGGCAACCTGCACGTACATTCCAAGTTCATAATATTATAAGAAACTCTACTTTTTGATACGAGAAACAATATATACAAAAAAAACTCTTAGAGTTTAGATAGGGCCTAACTCAACCACATAAACTCATTTTCAAGCGATATTGTATCCAATGTGAGATCCTCAACGCACTTCTCTCGCGCTCATGATTGAACATGTGACCCCGTAGCCTGATATCAGGTTCCAAACGGGATCTATAATAGGCTCTGATCCTAAGGATTTGGACCGAGCCTAACTCAACCCCACAAAATAAGCTTGTGAAATGAGGAATATCTCCCATTTATAAACACATTTCCAAACCACGTCAAATCCAATGTGAAACTCAATAAATACAAAACCGAAAGCAAGTGCAAACAGTCACCCAAAACCATGAACATAAAGCAAAATCCTACCTCTTCTTGTTCTGGGGTCAAAGTTACTGGCTTCCCCTTGTAGAGAATCTTTACCCCATGGGGCTTGTAAGGAGGTGGGAAGATGATACCATTGTGAACCAAAGTAGTCCATTTTTTCTGCCCATCACCAGAGCTCAATTGAGGGTTAGTAGATTTGAAATTTTCTGATTTATTGCTTGATTTTTTTAACTTTTCCTTTTTCTTAAGAGATGGAGAAGCACCCTTATTGACTTTAGTGACATTCGTCAACTTCTTCGAGGAAGATGATTTATCCACTAATGTGGCCAATTTGTTCCTTCTTTGGGAAATAGGAATATCATCATCATCATCATCATCTTCATCATCAGCCTTCGCATCAGATTTCACTGATATTTGTTTAGCATTAATTGATGAAGCGGGATCTGAGAGTTTTGACTTTTTACCTGAAGAATGTAATGAGTCAATTGTATTTAGTGGTCTCTTAACAGACAACATAGATGTCTTTTCCTGTTTAATACTTGCATTGGAACCATATTTCTGTCCTTTCTGAACTTTTGAAAGTGGTTTCTTCTGATCAGAATCAACATACTTACGACTTGATTCTCCCAAATTAGTATTCTGTGAAAACCTTGCTGACAAAGGAATATCATCATCATCATCATCATCAGAGTCTTCATAAGATCTCTTGAGAGCATTTGGAGTTGCTTTCTTAGCATTGTCATTGTTCATTTCCATCTTAATAGCACTCAATGGTATATTATCCTCCTCGTCCTCATTATCTTCACATCTTGGAATTTTCTTTTCTAAAAGAGACTCTTTTTTATTTCCTAATGATGGAATTTTTGAATTTTCTGAAGGGGATGGGACAACTTTACCATTTTGTGAGCTAGAACTTTGGCCATTAGAAGAAGGCACATCATCAGAGGTCATTTTATTTGATAGTCCATCATAACTATCAGAAGCCGAATTCCTCATTTCTGAATGCGATTGATTACTCTTCGACGTCGATCTCCTTTTAAAAGTTACTGGCCCATCTGAAGCCTCCACAGCCATTCGTAATCTATGGAGGGAAAAGCAAAGAAGTTATTTAAGTTCAAGGCAATCAGTAGGCTAAAATGAGAAATTATCAAGTTCTACTTACATAACAGAGATGGTGAACATACGTATGTTTGTTTATATGCCCCAATAGTATACACAAGTGTTGTCAATTATAAATTACGGAAAATAGCGGTTTGTTCAAATTCCGCTATGCTACAGTGCTATAGTGTAGTTGCCGTTATGTTACAAGAACACTTTGTACTAAATAATGCTATTACAATAACAAGTTGTCCAAATTCCGCTACACAATAGCAGTAAACCACTAACAATGCTATACACACACATGTATGTATATGGTAAACTTATGAAACATTACCGTAGTTGTGAATTTAAATAAAATTTAGGTATATAGAATGAATTTAGAAAGTGATTATGATCTTAATTAGTAATTAATTAATTATTGTTGAAGATGCATCCCTAATCTCAATGAAGCAAAAAGAACACCGAATTATTGTTGAGAATATATGAAGGAAGAATAACATACCAAAGCTAACGTCGTCGACGGTGGTTTGAGGTCGACCGGAAAGCACCTTCTTCAGAGGTAACCCTTTTTCTTCAATGACACGGCAAACCCTCCGGCGTTACTATATGGCGCCACAATCAATCAAACGATGCTTTTTTTTGGTTTGTTTTCTTCCTTTCTTTCTTTCTTCTTTTTATTTTATTTTTTGTCACATAGTTTTGAAAAAGGAAATAATTCAACGTATTAGGATTTAAAATTAGGTTATTTACATTACTTATTATTTAATGTTCCTATTGCATGAAAGTTTTATGATTATTATTCTCAAATTTATGAAAGTTATGATTATTCATGGTGAATCATCTTTTATGTTTCCTTAGAAGTTATGGGAACAAAATTTGACTTAGTTGATGGCATAATAATAATCAATAATAAAGAAGGGGTTAAATGTCCCGTAACCCTAATTCAGTAAGATATTTGTGTATACTAGACTTTTACCCGTGCTCGCACGGTTTTGTAAACTAATAATTGAAACAATAAATTATTTCATATTAGAGTCTAGAAATTTTAGTTTAATTGACAGAAAATATCGAAATTGTTAGGTCAAATGTCTATGACCGAGGTTCAATTTCTGGTTATTTCACTTTTTGTGTGTAAATTTATGGCGACTTTGTCATCTCATATCAAAAAAATGTATAATATTAAAAAATTATTTATTGATTGTTATATTTAAGAGAAAATTTCATATAAAAAATCACAATTTCATTTTTTATAAACATTTTACTAATTTTTTTTCATAAAAATATTCAATATTCATTATCATCATGAATAATAAAAATTCAAAAACAATAAAAAAAAATCAATATAGTCAATGTAATCTTTTTGGAAAAATGAAAAGATCAATTTATTTTATTAAGTGACCGGTGCTTTAGGCCCATTATGGGTTTTGCTGATATATTTTTATCTCCATCAATTAAGATTAAGATATAATATAGATGAAAAGTTCATTGAAATGTGCTTACTTAATTAATAGGAGTAAGAGATGGGAGGAAAAACATAAAACAATTGAATTAGATTTAATTATTATTAAAAAAATATTTTATAAAAAACTCTCATTTAATGCTCTTTGGAGGGAAAAATTTAGGTTAAATTGTTGCTAACCTAACAACATTTAGAAATAAGAGATATATAATGTGCAGTGACTAAGTTTTGATATTTGGTACGTCCATTTATTTATTTTAATTAGTAAAATTCTAACCATTAGTCCTCATGAGCCTAGCTCAATTAGTAAAGGACATTGCACATTTGTGCAGGGGCCGGTGTTCGAACCCGGTATGCCCACTTATTCACCTTTAAAAAGGTGAATTTTCTAGCCGATAGGCTACCTGACCAAAAAAAAAATTCTAACCACTAAATTACCTAACAAAAAAAAGAGGGTTAAATAATTTTGATCTCTATTTTATAAAATCCATAATTTTGGTCTTTATTTGATATATCATCGAAATTGAAGATAAAATAAAGTGAGAGATTAAATATCTCCATTTTTAAGAGTAAAGGACTGAAATTGTAGAAATAAAAATAAAAGACCAAATTTGCGGATTTTGTAAAATAAGAGACTAATATTGCATTTATATTTCCAATAATAATAATAATTATTTCGTATATCTATCAAAAACAAAAAACAAAGTGTGGTATTTGGTAAGAAAGACCAATATTCTATCCCACGCAACTGTGTTTGGAAAGAGACTGAAACTATTTAATATTATAATTTGCTCTGAACTCTAAACTCTGAACTACCAAGTACCAATTAGAACCCTTCCATGTGAACCAGCCGAGAGGTGAAAACTAAAAAAAATTGTGGTACCCATTTCTTATCTTTTTTTTTCGCCTTTATTTTCAATTCCATCCAAATATCCTTTTAAGTTTTAACTAAAGATCGTTCTTGCAAAAGCAACTCTGGTCAGGTCTTTTACAAGTGACAGGCATAACATGAAGAAAATGGAGGAAAGCATTTCCACTTGAGAGTGTCGGTTATATGTACATCGTATATGTTTGTGGTTAAATGGTAGTAGTTATCTATCTCCATATTTTGATATATCTTCAAATGGCGCACTTTGCGTGGATTGGAGCTTGACGCATACGTATGTGCAGTGCAGTACAAATAAGGAATGCGCATGCATTAAGTCCACCATACCAAATATCATTATTATTATTGCTATTAATGAAAAGAATTATAAATTTGTAAAACCAAACACAACAATATAATCTAATTACAACTTATATTACTGAGGTCGGATATGCACATCAGACCAAGGACATGTATGAATCATATTAACCACTACTACATAATATAGTTCAAAGATTATATATAGCTTGTCAAGCTTAATGTCTAATCTAAGAGCCTATAGCTTAGTTCTAACAACCATTTCTAAAAACCTTTAACAAATCTACAATTAGTTACATATTAGTCTATATATAAATGTGCGATCATATATAGCTTCGTCTGATACACCAAATTCTATCATAAACTCCGCATTTAAGTTTTTCACCATCCATCATTTATGTCTATAAAGTGTGGAAATTGATCTTCAAACTTTAAAGAACATGATTTAATTATATTTCTCTTTAGAGATAGTTGTGAAATATATAACCTTATTTTAATTAATAATAACAATTTATTCGTTCTTCCAACCTTAAAAAAGAGTTAGATTAGTTAATAAAATATATATGAAATTTAGGGTGAGAGATTGATGTCTCAGCTTATGACAGAAAATATCTTAAAACTCAAAAAAACACTTACAAACATATTAAAATTTAACTCTATTTAAAAATACTAACAACACTCTAATCAAAACTACAATTGAAGATTTGCATTTTTGCCATATACACCAAATACTTGGAGAGTATGATGTATAACTTTCTGATTTAAATGCTGACACAATATGGAGCACTAACTTATTTACTATCTTAATGAGAAAAAAAACTTAATTACTTTTTTTTGTCAACTAACTAATTTCCTTTGACAAGACATAATATTGCTTATATATGTGCACGCGGAGGCTACACCAAGCATACTCATAAGCTAATTGAACACCATCAAAGCTAGCTAGTTAATATTAGGTACAATTCAAGAGAATACTACTAAACATGAAACCAAATCCAATTTTATTGATACTATTATTTTACCATCTCTTCATTTTCCTTGGAGAGTTAAGATCATCCTCAGCTGATCATATCACTCAATCAGGGAATGACAATCAAGTTTATATTGTTTATATGGGAGCTGCAGATTCAACTGATGGTTCCCTTCGTAAAGAACATGCTCATGTTTTAAACACTGTGTTAAGAAGGTAATTACTAACTTGTTAATTGGTTCCATATGTATATGGTCATGTTCAGTTGGCTAGTATTGTGAAATGTGACTAATAGAAATTGATGATGTCAACTGTTTAGGAATGAGAAGGCTCTAATACACAATTACAAACACGGATTCTCAGGCTTCGCAGCCCGTTTATCGGAAAGTGAAGCAAACTCAATTGCTAAGCAACCTGGAGTTGTGTCTGTGTTTCCTGATCCCATTCTAAAGCTTCACACAACACATTCTTGGGATTTTCTCAAGTTGCAGACTCGAGTCAAAATTGACAACACCCCCTCCAGTTCTTCTTCCTCATCAGACATTATAATTGGCATGTTAGACACAGGTTGATTCTGTTTTTGAATGGTAAACTACTCGTATATTAATATATGAGACAAAGTACATGGGAGTATCCTAATCCTAACCACCCAAAAGATAATAAAAACTAAATAACTACAGTAATTAACAATCATGCATATAGATATATGAAATATATAGATATAGATAACATGCATTCACTAGCTAGCTTTAGCTAGTTACTCTATCCTTTTCATGAATTAATTAGATTGGTACTATGTTTCATCATTTTATTAATTATTCAGGGATATGGCCAGAAGCGGCAAGTTTTTCAGACAATGGAATGGATCCTATTCCACCCGGTTGGAAAGGCACTTGCATGACATCAAATGATTTCAACTCGTCTAATTGTAACAGGTAAATAAATAAAACTCAATCCCCATCAAAACGAGAAAAACAATATTGTAAAATGCAATCACAAGACAAAAAAATTCAACTAGTTTGAATCCTTCTCTAGAGAAACCAGATGAAACTTATTTGTTATATCCAAAACTTCTTTCTGTCTATGTTTACATTATTTTTGCCATGATTTTATTTTCATTTTTAGGAAAATAATAGGAGCAAGGTATTACCCTTACCATGATACGGATGAAGCCACAGAAAACACGGTAAGGGATACATATGGACATGGGACCCATACAGCATCAACGGCATCAGGGAATATCGTGAGTAGTGCATCGTACTATGGTCTCGCTGAAGGTACAGCAAAAGGCGGGTTTCCTGAATCGAGGTTGGCAATTTACAAAGTGTGTTTTCCTGCCTGTTATGGTTCTGGCATTCTTGCAGCTTTCGATGATGCCATTTCTGATGGAGTTAATGTGCTTTCTCTCTCGCTCGGTGCATCTCCACTTTTTCGACCGGACTTGACATCTGATCCGATTGCAATCGGAGCGTTCCACGCTGTGGAGCACGGCATTTTGGTGGTTTGCTCTGCTGGAAATAATGGACCAAAGCAGAAGACAGTTGTTAATGACGCTCCTTGGATATTTACTGTGGCAGCCACCACCATCGACCGTGATTTTCAGTCCAATGTTGTCTTGGGTAATAACAAAGTTGTCAAGGTAAACTTATAGTAGTCATTTTGATCTCTCACAATTTTCTAACAGTCCAATTCAATTCTAACAAAAAGGTACAAGATGCACATGCAACATCAAGATTAGTTAATTATATTGATGTTTGGTAATTGTTATTCTTCAGGGTGAAGCCATAAATTTCTCCCCTCTTTCAAAATCTGCTGATTATCCATTGATAACTGGAGAGTCTGCCAAGACAACTACCGCTGACTTAGATGCAGCAAGGTACATACTACATGACAATGAATTAACTTAAGCTTGCTTGAATTAATTAAAAGCCCCAAAGCACAAGGTATTGAAGTTATACAATTTTCAAATTGCAGACAGTGTCACCCAAGTTCATTAGATAAGAATAAAGTCAAAGGAAATATTGTTATTTGTGATGGTATAGATGATATTTATACAACTAATGGAAAAATTAGTACGGTGCAAGAGGTGGATGGATTAGGTCTTGTTCATATTACTGACCAAGAAGGAGCAGTGCCAAATATTTATGGAGATTTTCCGGCAACTGTGATACGATCGAAAGATGCTGCCACAATCCTCCAATATGTCAACTCAACAAGGTAAACATTTAAAAGTTTTTTATTATTGTTATATACATTGTCAGTGAAAAGTTATTTTACACTGACATTCAATCACTAATTTGCCTCATCAACAGTCATCGAAAATTTTTAAATAAAAATAGTTATGTGTTTATTTGTTGTGTTGATAAGTTCATATTGATAATTTTACATTGTCAATACTATGTCTAATTTTTTATATCTTATTATAAATCTTTTCAAATGAAAAAAAGAAAAGAAAAAACTGTGTTAAAATTTAATTTTGAGTCTTGTTAGAGACTAAAATCAATGATGACAACTGATCACTAGTTAATTTTCCTGTAATTTGCATATAATTAATCTGAAGCAATCCAGTGGCAACAATTTTACCAACAATTACTGTCATGGATTATAAGCCTGCACCTATGGTGGCAATCTTTTCAAGTAGAGGGCCTTCAGCGCTCTCAAAGAATATTCTAAAGGTGAGTAGTATATGTGTGTGTGCATACGCGCACACGGGTGTGTATAAATAACGATCATGCTTGCTAACACTAAACATGACCAGCAATTCTTTCTTTGTAGCCTGATATTGCAGCACCAGGTGTTGCCATTGTTGCAGCATGGATTGGAAATAACACAGAAGATATTCCAAAAGGGAAAGAGCCCTCACCATATAACATTTTATCAGGGACTTCCATGTCATGCCCACATGTTTCAGGCCTTGCAGCCAGCATTAAATCTAGAAACCCAACTTTGAGTGCATCTGCAATTAAATCAGCTATCATGACCTCTGGTTAGGTTTTTCATTTTTATACATATCAATCATCAATTCCGTCGAAAGATAATTAATTTTATCCTAAAAAATTAAAAGTTGGTTTATAATTCTACTTATGATAATTGATCAACACTTATTTTTCTAAATGCAGCAACTCAAATTAACAATATGAAGGCTCCCATTACAACAGATTTAGGGTCAGTTGCCACACCTTATGACTATGGAGCAGGGGAAATTACAACAGAACCATTCCAACCGGGGCTAGTTTATGAAACTAGCACCATTGACTACTTGAACTACTTGTGTTACATAGGACTCAATACAACCATGGTTAAGGTTATCTCTAAAACCGTCTCTGATAGTTTTAGTTGCCCAGAGGATTCGACTCCTGATCATGTTTCCAACATCAACTACCCTTCCATAGCAATCTCCAACTTCACTAGTAAAGGAACTGCGAATGTGAGCAGAACTGTTACAAACGTTGGTGAAGAGGATGAAACAGTCTACTCTGCCATCGTCGATGCTCCCAATGGAGTGAAACTCCAATTGATTCCAGAGAAATTGGAGTTTACAAAAAGTATCAAAAAACAAAGCTACCAAGTTATTTTCTCCTCTACTTCATCCTCTGTGAAGGAAGATTTGTTTGGATCTATAACCTGGAGTAATGGTAAATATAGTGTTCGAAGTCCTTTTATATTAACTGTGTAGCTAAATAAACAAGATAAATAAATACAAGCTTAGTTCTTGTTATTTACCCTTTATAAATTTTATTATAGTTTCAACTTCTCAAAAACTATTTCCTTGTTAATAAATTTACTGTCTACTTATACTTCAAAATGAGTGAGTTAAATTCACCTGATTTCCACATTTTGTAAGAATAAGTCAATGTAATTTTATGCTGCTTACTTTTAATACGAAAATGGCATACCAAAATTATTGTAATTCTAGGCTACGATGGACTCTGAACAAATTCTGATGAACACCGGGTTAGACCCAAAATTAAACTCAAAACCCATCATAGTCTTGCAGAATGCATTAGATAATGAGACTAAATATATTTTTGGTGCATGCAAATTGCAAATATATCATTCTTTGTCTTCAGTCACTCTTAAATATATTTTTTGTTTATATAGTCCTTGCAAAGATACCACTTTTTGATTTTGGTCCTTGTTATTTTATTTTAGTCCTACAGATTTTTATTTATATTAAAATTGATCTTGTTATATGTAGAATATTTAATTTTAATTCTTTAAAAGATAAGGACTGAAATGGATATAGAGGGACCAAATTCAATATGAATAACTTTTGCAGGGACTAAAACAAAAATGCCAATGACCAAAAGCAAAATGTGATAATGTGCAACGACAAAAAAAAATTTGAATGACTAAAAGCAAAGTTTGCTATATTTGCGATTAATAAAAACATATTTAAACCTAACGAGAACCAAAAATGCATCGAATTAGGATTAAAGGAGTTAAATGGACCCAGGTTCAAGCTATATAGTAAAGGAGAGAAAAAATACTAACAATAACTAATCTATTAACATTAACCTATAAAAAAAAAATGCATCGAGCAGAACAGAAAACAACATAAAATCACAAAAATTAAAAAACAGAACAAAAAATGAAAACCAAATATGTATTGAATCATGCAATTCTAATGACAAAAAATGATTAGTTATATATACCTTGAGAAAAACAATGAGAATCTGAACAAACTGAAAAGTGTGTAGTACATGTTTGGATTCCTCTTCAGAATCCCAAAATCATGTATTGAGGCTTTCCAAAGGAAGAATCAAACAGGCTGAAAATAGTAATTGTAAGAAGAAAATCATCACAAGGACCAATTAGACCGAAGCATTAAAGCAGCTATCCCAGAATTTCCATCCGTTGCATATGCAAAACCTGGCTTCAAGCAAAATTTATCACCCACGTTAAATTTGAGATAGGCTTCAGTCTGAAAATGATCCGCACCTATTCCGCCAAGACTCATTCCCCATCCGAATGAATCTTCAGAAACATCGGACAACGTTACGGCCCATTGTACAGATTTTGGATTTAGTGTGTTCATCTCAACCCAACCTCCAAGTTTTGTAAAGCCATCAAGTTCAGACTCCAGCATTATAGCAGTAGAACCACCTGATTCCTGTGTCCTTGTGAAGGGTAATGCTTCAGGTTCTGTCTCAAACACTTGCTGTTGGCTGGGCAAGACTACTGGAATTGTAAAAGATCCAAGTTTTCTAAGCTGATTTGATAACAAAGGCAGGTGGTGACTACCAAGAACAGACAGCTTTGTTCCTTTAGGTAATTGACACACAAGTTGTAGGAATGTGCTGTATCTATTCTCCACTGTATTAGAACCAGAAGGCATTCCAAGCCCAGCTACAAATTGAGCCAATGAAGCAATAAAACATGACTTTCTCATAGCTATGCCAAAGGCACTACCATTGTGTAATTTCAGAAGCGGAGGTCCAAGAGAGGAGAAATCCGTGATGCCTTTTCCTGGCTAAAATGGACACAACACAATCAATATTTCAAAGGCCTACTTAGCAAAGGTTTAAGGAACAAAAAATATAAACAACACAGTAGCAATATAAATGACATCTTGGTCTAAATTTGTTTTTACCTTAGGCTAAACCAATGTCTCAACATGACAACAGATACGGCCCTTGCAACTTATTAAAATCCATATGGCCATAAAAGAATATATCTTGGCTGATTTTAATAAGCCAACATTTTAATTGATCGACCTAATGTTCCATTTAGTTAAGAAATTTATAAATACACCAGAAAAATTGGGGTGAAGATTCTCGATCTGCATGTGCCTTGACTATGGTAATAAGCTCCATACTCTTGGGGAAAACAACAACCCAAATCCATATCCAAGAACACATTTATAGGAAAAATTTGAAGGCTAGGTTCTTGTGATATTAACAACTTGCGTGCTGTTTCAATGTTTTCCAATACCATTTACCTAGTTATGACATAATAATGGATTACAGGACACATGATTTTGTACTCTTGACTCTTCTAAAGTTTTCCATTCTGAGGTCAGTTTGGTTCCCTGTGATTTTGTACTGTCGAATATTCTAAAGTTCTAATGCCTGGATTTTTCATCTCCATTTTTAAGGGAAAACTGAATATCAAACTAAATGCTAGTTGCACCAATTGGTAACAGCAGAAATTGTTAAATTCATCAGAGAATCATATACATATCTAAATAGTACCTGATCAAAAGAATTTGACCCCACTGCAACATCTCTGCATTGGGCTCCCATTGGGACAGCCATAAGAGAGAACCAATTATTGACATTTGCTTTGTAGCTTAGTTTCGCTAAAGAAAGTGGCATTTCAAGGACATCACCACGATTTTCCTTTCCTTTCTGAGTGGCAACAAACTCTGCAGCAAGAGCATTATCCTTCCCAATCGTGGTTTCAAAAACAAACCTCGAATCAATGCCTGTATTTATTCCAGCCCTTCTTATGATATCTAAGTTCTGCTGATTAAAGTCGCCCAAAACCAATAAAGACCCCATGAAATCCATCTGTCCTCTTACAAGGGTGCTGGTTTCCTGAAAGGGTCCTCCTTTTGATGATTTATAGAAGGAAAGCATCCTCTCAACCTTTTCTTGTCTGTCTCTAAGTTTCATAAGATCCGAGAAAGCTTCTCTTTGTAAACGCTTCAGGATTTCGATCTGAAATCATATAATTCCACGCAACTATCAAAACCACATCACAGATATACACTAAAGAACCATGTATACAAAGAAAAACTAGCAGCACTACACACATTGTGCCTTGTTTGGCAATTTTTTCTTATTCACAAAATCAACACTATAAGTGATTTTGAAATTATCAACAATTGAAAAATGTTACTATGTCTTTCAAATTCACTACTCTTAAATTAACATTTTCAGATACATATTTCCTCGTCTGCTTCAACATTCCAAAAATTCTTTCAACGCCACTTCATATAGAATAAAGTTTTTTTTTTTTTAAAAATCGATTCTATGAAAACCTAGAAGAAGCATAAAAATGAAAGGTAAGAAACAATACCGGACTGCGGCGGCGATGGAAAATGCCGTCAAAAAAATCTTGACCGGATTTAGCAAAAGCTTTGAAGTGGTCGATTACAGGCTCCATTACTACTCACTCACTCACTCCAAGGAACTAACAAAAAAAACTTATGTAAAACTCGTTTATTACACCCAAACAGAAACTAACATTAAATGTACTGTATTTCAAACTGTTTTAGTGTATGATGAATAAGAATAGGAATGAGAATTGAGAATGAATTATGATTATGAGATTATTTCCTCAAAAAAAAAAATGATTATGAGATTATTACAGTCGTGCTTTTTTCGGTGGTCGCTTCTCTTTCACAATTAAGGTTTTTTTTGGAAAATTTCTATTTTGCCCTCCACGTTTCTCTATTATCTCTTAGAACCCTAAATTGCCCTTCAATTC
Source organism: Trifolium dubium (assembly GCA_951804385.1). Taxonomy (NCBI): domain Eukaryota; kingdom Viridiplantae; phylum Streptophyta; class Magnoliopsida; order Fabales; family Fabaceae; genus Trifolium; species Trifolium dubium. The sequence continues at coordinate 43,498,902 of OX638063.1, read as the reverse complement.
GGGACGTAGATCCCGAAATGAAGTTCGGGATATAGAACCCGAAGTATGTGTGGAGTTTTGGGGGGAGCAGGCACCATTTCGGGATCTAGATCTCGAAGTGGTGCAAGTTTTTAAGTATTCAGTATCGATGCTTAAATGATTTTTGGGGGAGTTTTGGGGGGGTGCAGGCACCACTTCGGGATCTGCACCCCCAAAATTCCGAAAAACTTCGGGTTCTACATCCCGAAATGCATTTCGGGATCTACGTTCCGAATTTTGTTTAAATACCCTCTAAGAACAAATAAGGTAGTTAGAGAGAGAAAAAAGAATATAGGGGGTTATTGAGCAATTTTCGTTTTTTTTGTTTTCTTTTGAATTTTGGGCTTTGAAGTCAGTTCATTTTTTTCTTTGAATTTTGGGTTTCTTTTTGAATTTTAGGATAATTGGCAGGAATTATTCTATTCTTGATAAGAGATACATATATCTTCTAATTTATATGAGATGTCACAAGCTTCTTTTAATTTCACTAAAGTCTTGGGTTCGAACTCAAACTTCAATAAATTAGTGCTTCACTAAGATCACAATGTTTCTTTTAATTTTGTAGTTGAGTCATATAAAAGGCTACATATATTCTAAATGATAATTGAGTTATACTAAAATCACACATGTTTCTTTTAATTTTTGAATTCCAGCTCTAATTTCTTTTTTTCTTTTTTTTGGTAGAAATTCAAGCTCTAATTTCTATATACAGTTATGTACTTATGTTGATACTAGTTGAGTTATATTCAAACATATTTATTTTTGTTAGGGTTTCATGTGTCATTTATTGGTCAGGCAATACAGAGCACGATTGATATCTTTTATTTTGTATTTTTTAATGCGATGAAATACTAGTATCTTTTATTGAACTCCATGATTGGTTTAAATTAAAGCATAAACAATTTTATGTACCAAAAAAAAAAGCATAAACAATTTTGAATTGGTTATCTCACTTGGACATATATATGTACATGGCATACTATTAATTAGTTGTATTGTTTTTCTGCAACAATATGATGACCCCAGCTCGGATAATTGATATTCCAGTATATATGTTGCTTATATTTATGTAGTGTGAATCTGAAGTCTGTGATAATGATGATTAGTGGTGTTCAACATGTATGAGCCAACACAACAGCGAAGAAATATTTTTAAAGGAGCATGACATTTCTCACACGGCACTCACCTAAAAAATGTCACAACTCATCTCATGACTTTTAAATATGGTGTTAACATATGGCATACCAATATCCACACCAAGCTTACACACATCATACATTCATAGTTTCATACTATACAGAAAAAGAGATATAAATGAACTTAATTATGGCTTCTAAATGTAAATCACTTGTATTTGATTGCTTAAAAAATTATGTGATAATTTTATTAGACTTTGAGCAATCACTTATCTTCAAATCTTTTACATCCGTTCTTAGTTTCTTATGTGTAACAGAGTTGATGGTTCACCAACTTCTAATATCGAAAGTTTTCTGGCGGGGTGTTTAGGTGGCGTGTCACATTGTGATAAACCAACGACGGTAGATATGAACGAAAAAAGCTTCCGCTTGGACAAACAATTGTGAGCAGATTATTGGTATTTCAAATGTGAATAAAAGCGGATGTTGAACATTTTACAAATGAAAGGTATAGTATATACTTGATATTTTAAAATTTTGGATGAAAATATGGTGTTTATGAATGGTTGTATTTGGATGAAAATATTTGAAACTGTACTATATTGATATTTTAAAATGAGCTTAAGCTATTACGATAGAGTCAGATCAATAGTTTTATATTATATCTAACAATAATAGTAGCAGTAGTTCAACCCCTCAAATTTCAATCTATAGATTTATTTTGATACTCTAAAAATAGGGCCATGTACAATTTCACACTCCACAAACATGATGCTCAAGCCATGCTGTGAAACAAATAGACAATTACAAATAGAACAATATTGACTTTCATTAGCAAAAATACAAGACATATTTATTCACTCTCCTCTTTAAAGATGCTATAAATAAACTAATTAAATAAATAAATAACCAACATGCCGTAGGCAAATTAAAATTCATACATCATATCAAGTGTCCAATATATTTTGGTAGAACTTCAGACACAAGTACTCTGTATACACTTTCAGTAGGATGATAACTATCCCAAAAAATATATTCTGTATCATCTTCACAAGGAGGAGTCAATGGGTTGCATAGAATTGAAACCTCTAATTTTCCTGTGCCACAACAACCTTTATCCGCAACTTTATACCCTGCATTTAATTGATGAATTAGAAATTAAATTATTATATTTGAGAATATGGAGTTTCAACCCCTCTAATAATGTCTTTAGTAGTTATCAACTGAGTTACATTTACGAGACAAATTTTAACTAAATTAACAATCATATATGATTAGATATTGTAGTAAGTTAATTACCATATTTTTGGGGCTTTAGAATGATATCAAGTAGGGGAGTGTAAATGTCAATATAAATGACCCTACTATTGGGCAAGCGAGAATGAAGAGAGTCCAATTCTTTGGAGAGTTTGGAGTTGAATAACTTGGCTGCTTCATTGTATTTTTCATTGATATTTCTAAATAGACCTCCACTTAGAGTCCTTTGTGATGGTAAGTACCCAATTGGGGCTGCACTGAACACTCCAATTCTTCGAGCTCCAAGTTGATATATGTCCTTCAATTATATAAAAAAATAATATATATTAATATTCATTGTGTTTTTATAAAATGAAAATGCAATAAGTTGATATATTATTCTTTTTTAAATATATTTTTTAAAGAAAATGTAACAAACATGGACTTAATTATTTAATAGTCTAGTCATGCTTAATTTAACAAACATGGACTTAAAGGTACGTACCTTAACGAATTCAGAGGCTTTGGAGACCATAAGGTCAGTATAAGCAGGAATATCGTAGTGTAGTTGTCTGGTGCCAACAGTAAAATAAGTGTTGGCAAGATCATCACTTCCAGCTACCACAATGAAAAGAGTGTTTGCTATGATGTAATTTTTCTTCTTCTCTCCAACCACACCTTTAAGCTTCCCTATGTATTCTTTGAACATCTCTAGTTGATCCGACATTGAAATCACCGACTGATCGATTTTTAAACAAATAGATAAATATTAGTATAATTTTTTGACGAAAAAAAACCTATGACATTTCATTCATAATAAACGTTACGTTACAACTAAAAGTATCATACATACCACTATTTTAGGCGTTAAAGGGTCATATCCGGAAGCACCAGAAGCAAAAGATACTCCGGTAGGAAGATCGCTTGGTTGAAGATTTGGATCCAAATAAGCTGGTAAAAGTTCCTTGATACCCAATTCTTCAACTGATAACAAATAAATAAATTATTGTTAAAAAAATTATTCATTTTAATAAAATACATATTCTTTTAGTTGAATGTATTTTACGTTTAGTTGAATTTAAGCACTTTAAATAATAAGAACTCGTACTTATAGAATTTTTATTTAAATGTGTAAAATCAATGAATTAAAAATCATAGTGTTTAATCTTTTGAATAATTTTTTTTAAATAGAATGTTTAAAGAGTGTTATGAGAACAATCGTTAGCAAAATTTGTTACTAACTAATTGTAGAAAGCAAAATAAAATTATAGTTAGAGATCAACCAAAATAGAAACTGAGCTTTTGGTAATTAAAAGCAACATGTGAGCTTCAACTTCTAATGAGGCTCAATTAATTCTTGTGACTAAGCCGTCGTTTTCATTTGGTATTAGTAGGAGTTAGGGACATGTATGGATTGAAATTGACTAACTTAATTGTGTACTTAACATAGCTATACCCGTCGGGCTTACTAAAATGGAACACCTGTTTGATTCTTTAACACCCATGCATATATTACCATTCTTAATTTAGAAACACCATTGTCTCAAAATAAGTATAGCTATGGGGAAAGAAATAGTCCTGCCTCACATATAAGGCTTGGAAAAACATAACTAAAAAGTCCTTTATTAATATCATAATGGACCTCAAAATTTCGGTAAAATATCATATATATGTTTATTAATAGATTAGTTGTCGATTATGATATATGTTAAGTTCATATCATATATATGTTTATTAATGGACCTCAAATATCATCTTTTACATTTTTTTATGCATAATTTAAATTCTAATAATTTAAATTAAATTAAAACAAACAAAAAATATTTTGATGATTTCTACATTCCTACAATTAAGTTAAGTTCATATCGACAACATTTAGGTATAGTATTATTTAGTACCTATTATTTAGAAAGTATCAAATAAAGAGTTACGCATAAACTTGCACCCGAAAAATAAGAGTTACATAAAGTTTTCAAGGTTTTGGGGGCCATGTATGTCGTCTCATCAGTTAGCACAGGGCCCTTGTGAGTAGTAGCCTCCATGAATATATCACACCCACATGACAATGACGAACGAAGAAAGACATTACAAATTTAATAAAGCAAATGTTAATATGTGCTCCAAAGGTACATATTAAAGAATTAAAAGAAGAAATATTCGTTTCAAAAGTCGTGCATTTAACTTTTTAAAATCAAAATCTTGTACTTTTCAATGTAAAGTTTTTATTTTTTGATTCCTTAACATATGTCTTTAGGGCACATATTAATAAGACCCATTTAATAAAACTCAAAGCTAATTTTCATATTATTATATTCTCAACCACTTTACCAAAGCTTAAAACTCAAACCTTTATTTTCTTTTGGAATATATATATAGCTTATATAGCTTGAGTTAGTTATCTTGTTGCCATGTAGATATGAATTTATTTATGGTTTAATATCATTTTTGTTTCTGTATGTACATGGGAATTTTGATTTAGTCTTTATAATCGATTTTTGTTCTAAATAAGTCTATGAATCAACCAAACTTTTTGTTTTTGGTCCTTAAAGCTAAAATTTGTAGGAAAATTTGCAAGTTTCCTACAGATTTTCATACGAATTTTTTTGCGGATTTTAACTTTATGGACTAAAATAAAAAAGTTTGATTGATTTAAGGACTTATTTAGAACAAAAATTGATACAAGAACTAAAACTAAAATTCTACATACATACAAGTACGAAAGAAAATGATAGTTAAGGCTTTATTTATTAATAATTTTCTCTATCACATTTTATTTTTCTTCATTTTCTTATGACGTAAATATAATGTTATTAGTAGATGTTAAAATATCACATGTGATTATATAACAAACCTTTAGACAAGTAAGGAAACCACAAAGTATTGTAAGTACAATTCACATAATACATCTTTCTCTAAATATAAGATTTCGTTTGACTAAATTGTACTATTCATCTATTATATTTTGACTGTATTTTTCTAATAATATATAGATGTAAATATTAACATATAAGATCTTGTTTGATTTGTTTTGATGAGTATTTTCAAAATATCAATTTTTTATCATTTTCACAGCTAGATAATTAAAGATATTAGTGATTAAAATTATGCATTGGCGTACGTATGCAATGGTCAAACGAAGTCTTATATTTGGAGACGAAGGTAGTACTATAAAAAAGAATGCCAAAACACTTGATATATTGAGTGTGATTGTGTCAATTCAAATGTACAATAGCACACAAAAGAAAGAAAATTAAATTGAAATTATATATACCTATCAAGTCTGATGGATTTTTTCCATTGCAAAATCGACCAGTTGGAATCCCCCCTTCAAAATCTTGACCATAAGGAGGGAAATTACACTTGACAAGTGTCTTGATGTTGTTGTTATTTCCTGTATCCATAATCGAATCTCCAAAAGTTATGAATGCTGGAATTGTTATATTTGGTGGTAATTTCACCAATGCATTGGTTCTATACGATAAAACTAACAAAAACATGAAACGTAACAATAAGATGCTTGATGAATAATAAGTACTAGGAAACTTCATCATAAACACAGCCATTTTGTGCTAAGTTGAGGACGTAAGGGAGAGATAGCTTTTTCATCTCTTTGGCATGCACTTTGCCTAAATTTATATACATCCACAAAACTATACACGTCCTTAGTCATTTATTGCACTAGAATAATTGAATCCAACGGTTTATTTAATTTTAAACGACTTTACCAAAAATAATATTATCATTCGATAGAAGGGGTTGTATTATTGGTTTAATTAATTATTGACTCATTTTTCTTATCATGTACGTACGTGCATGATTAAGTTTGTGGTTTATTTTTGATTAAGTTTGAGGTTTTTTTAATCAATGATTAATTTGAGTTTAGTTAGTACTTTATCCGTTTAGTTGACCCATAATTTTTGTAAAAAAATAAATAAAGAGAATTCTTTAGCATGAAAAAAAATGGATACCGGTACCTATACATATACAAGTATGGTAGCTTGGAACTATTTATTACTCCAACTATATACATGTTTTCTGTTGTGTTTCTTTCCCCTACATTAAAAAAATAATACTTCATCCTCATTACTATAACTCAATTGGTAAAGGACGTTGCACATTTATGCAAGAATTTGAGGTTTGAACCCGGTATGCCCACTTATTCACCTTTAAAGAATGAATTTATAATCGCTATAATCGCTAGTACCTGACAAATAAATAAATAAATAATATTTCGTTTATTAACTTTGAAATATAATTAGTACTAATTAAATGTTACTCCCTACCAATTCACATATATAAATAAAAAGTATGATATCAAAAAAATTAAAAATAAAAGTATAATTATGAGAGAGAATTTTTAATATTTTTACTAAAATAATCTTATTAAATATCGGTCTATTTATACCATTACAATAAATACAAAATATTGAAAATGATGAAGTAATGTTATAAGGTACAGCTAAAATGTAACAAAAAAAATACAGCTAGCTAAAAAAATAAATAATAATTAATATAATATTGAAAATATTAATAAATTGATCATTTTAAAACATTTTTTTATACATGTAATTAGTTAGTTATTTTGAAATGTCGATCATTTTACAGTAGTAGTTGTATGTACTAGTTTCGTGTTAGTTGGAGCATGATATGATACATTAATTTGTTCCGTGACTGCGGTTGATTTGAATCCTTCACTTACAACTGTGTTGCTTAACTCAAACCATTGGATGTGTCTCTCCCTCCTCTTTTGGTATGATCAACAGTTTATGTGCTTCCTTCCTATTGGATATGAGTTAGGTTTACTCCTTTCTTAGTCACGGGAAAATATCCATTATGCAATGTTTCGTATTGCATGTTATAGGTTTACTTGGAGAAATAAATGTTAATAACAATGGCCAGTGTTATTAACATATGTTTTTTTGAAGCAAGTTATTAACATATGTTAATATTCGTATTGTCAAAAAAAAAAAATATGTTAATATTCTATAGTATTTTGTGAGTTACGTTAAAATTTAAAGATACAATTATAGGACAAATACCATACATAAAATGCAACTCTAAGAGATGGCTACTACAAATGCAATTATATTGTACGACAAATACTTTTTTTTTTGTGCAGGAGACAAATACATAAAACTAACTTTTCCTGCATTCACGATCATTTAGTCATTTAGTCAAAATCAATCCATGTAAGTTTAACTCAATATTTAAAAATACAAAATAAAAAAAAATACTTTTATTGAATCATCTAATCAGAATTTAGACAACTACCGATATCTCTCACGATGCTTCAAAAAATCTCAACAATTGTAATCCAATTTATTTTATTTTTGGGGCCACAGGTTATTTAGCTAAATTTAATTTAATAAAAAAGCAGCTGGGTGTTAGTAATTACTACTAATTAGGTAGGAGCTAGAAAATGTGGTGGACATCCACTCATCTCCACACTTCAACTACAAATCACAAATGAGATTTCATTGTCACATACTGATCCTACCTTCTTCAATTCGCTGGCTTCTTAGCATATTGTACTTACCAAATTAATTAATTATGCAAATTGCCAAAGCCCAAACCATAAAGGAGTAGTATTAACTATTAACCTCATATTGTACTTCTTATTTTCTTTTTGTTAAATAATATTAATATATTTTTATTTTATTAAGCATGTATAGGTGCAATTCTCTTCTGACTCTCTTTTGTGAATTGAAGGAAAAAAAACAACTTAGCTCTAGTGAGGTCGGCCGGGTTTCTCTACCCTGGCCCATATAATAGTTTGATAATAATAAAATAACACTAAAACAAAATAAAAAATTGACAAACTACTAGAATTGCAAATAACATCCTTAATTGAAGTTTGAGTCCCCTGTTTTTACCTCTTACAGAATATAAATTGGTCTTTTTATATAAACATTTTGAGGGGCATTTGTTTCTGTAGAAATATTTTTCAAATGTATAGTTTTAAAATGAGTGACTCTTAATACAGGTGAAAATAGATCGGCTCATATCAGGCCAGATCAATTTATAAATAGAGCAGACTCGTACTTTTCAAAAATTTATTTAATTAAAAAGGCCGAACTACATGCTATAAAAACCTTTTAAATCTACTAAATCAGTATGTCTAAATAAATATGAATAATATTTTTATTAGTCTACATTAATTTATCACATATATAAAACTATTATTCTACCCAAAACAAAAGTATTTTATAAACTATAACTTAAATGTGATACATATATTGTCCAATTCTCTAAAATTTGGTGCTAAATATCAAATTTAATCTCATTAATTTATTCGTTCATTAATCTATTTAAATATTGATATAATTATTTATTTAAATATGTTCATATGAATAATTTTTTTTAATATACTAACAAGACAAACTCTGACTTTAAAAGGTCAAATTCAAACTTAAAATTTTTACCTATAATAAACTACAAACTAGACTCAAACCTTCCATTTTTTAACCGACCAAATTCAAATTTATCTAAGCCTAACTCGGCGGCCAAGCTTATTCCCACCCTACCCCTTAATTAATACAGACACAAAATCATTTAGTTCATGTACCTCAATCCACCACCTTACAAAACAAAAACATCACTGTGGCCTTACCAAAATTAAACATTTTTTGTGTGGGCTTTATTGGGTTGGTCCGAAAAAGTGAAGACATTGGGTTTATTAGGTTCGGATTTTAGATCTCGAATTTGTGCCTACACTCCCTAAAAACTCCGCACAAAGTTTTGTTTATAAATTCCAGACTTTAATTTGGGTTTCACGTCCCAAATTAAAGGGTAATTTAGAGTGTGGTTGGGAGAGAAATTTTCCTTTGAGAAACATATGGCTGCATTTGTTTTACAAGGCAGAATGTTCATAAAAAAATTGATTATAATGCTCAAAATACAACAACTATTCAAACAAAACAAAAAATATAAATAAATAAAATTCAATTGAGGTATTTAATTAAATCATCTAGAATTGTAATTAATTTCTCTATAATTTCTAATTAGTCTAGTGCTATGGAAAAGAAATACCATACTTTTCAAATAAACAACTTTGGTTCCCTCCCAACACTAAGACTTGAATCTTCACATCTATCTATATATTGCCAAAAACTTACATGTTCCACTTTATAAGATCCACATTAAAGCCCTCTCCTCAATTTTGGTAGCCAATCTTCAGGAGCCAAATTAAAATGGCTCGATGGCTAAACTATTGATATTAAGTTTAACAATTTAGATTAATTGACAAACATGCATATATGTGAATTAGTTGTGATATTTGAAAAACAGCTATTTTACTAATTGAACTTTTAAATGAATTTCAAAAACTAATAAATTTGTTTTGCAAGAAATTGGTAAACCCTACTACATGTCATTAAGTTGTTTATATAAAACTAACAAAAAAGAAACCAACTAGAAGAAGTGGTGCATATACTTCCGAAGAAGAGGATCAACGAGCTTGTCGTAAACACTCTGCGAAGGATGAAAACTGTCCCAAAAAACATAGTCCCTGACATTTTCACACGGAGGAGCAAATTGGTTGCATAACACTGCTGCCTCTAATTCACCTGTGCCACAACATCCTTTGTCTCCAACTTTATAACCTGCCATTTTAAAAGCAAGAGATTTACAAAAGTTTATTAGATAAAAAATGATTGAATAAAAGATAAAATGAAAATGAAATTTTCGATTTTACCATAATTTTGATAATTTACAATGATGTCAAGGAGAGGATTATAAACATCAAGGTAAACCATCCTTGCATTAGGCAAGTTGTGATTAAGGGAATCCAGCTCCTTTGACAATTTAGTGTTAAATAACTTTGATGCTTCATTGTATTTTTCTGCACATTTTCTTTCCAATCCTCCAATGATTGTTCTCTGAAATGGCACACACCCAATTGGTGGAGCACTGAATACTCCTATTCTTCGTGCACCCAGTTCATATATTTCCTTTCAATTGTATTCATTCATGAGAAAAATATAAACATCATAAGTAAATCCAACAAAAAATCCATATGGGCACGTCTACACATTCTTTAATTTATGAATTTATGAATATGAACAAATATTGTACTACGTTTGTCACATGATGAAAATGTCACGTTTGGTCTTTTCACACATTAAAAAATACTATAAATGAAAGAAAGAGGAAAGTTAATTTTATCAAATTAGTACCAACCTTATCAAATATCAGAGTATTTACCACTATCAAATTTTACACATTCATGCAGTCAGTGCATCGATGATCGTTGAATCAAGATCAAACATCAATGGTTGTTCAATCAAGGCCAGATGATCTAGATTTGAAGTTTGACATTTTAGTAAAAATAATCAAATTTGTTTGTTTTGTGCACCGCCCAATTTCAATCCAATAATCATTGATATGCTGATAGCGTGAATGCGTGAATTTGTAACCGCAACAAGGTCCAAAATGGGAATGGAGGGAGTTATATATAGGAGTATATATACCGTTAAGAAATTGGAAGCAGAGGTGAGCATGAGGTCTGTGTAAGCTGGAACATCATATTGCAGTTGTCTAGCATGCATCAAAAAATATGTGTTGGAAATGTCGTTGCTTCCTTGTACCACAAGATAAACACTATTGGCTAAGATGAATTTTGTTCTATCTTCTCCAACAAGTCCTTTAAGCTTTCCTATGTATTCTTTGAACAAAACTATTTGACCGGACAATGATATAGCTGCCTGGTTATATAATGTGATACAATTTGACCAATTTAGAAAGGGACTAGGGAAAAAAATGAAAATAAATAAATAATTAGGAGATAAATTAAGCAAATTAATTAATGGAAATCAAAATATGCATGCTTACCGCAATTTGGGATGTGAGAGGATCATATCCGGAACCACCGGACGCAAAACAAACGCCTGTGACAAGATCGTTAGGCTGAATATTTGGATCCAAATATGCAGGAAGAAGTTCCTTGATGCCCAATATTTCAACTATGTATCGTACAAAAAAGAAAGGAAGTTAATTGCCATGAATTCTTTCGGTAAAAAGAAAAAATTGCAATGAGTTATATTGTAAAAATTCTCCAGTTATCATCTTTTTTATTTTTGGCCAAGCTCATCTTTTTTGCTAGTATTTTGCAACATACTGTAATTTCGGTATAGGATAGTTGTTTTAGAATTCTAGTTTATATAAGGTGAATAAACGGACGAATCGGAGTTCGAATGTAATTTCTGGATATAACATATAATGTTCTTACCAATTGAGTTTTGGTCACATGAAGACAATATATAGGATAGTCTTAATCATGCTCGATCAACATGGCAATATGACTTAAGAACGTAAGGTATACGAGTAACGAGTTTATATTATTTATCTCTTTTTTATGTACTGTTCATTGATAAAAGAGATAGATTTAAACTTACTAAAAAAGAGATAGATTTAAACGGATTAGTGAGATCCATTTTAATAAGTGGATCGGTTCCACTAATCTTCTACTTGTATTTATCTCTCTTATAAATAAACAATAAATATAGGCTATATAAATGAAGCGAACTCTTGTATTATTAAAGTAATGTGACATTATAGTAGAGTCCGTTTAAATCACTCATCATTAGTTTGCACCATTAAAAATTCTCTAAGTCAAAAAATGGAGTATAAATTATACTATTATTATAGTTGGTGCAACTAATTATTATAGTTGGTGACTATTATTCTTTTGTATTAGGAAAAATGACAAAACTCAAAACACTTGTACTTAAATTTGATTTAGATTTCACTCTTAGATCATCCATGTGTAGTCACAATATAAATATTTTATTGTGTAAACACAATAACAAATTAAGACCATGACACACAAATAGTGTACTCCAATGTTTTGAAGATTAATTATAAGTGGTTCTACACAAAGGAATATATTCTTAATTAAGACATGCTATAGAGAGAGTACATAAGTAGTAACATTGTATGACATACATACCTACAAGGTCTGATGGAACTTTTCCATTGCCAAAGCGACCAGTTGGAACACCTCCTTTGAAATCTTTACCATATGGAGGAAAATTGCACCTAGCAAGTGTTTTGATGTTATTGTTGTTGTTACCTGTATCCATGATTGAATCTCCAAACACAAACACTGCTGGAAATGAAACATTTGGTGGCAGTTCTATTGGTGCTGCCACGATAGAAGAAATTCCCAATAATATGAAACAAAGCATTAAGGTACACATTGATGAAGGAACTCCCAATAACATGTCTACCAATAGCTACTTCGATTCTTGCAAGTGTTCCTTCTTTTCTCTCTTTTCAGCTGAATAGTTAATATCCTATTCATTTATATTACTTGCAAGAAATCATGAGACTTCATCTAACTTCTGACTGCACGTACTATTTTGTCAGTTTTTCATTAATCAAAATTTTCATTTAATATTTTTTTTCTCTATTTTGTTGCTTCTAAGAACCAAATTGAGAATCAATTGACAAAAACTGTGATTAATTTGAAATGTTAGTAGAGTCAGGAACCGATTCGAGAGTACCATGATGTAAATCCTGTAATGAATAGTCCAAGATGAATCCAATAGTAGATTTTTTAGGTCCAAGTTCATTTAGGTTATGAGTCATTGTGTTTTTAGAATATTCTAGATAAGATTTTAGGGTGAATTATGCTAGAGAATATGTCAATTTCTAGTCTATATATAAGGGAGTTGTGATGTAATAATTTAATCAATCAAATGAATGAAAATGTTAGTTTTAGTATTTTAGTGTAGCTTTTAGCTTCTTTTAGAATTATTCTCCTTCATTAACGAACAACTTTTAATTGTTCGTAACACGCACTATAGCAAAAGCACATAAGCAAGATTCAATCTCTCTTAAACAAAGTACACAACACATTTGATAATCCATGCAACAAATTTGTTTTGGAACCAACTAGCCTCATGTTTTGAATTTTAATTGAACAAATTAAAGTCAATTTAGATTATATTAGGTAATATAAGTAGCGTCATCATCTAATTAAGAGTTTATTCTTGCATCAATCTTATACATGCATACATACATACATTTGAAAAAGGTATATTAATTAATTGTTTGTCAAACAAACATATCCTCTATGATATGCATTATCACACGCAGAGAATATTAAAGACGAGGAAGAGAGTAAATGCTATATATGTGGTAAATTGGCAAGACACATAGCACAGTACATTTTAATTGGTACGTAGAGACTAAATTGGCAAGACACATATAACATTTTCTCTTTAAAAGGAAAATCGAAAATTCCATTGCAAGTGGGACTGGATAAGTTAATGTTTTCAATCTTTCACTCGTCTTTCTTTTTTTGTCAGGTCTTTGTCTCTGTGTCTGCATGGTGATAAATTTCAAAGTATACTTTTATGACAAATTCAAAAGTAAACAACAGCTGACATACATATTTAAAGAGATACAGCATTTCACCCAACAATCGGATACATTTAATATCATTGCTTAATAATGCTTATGCATTATTCTACCAATTTACTTTTTATTTTTTCTTATATAGTCAAATATTAATAATTAGTGGTTATGTTATATTCCGAAATTGAACCATTAAATTTTCTATTTAAAACTTCTTCAATGTCTCTTAACTTATCAACTCAATTACATACGATGTATGTGCGAGTTTTGGCTACATTTTGTGGAATTTCACATTTTCATCGTCGGGGAAGAGCTAGCAACTGGTTGGCCATTGCATCGCTCAGGGATGGTTAAACCCTGAATTAGGGTTTGGGTTTTGAGTTTGGCGGGAGTGAGTGATGAACCCACAATGTGAACTGTGAGGTCTCTCTCTACTCTCGTGTATGTAGTGTGCTTGGCACAATAAGATCAAAAGATGCATTTGTTTCAGATTTTATAAAGATTTTTTTAAAAAAATATAAGTATTTTTATAATTTTAGTACTGTGTATTATTGTATTATAGAGTTTTTAAAATTTTATCTATTTTAATGTGCGACTCAAAATTTCCCAATAGTGACATGTAGTTTTGTTTTTGGCAAGAAAATTTTCTTCCCAACAGAGCCAAATATACAAGGAAAGGTGAACTGATTGAACTCTTCCCTAGCCATGTAAATTAAACCCCAAAAACGAAAAAAATAAATAAAATCTTCAGTATAGTTGGGTGAAAAATTTTCTTCTAGGCCACAAATGCAGTGGACTGTGGACCAATGGATGGGATAGGAGGGAAACAAGTCACGTCTATATATTTTTTACATCAAAGTCACGTCTATATGTTTACACAGTTCTGGGATTAAATTAGAATCCAAAGAGAAAAATCAACGGTTGGATCAAGTAGATAGGTTTATGGTGTTAGTAAGCATCATATCAAATTATCAATGGATATAGTGTCTTACATTGAAGTAGGTAATGATTATTTATGGCGCCTAATGCATATCTTGTTGCATATAGGCTAGTATGTACCAATAGAGATATTAAAATTTTCTGGCCACATTGTTTTTCATAGCTGATAGTGAAAGGGCATATACAATTTAATTTCATTTGTACAAAAAAAAACAGATAAAATTGATGATGATAAATGCATTGGTAAGTCATACATTATATAAATTAGTGAATGTCAATGTCAAGGAATATACAATTGAGACAAACACCGTCAAGAAAATATAATTGAGACAATTGATGATACACAATAGTTTAAAATTGTGACTTTGTGTGCCTCAAAAAAAAATTGTGACTTTGTGAGTGAAAATGTTCCAAAAAAAAAAAACTCACTCTTTTGATTGGTTAAAATCTAGTGTGATGATCACGCGTGCTTTAAACTTCCTTTCTAGTTCAACAATAATATCAGAGTTGATGGTTTGACGTGTTCTGTTGATTTATGTGAGTCAACATTACGTTATCATGATTTATTCAATGTAATATAATGGCATGTTATGAGGGATCTCACAATACCATTCTTGGGTTCAAGTTTAATTACCATTTTTATTCAAGCTTTGGATTAGTTTCTTCACTACTCCATTTTATATTAGTCTAGCTTCCTAAGAAAATCACATTATCCTTGTCTTTTTGCTTTTTTACTAGCTACAATTGTTGGAGATCACGGGACAAATACATGAGTTGGGGTTCTAGAAAGCATATGAAGGTGCGAAGTTGTGGGGTAGGTAGGTCATGGGAGAGATAGAAAAGGAGGGAAGAGGATCAATTCCAATTGTTTCTTAGGTGTGAAGACTGAGGAGGATATTTTAATCTTCTAGGTGGGAAGTATTATACTACCTCCGTTTGTGATAAAATTGTACTATTTATCATCATATTTTAATTGTATTTTTTTAATAATATATAGATATAAATATTAATATATAAGATTTTGTTTGATTTGTTTTGATGAATATTTTTAAAATATAAAACTTTTATAATTTTTACTACTAAATAATTAAAAATATTAGTAATCAAAATTGTCCATTGGCATACGTGCAGTAGTCAAACAAAGTTTTATATTTAGGAACGGAGATAGTATTAAAATGGGAGGTACCTTTAAAATTTGATAATTGAAGCAATTCAATTATCAAATTTTACAATCAATTGGACATAATCGTTCCACCGTACGAGACATGCAACTTGTGCACTAAAAATATAAAAATTTCGCTATGTTGGAATTTTAAAAATATTCTACACTGATTATTTTTTTATCATTCTACACTGATTTTAATATTTTCAAAAGAATACTTTCATTTAAGCCAAATTCGGTAATTATAGTACTATATATAAGCTTTAAGTAGCAGTGGAATAATGATTTCGTCAAAAAAAAAAAAAAGTAGCAGTGGAATAATTTTATACCAGTTGGACCTCACATGCATAACAAGTTTACTGATTTTCAAACCAAACGGTATATTCAGCACCAACAATCAATTACTCCATGTTAACTCAAACCAGAATGAATTTCACATAGCTATACAAGAAAGTTCAGCGTCTATTTTATACACGAGGCCAAACAAATTTGAGAAGTTAAAATAAAATAAAAACTAATAAACACCAAACTCAACGGACGAAAAAGAAAATAAAACGATAAAGATTAAGATTAGTCACAAAACAAACCCAGATATGAAAGTAAACATAAGGCAATCCCAGTAGTTAATCATTAATGTGCAAGTGGGTAATAGATAAGCGAAATACTTGAATTTTGAACTTGACACATAAAGACCTCTTCATCTTTATCCATGTTAACTGAACTCTCAAGTCTCAATGAGAACTCACAAGAAATGGGTGCTGGCAAACTCCACACTCAATGGTCTCGGAACCTGAGCTAGGTACCTGAACCTGCAAATATTCCAAAACAAAGCCAGAAAGGAAGATTAAAATGACTTAAAGATGCATACTCATATATGCTAGCAACAGAGAAATTTAGCAAAATATTCAAACCTGCAGATGGACAGTGCATATAGGACATGCAACCTCCTTCATCCGTCTTCCAGAACCATCAGACTTGGAACCTACAAATCAGACCACTTAACTGAGTCACAATTAATTTGCAAATCTTAATAAATAAATAAACCTACCCGTTTAAACTCATACCCACACAACATATTACTTGAAACCAGCATCATTTGAAAAGAGATGAATAAAAAATCTTCTGCAATATTACAACAGACTCCCAAAATTGAACCCAGACAGATTAAATTACCTGATGTCTTCCGATTTCTCTCCAGCTCCTCCTGCCAAGATATTAACCGACGAAACAAATCAGCATTTGAAGCACGCTCATACAACAGAAGATTAACCAAAAAATTATATACACAAATTTAAAGCCTTTCATGGGCATGAAAAACCAAGACACAAGCAGTACCAACATGCCCCAATGTTTACCTGAAGTTTCCGAGCAAGATCCTCATGACTCTGCAGAAGAGGTTTACTTGATGACTCTTTAGCACTAGTCAGCCTCTGAGTCACTTCTGCCTGTACAGAGGGATAATAAGAAACTTACGAACATGGTTTCTAAAATTATAACAATTGACACATTAAATCGATAGAAAATTAAGTAACAGAAATGGGGGGAGATGGTAGATGGCTTTTGACAACAACAAAAAAAACTCCTAACTTATATCAGAGTTAATATCATTGCTACCTCAGCAATTACAAACTAATAAAATAGTCACACATACCATGCATCGGTCGCAAACTCTTACTGGCTGAGCATTCTCTTCAGCAGTTAGAGCAATTCTACCATGTGTACATTTGTCACAGAAAATATCACCACAGTTCCTACAGTGATGCTGGTAGAAGAAACAGAGGATGCTGTCATTAGAAACACAGCACAAAAAAATAGAAAACATGGCATGAGAAAGGAAGCGGGGAGATGAACCTTGCGTATAAAAGCCCCAAAATCAGTGCCACATGCTGTACATTTGGAGACGGCTTCATCTGGGACCTGTACACGAAAAGAACTGGGTAAAGAGTCCAATAGTGATAAGAACTGATGAACAAGGACCCTGGTTAAACTAAATCATGATAATGCAGTTGGTCAATCAATTTTCACCAAAATTGTGTGGCATTTAGAAATTTTCCAAGAATTAAACTAAATCAATTTATTCATTTTTTTGGGCAAACCATTAAAAACATTTTTGTGGTGAAAATTACAAATTGTATACTAGTAAAAATGAAAATGGTTTGAAGGAAAACATTTATGCTAAAACCTTATGATCCTTTAGTTAGGGAAATGGGGGTGAAAGTGAAACTAAATTGCATCTATTGTTACCCAATGATCTTTCTCTTCATTGGCAGGTTTGATGATGTTCATCCAATCACCAAGGCCTTTCTTTCTTTCGTTAGACTGTTCATTTATTTTTAATGATTCAGCAGGCCTCCTACTTCCACCCATTTCCTTGAACTGCATTTAAAAAAGAGTAGTTAATACATATAACAAACAATTGTCAACATTATAAACAATATGGGAGAACTTGATACGTAGCCAGACCCCCATTAATAAAACAACTACAAGCTGTTTAACTGGATTAGGAGCTGGCATGGAGTAATGATGAAAGAAGTGATGAGTTTATAATCATTACAAGCAGCTCCAATAGAAACTGACAGCTTTTATTGAATATGAGCCAAAGTAATTAAAAATAAAATCGGTGATTAATGTAATTAAATTTTGTGTTCAATTGCTTGCTACGGTCACAAGCCAAAACCGTGAATTCATTATTAGACATGGTCAACACTATTTCATTTTCACGTCTTTTAGTCTAACAATCCTTGCATCCAATTGCTAGCATCAGCCATCAGCGAGGATTCGGTGTAAAATACTTTATGTGAAACTTTTGTATGTATTGTACTTGCTGGTACTTAAGAATTTTGGGTACAACTTTCTGTTTGCCAGAGTCTAAAGTCAAAATCATGAATGTGTTTTTTTTCTTTCTAAGCAACACTTATTGATAATTCACATGCCCAAACATGCATTACAAATTCATGAGATCAATTAGATACAAAACTTGATGCAGATATGTAGCAGTAAGTTTAACAAATTATATCCATTAGTAATCACACAGTCTTCATCTGAGCCTCAGAGACAAAAACGACATTTTACATTTGTGATAGACTACTACCACCATCTGAGATGTATTTTAGGAAGAGATTCAAGATCAACCGGGGATCTGAACCCCGACACTACATGTGAACGTTGTGACTTCAGTTAATTAAATGCCTACACGGCAAGGACGGCAAGTGCGAAAAGAAACTCAGTTAGAGAAGAGAGAGGAAATGTGAAGGACATGGAAGGCACGAGAAAGGTTTAGAAAGGGAAAGAATCAGCCTAAAGTAGAGATAAAAAGATGTGAGTAATATGGAATGTATGAATAAGGTTTAGGAAAGGAGTGAGTCAAGCCTTCTCAGAGCTATCTGCACTTTTCTTATTTTTGTACATCTATCTTATTCAATATAGCCCATTGTGACTGGCATTTTCTCATATATTAGTGCAGTAGAGGATATATAATTCAGAATTTCAGATTTCTCTTTGTTTTCATGTAGTTCCAGTACATTCACCAATCTCATTGCAACTCAAACACAGAAAGCAACTAAAACTGAAACATTTCCAGAGGCAAACTTACAAAAATACAGAATCCAATGCCTTTTCCCGAAAACAATCATAAAATGAAATATGCTGTAACCAATTAATCAAAAACATAAACTATTGTCATAACAGAAGGATGAAATTCTTCAAAAACCTGTATGGTTGCAGCAGTCACTGTATCCAAAAGTGTGTTCGTAGTGTAACTATTAGATTGCAATCTGATTCGTCTTGGCTCAATGTCTACTGGACTCTTCGACCAAAATGCAAAGGTAGATGAATCGAATCTCTGTGTTATGCAATTAACAAAACATTATATTGAGTTGAATAGGAAAATTAATTTCGCAGATACAATGAAGTAACATGAAGGAAATGAAGATGCTCACATCACATCTTGTAATGTTCTCAAGAGGATATATCCTCAATGTCCGACTGGTATTTGGATCTAACATGCGAAGCCCATCCAAACCAACCTGAAAGAATGGACAGTAACAAAGTTATATATATTTGAATCAAAAACAATGCCAAACTACATGCATATGTTCTTTTCACACAAAAAATTAAAATAAAAAATGCCTGCATGGAAAGCCTAAAAGTTTGAAATTAAATTCAGAGAACAGTTAGTGAACAAAATGAGTAATAAACGAACAAAGGCACAAAAAACCTTTTCCTCTAATTACGTCATTTACACTAATAGAGTAATAGCACAATTTACTGGGCCAAGCATAATTATTTGGGTTTTATACAATAAAATTTGTCTAGTCTGAAAATAATTTAACTTGGCACAAGTCATAAATCAAATCTAGGATTAACCCAATTAGTACAAAAGCAACACAGCACACCCAGGTACCCCCAACCGATAGTCTAACTGCACTATTGCATCTACATAGTGTTTGGATAAACAACTTAACTAAGTGATTATGTATAATCTATTTTTATAAGAAAATATAAAATAGAGTCACTTTTGTTTTCATAAGCAATCATGGAGAGTTTATGAAAATATATGATGTCCATAAGCTGTTTCCATAAGTTGTCTTAAACAGTCGTAGAAATGTTTGGGTCAGTAGACAAACTCAAATAAGCAATTCCAAACAGGCCCCTAATCTAATAAATTACTGGAATTAATCAATTAAAAGCTAAACAAAACACAATCATAACAAATGCCTCTAGTTGTTTATCCTCTTCATACCTGGCAGAGAACATCCATTGTGCTCTGACCACCACTCTCAGCCAACAGCTTGACACGAAACTTTTGCACCCCACTTTTCGCATCTTCTTGTGTATCAACCTTCGGCACAGCTTTCACAATCTTACTTGCCACCGAAGATTCCTTCTGAGACGGAAAACTAATCGGCCTCCCAAAATCGTCAAACGAAGGTGACGAATTCGATGAAGAATTCCAAGTCGAAGATTTAGGAGCTGTACCACGTGCACCATACGGTTCAACTTTTCCCCCTTCATAAGCATACACACCATCTCCATAACCTTCATCACCACCGGATTCATACCTAGACAAACCACCATCGTGACGCTTACCATACAATTCGGATCCTAAATCAGAATTTCTCCGATTAAAACTTCCGTACCTGTCATCAAAATAAGCACCGCCACTACCGTAATCGGATTTCACCGGATTGTCGTATTGGCTTTCGTATGTCGGAATCGGAGGAACCGAAGATGCGGTATGTGGATACGGAGCAGAATTATACAACGATGAATTGGGATTGGGATTAGGGTTATGAGGGGGATAATTTGGAGGGTTTTGATGTTGATCGTAGGGTGGATAATAGGGTTGTGAAGGTGGTTGTTGATAAGGAGGGTTTGATTCGAAAGAAGGGTTGAAATTAGGGTTGGAAGAAGGAAGAGGTTCGGGGTTATGAGGAGGGTAAGAAGAATAATTGGAATAATCGTAATTGGGAGTGAAAGGGGGTGCAGAAGCGTAGTGGTTTGGAAGAGGATCGGATTGAGGAGGGGGTGTAGGGTTGGGAATTGGGTTGGGGTTTTGTTGCATATGAGGGAATTGATAGTATGGAGCGGATGTGTAATCTCCTTGATGCATGGTTGATCGTGATGAAATTGAAGAGTCTGTGGAAGAGAAGAATATTGATTTGTGTATGTTAATGGAGAAGAAAGAAGTCAGTACAATACAATAATACAAGGATGATGATGATGATGATGATGATGATGATGATGAATGATGATATAGAAACAGCGTAGAAGTCGCGCAAAATAGGTTATATGTACTTTAGTTAGTTTATTATTCTTCTCATTCTCAGCATCTTCCCTTTTTAAATATTCATTTTTTTTTTACTAAAATATTTATATTAATATCAAAATCATTTAGTAGTTTAAAAAGATAAGCTTTTATTTACATCAAAAATAGAAGATAAGATTTTAAATTCTGAGTCGGGTAGGAGAGGTCCATGGTTCAAATTTTGGTAGAAGTAATTTATCATTCTGATGTATAAAAAAAAAGGCTAAACGCCTAAAAGTAATATAATTTTTTGGCAAATTCTATGGTACTCTTGAATTTTTCAAGAGTACTGGTACATTGGTTCTAAAATTAGTATTTAAATAAGTTGTAATTTTTGTGAAATTTTTTTTCCTATCTTATTTTTATTATATTAATTTAATCTTATTTATCAAAAATGTTAATGAAATAAAATTTACTTTTTAAAATTTTTTATTACTCATAATTAGTATTATAATAATAAATATTGATTATTTGTAAGATAAAATATTTATGATTTGTATAACCAATGAAATGATGTTTTCTCTTATGAAATAATAGTTTTTAAAATATAAAAGTCGACAAATAAATCTTGATTTCGTAAAAAAAACTCATTAATTTATTGATTTAAAAATCAAATGTACCGGTACACTTTGATTTATCAAGTGTACCATAGAAACTCCCATAATTTTTTAGTTGTATTATTTACCTACAATCTAACATAATTTAAACCAATTGAGAAAAAATAATTTCAATTAAAGTTTCTTTCGAGAGTAAAAAAAGTTACACTTTCTTTTACAATAATTCAAAACAAACTTATGTGTTCCATACTTACATTATGTTTGGTATCACGATGGATGTGTCAGAATTACTGTGACCCACCGTGATTTCCAGAAGCTACAAGTTGTAGCTTCTGTAAAGTCACGGTGGATCACCGTAATTATGGCACATCCACCGTGATACCAAACATATCATTATTTATATTGTTTCGTTTACTGTAAAATTGCTATAATTTTTTTATTAACTTGTAAAAATTACATTTCAAAAAGGAAATATAATGAATAGTAATAGACTAATGGTGATTATAAAAAAACTTTATTAAAATGCAGTCATTCATAAATAAAATTATAATACTGATTATATTTTGATTTTTTTTTAATTACATTTTAGCACTCCCTCTCTTCTTTCATTTCTTTCAAAAGAAAGATTCTGAGAGCTTCACATAATGGTCAATATCTTCATTTTTCAAAAGAAAGATGCTTCAAGTAACGGAAAATTTATTGGTTTGTTATCAGATTCACAGTTCACATTAGGGGAACCATTGAGAGGCATTCTTAATTAGTGTCTTCTCATTTCTTTCTATCTTTCCTCAAGTAGTCAAGTAGTATAAATTACTAGTAATCAACGGTTTATTACTAGTGATTCCTTATTTAAATACCTACACCTTTCATGTATCCAACCCAACCATCCAGAAAGAAAAATAAAAGTTTTAATGTTATATACATACGTCGATTTTAAAGAACAGTGTGACCACATATCACCGATACAACCATAATATAAATAATGGAACAAAACATGTTTTGCGTTCAAAGACTCACCAAACTTATTTTATTTGTGGTTTCCTCATATAGCATTTCCTTATCCATAGATTGAACATTGAAGAAATAGTCTAACTATGCTCACTAATTCTGGAAGCCTGTCCTACTACATATTCCATCTCAGAAAACCATTTCCCAATCTTTGTATGCTCTACCATATCTCGACCTGACTTGAGGTGGCGGATGGGTCTTAAAACACCAAAAACAGCAAGATCTGCTAAATTAGGTTCCGAATCACCTGCAAAAATTCACAAATATAAGCACTTGGAAGTTATGAGTTTTCATGGTAACATATATACCAAATTTTTTTTGTGGTATATCTTGAATCTTGATCTCAATTATGCTTGTTGAAATTGAACATACCAAGAAATTTTCGGCCCTTCAACGCATCAACCCATTGTTCAGCAGCTCCATACAGTGCTGCACGCTCATCAGTGATATTGTGTCTCTTCTTCAATTTCTTTGACACGAAATACATGGCAGCAGCTCCACCATACTTTGCCACTACCCTCTCATATAAACTGAAATTGCCTGCATATTTAGAAGAATAATTCAAATATTCCATACTGCTAGACTTCAGTATAAAGAGCAGAAAATGAGAAGAAAAAAACTCAGCAGACAGTGAAGGGGGACAAAAGGTAACACCCTTTTATTGGTTGATAAATATTGCTTCACAAAAGGCATAAAACTAATGTAGTTTTAGTTATCAAACTGCGTACAAAGAGCAAGAACATAAAGTGAGGTGCACATTCTTTTGCAGTACGTTGAAAGAAAATACCCCTCTCCCTCTATTTGTATCCTTTCAAAGAAAATATGTCGCTCCTTCTGCTGGTATCCTTACAAAACATAACACTTTCAAAAGCATTGCTCGGTTGAACATGACTTACTTAAATTTGAACCAAGCAAAACAGATGTATGAATCAGGAGGTCAGTAACGCCATAAATCCACACAAACAGAACAATATGCCTCCCATAGTTCATAATATATCAACAAGTTTGCATGAAATAACTGAATGTAATGAGCTGGAAAGGATTAATTTCAACTTCTAAGCAATATTAAACTTAGAGAAAGTGAAATATATGTTTATTAGCTGCAGCCTACGATTTACAAATTACAATACAGCATTAGCTGTGCTTTTTATCAAATATTTTCACATTCTAAAAATAAAAAATAAATAAAGGACAGTTCACGACAGATAGAATTGTAGTAAAAGCCTTACCTTTAGTGGTGATATAATCAAATGATTCAAGAGCTTCTGAAACTGTTCGATATATGTTTGGCGACAAAACATGCACCAAGTGATTATCTACCCACCTATATAACACATCACAGCAGAACATTCATTAGATAACTCAAGGCCAAAACCATGTCCACTTAATCTTTTATCCCGTATTACAAAAAGGAAGAACAATCAATAGTTGCGGAAAAACAAGACTCCTAATAATGGCAGCAAAGTCCATGGTTTTAAAATACAGTTTGCAACTACATCAGCTGTATTTATTTGCAACTACATACAATATAAAAAATCACGATGTAACCACAACCGTAATTTAAAACCTTGGCAGTGGTGCAACTGCAAACACAACAAGATTTTAAGCAAATAATATAGCTAGTGCCTAATAGTAAACAACCTAGTCGTTCAAACAAACAAACAGAAAAGATTCGAAGAACCTACTCGCGCCACTTCTTCTCTTCATCGGCATTTAGATCATAATCTGGATGTATCCTTTTGACCAACTTATCAATTATGTCTGACAAAAAAAGGGGCAAAGTTCACATTTCAGAACCAAATTTTATACACATACACCATAAATTGAAGTATTAACAAGAGAATTATGAACCTGAAGAATCAACCAATTGTTCACCGTCAACGGTGACAATAGGCACCTTCTTGTATTCAGACCATTTGATCTCTTTCTTGTTCATCGGATTTACTTCCACAATTTTGTACTGAATACCATGATAATCTAGAAATGCTGCAGGGAAAGAAAAATTAGGAAATTCAAAGCAGTATTCATCTAAATTAACAAACAAGTAACACAAAAGGTTCAAATTAATTCATCTAAATGAAAAGTTATACCTTTAACCTTGTTGCAGAAGGGGCATGCCTCATACTGAAAGAGAACGACTTCTTTGGGATTGAAGCTACTTTGTTCTACGCCTCTCACCTTGAGGTCTTGCTGCGGCAGAGAAGTGGCGGCGGCGGCGGTGGCAGAACCATAATATCTAAACCCTATGTTGTCGCTGCGAGCAACAGGGGAAGATGATAGGCACGAAGGATCAACGATACTGTGAGGGTTAGAAGAAGTCCAACGTGCGGCGGAATATAGAGCTGATCGCGGCGGTCGGAGGAAGGTGGAAGCGGCGGTGGAGTTGCCTCTTAAGGCTCTGGCGACGGATATTGCTTCGTTGAGACCTCTCATCTTTGATTCCTTGGTAGCTCGCTTAACTCTCACAGTGATACAACGATAGAAATGTTTCCAGCAGGGTTTACCGGTTTAGGGTTTTGTCTTTTTTAATTTTATTTTTTTTAGTACAATTATTTTTTTTAATTCTAATATTATGAAAAAATTTACAGTATAGTACTCCATTTTATTTTATCTTGAAGAAAAAAAATCAATCAATTTTATGGTACATTCAATTTTATGCAAATTATTAAGTAGGATATTTATAATCAAGGTTCGATTGTTGATCACACCACTTTGTATGTGTGAATTTATTTTAGTTTATAATGACTTTATACAAATATTATTCAAACTTTGATGAAATACACAAATTCTAAAAGTTTATTTATTATATTTATTTTCTTAACCATTACTCTTTCTTTTAAACAATGTTTATCATTTTCTTTTAAAAAATTATTCAAACTTCCAAATATTATTCACCCAAAATTTATAAAAAAAGATATTAATTTTATTTGGGTCATACTAACTAGTACATCCATACACTAGTTAAGCATACAAAATAAATACAAAATAAGTAAGTTTTGTATTGAAAACAACACTTTTAATATTTTATAAATGATGACCACAATGTATTTTTTGCTATATTAAGTATCTTTAACTAGTGCATGAGGTGCACTATTTAACATTTTCTATTTTATTTTTATCAATGAGAATGTTTTATTTTTTAGTCAAGTAGTTGTAGGTAAGAAATTCACTTTATAAAAGCGAATAAATAGTCATACCAGATTCGAACTCTGGTTCATACATAAACGTGCAATATTGGTTACCAATTAAGTTGAGAATGTTTTTTTTTAATTGTTGAATTATGTATTTTTCAATACAATCCTTATATTATGCTAATAATCTTTCTTAATTTTTGTTACAATTTTCGATAGCGAGTAAGTTTCAATTGATTAATTAACGCAGCCCAATAGGTGATGTAACCCTAAATGAAATTAAATAGCGCGCCGTCTGCCTGCCTCCATCTTCATCTGCGTTTGCTCCTCCGGCGGCTTCTTTTCTCCTCTTGTTTCACAGTCAGGTCAGAAATTCCACTCTCTTTACCGCGTTTGCTTTCTTAATACCCGACCCGTTTCACCGATCTTACCTCAATCGCACCACGGTTCTGGATCGTACTCTCGTACGAGTTCACACTCGATCTTAACTTTGTTGTTTTGTTATTCTGTTAATGGCTACTACTCAACTAAATTACTATATATAATATTCAGTCACATTTGGAACCATTTTTTTTGTTGCATTATGAGCTCTTCTTTCACTTAATTGTAGTATATAATTTTATTTTATCTTATTGTTTGTAGAAAGAATATCTCCTAGTTCCTCTAATTGTACTTGTATCTACAAAAGTTAACCGTTTATTATCCGAATGATTTGTTGGTTCATTTTTTTTATATATATTCTATGGATGCAGGTTGGAGTGAAGTTCCGCTGAAGGATATTAAATATTAGCAGATTTTGAATTTTATTGGACAGCCTTCATCATGGTTGTTCAATCAAAATGTCGACTTATTACTTACTCACAAGAGATTGTAGATGGGCAGCCTGTTTTTGTTTCGTCGAATTGTCTACCGGCGAAGGCTTTGAAATATGAGCCGGCAGGTCACTCTTTTCATTCTGCTGCACTTAAACTTATGGGTGTTAAGCAAGAAAAAGAAAACAAAGATATTGACGATAAGAAAGTGGTTGGCAATAAGGAGCAGAGTTACTTGCCATCTGATTCTTATAGCAGCAAGAGTAAAAAGAAATCTGGCGACGGAGACAAACAACAGGATCACTATGCATTATTGGGGTTGAGCCATCTTAGATATCTTGCTACGGAAGATCAAATTCGTAAAAGCTATCGTGAAACTGCATTGAGGTTTCATCCGGATAAACAAGCTGCTCTGATTCTTGCTGAGGAGACTGAAGGTGCAAAGGAAGCAAAGAAGGATGAAATAGATACTCATTTCAAGGCAATTCAGGAGGCATATGCAGTGTTGGTTGATCCATTGAAGAGAAGAATTTATGATTCTACTGATGAGTTTGATGATGAGATTCCCACCGACTGTGCTCCGCAAGATTTCTTCAAGGTGTTTGGTCCTGCTTTTATGAGGAATGGTCGGTGGTCGGTTAATCAACCAATTCCATCACTAGGTGATGATAAGACTTCAATAAAGGAAGTTGACAATTTCTACAATTTTTGGTATTCGTTTAAAAGTTGGAGAGAGTTTTCCCAGGATGATGATTTTGATCTTGAGCAAGCTGAATCTCGAGATCATAGAAGGTGGATGGAAAGGCAGAATGCAAAACTGTCTGAAAAAGCTAGGAAAGAAGAATATGCCAGGATCCGTACTCTGGTTGATAATGCTTATAAGAGGGACCCTAGAATATTGAGAAGAAAGGAAGAGATCAAAGCTGAGAAGAAAAGGAAAAAGGAGTCCAAGTTCATGGCAAAAAGGTTGGAAGAGGAAGAAGCTGCCAGAATAGCTGAAGAGGAGAAAAAACGAAAAGCAGAGGAAGATAGAATAGCTGCTGAAGCTGCTTCGCAACAAAAGAAGGTGAAGGAGAAGGAGAAAAAGCTCTTGCGAAAAGAGCGAACACGCCTTCGAACTCTCTCAGGACCTATCTCGTCACAACACATACTTGATATTTCTGAAGACGATGTAGAAGAACTTTGCATGAAATTTGATATTGAACAGCTGAGGGGTTTGTGCGAGAAAATGGAAGGCAAAAAGGTGTTGGAGCAAGCTGAAGTTCTAAGAGAAGCATTGAGTTGCAAGAAAGATGTGGTTGAGGAGAAAGGTAATCAACAAAATGGCTCTGTCAAAGCTAATGGAAGCACTCCTTCTCTAGCTGGCTACGTAGAAAAGAAGGAGAAACCTTGGACTAAAGAAGAGATTGAGCTATTGAGGAAAGGAGTGCAAAAGTTTCCCAAAGGAACTTCAAGGAGATGGGAGGTTGTTTCAGAATACATTGGCACCGGAAGATCTGTCGAAGAAATAATGAAAGCAACTAAAACCGTTCTCCTCCAAAAGCCTGATACAGCTAAAGCTTTTGACACGTTTCTTGAGAAGAGGAAACCGGCTGCACAATCAATTGCATCTCCACTGTCTACCAGAGAAGATTTGGAAGGAGTACCAATACCAGCACCAACACCTGAAAATAGTGCTGCCATTCCAACAACAACATCAACACCCACACCAACACCAACACCAACGACAGCAATACAAACCCCACCGACGGCAACAACAATAAACAACATCAGTATGGAAGAATCTCAAGGAGTTTCAGAACAGGAGGTGTGGTCTGCAGTGCAGGAAAGAGCATTAGTTCAAGCTTTAAAGACCTTTCCAAAGGAAGCCAACCAGAGATGGGAACGAGTAGCTGCTGCTGTACCTGGGAAGACTGTTCTCCAGTGCAAGAAAAAATTTGCCATGATGAAGGAAAATTTTAGGAACAAGAAAACAGCAGTTTAATTTAACTTTCATAGCCCATATCTTTGAAATTTTCTTCTATTGCTTTTTAGATTTTACAACTTAAAAATAGAATATGGGCTGCTGCTCAGTCTTAGCTAGGCATCTTGAATTCTTGATCATTATTTAAACCAATATTCTATTATAGCACCGGATATATGTACCATTTTTGTTTTGAAAGAGAGCTTTGCTTCGTTAAACCAATATTCTATTATACATTTGTAGTTTTTATATTGCTTCTTTATCGCTATCTTCATATATAAAAAAGTAATTGAGTCTGAAGTTTTCAGTGCAACGTTTTCTCTGCCATTTAAAATTTACTGTTTTTTTATCTGGAATATTCACGTCATTTAAAATTTACTGCTTTTTTTTATTTGATTGGAAAATTACTTTTATTTGCTTGTTATTTATAACTTATTACTAATGTACTTACATCGACAATGTGCTGGAATCAATGAGATAGACTATTACAAGAGCACTCAATTTTTCTCGTAGCAATGCAAAATGTCTCTCATTGTAAACTGAAGAGACTCTCTTTTCCAGCAAATTAAAAGGATGCATTTGCTCTATTTAAATTGCTAGACCATGATGACCCTACCCTTCAGACATGAAGTATACAAAGATGGGTGGTTTTTATCAAATCTCGTACCAGGTAACTTTTATCTTCCCTAAATTTTCAATCCCTGAAATGCCTTAAATCCGAGGTTTATTCTATTAGTAGGAATTGGTCTTTCAGTTAATGCTTGCCGGTATTTGAACATTATCTTTTCAATATATCTCTTGATTCTTGGGATTTAGTCAATAAGAAAGGTTTTCTTTTATGTCTGCCCTATGACAAACTTCTTAAATGACAAAGTTGTAAAGTTTGTCTATCTATTAGTTTGTCACTTGTTGGACTGTAATAGTGTAATGAGAATATTAATGTTCAAGTACAGTTACAATTCTTCCACTCTTTGAAATAGGTAGTATAGGGGTAGGTAGTTGATATATTCAAAACCAATCATTATAAATCAATATGTTGGAACTTCCACGCATCTGGATAGGGGTAAACATCATAATGCTGGAGTTATTGATGAGATCATAATCTTAACAACACGCTTAAAAAGTTTAACTGTAGATCTCAAAGAATTAATCAATGTTTGTGGTGAAATATTTTTATGCAATATACAATGTAGTAGTAGTCCCATAGCCGGGATAGGAGAGTTGTGTGACGGTGTTTCTAAACAACCCTGATTTTTAGTCTTTAGACCTATTTAATGTAGTACAAAGCATTTAATGCCTCCACTTGATTTCCCACAAAAATGGGCTTTCCCATTGGGTACCATTTAGTACCATATAATATGTGTTCTAAAATTCAAAGACTGAAAGCCTTTGTTCCTTCCATTTTTCAGTGAAACATTTTAGAATTGATTACATTGTTGATAAATGACTATTGTTGGTTCTCTTAATTTTGTGTGACTCGTGTGTACTTATGTTGTGTGTTCCATATTTTTGTTTAACTACGATTTTTACAGCATTGGTATATATATGTTTGTGGAATTCGTTTTATATTGTAATTGTAATGGAAATATATTGAATTGCACCCTTGGGTTATTGACTATTTTTACATCATCTTGACAGGTTTAAAATAGTAAAAAAAAATTGGAATCATTCTGTTTCTTTAGGATTTTTAGTTTGTTGCTCTTATTCATTAGATCATAACAGTTTGTTTTTTCCTCCACTTTTCAGGAAGGTTCAAAATTGACCAAAATGCTATACAAGAACTACTCAATAGCATTAAGGGAATTACTTTAGCCTTCAAGATCAAAGTACCACCAGCTGTAAAACATGGACCTATCACCTATGTGTGTGAATATGATTTCTCTAAATGTGCAGCTGATTGAAGAAATTTTGCATAAATTTCCATCAGACCAGGTGTTGTATTTTGAACCTATGACGTTTTCACAAGTTCTTTAACTTTTGTCGAATCTATTTTGAATTTTGATTGTTTTACAAAATGTTTTGATTAATGATCCATTAATTGATTGTACATTCTAGGTGTCTTGTGTTATAATTATAATAATAGTCCTTGATCCATTAACTTATTTTGAAAACCAACAGTTGCATTCTTTTTTGCCATTGAATCATAGTTTTACTCTCTTTTATTAGAAAGAATGCATAGATGGCAAGGGGCAGTTATTGTGCTCTGTTGTCAAGGAAGGTGATTTGAGTCCATAGTGTAAGTCATATGTGATTGAATTCTAATTATTGTTTTATTTACGTATTTTCCAACATTTTTTATATGCCATTGCAAATTATGGTCATGAGCAAGTTGAGTTTTTATTTAATTAACTAACTATATATTTTCTATTTGTTTGATTTGACTGATTCATAAATTACTTCAGTTTTTGATAGAATGACTGTTATTTTGTTTGATGTTTTATATCTTGAATATGAAGTTATTTAAATTATATTAAAATTTATATTGTGCAGGCAATATGGAGATTATCATGCTTTTGAAGTTGTAATGAGGGTGCATGCTCATTCTTAATCTAACTTGGAAAAATGACATAGAATGATTAATAGAGCAACCAACATTTTGTTTGAGTTGAAAGATTCAGGAATTGTTTCAGGTTGATGGAACAATTGTTATTTGTCTGATGTTATATTTACTTGAAGTAGAAGCTAAATTAATTGTGTAAAACTTGTATTGTACAGAAAATGATGGAAATCATCCTGTTTTTGAAGATGTGTGATACAAGGTTCTCATTCTTAAAATAGCTTGGTACTAGTATCTTACTAGTAAGTCTTAACTAATAGGGGCAATCAACATTTACTCAAAATCATTAATGATCTATCATCAACATATTTGTATAAAAAATTAATAGTGTCCAGAACCTCATTGTGTTATCCTTTCTTTATATAATAAATATATAAAATATAGGTATTATTGGAAAATATTTCATTTTAGAACTTTATACAATTTACAAATCGTGTTAGACTTAGACATTTAAAAAACAAAATTTACACTTGTAGCAATAGTTATTGAATTGGTTTTGATCAAGTATAAAAAAAATAAATCACATAATGGATCATAAAATGAAAATTGACTTTGAACTATCTAACTTGAGCGGTTTCTATCCCTTATCACACAAGAAAGGATGTTGAGGTGAGGTGACAAAACATACCGTCAATGGATGTGAAACTAAATTCATGGTTTGTTTATTGGGGGAGTTCACGGAATCACGGGGACCCAATTCAAACTTGCATTTTAATTACTTCCACATCATTTTAATTACTTCCCTTATTTTCTGTTGATGAGGTGTGTCTTGTTTGTCGTAAGGCATTTCTGGATAGATTTAGAGAGCATGCAGTTCATTGTAGAGAGCTTTCATGTTTCAAATAGAGACGATCTTGTTTGGGATATCATTTTTGATGTTTTTAAGCGCGCAGGAGTATCTGTAAAGAAAGAGGCTCTTGTCAATTTCTTGACTGACCTACTAGAAGGGAGATCTACAATGAGATCAGCTGATGTTTTGGTGTACGGATGGGTAGGAGAGAAACATGCATGTGTGGACCTGATTGGAGTTTCTCCACTTGTTGGATTGACGACTGAGACTTTTACTATAGGACAGGCGGTCTTCAAAGCTGCTTCAAGTAAAGTGTTCAAACATGAGAGGGCGTGTTCTGACAATCAGCATACGTTCATACATTTTTGGTTTCATAGCACCAGAGACTGTGGATATATATTTTGAAAAGAATTCAAAGAGTCATGCATAACAATATAGTGTCTCCTAAGTCTCAAGATGTAATTTTTAAAAGGATTTGTTTTGCCACCCAAAAAGAAGTTACGGCGCAGCTTATTACCCGCTTACCTTTTATTCAAGAGTGATTATCTTATATATATATATATAAATTTGATAATATTAACTCAAGGTTATTATTCTTAAAATCCCCATCAATAGGACAAGTTCCCACGTAAATTTAAATAAAAAGAATGGGTGATTTGATAAATGCTATAATTTTTATTTCATCAAGAAGATTAAACAAGTTTTTTTTTGTCGAAATTAGGGTATCCACCGCCGAACGCAGTGACTAATCACTCGCTAGATTGGAGGCACCTCGATGGGTGAGATAGCTTACCCAAGGATTTAAAGCTGTTTCATTCCCAAGGTGGGTTTTAAACAAGGTTTATTAAGTCATATTGTTTTTTGCTCAACGGACCAAAATGAAAATGCCACTTAAAACTCAAACACACATAACTCTAATATTATGAGTTTAAAATCCGATGAAAAATATCTTTTTTTTTTCTTTTTTTTTTTTGGGGTACAAGATGAAAAATATCTTTCTAACTTAATAATAGCATCAATTCAATTAGGTTTTACGAACTACAAATACTTTTTATACATGTCTATATATTTTAGCAAAATCTATGATGGAGTTGCTTCATATATGATACTATATGGATACATATTTTGCGAAGTACTACCTCCGTACCAAAATATATGTCGTTTTGATCAAATCACACAAATTAAGAAATGTAATCATTGTTGTATGAAAAAGGTAAATTATGGGTTAGTTTACAAGATTATCCCTCATTAATGGTATGTGAGAGATAAATTATAGAATTGAAAGAAGAAAAAGAAATAATTAATTAAGGGTATAAGAGGAAAAAGAACATTAAATGCTTCATTGGTAATGTAAAATGACATATATTGTGGTACAAATTTTTTTCTCAAAACAACATATATTTTGGTACGGAGGGAGTATAACTTTTAAGTTATAGTTCGCACATAAGGGATTTTTGAGTTGCAAAATCTATGTGTGTTACTAGTAATATTTGGATTTTTGAGTGAGAATTTATGTTTGTGTGAATATTTGAAAATTACTTAAAGCACATAAGGGATCATATTATTGAAAGAGATATTAAAAAATGGATCATATTTATGTTTGTGTTCTAATTGATGATTGATACACCTCAAATGTTTGAGACATTGCTTATTTTATTAAATTGTCAATTTGTGATTTTGTTTGGTGACAAGTTTTGTGCATCAAGTTTGAAAGAGTTCAAATAAGTGATGTTGGAGGGTCAATAATCATAGCTTGAAATTTATAATCTTTTAATCACTAGCCAGCATATTTTCTGTTGTTTAGCTATACTATTGCACATATAAATTGGTTTGTTGTGAATCCATAATCTTAACAAACTGCTTGGCTCAAATTGCACCTCTCAGCACTGTTTCTGTTCGAGTTAGCTGATGTGGCATCAATTTTGTTGAGTTTTTGAGGTAGAATGTGTCCACGTGGCATATAGTTGTGTAGATTTTGAAGGAGTTTCGGTTTTTTAGTTTTTTATTATTGTCGGTGCAGTGAATTTTTGTCGTTTTGGGCATTAAATGCCACTTATTGATATTTATGATGTGTCAGAGCATTAACTCCATTAATGGGCTAGAAAACAAAATCAATCATTTAATTATTTTAACTTATCCTAAACCGCCTTACTTTTCTTCTATAAATTGGAGTAGATAGCAGTTGTTGAAGCACGGAAGACAATTGAGCTATTGTTGGCAAAAATGTGAGTTTAATTGCTATTCAACTTCTTCATATCTTACACAATACTGAACTGATGATGGCAAAAATGTGTCACCAATAAAAATTGTACTATTTCTTTCATTTTTCTCCATTCTCTCTTCTTCAATATTTAACAAACGACCTTCATTCCTTTTTCATTGCCTTTGTTTTGGATTGATTTCTTGAATCTGAAAATGGAAAAAAAAAAACATTTGGTTAGAACTCATTTATTTACTTTGTTTGAGACTTATGTTTTTTATAATGTTTGTTTTCTGTAGTTTTTTTATAGGTGTCTCACTTATTCTTTCATGGATCTTGCTTCACAAAGGTAAAAAAATGTATTTTTATTAAGTTCATATTGATATTTACTTTGGATTATTGTTTTCTATAAAAACATAATTGAAATACAAAGTAAATAGAAATTAAAATCTAGACTAAAAGATGGGTTACCTTGAATGCTAATGTGATTGCAGCGGATATAGCCAAGAAAGGAAGGAGCAAATGAGCAATAGAATTTGAGAAGAGCATACACAACTAATGGAAACTACAACACCAAAACATATAACACAACAAAAAATTAATATTTTAGTATATAGATAATATAGAAATTTTCAACAAAACTATTATAGACAAATAATTTTAAGCTGATGTACAGTATCTCACACTAAAGTTAGCTATTCATTTCTTAAGCTTAACTAACTATTACTTATTTTATTTTTATAATTGGATCATGTTTATGATCCTTAGACTATTGAAATTGATATATAACTAATTCTCAACAATCATTCTCTCATAATACCCCAAAATCCCAATAACATGAAACATGTTTACTTACAAAACAATCACAAACAAGATCAAATTAGATGTCACAAACATTTAAAAGAAGGAACAATAGAGTATGAGAAGAGCATACACTACTAATAGAACCTACTCAAGCCAAAAGATAAACCACAACAAAAGTCATAGAACAATATATAGCTTACCAGCCACTCCAAGACTCGGTCCACATGCATGCTAGGCTTATATGGTTTGTTTGGAGAGAAATTGCGACAGTAAAAACCATTACATGAATTAATCTATAGTTGAGAGTTGGATGGATCATATTCAACCCTCAATATGAATTTAATGAATTAGAACATAATTTAAATTCTTGAACTCACCACAGGATCTAGAGCCAAAAACAAAACAAACTGCTTATCAATTCCACAGGATCTAGAACATAATGCAATTTTTAATAATGCTAGATTTGAAACTGAAGTAGTGCATGTCCCTGTCTCTTCAATTATATACTCGAAGAAGAAGAAGAATGATTTGCTGTCATTAACTGCTTATCAATTCCAACACCACACATGATGATCTTCACTTTTGTTGTCGGTAGGTACCTTATTTAATTGTTTGTGTCAGTTTTGGGGAAGCAATATTTACTTACAAGATTTGAAATATGAAAAATGCAGATTACTACTATTGAAAAGCCACATGACAGTGTAATAGTAGAACCCAACACAATGAAAATCCACAAGAAAATCGTCATTAAAACATAGAACAAATGTGTTTAAACTAAAAAAAACATTACTATAAATTTTAATTAATGTCTTAAATTGATATATGTTCATATTTTAACATTATAAATAAAATGAGTTTAGACATTAAAATGAAGTTTTCTACATCAAAGTTTCAAAAACATTCATAACTTTATCTTTGTTATTCTAATGAATAATTCAATGTTTCATTTTTATAGGTGAAGAGAAATGGAAAAGAAAAAACTCAAGAAAGATGAAGCTGTGAAAACACAAAGTAGCAATTAAAAAATATGTGGCATAATCCTCACAAAGGATTGTGATTCTATTTGTTCAATTGTTTTTGTCACATTTTCTTTCTTTTTCAATGTTTTCATCTTTCACCTCAATATTGGAAACGAACCTCACTAACAAATAAAGAAGTTGCGCCATACATAAACTAATAGACCCAAAGCAACCAATGAAGAAGAGAAGAGTTCACAGCCTCTAAGATAGTTTTCTAATTCATATTTGAAAGGTCAGTTAAAAAAGACATGCTCAATAACCAAAAAAAAAAAGTGTACTATGCATGTCCTTTGGTGAAGGCACCATGAATGATTTATGATAAAAATACAAATCTGTTAAATCATTCATCAACAAAAAAAATCATTCTTCTTTCACTTTCATATACTTTTTTAAATCATTCATCAACAAAAAAAATACAAATTTGTTAAAAAAGGAGAGATCTACAAATTAACAAATTATTTTTACTATCACAAAAAAATTGCTTGCAGATTAAAAAATAAATTAACAAATTATTTTTACTATCAAATAAACATTCAGTCTTTCTACAAGATGAGCAAGGTTCAAGGCTTACCTCTTCTGTGTCTGATTTGGTCATAAGACAAACATTTGCTTCTTCTTCTCCTTGAGATTCATCAGAGTCATCCCATGTTGCCATGAAGGATTTCTTTTTGAATATAGACTTCTTCTGTTTGTTGTTAGGGCACTCAGTCTTGTAGTGTCCTGTTTGATTGCATCCATAGCATGTAATCTGACTCATATCAGTTTCTGGTTTTGGACCTTTTCTTCTAGCTTGGAATGACTTTTTGATGTTATTTCTTCTCATCATTAGCCTTTGAATCTTCTTTGATAAGAAAGCGTATTGTTGCTGACTTTCTTCTTCATCATCAGATGAGTCTTCATCATTCTGAGAATGTTCTCCTATTTGTGCTTTTAAGGCAATAGTCTTTTTCTTCAAGGGTTTATCTTCTTGAAGTATTGCTTCATGAGCTTTCAGAGATCCAAGCAAATCATCTAGCTTGACAGTTTTAAGATCTTTTGCTTCAGTGATTGCTGCTACAATGTGTCTCCATGATTTTGGTAGACATCTCAACAATTTTCTTATCCTTTCATGATCTGTATACTTCTTGCCAAGAGAGTTGAGTTCATTTATGATGGTAGTGAATCTTCCATACATTTGATCAATGGATTCATCTTCCTGCATTTCAAATAACTCAAACTTTCTCACACCAATATCAATTCTGGTTTCCTTGATGATACTGGTTCCTTCATGATGAGTTTGGAGTCTCTCCCACATTTCTTTAGCTGTGCTGCACTCCATGACTCTATCGTATTCTTCTTTGCCTAGAGCACTTTTTATAAACATCTTAGCTTTGATGTTTAGAAGTACTCTTTCAGCTTCAGTAGTAGTCCATTCTTCTTGTTTCTTTGGTGTGGACTCTTTAGTGAGAGGACATATTCTCCTTCTTCTATAACTGGCCACATGTAATTGTCCTGTGATCTAAGGAACAATTCCATTTTATCTTTCCAGTAATAATAATCATTTCCTTCAAATAGAGGAGGTCTATTTGAGGATCCTCCTTCAGAGATAAACTTTGCAGGTTTAGACATTCTTCCTTCCTGAATCTTTTCCTCTAGCACTTGTTAAATGCTCAACCTTTAGAGGTCGGGCTCTGATGCCAATTGAAGTAGCAAAG
Organism: Trifolium dubium; assembly: GCA_951804385.1. Classification (NCBI taxonomy): domain Eukaryota; kingdom Viridiplantae; phylum Streptophyta; class Magnoliopsida; order Fabales; family Fabaceae; genus Trifolium; species Trifolium dubium. The sequence goes on along the minus strand of OX638063.1, from coordinate 43,460,712 downwards.
TTTCACAAGAAAGGGGGGTTTGAATTGTGACCCTTTTAAAATTAAACTTCTAAAACAAACAACTTTGTTAGTTTAAAAACAATTTAAACAGTGAGAGTTAGAACGTTCTGAGATCGTTCTCGTTAGTGCAGACAGATTAATAAACAAAACAATATAAATGTGTTGTGTGTGTGTAAATGAAAAGAAGCAAGGGAAGAGAGAATAACACACAACAATTTATCCTGGTTCACCCAAATGTTGGGCTAGTCCAGTCCCCACTCATGTGAGATTTATCACTAGTATGAATGAGATACTACCGATCTCTCAATACAATTTCTTCTTCTATGATCTAGACCAAGATCAAATCAATTCTGCCTCTAGTCAATCCTGACTATCCAAGGACTTTACCTCTAGCCAATCCTGACTATCCAAGGCCACTCAATCAATAGTTATGTATTGACTTGAGGAGTTCTTTCTTTTTCAAGAAGGGTTTGTTTTTGGATCTAAGCTTATACAATGACTCAAACTAGAGATTGATAGGCTTTCTGTAAACTACTCAAGACACTCTAAATTTGTGATCCTAGATTGATAGCAGAGCTGGAGTGTGAGTAAAAACAAACTGGTAAGAGCTTTGATTGCTTGAGAACTAAACTTGTTGTATGCAAACTTGTAACTAAACTTCTTGCTCTTCCAATGCACCATGGGGTGCTATTTATAGATGCCAAATACGCTCCTGATGCTTAGTCATCATGTAAGTACAGTAGAGAGACGTTGCATCCTTCAAATGACAGCTCATAGAGAGTTTGCTGCATAATTCAAATTACTGAGAACGTTCTGCAAACACTCTCTCAATTTCTTAATATCACCAAGAAAAGGTGATGAGCTGTAAACAGTTGTATCTGGTTGTATGAAGCTTGATCTTCAAGTAAGGACGTTGGAAATAGCCGTTGTACATCAAATCAAAGTACATTGAACAGCTGGATATGAGTTTGAATGTTCAAGTACATAAACTGCCTGGGTAAGAGATCGTTCTGGTAACGTTCTCCCCTTACTGGGCTGATGCAAAAATTCATGAGTGGGATTTTATTGCTTGATCATGAACAGCTGTAGTAGAGCGTCTCAAACAGTTGGGACTGATGTAGGTAGTTGTTCATGTTGTCCTTTGCAAGTACAAACCTCCTTGTCTTATATGAGAGAAGTCTTGGAGAATGTTCTTTTGAAGTACATGTGCAAGTACAATGCCAACTATGAGTTCAGTAGCTTGTTGCTGCATTGTGATTGGTCTATGAAACACCATCAGATCCAAAAACCAGTAGAAACACTAGTTCACACTTGCTTGTCTTCATTGTGCATTGATTCCTTTCCTTAAACATGTCATACAAGGAATGTCTTCATGCACATGGTCTTGTTTGGCCTTAAATGACTTATCCACTGTTGTGATACTGATTTGAAGTCCATTGATAAAGTGGAATAATGTCTTGTAGCCTGATGAATCATTATTAAGCGCTTATGACAAGAATCTCTTTTGAAGCCTGTGCTGACTGTTACTCAGAGAGCGTTCTCTGATCGTTCTCTGTAGTAGTGTTCATTTCTTTCACAAAGAGTGATGATTGATCATGATATTGCAATTTGATCTAGCTTATTAAAATCACTCAAAAGCACAGGTTAGATCACAATATGATCAGAATATAAATGAAAATATAATTGAAGATGTTTGTTATCTTTAAAACATCATTTAGAGATTTTGCTTCAACAATGATGAATATTTCTATTCATATAATAACACAAATTGTTTATTTTTTTTTGCGATTTTAACGAGTTGTATAGTTTCACTCATGCATTAATTAGAAGACTTTTTAGAATTTTCAAAGACTTTGATGAGATGGTAAATAATCTCTTACAATTTAACCAGATGTCATGGGAGAATCACTAGGCTATTTAATGAAAAAATAAAAAACTTAACGGACCCGTTTATTGACGATGTAAAGTTTCGGAATATTCAAAAACAAATTGTTTATGAAATTGAATTTTATACCACAAATAAGTAGGGATGGCAAAACAAGTATATAATAAGTTACGCCAAACCAATCGATTAAATATCATTGATATATAACAAAATAGGTTTGATAACAAAAAAAATTGCTTAACAGATCCGTGCAGACGCACGGGCCGAACACTAGTTGTTTTCATTTATGCATATGTTTTACTTCACACTTTTAATGGAAACTATTTACACAACTTGAGAATTTAGAAAGCAATTTGTTCCTTTGAAAACATGGGTAGTTTTAAATTATACTAATTAAAATGCAAATTAGAAAACATGATTTCAGTTTCCAATAAACACCCATGTTTCTTAATCCGACATATTTATTTTGCCTCAAATTCTTTCTATTGTGATGCTTACTTGGAGGCTCAGGTATGTATATTTGTGTTTGAGCTTTAATCCATATGCATTTAAAGGATATCATACATACCTAATCACTAACATTTTTATTTTTATACTATACATAATCCAAGCAACAATGCTTGTCTATTACTATCTACTACTATATATATATATATATATAGGTAAATGCTAACGAGTGCCCCCGGGCACTCTTTAAAGCCTTAATTAATAAGAATTTATAGAATTTTTATGGGAATTTGTAAAGTCAACACATTGGTCATTTAGCTATATATATATATATATATATATATATATATATATATAATAGAAAAGTTAATTACTATCAATTTTCCTATATTATCCTTACTAAACTTAATGAAGTCACTAATTTGATGGACATATTGGTCATTTAGCTATATAAAATTTTCAAAATCCAAAATTAGCTTTTCCATTATGACTATCAGTCTATCATTACTTCTATCTTATTTCAATGCTCCCTCCCAAGTCCCAATACACGGTAGCTAAAGGCATATACTATCTATAAATGGTTTTTCATCTACAGTAATTATTTAGTTCTTCCGGTAACCGGTTTATTTGGTATCTTCCGATGTACCAAAAAAAAAAAAACCCGGCTTACTTGGATTTCTATTTACACATTCTATAAACAATTTCTACACTGTAAAAGTATTATAAATTAGCATAACACTCCATCTTTCAATTTTTTATTTGTTATTTTATCTGTTCCTAAATAATTGTTGTTTGAAATAGTATATGTGTACTATTCATATAATTTATTTTGACTATATTTCTATAGATATATAATATATAGCAAATATTAACGCGCATATAAGATGTTATTTAATTTGTTTCGATAAATATTTTTTAAATATTTTTATTTTTATTTTTACAATACATGATTAAAAATATTATAGTCGTTAAAAATATGTACTAATATACATGCAGTGATCAAATATGATAGTTGAAAAAAAGACGGAGGGAGTATTCATTATCATATACTTTAAGTATCAACATTTTCAATGTTTGTTTTATGCGAGCTCTCCCAATAAACAATTCTGAACCTACCTTTGGAATTCAAACCTTTGAAGTTCCAGCTTTTCCTTTTATTAATTTATTTTTGTTTTTTGGCATTTAAATTAAATCCGATCAATTAAAAAAATATGATCAAGATGCCAAAAGAAAACAAATATAAATGATAAACATGTTTTTTTTTTTGGTATTGGAATGAAAACAATTCATTTTCTTTGTCTTGAAATACAATAAAAAAAATCATATTTGTTTTCTAAAAAAATAATTATTCTAATAAATTAAATTAATTTCTATTCCCTTAGTCCCAAATTATAAGAGAAAAAAAATAACAGTTATTAAGAAAATCAAAATATCAGAATTTAAAATATAGTTTTGTGGGTTTTACTAAAAATAAAGTGCATGGGAAAATGCAAAAGCAATTTTTATTGGTTGTTGTTTATTGAGAAAACGAGAGAGAGAGAGAGAGAGAGAGAGAGAGAGAGAGAGATTTAAATGTAATTTATATTTAATTTTATGATAATAAGTTAAAACTTTCTTGAAAGTAGTTTTTTTCCCTTATAATTTTGGGGAAGAAATAGCATTTTTCCCATATAATTTGGGCCGCAGTGAGTAGAAATTAATTTACTCTCTCATATTTTTCCAATACATAATAACCAATGAAAATTATTTTTAGATAATTTCATTTTTTTTAGATCTTTTCATTAACAAATTATTTAAACACACATATACAAAGTGGAGGAATCATAGTTCAAAATTCTATAATGTCGACTTTATATATAAATAAATTACAAAACAACGGGACATAAAATTTAAATATTTCTCTCTTACTTTTCATTATTTTTAAATAGTTTCTTTTTTCCATTTAAATATTTCTTTTTAAAATTTAAGTTATAAGAATTGTACAATCAAATGGGTATTTCGAAAATACTCATGAGTTTTTAAAATTTTACTATAAATTATCAACTATGTTTCTGCAATATAAATACATAAAATTTGAAACGAGTGCGGCACAAATAATTAACATATTTTGTATACAAAATAAACAAATATTTTGTAAAATAGTGTTGGTATTTTGAAAATATTCATAAGATTTCAAAATTTTATCCTATTGAATTTATATATCAATTACAAAGGCACATAAAATTTACAACGGGCCGGCATAATACAAATATTTTATCCTATTTTTTGTAAGAAAATTAAACATATTTTTCACATATAAAATAGTCATAAAATTTTATAATTTTTGACCTCCATTTTCACATATCGACTTTCTCATAGACAAATAATCTACAACAAATGCATTGTAAATATTTAACAAATTTCTACATATAATTTTATTTAATGCTTATAATTTTCATTTATTATCAATAAATATTCTACAATATTACTACAAAATTAACTTCCATATAATTTCAATAATATTACGCGACCCGTGCGAATGCACTGGTCTTTTACTAGTGTATTTTAGTTTCTTTGCTTGAGTTTTTCATGTAGAGATATTAAATTCAAGTATTCAACAATGATTTTATCAATTTTTTATTCTTTTTATTTATAATATATATTTTCCCACCATTCGGTATCGTAAATTAGTTTTTCCTACTCATTTTTTTATATATTTTAAATCTCATCACAATTTCCTGCATATGCAAGTTGTTCCTATGTATATATAGTTTCACTTAGAGCCTCATATCAAAATACAGGAATTGATCTCTTCAAAGATAATCTAATCAAACCTTTATGACACTCAAAATGTTGAAGAAAATAATAAGGACAAGATGGAAAATGAGGAATATCCCTATGTAAAGGGAGGAACATTGGGAGGGTTTTAGTTTGTTCTTAAAATAAAATCAGGACATGCACCACGCCATGGTCATTAAATCTTCTACGCATTTGCTGCAGACTCTGAGTTGTGACGTAATCATGATCAATTATCTCCCAATAATGTTGTATGTTTTCATCTATCAAACCCCGTCGTAAACATTTTATAGAGAAAAAAAATAATATTTTCTTTTTTGGTCGAGACCGATATCCACCGCCAAACGTAGTGATTAATCTCTCGCTAGATTGGAGGCACCTCGATGGATGGGATAGCTGGCCCAAAGATTATTTAAAGCTGCTTCATACCCAAGGTCCCTCGACCCTTGGGTAAGGAAGGATGAGCCCCAACCGCTCAACCACACCCCTTGGGTTAAATAAAAATTTGTTATAATAATAAAAATACTATTATTGTGTAAAAAAATATTTATAATAATATTTATTATTATTATTAATTTATTAATCATTATTATTATTATTATTATTATTATTATTATTATTGTCATAAAATATAATAAAGTAAAAGTAATTTTTTGGTACATCTATCATTTGTCAGCTATTGAGAATGTTTAGTATTTTAAAATTCTATTAGTAGTAACATTTTCCTAATTATCTTTTAATTTATTTTATTATTATTTTGAATAGTTAATGGTATTTTGGGATACAAAATCTCTAACCTATATTTCAATGTATAAGGATAAATATGAAGTGAATGTTTTGGATTAAAATGTCTAGCAATTTAAATGGCACAAAACTAGAGAGATAGTTTTATTTTTTTGTTTATGTTGGTGAAAAATTATTCTATTTTTTGTTGTTGGTAATGAAATTAATTATTAATTTTAGGTAAACTACTGTTATTATTCTTTTTAAACTATTAATCAAAGTATTAGTATTTTTTTATACGTTGGCGAAATGACAAAGTTATTGAATAACTCACGCGCACAAAGTGGAGTGACCGGAGTTGGAACCCCGGTCATAGACGTCTAACCTAACTATTTTAGTACTTTCTGTCAGTTGAGCTAAGTCTTTTTGACCAAAGTATTAGTATTTTAACTTTCCTTCAAAAAATAAAAATAAAAAACTAATAATTTGTAATGGTATTTTGTGGGTTGTATGTGTAAACATGTTTTATTCACCAAAAAATTGGTACACGTGTTTTCAATTAATCGAAAGAATGTTGGATTTATAAAAGAGAAAATTCATGAACCATATGTCTTAAGGTTTTTGGTGGAGACGTGGTATCTCTCTCTCTTGTGGTCCTGAAGTATTGATCTATATATAGTTTTTTCAACTCTCCCCCGAATTGACAAAATTTAGATGTATTTCTTTAGATATTTTTGTATGGTTTAACATAAAGTTTACTTTTGTATTTATAACAAACTTTGAGAAAATTATAGTTTGTTATATTAAGAATCATACAATAAATACCTAAAAAAATACACCTAAATTTTGTTCTATTATTAAATCAAAATTTCATGTTCATACTTTATATCCCTTTAAGAGACCTCACTTAATTCGTTATTTTTGCTCAAAAACTTATTTGATATTGCTATTTGCTCGTAATTTTTCTTTTTAAAGCATATGCGTCAAACATAAAATAATTTATATGAAGTATAAAATAAAAACTTTTATCTTTATTCTTCAAAAAAAAAAAATTAATTCACTAGTTGCTTATAATAATATTTATTATTATTCATTATTGTTAAATAACATTATTTACTATTATAAATAGGCTTAAAAAATCAACTAGACTCTGTAAGTTCGCGCGTTTTTTGTTTTAGTCCTTGTATATTTATTTTTTTGAAATTAACCCCTAAATTTATAATAATTTTAGTTTTAGTTCCTTAAGCTAAAATTTGTAGGAAAATTCGCAGGATAGTTCAAAGGCAAATCTGCAGGAAAATCCGCAAGAAACTTGCCGATTTTAACTTTAGAGATTAAAACCAAAATTATTTTAACATTCAGAGATTAATTTCAAAAAAATAAATTTATACAGACTAAAACCAAAAACACGTAAACTTACAAGAACCAATAGATTATTTAAGCCTTATAAATACTCCTTCTGACTTTATATATAAGCAAATTTACAAAAAAAAAAAATCCTTTAAAAAAATGTCTGAATGCATTTCAGTCATACACTCTTACTAATTTAACTTTTATTTTTTGTCTTGAAAGTCGTTACAAATATGTTAATGTGAAAAAAATAAAGGTATATTTGGAAAATTAACATTAAATGTAACGATTAGATATGACTTTTGCTTATATTTCACACTTTCAATTTTTTTATTTTGTTGGTTATATACGAGACCGGAGGAAACAATTATTATTACAATAAAAGATAAATAACCAGATAAATAAACAAATTATGACGAGGATTTACTCTACCTCCTGAAAAGTCCAAGGACCTTCTAAATTGTCAGATCCGTTTGTGACAGAGCTTAAACGACAGCAGCTGTGCCTAATGCTAATACCAAATTTTGAATAACTAACTAGTTCTGGTTGAACTTACAGTGCTAAAACCACTTGAACAACTACAGGTTTGTCATCGCCTCCAACAACACTAATGAGACTTGCTGCCTGAACCGGATTTTTAATTACTAATTCTGGTTGTGCTTGCCATGCTAGAACCATTGCTTCGTAGAATTTGGATTCTCTTGTTCCGTTGCTTTGCTTGATTTATGTTATGACAAATAAATACTATTTACTTTTTTATATTTAAATAAAAAAATATTTATGTTTCTTTAATATTTGATTTATAATTTAATTTTTTAACTATATATGTAAGAGATGTTCTACCCATTAGAATCTTCCTCTATCTCACTTGGAGTCCCTCATTTTGAAAGATAAATTTGGGGCTTAATTTTTTTTGTTATTTATTTCTTCTCTGTTACTTTGTAAAACTAAAAAAAAATAAACATAATATGAACATCTTATTTAAACACTCACACATAATTAAAAAAATAAATCATGTATTTTTTAAATAATATATTGTGTAAAAGAAATAGTTACAAATTTAATTTGTGTAAGTTCAAATAATTATTTTTTGATTTAAACCATACATCTTCTGCGCGTAACTGCAGCGATTAACAACTAAATAATTTATATTTGGAGTTATGGATGGATGACCAAGTATTTTTCTTACATTGTTGTGCTCTAAATTTAAATAAAAAGGTCTAATATTGTCAACAACAAAAGAAGTTCTAATTGAATCATGTAATAAAAGGGAACAAAATATCTTCGTGAGTTTAGTTCAGTTGGTCAGGACATTACAAAAATTTCTCACCCAAACCCCATGCTTCTCTTCCCCCCTTAAATACCATTTTTGTCCTTGAAAAGACCGTCTAAAATGTTAGGAACGTAGAACCTGAACTCAAATTATAAGTTAGGAATCTAGAATTCAAACTGCTTCAAACACGCAGAATCCGAACTAGTTAGCATTATAGAATCCTAACTTATCCTGTGCAGAATCAGAAAAAACAGAATAATCAGCTTGTACTAACTGACTATGCATTCATGGGTTCTGGTTTAGCAGGTTAGTATTTTATTATCCTAACTGGTTCAGACAGTCAGAATTTGAACTGTGCTTTATATTTTAAAGCTATACTACCACTATAAATATTGTTTAACTATTATAATTTCTCACAAAATTTGACATTGTTCTGGAAGAAATGTTCATCCAAGTTTGGGATTAGCAAAATGTCAACTCTCACATTGCTGCAGTATATTTCAATAAGGGTAATCTATAGCTGTTCAAAGTCCACAACGATGACAAATTGGATACTCTGAAACAGAGGCTTAGCACAATGAACAATTATTTGAGAGATGATAGAATCTTAACCTAACCTGTGCAGAATCCAAAAATATCCTTACCTTAGAGAAATAATAATTTTGGAAGTTAGAATACGAACACGTTTTTTACATAAAACCGTTTCGGATTATACAATCAAAATAGGATACGGTTTCAGATTTTAACTACAAATATAACTAAACATTTTGGTTTGTATTTTCTAATTTGGCCGAAACTTCTCATTTTTTATACATTTCAGTTTGTATAACATGTAATTAGATATAAAATTGGATCGTAACTTCCGAAACTCTGTGGCCTATAAATTTTTACACATAATTGGACACAAGTAGTTGATTAACAATTTTCATTCCACTAAACAACAACAACAACATCGAACATATATATAAGATATATTAATTAAACTAAACTATACTCCCTCCATACCACAGTACAAGTCGTTCCGACATTTTTACACCTATGAAAAAATTTGTAACTTTTATAAATTTTGTCAAAATTTTACACGATTTTCCTCTTTAACCCTTGACAAAACTCTACTACTTCCTCTTTCTCTCTCTTTTTTGGTATATGGAAAAATGAGCTGTCACAAAATTTTCAGGGAGATGAGTGACATTTGTTGGTAAAAAGAGTATAAATGACATGAGAAAGGTGAACAAAAAATGTAGGAAAGAGAAAATAAAGAAGGATAATTTAAAAAGATCAACAATAATTTTGCATTGATATTATAAAATGACTTATACTTTGGAACAATTTTTTTCTTTCAAAACGACTTATATTTTGATACAAAGGTAGAAACATTCATCAACTTAATTAAACTAGAACATAGACAAATCGATGAATAAAAACAACATTTCTTTATTGGTTCCTGCACGCAGAATCCGAACTAGTAAGGATAATATAATCCTAATCTAAAATTTTCTCTTTTGATGGTTCAGATTCTACGATCAGAACCATTTTAACACTTTAAATGAAAGACAATTTTGGGTTTTACAAGGGTAATAAAGAACCATGGGGGGGAAGAGAAATTTTTAGACATTACACGTAATGTATATGGACTGGGGTTCAAACTTTAGTATACCCACCTACTTTTCTTGAGTGAAATTTTAGCAACCAGACTACCTCAAAAACAAAAAAAAATTGTAACAATAAAATAAAACATTTGTTTTTAAGTTATTGGGCCAAAATAGCCCAATTGCCTCAACTTTTACCCAACCCAACAAAGAGTTAAGACACGTGTTTCAGCAGCTTAGTTATGTTACGACCGAGATGCTTCCTCCCAACTCTGAACCCTAAATTGAAACACTTATTTCCCATCCTCCAAACCTAGTTCCCAATTTCACTTCCGATCCCAACACGTAACCATTCCAATTTCATCATTTTCGCTTCACACTTCTACTTTTCCACTTGTTCAACGAGGTTCGTCGATCTATCTTTTCACTACTTTTTGTTGTTTCGTGTTTAATCATTTATTTAGATTAAGCTAATAGGATAAAATTTCCATTCTATTTTTTTTTGTTCTGTTTCTATGTTAATGGCTAATTTCAGTAAATTACTATTACTATCTAAAATATATAGTGATATTTGTAACCATTCTTCGTTGCTTTATGAGCTTCTTAATTGACTTCATTTTATAGATTTTATTTTATCTTATTGTTCGAGAAATAATCTGTTCCTGTTCTGGTTCCCCTAGTTGTACTTGTATCTACGAAAATTAATGGTTTGTTATCTGAATGATTTTTTTCTCAATTTTTTCTTATTTGAAATGTTCTTTGGATGCAGGTTGGAGTCATTACAAAGTTATATTTGAGGTTGTCCTTCGATTGAAATTGAAGGATTCCGAATACTAGTATATTTTTGTATTTTGTTGGCCAGCCTCCGTTATGGCTGTTCATACAAAATGCCGCCTTATTACTTATTCACCGGAGATTTTAGATGGGCAGCCTATTTTTGTTTCGTCGAATTGTCTTCCGGCTAAGGCTTTGAAATATGAGCCGGCTGGTCACTCTTTTCATTCTGCTGCACTTAAACTTATGGGTGTTAAGCAAGAAAAAGAAAACAAAGATGTTGACGATAAGAAAGTGGTTGGCGACAAGGAACAAGGTTATTTGCCATCTGATTCTTACAGCAGTAAGAGTAAAAAGAAATCTGGTGATGGAGACAAACAACAACAGGATCACTATGCATTATTGGGTTTGAGCCATCTTAGGTATCTTGCTACTGAGGATCAAATCCGTAAAAGCTACCGTGAAACTGCCTTGAGGTTTCATCCGGATAAACAAGCTGCTCTGCTTCTTGCTGAGGAAACTGAAGCTGCGAAGGAAGCAAAGAAGGTTGAAATAGAAACTCATTTCAAGGCAATTCAGGAGGCATATGAAGTGTTGGTAGATCCAATGAAGAGAAGAATCTATGATTCGACTGATGAGTTTGATGATGAGATTCCCACCGACTGTGCTCCACAAGACTTCTTCAAGGTGTTTGGTCCTGCTTTTATGAGGAATGGGCGGTGGTCGGTTAATCAACCAATTCCATCACTAGGTGATGATAAGACTTCAATAAATGAAGTTGATAGTTTCTACAATTTTTGGTATTCCTTTAAAAGCTGGAGGGAGTTTCCTCAGTCTGATGAGTTTGATATTGAGCAAGCTGAATCTCGAGACCATAAAAGGTGGATGGAAAGGCAGAATGCAAAACTGTCAGAAAAAGCAAGGAAGGAAGAGTATACACGGATCCGTACTCTGGTTGATAATGCTTATAAGAGGGACCCTAGAATATTGAGAAGAAAGGAAGAGATAAAAGCTGAGAAGAAAAGGAAAAAAGAGTCCAAGTTCATGGCAAAAAGGTTGGAAGAGGAAGAAGCTGCCAGAATTGCTGAAGAGGAGAAAAAACGAAAAGCAGAGGAAGATAGAAAAGCTGCTGAAGCCGCTTCGCAACAAAAGAAGGTGAAGGAGAAGGAAAAAAAGCTCTTGCGGAAAGAGCGAACACGCCTTCGAACTCTCTCTGGACCTATCTCTTCACAACACATACTTGATATTTCTGAAGACGATGTAGAAGAGCTTTGCATGAAATTTGATATTGAACAGCTGAGGGGTTTGTGCGAGAAAATGGAAGGCAAAAAGGTGTTGGAGCAAGCTGAAGTTCTAAGAGAAGCATTGAGTTGCAAGAAAGATGTGGTTGAGGAGAAAGGTAATCAACAAAATGGCTCTGTCAAAGCTAATGGAAGCACTCCTTCTCTAGCTGGCTACGTAGAAAAGAAGGAGAAACCTTGGACTAAAGAAGAGATTGAGCTATTGAGGAAAGGAGTGCAAAAGTTTCCCAAAGGAACTTCAAGGAGATGGGAGGTTGTTTCAGAATACATTGGCACCGGAAGATCTGTCGAAGAAATAATGAAAGCAACTAAAACCGTTCTCCTCCAAAAGCCTGATACAACCAAAGCTTTTGACACATTTCTTGAGAAGAGGAAACCTGCTGCACAATCAATTGCATCTCCACTGTCTACCAGGGAAGAATTGGAAGGAGTATCAGTACCAGTAGCAACATCTGAAAAGAGTGCTGCCATTTCAACAACAACATCAACACCAACGACAGCAATACCAACCCCACCGACGGCAACGACAACAATATCAAACCCACCGGCGCCAACAACAACAAACAACATCAGTACAGAAGAATCTCAAGGAGTTTCAGACCAGGAGGTGTGGTCTGCAGTGCAGGAAAGAGCACTAGTTCAAGCTTTAAAAACCTTTCCAAAGGAAGCCAACCAGAGATGGGAACGGGTCTCTGCAGCTGTACCTGGGAAAACTGTGAACCAATGCAAGAAAAAATTTGCCTTGATGAAGGAAAGTTTCAGGAACAAGAAAACAGCTGTTTAATTTATCATTCATTGTCCGTATCTGTGGAATTTGTTCCTCCTGGTTTTTATATTTTACATTTTAAAACAGAATATGGGCTGCTGCTCAATCATAGCTAGGCATCTTGATCATTATTAAAACCATTATTCTATCATAGAACCGGATATATGTACCATTTTTGTTTGGAAGAGAACTTTGCTTTTTTAAATTTGTTTTATCTCATAGCTATCTGGACTCTGGAGCAGATAGATGCTTTTATAGTATTTATAGTTGCTTCTTTATCTTCATTTTCTTATATATAAAAAAGTTCGATTCTGAAGTTTTCAATGCATTATTTTTCCCCCGCATAGATTTGGGATGTTTCTGTTGTTTACTATAAATTACTCGGGATGTTGTCTTATTTGATTGGAATAAACAAGATAGACAATTCCAAGGGTACGCTCACTTTTCCACTTAGTAATGCAAGTCTTGCAAGATGTCTTTCGCGGTGAACCGAAGAGATGCCATTTTCCAAGCAATGGCTGCAAATTAAAAGGATGCATTGGCTCTAATTAAGATGCAAGACTTTGAAGTTTGAAGACCCCTTCTTCTCCTTCCAAGGATGGGTGGTAATTATAAAATCTTGGACCAGGTAACTTTTAGCTTCCCTAAATTTTCAATCCCTGAAATGGCTTGAATGTGAGGTGTTTTCTATTAGTTGCAACTGGTCCCGCAGTTTAAGTTTACAAGCATTTGAATCATCTCTTGACTCTTGGTATTTAGTCACAATAAGAAAGTGTGGAAGAAACAAATCTTTGGATAAGTAATATAGGGGTAGATAATTGTGTTGAAGGAACAATCTTTACCTTCACTAATCTCCTCCACTTGACTGTTCAAATATTGTGAATCAATATGTTGGAACTTCCATGCAGCTGGATAAGGTTAAATTCATACTGCTGGAGTAAATGACATTTCATTTACTTTTCAATTGTAAGAATTTTACATCGTCCGTTGTTCTGCTTGGAGATTTAGTGCTATGGAGTGTTAGGAGACACTGTTTTTGCGATGGTAAAATATCGAATATGTATTTAGCTTCTTTGTGTTAAATATTCGTGTGGGATTCGGTTCTTAATTTTATTGACCAAGGAGTTCCTCAAACTCGTCCTTATGCTGCAATCGTTGGCTTCACTGTGGGTTAACTGAGCTTAACTCTTCGTTGATGCTATAAGGTGTTGTTTTCTATTTTGTCTTGTATTAATCTATTTCTACCTAATTTTAAAACCTATTATCATTACTAGCTTAAGAATTAGATGCAGTTTGTAGGTACACCTCGTTGGCAAGCAATATTTGTTTAAAGAAAGCTATTGTTGTAAACTTTGTTCAAACAAGAATCTGATGATAAAAGGTTGTGTTATTTGAATTTTTTAAAACTTCATATGTAATAGTATTGTATATTTATTTCTATCTCACTTATGCTTCCTATCTTTTACACTCATGATAGTACTTTTTATCTTTTTCATTTCGGATACATGTCTAAAATACAAACAAAAACAAATAACAATGTATTTGATATCAATATTTTTTATGTACAAAATCTCTCTCTTAAAACAATTATAATTCAATTAAAGCATAATGTTTTGGGCTTTGCCTTCTATGAACAATTGAAATTATGTGTTTTTAAGAAATGTCACCATAGCTTCTCAAAAAACCAAATATAAAAATAAAAATTGTCTCATGTGTGTATGTGTTTCGTTTAGCTTTTGGTTGAACATTTTTTATTGCTCGTACCATTAAACTTTCTTCATTGTTAAGATGTTGAAGCTTTAACCTCAAAATAAACATTCCCTGTGTTTTTTTTTTGATAGATTCCTTGTGTTTTATAACCGAAGCACTTCATGTTTTTTTTCTATCTGTAAATGAAATGATATGAATCACTTAAAATTTACACACAAATCAATATTGTTGTTCCCTTGTACTAAAGGATGAAAAAGTATCCAACACAAATTTAAAATCATTCTCATAACATTACAAATAGTACTGCTTAAAAATTATTCATATTAAATAAGAAGAAATTACATAGTCCCTGCTAATGGAATTTGTCCATGGTGCATAGTTAATAATCATATATGCACACATCATTTCTGTGCACCCCTAATTCAAAAACATCATAGGCGGTATAAAACAGAAATATTCATCAACTACCTCAAATCAGCAAAATTATCATCGCTGATTATCTTATTGACATAATTATTTATAATAAAACATAATTAGACGAATTAATACGTTTCCCATTTAGTA
This sequence comes from Trifolium dubium, assembly GCA_951804385.1. Taxonomy (NCBI): domain Eukaryota; kingdom Viridiplantae; phylum Streptophyta; class Magnoliopsida; order Fabales; family Fabaceae; genus Trifolium; species Trifolium dubium. The sequence continues at coordinate 43,445,555 of OX638063.1, read as the reverse complement.
ACTTGTGAGCGAGGAAAGGAAGAACAACAACTTCACTGGAGGCGTAGAAGTCGCCGGAGATTATTGGTAGCTCCATCATCAACAAAACCACCCACCGCCGCAGCTTCTGTGTTGCAACTAAGTTTCGATCTCAAAGAAAACTTTGGCAACGGCAAGCTACTAGGTGGTGGAGCAAGATTGAAAACTGACTCTGAAAAAACGTCCATGTTTCCAATAACAAGGGGTAGATTTTTGGGAAGATATTTCGGGTCAGGTCCCCATGGATTATCCATAAGAAACTCGGATGCTAATATGGTTCCTGGTTTCTTGTTTGTTTCTTGTCTCTTTTTTGGTTTGGATTTCTTAGGTGTGAGAGACAAACTAGTTTGAGTGTTGAGGCTTCGTGAAAGTAAAGGTTTGTGATGAAGAATTGATGAAACATGTGGAAGAGGTAGCAGAGGTGGTTGTTGATGCTGTTGAGGAAGATTCAAGAGACCTGCATAGGTTGCAAAATTCTGAGAGGTGTTAGAAGAAATGAAATTGTTACTACTACCTCGTTTGTTTTTCTTTGTGGTTTTGATTCTTATTTGCTTGTTTGTTGTTGTAGGAATTGTTTGTTCCTTTGCGTTTGATTTCAAAACGATGTCCATTGAGAATTTGAGATTGAATTTAGATCGAAAAGTAAACAAAGAAAAGGCAAAAACAGGTGATCTTCAAAATAAACAGATCAGAAGCCTGTGAATGAATTACGTAGGTAGTTTATACAAAGACTTAATTATTAATACATGAAAATATGGAGTTGTATATAACACTATGATCTACTTGGTATTAGATTTAAGAAACTAAGAAACTAAGAAAAAATGATAAGAATTAGATCAGCGGAAGAAAAGAAAAGTTAGAATAGAACGTGAAGTTTATGGCAGAGAGGACCCTGGTTTTAAAAGAGACATGTCTTCCTTTATTTTCAAGCATGCCACTATCCATGCACTCCCCCACACCTTTTAATATCGCAAGATACTCTAACACCTTTTATTTATTTATTTTTTTAGTATAAAATGATAAAGTCGTCATAAACTGATATACAAAGTGGATGAATCAGCATCCAACTTTTGATTTAACAATTTCGTTATTTTTTATCGATTGAATTATGATTTTTCAGACAAATTTTCTTAATTTATGATACTCCCTCTAGTCAAATATATAAACAACAAATAACTTTTTAGATTCATTGAAAAAATAATTTATCTAGATTGTTCCATATAAACTAAATCTATTATTTTTTTAATGAATCTAAAAAATTAATTTTGCTTGTATACGAGATTGGAGAGTAACTTACTTTAAATAATCTTATATTATTATGTCACGATTTCTTTAAAATGACCGACAGCAGGTGCAGTCGGCGACCTTTCTTAGAATGCAATAGTTGAACACCGTGGAATACTGTAGGGGGCGGCAACCGCCGGAGCATTGAGAACCATTGGATTTGTATTTTAAAATAGCCGTTGAAAACAAAAAGCGACCGTTGATAAGTTCATCAAGTTCCTCGAAATGTATCTGAATCAGAAGATGAGTTGGCAAATATCCTAGCCATACACGTCCTTGTTAAAGTGGGGCCCATACTTTAATTATTGCTTTATTGCCCCGTGACCTCATGTGCTGGGAATAACCAAGAGCTTCCCATTGGATTAGTGTCGTTTTATTGTCTTGATGTTGTAATTAAGTATATGCAATTTGTATCTCTACCAATAAGATGTGTCAGCTTAGTGGCTAAGTTTTACTAATAGCTTGGTTTTGTTCATCAACATTCAACACTAATGGCATAACTTTTGTTTTGAAGGGGAAAAGAAAACAAAACAAGAGAAGCAACTCGTGTTGCTCTAGGCTAAGAGAATTTTTATTTCCCTTTTGGATTTAATGATAGTGTTTACATTAACCTAAAAAATATCTCAAATTATTAGAAGTAAATGCAAATGATCTTAAGTTGAATTTTTTTTTGTTGATAAAATCTTAAGTTGGAATTATTCATTACCTACTTAAGCCGATTTTTTATGTAACACAACAACTCCTTATCTTCTCATTTACTCTTTGTTGTTATATATTTTTATGATAGAATTTTTATTAATGCTTTTGTTTATTTATTAATTCTGTGGAAAAAAAAGTTTTCAATTTGTGTGTTATTTTTTCTTTTAAATTAAAAAATATAATATTAAAACTTATTTAAATCTGAAGTAATTCGAATAGTTTCTCGCCAATTGTATGCATGAATTTATTTAAACTATATATATAGCCAATTGTGATATATATATATATATATATATATATATATATATATATATATATATATATTTACATTTATTTAAATAATTTATAAATGATAGAATTATATCATTTGTAAATTTTATAACAATTAAAATTTAAAATTAAAAATGGTAAAGCTTAGTATATGAATAGATGTTGTCAAGGAATATGAAAGATAACATAGATGAAGTTGTCAAGGAATATGAATAGAACAAATATTGATGATTTAGTGGAAGATGGACATTACATTAATTTAATGTAAAATATGCATTAAATTAAAAGAAATAACTCAAGTTTGATTTACAAAGAAATTTAGTACAAAATTTTCATTCTCATGTGGATGTTTTTTAGAGGTGCCATGTCATCAAAATGGAAGCACATGAGCTTAGGTAGCTTCCCTTTATATATATAAGATTCTTTCTGAACAAGACATAAGAAAAAGATTTAATTATTCATTCCTCCTATAGGAAGAAAGCTTTTCTTGTGCCTCCCTACATAAACAGAAGTAACATCATTCTTTAATCTAAGATCAAGCTCCTCCATCATCTTAGTATTTAAATCAATCCAAGCTATTCTATTATCATTCTTTCTGACCAAGACTTTATTGTTAAAATTCCCAACTCCGATGGGGTACTCAAAGGGAGGTAAGCATGTAACAGTAAGGAGTTTGGTCCACGATTCTCTTATGCCGAGTTCACCTAAAATTGATATATGAAGAGTAGCCGTTTCTAATTCAGTTGAGATCAATGCAATTGACTCATTTAAAAGCACCAAACATCGACTCACAAATTTAAAAGAATCACAGATCCTAACATCCAAGTATGAGGGTCTCGGTGTTGTAAACATCAGCTCATTGCTAAAGTTAAAGGACAACAAATATTCTTCATTATCTTCATCATGAGTTCTAGCCCACCAATGACAAACTCCGTTTGTGTACACTCCGATATGTTGATGTGGCAAATAATTATAACGATTTGGTATATTGAGATCAAGCTTCCTCCAAGATTTACTTCTTAGAGAATATATCATCCAGAATGTTTCGTAGGATGATCTATCTTCATCTTCATATTCTTCATCTTCATCTTCACCTCCGAGATATGAATCCACAAATTGAATCACTTTATAGTCATTCGTTACATGATCATAACCAAATCCATGAAGACTATAGCTAGGTTGACGGTTAGGTGGTAGATACTCACAAAGGCCGTACGGAATTATGTGGAATTCACCAGTTGTTGGGTTCCATAGTCCAAGTTGTCTCGTACATCTTTGATTGAGACAAAGAATGCCATTAATACTAGTGGCACCCAAAATATCAATACTGGATCTTTCGAACGAAGATGGCCAATCTATTTTGACCCTATCTTCAAACCTCTGGTTAGGGAGCATATAAAAATATCTTCGTCCAATATAATTTTCATGGACAAGATATGTATCATCATAATGGTTATTATTATTGGATATCACATTGTTGGCGTATAGGGTCTTGAAATAAGAGTCTTGAAATAGAGTGGCCCATAATTTGCAGACACATTCAAATCTTTTCAATGATTTTAGAGGCAGATTTGAGAGTATAAAAATTATGGTATCGTGACTTAGATAGTTCCTAACCTTGTCGCTTGTACTCACAACAACAACAGCCTCTGTTTCTTTATTCATCATCATCTTCTTCTTTCTTTTTGACCAAACTGCCTCATTGCTTGCAACCGCCTCTATTTCCTCTTCATTAATCTTCTTTCTTTTTGACTGAATTTCCATATTCATCTTAATTAGCAGCAAACAGGTGAGATATAATGTGTATTAATTAACAATCATCCATATCCACGAGAAAAATACAATTGAAAGATGACCACAAAAACTGAAATTTTGCTTGCCAACATCACCAATTCGTATAGCTTCAGAGAAAAAAGCATAACATGATAGTAAAAGTAGGATATTGGTTCAACTGGCATTGTTTATAGTTAAACAAAACAATATGAACACGGTTGGATTGCAAACTGAGACAACAAACATTTTTTTAATAAAATGCAATCATGCGATGAAAATAGCAAACATTAGGCACAACACAAAGTGAAAATATGCTATCTAGATTCACAATCCACAAATTTAAGCAAAAGCAAACCTACTTGACAGTTGACACCAGTAAAATTTTAGGCTGGTTCTCTTTTATCTCAAATTTCTTTGCCTCACTCTTAGATGTGGTTTATTTAATATTTCCATTGATCAAAGCAACATATGAACATTTTAAGTAACCTCAATAGAAAAGTTCATAAAAACTAACTAGTTTCATATTTCTATAGCTATGATCTAAAATTTGTACAATGCCACCCCAAATATATGCCTCCAGTATTCTTGTTTCTTGACAAGTAAATAATCCTCCACCAAAAAAGTGTGAAACATCATGGCAAGAAAATGTTGGCATATAAATGTCCACAGAAGAGTCGAAGAGATTATACCATAAAACAAACTTAACAGGATTATTATCTCCATAAAACTAGCAAGCAAACAGCAGACAGTTATACAGACAAACAGGATTTACATCTCGTAACGGATCCAAGGTTGTAACTATAAGCTTGTATTGAGACTAAGGTAACATGAACAATCAGTAGATATGTTTGAAGGATCCGCTCTAGACAATTCCAATTAAGAACATAATACAAAATCACGAATCATAATAATACACATAGTAAAAGTAAACTTCAACCATTCAAGGAATGTAGACATTATGCAAGATTAGCAATTAAACAATACCACTGACTCCTTAGTCGGATCACAGCTCAAATAATTCGAATTTAAATTTGAACAAATTACAGTATACATAAAATGAGAATCAAAATAACACGAAAACAAAACAAAACACCCTTGTCAATAAAACCAATCATCAATAGTATTTTATACCGAAAAACAAATCATCAATTAACATAAAAAGAAAAAGGTAAAAGAAGATATACCCTCAAACGATCAGCGAGAACAGAACAAGTAATGCGCTTGTATTTGGGAGCCTCGGAGAGAAGCTTATCATAAGTATCCTGATCAAACAACACCATGTTATTTACCTTCTCCTTTTGCTTGCCCTTGCTCCACTTCTGTTAAAATCACAAAACTTGACATTAACATCACACTCTTACTTACACAACAGTTAAGAACAAAACACAAACCTTCTTTTTCTGTTTGCCACCATCAGATTTGGCGGGTTTTGAGGAAGGTGGTGGAACCTGAAAGTACCATGAAAACATACACACAACACAACACAAAAATTTAGAAAATAGTGAAAACAAAATTGAAAATTAGAAGTATGGAATTTTGAAGAGAAAGTACCATGAATGACAGCAGCAGATGGAGGCGATCGCAAATTCACAATCACAAATCTGTATTTTCTAGGATTTAACTTTATAGTTATATAGGAAAATTTAAGTTTTTTGTTCGGTCAAAATAATATAGGCCCAACCCAATAAGTAACATATCTAATGTAAATTTTGGTCAAAAAAAAAATCTAATGTAAATTACATTAATATCCAAAAAATGATTAACATAAATGCAGCAAAAGTTCGAATTATAGAATCTAAATTTTAAGAATGAAAAACTAGAATAATCTGATTCACAAACTAGCTCAGTTAAATCTGAATCAAATAAAAAATAACCAATATAATTAACATAAAATCGTTGTTAATGCATCAATTACATTGATATCTATTGCATCCGTATCAAAAAAATGATTTACACAAATATATAAAAAGTTTGGATTCTAGAATGAGAACTTTTTTGAACTTTTCAGAAAAATGATTTACAAAAATATATAAAAAGTTTGCATTTGTTTTCTATAATACGAAGGTGAGCGTGTTCGTATATCAAATATGCGGACAAACTTGTTTTATAAGCAGGGTTTTTGAAAAAGGATAGGCTATTTTATCGTGTTCCAAACCAAAAGTTCATCGAAACCACCAACTTGAACCATTATCCTTACACCAAACTTCATCACAACAACCTCTACACTACGTAAGTATTTTATATGTATTCAATTTTTAATTGTATAGAAATTAATGTTTAGGGTCCTAAATCAAATTAGTGATTTACAATAGAATTTTATGTCTTGAATTACTTAAATATATATGGAGTCTAGAGGAAAATCATTGTATCTTTGTCTTTGATCATACAACAAAAAGGTTAATTAGAATTATTTTTGTCTGCTACATTAACAAAAAGTTAATAGAAAGGGTAAAACAAAATTTATCAATATTACAAGGGAATCTTAAAAAAAATACATGGAATAAAACAAAATTCACCTACTTTACAAGAATTACCTTTTATTATATTTTTGTCTACTGCTACGTAGATTTTTGGAAATTAATCTTTACCAAAATCTCGAGATTAGTGAGAGATCTTGCTCGCACATAAACACACTCCAATAAAGGCAACTCCCTTCATTCATCACCACTCTCATATGACATTGCTTCTTACTCTAATAGTCATTTTTCTTTCAATCGTTCATTTTAAATTCACATTCTTCATCTTCTTTCTTGGAATTCCTATTACCTACTGACCTTTGAGTAAGAACAAGTTATATAAATTAGGGGCAGCTGACCCCACTCCATTTTAAATCAACATGCTTAATGGAAGGATTCTCGAACACTTTGAATAAATTTTTTATCCAACTTGATTGAATTCAAACGATTCACTCTGTAGTCTCTATTGCAAACATATACATCATGTAATTTTTTCAATTGCCATGTATAAGTTAACTGGAAGGACCTATATATTACAATTTTAAAACTTAAAGGATCAATGTGTTATAATTTTTTTTAAGAAAAAACCTATATGGCACAAAATAAAAACTTAAAAATCCCCATATACAATTGACCATTAATATATTATATTTGTTAAGACATTGTTATCGTAGTACCGTAATGACCTTGCCAACTTAAAAAAAAATTATACAAATGAATATCCATTTCATTGAACAATTTTCCAAAATATTAGTAGAAAGCATACAAAGTAACAAACTCTAATTTTAAATGGGGCTCCCACAAATAAATAGTGAAATTTACCCCCCACAATTTGAAATTTATGAATTTATCGTTGCCTTTAAGCCATTTTCTTAAATTTTTTTAATTTAGTTCTTCAAATTAAAATTTTTAAATTTTTCCACGTGAAGTTCTACTATTCAAAATTAATAAGGATTATTATTATGGAGTTTTTGATCAAAAATTGTTTTGCAATAAAAATAAAATTACTACTGTAATAGATTTCTCATAAAAAATCTTACAAAAAATTAAGTAATTAACCATGTTTTTGTTCCAAAAGTGAAAGATGACCAATTGACCATTACTACTTTTACTCCAAGTTTTGTCCCATTAAAAAGGGTGTAAAAATCAGAACCATTTCAAATTCTCGCTTATTTTTCCCCCAAAATTTAAAACCCCAAATTTTCCGCCATTTCGTCTTCACCGGATGAGCCACGATGGACAACACCACCCCAATGTCTTGCCCTTACACCGTCACCGTTCGCCGGAACCCTCCTCGGAGAGCTCGCCCTACTCCACTACCACAAGGTGGTTCAAACATACATGGAGGAATCACACCCTTTCCTAACGACGATTTGTTATCCGAGCAAACACCGCAAATTCCATCAACTTCTGAGAACGAGAATCTCAAAGTTTTCCTTCGAATCCGACCTTTTCAGTCTCCAAATCAAGCTCCACAAGCGAGAGCAAAAACTGCTTGGCCTAAAAATCCAACGAAAAAGATCACAACCTCAGCGATTAACTCTACCAAGAAGAAGAGTTCTTCTTCATGCATATCGATTAATGATTCGGAGTCAGTGACATTATTAGTTCCTTCTGATTTACAAGAATCGAAGAGAGTGAAATCAGAAACCTACGGTGGTTTCACTCACGTTTTTCCTTCTGATTCATCTCAGGTAATGATAACGGTAACTTTTATCTTTTTTGTTTTTTCGTCATTGCATTGGTGGTTTATTTCGCAGCTAAGAGTGTGATTGGATTTTTGTTTCAGATTCAAGTATATGAGAGAATGGTGAAACCCATGGTTGATGAGTTTATCAAGGGTAAAAGTGGAATGTTGGCTGCATTAGGTCCCAGTGGTTCTGGGAAGACTCACACCGTTTTCGGAACCCCAAGGGACCCTGGAATGGTACCGCTCGTTCTCCGCCATATTTTCAAGGATATTGAAGCTTCTAGGTATTTTTGCTCATTTCAAATTACCTTTGTAGATTAGCTTCTTGCTTATGTGAGCTTCTTAGTTAAAATAAACTTATGGTTCCTGGCAAATGAGAGAGCGTTTAGAAAATTTGAGGTGCCGAAACTGATTTCAACTTGTACGATTATGTTGTTTAAAAAAATTGGAGTCACTGCAAGATTGTTGTGAAAATTCATTATTCTTTAAGTGCTTTTTTGAAAAGATTGTTAAAACCAACACTTAGTAATTAGTAAATCAAATGCACCACAATACAATGCAAGATATGCACTGCGTTCAATTATGTTATGTAATCAGACCTTACATTTAAGTATTTGAAAAGCTTACGAAATTGATAAAATACTCTCGAGGAATTTTTTTGTAAGTTTAACGGTTCTGAGTAAGATCATGAGAGAATAGTGACAACATACAAGCTCTAAAAACCATTTGCAAATGCGCCTGATCAATTATGTTGTTCAATTGGAATATCAATTTCATCTCTTGGTGCAACTCGCAGATCTTTTTACGTGGCTATATTCGAGATATATACTGAACGGGGAAAAGCGGAAAAACTGTTTGATTTATTACCTGATGGAGGTGAATTAAGTATGCAGCAATCCACCTTAAAAGGCCAAAAAGAGGTTTAATGCTACATCTGTTTATCTCATTGGATGTGTATGGCATGGTCAGTAATATTATTTTTTCACTTCTTGAAATTTTGTAAACAGGTTCTCATCTCTAACGCCGAACAGGCAGAATCCTTGATAGCACAAGCTGTGACAAAACGTGCTACTGCAATGACAAATACGAACAGTCAATCAAGGTAGGTTTTAAAGTGGGAATTGATGAATATTTCCCTTTATCCTTAAAGGAAAATTCGTTTGTTGGTGGACTGTGTCTCTTGCAGTGGAGAGCCTAAAAATACTACAATAATAGAAAGAGGTTGTTTGTAGTATGGCGGGTTCTTTCGCGTGAGAGTACATCTACTAATGAACTAAGTACTAAGTAGGAGGCATGTGCTACAATGTAAAAATATCTGACCTTTTTAATAGATGCACCACGTAAACTATTGTCTTGATTTAGACACTGTATCAGAGTTGGTTTGCTACTGCTAAAGGCTTGATTTCATCCAAAAACTGAAAGAAAATATAATGTAAAAAAGAAGATAAATATTAGCCTGAAGTGCAGCTAAGCATACTTTGAATAAATCTGCAGCACATAGCTGTTGCTAGTTTAGTTAAATATTTGCAGGAGCGATTATAAGTTTTGTTATAGAAATCACAAATTTTTATGGTACTTCTCTATAATATATTACTATACTCCTACCAATCATTTTTTGATGTTTGATTTCTTCTTTGTACTTGTAGCCGGTCACAGTGCATCATAAACATTCGTGACACTCCTCAAAAATGTAAAGGAGTGGTCAATTCTGAGTCAAAAGATGCTGTTTTGACTATAATTGACCTTGCTGGAGCTGAACGAGAAAAACGAACAGGAAATCAGGTTCATGTTCATCCCTTCCATTATGATACTACCAAGCTTGGTTTTGAGCATTGTTGTGTGTTGAACTTTAGGATGTATTATACTTAAAATGACATTTCTGAAATGTTATTTCATTTGCCTTTTATTCTTTTGTAAAACACACATACACACACACACATTCAACTCTTGTAGGTTGTCACTAAAAAGGCTCAGACTAATGTATATGCCTGCATATTATATGAGCAATGCTTTTACCATTTAAGCCTGCAATTATTCTTGATGTTTATCGACTATACTATTTGGGTGGGCTTAATACACATTGAATGAATCCACATAAGCAGAACAACTCACTGCATGTAGTTGAGTTGTAACTCATATGACACAACTTTTTGTTTTGTTTGTTGTTTGGGGTAGATGCACACTGTAAGTATTTCAAGGGAGAGAAAGGGTAGAAAAGATGGAGGAAAGTTTAGTGAGAGGAATCATGGAAGATAGATTTCAAGAAGAGGACAATATTATAACTTGTGGTGGATGATGTTGTGGGTTAGAGAAAAAGTTGTCCCCTAAATTATCGGGTTCATATTTTTTGTTTGTGTATCCTATAACCATTTTTAATATCCAAGTAGTATTTTCTGCTATCTAGTTCTTTATTTTGTATTAAAATGAGTGCATCTCAAAGGCTTTGTATAGTCTAAGTAATGTAAGTCTTTTCTAATTATTGAAGTAAAATTCATTGATGCATGTATAAAATATGTGATAAAAAATGGAACTTTTGTCAATTCTAGTATAATTATGCCCAAAAGGACCTCATGATTTCTTAATCTCATAAGCAAGATTGACTACACTTGTAATGGGGTTGATTTATCGATGCAGTGGACACTTCAAGGATCTTGATTGTTATGGTAAATCTACCGCTTTTACCTTCATCTTAATTTTTCTGTGTGATGTTGTAGGGGACAAGATTGGTTGAAAGCAATTTTATCAACAACACATTGATGGTGTTCGGCTTATGTTTAAGAGTACGTAGGCTACACTTCATATTCTGAATCCAAGTCATAACGCCTCCTTTGATTACTAGAACTCATTTGTTTTTTATGCTGCCTTCGAAGTTTGGGAATTGTTCAATATATTTTTCTCCTGTGCAGTTCTGCTTTTTCTTTCCCTTCTCTTTTCTTATTTTGTTCCTGCTGTTAATTTTTCTTTCTTTTCACAGTCGCTACTAGAGCACCAAAAGAACCCCAAGAAACAATTGCAGAAGCACTTCCAAAATTCTATGGTATTTTTTTATTAATAATTTTAATATTTGGTTTGTTTAGTTGTCTCCTTTGTTACTATCTCTTTATTGATGGCTAATGGCATATCAAAGAATATATGTTAACATTCTAATTTGTTTTATATCATAGATCATAAGTAGTATCTCTTTTGGATTATAACTCTGAAGTTTGAAATGGTAAAGGTTTACAAGTTTGATTCTGTCTACCACTGTTGCAGTTAACAAGGTATCTTCGAGATTATTTGGAGGGCAAGAAGCGCATGACCTTGGTATGTAGATACTATTCCATATGGGAGTTTTCTTTTTCATGAGAATCACTCTCGTCTTTTTAATGAGAGTATTTGAGTTTATCTTTCCAACGTATATTAATCTTGTGAGTTCCTAATATCAACTTTACTTTTTGCTTCTGTTTGCAGCTTTTAACAGCAAAGTCAAGAGAGGATGATTATCTTGATACTTCACACCTACTTAGACAGGCTTCTCCTTACATGCAAATCAAGTAAATTTTTTCATTTTCATCTCATAATCTAACTTGAATTCCTTATTTACCCCATATTGGTTTCTAAGCATCTTTGTTCATTCTTGTTAGGTATAATGAAGTTGAACCATCAAATATGGTTCCCAAAAAAAGGCATCACCAAGCTTCTTCCATAATTGATATTGCTAAACAATCGCCTTCATTAGCAAATTTAAAGCGAATGAGAATTGTTAGTGAACATACTCTGCACTAATTTAAATTTTTTGCAAAATTTCATCTTCATATTTATTTGTATGACAATAATTTAGCATGTACCTTTTGGTAAATCCCTGATAGTTATTTCTGTCTTCAGAATGATGAGAAGGGTGTTGAAGAACGCAACACTTCGAAGAAAGGTAATTCTTGACATTTCAAAATTGTGGTAAATGTATTTGTTTATTTGTTCTATTCTTTCCTTTTCTGCTAGATACTGCACTGCAAATGGTAACCTATTCCATTTCGATAAATCCAATTTGAACATTGCGCCTTCAAATATAATGTACCCAATGTTCAACATTTGAGGTGTCCTACTTTGGATTTAAATTTTTATTCTAATACTAGGCAATACTTTTACTTCAAAAATATGTCTCTTGGACCAGAAACTATCATGTGACTATGGTTTTATGACAGATACTTCAACAGTGCGTAAATTAGATGCTAGCAATTCTGTTTCTTCAAAGTCGGAGTGTGATGGCCATGCCGGGAGTGAGAGAAGTCACATTATAATGAGGAATTTCGCAAAAGTTTTATGGAATGTATTAAAGGAATATAATTCCAAACTGAAGGTAATGCTTTATGCTCTCAATCATTAATTTCAAGACCATAGTTGATTTGTTTTCTCCTTTGTTATGGTTCTTTGTTATAATTAAGTTTTTTTTATTCAAAATCAGGTTGCGAAAAGTGAAATACAAAGTCTCAATGAAAGCATAGGATATGAAAAGAAAAAAAACCGAGAGTTGGAAACACAGCTGAATGATTTTAAGGCTTCCTGTACTTGTTGCAAAGGAGAAAATGAAAAACACAATGCTGAAGATTGTTCATCAGTTGATCCTGATCATCCACATAATTTGGATCAAGAGGTTGAGTATCACACTCATATGTTCCTGTTTTCTTGTCTAGAGATCACTGACGTTTTGGTTAATGCAACTTAAGTGCTCATTAACCTTTAACATTCTCATCTAGAATTGGCATTCTGTGTGGGAATGAGATGCAACATCACTGTATCTAATATCGTTTGAGTATCCTCAAAATGGACGTTCTCAGCTGGAGACTCGAGCAGTTAGTTGTTTTCAACTTCCCTGTGTGCAACAAATCTTGATTATTATGATTTACTAACTAATAGTAATACCTACTGCATATTCAATCTTCTTGAACTTATTTGTAGTTCAAAAGGAGATATCAAACCTTAAATTGAGTTCAGGTCTTGGTAGTTCAAAAATAAAATAAGCTTGAGAATAATGTTGACAAAGTCAGGTTTATATGAAATAAGCTAAATTAGTTGGCCAACCTTTACCCTTCCTCTGACATAGTTATAGTTATTGCTGGAATTTGGTTTTGATGTTCTGTTATCAGGTAAATATATTCTTAAATAATTAAGCACAAGAATCAAGCTATAAAAACACAATATCCTAAAAGATACTAATCATAAATACAAAATATCTCAACAAGATTAAAGTATATGTGTTACTAGAGCCGTCCTGTCTAATGTGTGATCTACTGCAATTGTTTTGTGTGCTTTTTGTTTTAATGTATTGAAGAGCTAAGTGAATGGTTCACCAACTAGTTGATTCGTCAAAATGTACACACACTTCATATTCCAATATTTTTGTTGTCTTTTTTTTCCAGGAATCATTTGATGCAGAGTCGTCATCTGAGCCTAGAATTGAGCGGTCAGGTGAAGAGCATATACTGGGTACTACTTTTACGGAGTTAGATTCTAAAAAATCAGAAAGGTTAGCCTTGTGAGTAATAATATTCTGCATGCGGTTCTTTATTTTTCTTTGCTTTGAGCGATTACGCTTGTTCCTAATTACAGCTTGGTTTAATAATACAGGAAAGAATGGATCTCCTCATCAGAGTCAGGACATGATAATGCTTTGGAGCTTGATGGTGCTAGCAAGGTACATAGTGTGATTTGACTTTTCATGTGTTGATAAATGAATCTATCTTGAACTTTTCTTCTAAGTTAATTTAATTGTAGGAGAAATTGTGCCTTAATTGAGTTCAGATATTGCTGGTTCAATAATAAACTAAGCTTTAGAGCGAGTGTACATTTAGTTGAAGAGGTAGGTTGATAAGAAAAAAAATTCAACTAATGGCAACCTAAACATATGAAACTTGAAGCAATTGTTTGACATATATATATTTGGCTGGGTTTTGAGTATAGCGTTTTGATTGCATGTAAATTCTTGGGCTTCAATAAATTAATAAAACTGTTATACTAGTTGAAGCATCCTATCTAATTTGGGAACTTACATGTTAGTGTTTTGTGCGTTTTCACAAGAAATGGTTCACCATCTAATTTGTCCTTCTTTCTAGGAAACATTCCATGCAGAGTCATCATCTCATCCGAGTCTTGAACAGTCAGATGACGAGCACATGCTCAGTACTAACTGTACGGAGGTAGATTATGAACAATCAGATAGGTTAGTCTTGTGACTAACGATCTTTGGGTGTGATTTTTGCTTGTTTTTGTTGGCGCTGAGCTAATACACTTGTTCCTTTATTCTTGTTGGTGGAATATTATAGGGAAGTCTCAGTGTCCTTGTTGAATTTGGGGCATCATAATGCTATAGAAGTGGATGCTGTGAGCAAGATACCTAGTGTGAGTTGACTTTCTATATGTTAATAAATGAATCAATGCTCTTAAAATTTTCTCGTTGGTTTAATGTGTTGGTAATTGGTAGCATGTAAATTTCAATACAGTTACAAACTCCACAAATAAATCAATCTTCTTGAACTTTATTTATTAGTCTATTGAGGAGAGATTCTGGGTCAATTAAGTTCATATATTGCGTGTTCAATTATAAATTCAGCTTGAGAGCACTTAATTGACAAAGTCAGTGGGACGTAAAATAAATTGAACTAGTGGCAACCATGACAATTAGTTTTTAATGGGTCTTGTGTTTTATTTTCATGACAGAATGTAAGTTTTGGCTTCAATGGATTAATAAAACTGTTATACTATTTTAGGCAGCCCGTCTAATGGTTGAAAAGACATAATTGTTTTTATTTTGTTTTTTTTTTATTTCATAAGAAATGGTTCACCAACTAGTTTGTTCTTCAAAATGCATTTGGACTTCAGCTTGTAGTATCAATATTAAATATCAATATACATATTATTTGTTTGTCCATTCTTTCCAGGAAACATTTCATTCCGAGTCATCATCCGAGCCAACACTTGACCAGTCAGATGAAGAGAATATGCTTGGTTCTATCTGTACAGTGTTAGATTCTGAAAACTCAGATAGGTTAGTTTTTTTTTTGTTTTTTGTATTTGGGCTTTGGAAGGTTTTGCTCGTTCCTTAATTCATGCTTGGGTGTGACAATGCAGGGAACCCCCTGTATCGCTATCAATGTCAGGAATTCATAAGGCATTTGAAGTTGATGTAACAGTGAAGATACCTATTGTGAGTGAAGTTTCCATATAAATGAATCAATCTGCTTAAACTTCATTTATTGGTTCATTAAAAGAGAAATCGGACTTCAATCAAGTTCTGATCTTGTCAGTTTAATTATAAAGTCAGCTTGAGGGAAGGTGTGCATTAATTTGAGGGTTTTTGTCATGAAAATGAATTGAAGTGGTTGCCTGCTGAGTGAGCTTGAACCTAGTAAATATTAATGGCTAACTTGTTTCTCATATTCCTATTATCCTGTGACCTAGTAAATATTAATGGCTAGCATGTAAATTTTGGCTTCAATAGATAAGTAAGACTGTTACTAGTTGAGGCATCACATTTAATGTCTGAACTGCCATAATTTTGATTTTGGGTGCATTCATAAGAAATGGTTTACCAACTAGTTTTTCCTTTAACTGTACACGAGCGGCCGATTACAATATTATGTGTGTTATTTGATTATCCATTCTTTCCAGGAAACATTCAATGCAGAGTCATCATCTAAGCCTATAATTGGCGAGTTGGAAGAAGTGCGTTTGCTCGGTGCTACCTGTACGAAGTTAGACTCTGAAATATCAGATAGGTTAATTTTTGTAACTAATGATCTTCTGCATGACTGCTGTTATTATTGTTTCTTTATCTTTGCTTTGAACAAATATGCTTGTTGTTTACGTCCCGCATGGTATAATAATGTAGGGAAGTCTCACTCTCTTCAAATCCCGGGCATGATAATTCTTTGGAGGTTGATGCTGTGAGCAAGATACCCAGTGTGAGATTACTTTCCATATCTCAATGTGAATATGAATCAATCTGCTTTAACATATTACTGTGTTTTTGAAGGATAGATTGTTAGTTGACTTCACATCTTGCGAGTTAGTACTTAGTAGTAAACTAAGTTTGAGAGAAAGCGTGCCCTTTAGTTGAAGAAGTCTGATTGAAATGAAATAAATTCAACTTGTGGCTAACGGCTAACATGTTTCCCTAACTCCTACTCTCGTTGTACATATAATTATTGCTGGGTTTTTTGTTACTGGCTTTTTAGCAGGTAAAATTAGGCGTTAATAGAAACAATTATGATACTTTAGGCTTTCAATCTAATATATGAAGCAGCATGGTTGTGATATGTCCGTATTTCATTAGAAAAGCTTCATCCACTAGTTTTGCTCTTCAAAATTTTTGCAAGCTTCAGATTGTTATTATTATTATATGCTGTTGATTATTTGGTCATCCATTCTTTCCAGGAAACATTTCACGTACAGTCATCATCAGAGCCTAGACTTTACCTCTCAAATGAAGAGCCTGCAGTTGGTCCTTCTTGTACACAGTTAGATTCTGAAAAATCAGATAGTTTAGTCCTGTGAGTAATACTTTTTTGGCGTGATTTGTGCTGCGTGTCTCTTCGTTGAGTTATTATGGCTGTGTTCCTAATTTCCTGTTTGGTGTAATACAATAGGGGTGTGTTGGCTTCCTCGTCAAAATCAGGGGATCATAATGATTTGGAAGTTGATGCTAAGAGCAAGATACCGAGTGTGAGTAGACTTTCCTTTTATTTAACTTGAACTTATTCTTGAAATGGGTAAAATAGTTTATTGAATTTCTTTAGGAGAAATTAAGCTGAACTGATATAATACATAATATTCTCCCAAATATATGCTTTAGGAAACACAAAGATAATCTGACTTAAATACGAAATACTCCCTAAATAGATGATACTGTCCAACATACCCGAAGATAGTGCATACAAGTTGTATCTGCACGCCTTCTTACACATGAACTGATTTTGAGGACCTCAAATTTGTATGTACTATACACAATCTGATCCCTAGAGATACAAGCTTCACTGCAATTTTGGTCTACAGAACATTTTCCTTTTATAAAGTGACAATCTTACAGACTTTATGATGTTGATACTTGATAGCCATCCTTTCTAGAAGCTTAAGCTGTTAAATTACGGTTAAGTTCAAGATTCTTTTAATGTATTTATACTAACCTGAATGAAAACTAAGTTTGTTAGATCCTTCTACCTATCTGCTCAGTGCTTCACAAAATAATTACTGTTCAATGTTGATATTACCATGCTAAGTTTACAGGGAGTTGTTTCTACTTTCGCCTTTCATACTGTTAAATCAACTTTCAGGAATCGTTCAATTCTTCGGTATCAACAAAGAATGACATTTTGGATCCTCCATCACCCAAAGATGTTTCATCTACTAAAATCCAGACTGATAAAGGAGTGAACAACTCCTGCAAACCTCCAAGGCCAAAAAGGTGCGGTGTTTGTCCTTGTCTTTGTATAGTTTTTCACTCCATATTTACCAGTTACAGTTTTTGTGTATGTGTTATGTTGAAACCAGGACGCTTATGCCTTCCTCATCCGTGTTATCAAGAAACTTGAGCACTTTTGATCTTTTTGATGAATCGGATAAATCGAAGGTACAAAATGAAATTTATTTAATTTTGGATCAATGTTAGTTTCGGGCAGTACAACTAAACTATCTCTACGAAACTGAAAGTCATTCTACACTTCAATAACTATATTTGTTGTGTTGTGTGTTTTTATGTTGATATAATGTTATGTTAAATTTGAGAGACAATAGTGAGTTAGGAAACACATGATGTTAATTGTATTTGTCTGGTTTTTCAGGGGAACAGAAGCACAAGGAAGTCGGGTGCACGTGATGATCCTAAAAGATCAAACGGAAGTATATCTCTCCTCAATTTGCTCCAACAAAGAAAAAGCAATATTCGTCACTAGGATAGCCACCAAACCCTTTTTGTAGAAAATGCAAAAATGTTATGCTTAGGACAATGAGTATTGTCCATTTTTTTGTAAGCAATTTTTATGCATATTTTAGTGGCATAGCATAGATATTATATACTCAGCCTAGCCTGGAGAAATGAAATCGCATTCATTTCAAGTCACTTTCTAAGTTCAATCAATATATGTATATCATCCTCCTACATTCACTTGCATTGTCTTCTATATTTTCTGTACATTCATATACTCGGAGGGAGTATGTTTTATTTGTGGAATTTAAAAGTAAATTAGATGTACGTTTTGGAGATGTCACTTTGTGATGATTCACCAATCATGATTCATGGCAATTTTTATCAAGACTCATGAACCAATCTAGTGGTCTAAATCATAATTGCACCTTCTAGTTTTCTACTATTGTTAGTGTCTTTGCACCGCACTTCGCCCATAAAAAAAAAAAGTGTTACTTTAAGTTTTTCAAGCGACATGTGACACCCCAACTTATGTTAAGTGTTTGCATAAGCGTTAATTTCAACGACAATTCAGAACAACCGCTATTCAGCTCTTTTCTGCTGCAAAATATGAAGCTTATATATGGGAGCAAAGAAGCAATAAAGGAGCAAAGAAGCAACCGCTATTAATAATGTCATAATAAATCTTGAACCTACATAACCCCTCGAAAATGGAACTAGAATTATATTATTCTTGTATTTTGACTCATATATATTGCTCTCACTTCATATGTTTTGGAACCATCCTAAATCTCCTCCACCTTTAACTTAATTTCTTTTATTGACATCGTGAGCAAATGAAGCCAATTCAACAAATCTGACATTCTGACCTATGGGCTATGATGATTGATTGTGAATAGCCAAGATTGGGGGAGTATACGTTACGCAGTGCAAATAATGTGGAAACGACATGCAAACACTTATTACAGAGTATAGATACATGTTATACATAAAGTTGTTATAGAGAAAATTAATAAAAAAAGTCAGGATGGCCGAGTGGTCTAAGGCGCCAGACTCAAGTTCTGGTCTTCGAGAGAGGGCGTGGGTTCAAATCCCACTTCTGACAAAGTTTTGTTTTGTTTTGTTTTGTTTTATTTTTGTTTGTCATGATATTTTCAATTGTTGATGGTGTCTTGCTTGAATGCTAAGTTGATCTACACACATCACCAAACGTGGACCCATCAATTGTCCCCAAAGATAATGGTATGATGAACAATTTTAGCATCAACATTTAACGATTTGACTTATAAAATTTGAAAGAAAAAAAAAAATTCTCTGGTTGCAGCTGTTGTGGGTGGATTGCTTATGTGAAAGGGAAACTCCTCCAAACAGTAGTTGTTAGTGAGAGGTTTTATAAAATGGGATTCTATATTTGCTGTAAGTAGATGATCAGTAACCATCAACTATTCATAAATCATAATTAAGCATGTCAAAATTCAGGACTCTCACTAAGGCTGTAACATTAATCCATTTAAATAGTCTTTAAATTTTCTAATGTAACTATGAATATAATTGTTCATGGTTTGTGATCTGGAATCAGACTATTGGCTTGATGTGTAAAGAATACTATATTACTATCAATAATCAATTACATAACGCCTTCTATATGTACTTATCGCAAAACCCAATTAGAGAGATATTCAGATTTTGTAATTGACAATAATAGGGCACTCACTAAAAGTGGATGATCCAAAACAATAACAATAATAGAATCAGATTATTATCTTTCAAATTTCAGATTAATTAATAAACACTTGGCTGCTAGACGTTTGCGAGATTACACCACTTGCATTGCAGCATCTCTAATGGGGTCCATAGTGAATTGCATAACCTTACAGTTACAGACAGTGTGTTCCACCAGCACCAAGTAGCCTCCACTATAAAGTAATTTACACATTTTACTCTAAGATTATGCATACTACCTATTGCACATTTTACTCATAGATTATGCATACTACAAAGTGACATAGTGTAGGAGCAACATAATAGTCATTGTGCAACAAAAACTTGATTGCTTAAAATTGGCTCATTGTTTAATAATTATGCCACTTTAAAAAGAAAACAGTAAAATACTAAAAATTCGATTCCATTAGCTCGTTTGTTATGCATTATTATTATTATATTATATGACCAATAAATAAATGAATACCATAGTCCACAATACAAATGACTCTATTCTATGTATACCACCCTCCTATTCATCTCAATGACAAGGAAATAAATAATGGCCACCCACTCCCATAGTTTTTCATCCATGTGTAGAAGAATGCCTTCCCAGTGTTGAACTTGAACCACAGCTTTTTAATCATATGGGCTTTCTCAGATATGTGGGCCAACTCAATTCACATGGGCCATGAGGCCCAGATATGTAGGAAACTTGGCCCATGAAGCTAATTTGGTGCGAAACGTGGCTCATTTTTTTTTTTTGAACCAACGTGGCTCATGAACCTAATTTTGAGGGAAAAATGTTGAAGGAGGCAGTGATTACAAGTGGAAAAATTGACACAGTAGCCACATAGCCGTTGTGATGGTGAGAATAGTTTGGGATTTCCACACATTAGTACACGTGGCCCATGATATTTCACTCTGATCAAAGGCACCAACGTACACCATTGAACCGTTATTAAACTGAGGTGATGAGTCACTGCCATCTGATGTTGGATTTTGTCCCTCCCACGATTTTTGACTGCAAAATGAATTATGAACAACAACATTATTTCCAAATAAAAATTATGACAAACCCAAATCCACATTAACTAAGTGTGTGTTTGGTTTGGCTTTAGATAGAATTGATTTTGATAAAATTGATTCTGATAGAATTGATTTTATCAGAATTGATTTTAGCATAATTGATTTATGTTTGGATAAATTTATGTAAAAATGAGTTGAACAATAAATTTCAGTGTAAAAATGATCCTAAAAGTCAGAAGCTACAAATCCTAATTTTTAGCAGAATCAATTCTGGAGGCAGAATCAATTCTGCTTTAAAATAACCAAACATGTAAAATCAATCTAGAATCAATTCTACACCTCTAGAATTGCTTTTGGCTTTTCCAAAAGCTAAACCAAATTCACACTAAAGATTATTACTAAAAGTCTAAGTTTAGTTTAGTTGATAGCGACATTACATTTACAGATATCAAAGTTCAGAATTTAACGTTTAAAAAAACGGTTAGGAAAACGTGATCATTAGTTACAATAACTACCGTTAATAAAAGTCATTTCTGGAGAAGTGTGCCAAATTTAATTAATGATAATTTAATAATTGCGATTCAACGAATCTAACCTGGGGTTGTTGCTGTTAGTGGAAGGGCAAAACGTGATTATGTATTCAGCCGCAGAAGCGCACGTAAACGTGCTTGTCTTATCATCATACGCGTAACTATACGCGCGTGGGCAAGCGTTCTTAAATAACTCTGAGTAACTTGAAGGTTTACAAGTGTTAGGTGAACCATACGCGCCGCTGCAACAATACTGTTCCGTTCCAAACGCTTCGCAAGCACTTTTACACGCCACACTCTCTTTCCCATCCACGCTCGTAACCTTAAGCTCTGAAGGACACGCGCCGAGCAAATCTCTAACACAACCGGTACTTTTACAGTTATCGCCGGAGCCACCTTGTGGAACCACAAGCATAGGAACGTTATAACCGTCAACTAAACTCACATCGAAGAAATCAAGTCCACCGGAACCGTCGAGAGTGAATTCTGCTAAAGTAGCCGGCGGTGTGGCTCCGTTGCCGGAGCATTCGAGTTTGCCGGAGTTACAATCGCCGGTGAGGCAGGAGAATTTTCCGGTGGTGTCTTGAGAACAGAGTGTGCGTCCCCAGAAACGACCTCCCCAGGAAGATGGTGGAGTGATTGATTTGGATTCGGCGGATTGAAGAATGAAACCGGTGGTTGGAAGTGGCGCAACTCCGGCGTTGGAGAGAATTCCCGGCCACACTGTGTGATTGCATTTGTTGAGGAATGTAAATGTTGTTGATGCTACTCCTGATGTTGAAAGATAAAGTGTAAGGAAAATTGAAAATAATTTTGTAATTAGTAGTTGATCCATGTGCTGATTAGAACTTAAGTAGGTACTTAATTAGATAGTAATTTGTAAGAAGAAGAAGAAGAAGAAGAAGAAGAAGCTAGTTATGCAACTTTTTCTTTCTTCTGTGGTGATGATATTACTAATTTGGTGAGAAAAGGTTATGGAATTGGAATTTGGTACTAAAAGGTGACTTTAGCTTCGTCTTTTTTTGTAAGATAAGGTGGCTTTAACTTTAGCTTATACAGTATTATATATTGCTAAATGCACATAAAATGAACAAGATTTTCTGGGCTGGTTAGGAAAGTTGTTTAGGAATTTTATCGGGCTTTTTTATTCGGGCCTTGAGGGATCTATATGGGAGCACAAACGTAGTTAAGAGTTAAGACAGGGGGAATCTAGCTTGAGAAGGGAAAAAGGAAGAATAACGTTCTAATGAAGTATCTCTTTTTTTAAGGCAAAATCCATTATTTTATCTTAATATTAATACTAATGACTAAGATTAGCAAAGCCTTTATTTTATTTTGGCTTAATTGCAGTTTTGGTCCCCTTATTTTCACTATCTTGCAGTTTTGGTCCCCCTATTTTAAAATCAAACAATTTTGCCACCTTATTTTCATTTTTGTTGCAGTTTTAGTCCAGGCCTAATTTTGTCACCAAAAAACGCTAATGTGTCAATAAAAACGCTGATGTGGCAATACCATGTCATCAAATTAATTTCTTTTTAATAAAATTAGTTAGTTATTGTTTGTACAAATAATTAATTAATGGGAGTTTCTACGGTACATTTGAATACCGATACATGATGTTACAAAATTAATAAATTAATGACTATTTTAATGAATTAAAAGAACTATTAGTTGATTATAGTATTTTAAAGATAATAATAGCACAAGAAAAAATATAATTTCATTGTTTATAATGATTATACTAATATTTTAACATTTTTTAATAAAATAATTGAATATTAACTATTATGAAGACTAAAAATTCAAAAAATATCAAAATTTATATTTTTGACAATTTTGGTTAATGGTATTTGGTTATTATAATGTTTTTAATGATAGAAACTTTTGAAAAAAAACTTCATTTTATATATTAATTTGATATCTAATGTACCGGTACATTAGAAATTGTCTAATGTACCATAAAACTTGCCTTAATTTATTTATTAAATCAAAAACAAAATTAAGAAAGGACGACGTTTTTGAGGAAAACCGTCGAACACCTTATATGTAAAAGCAGTAACACGTTTAGTTCTTCTTCAATCTTCAAATCTTCTTCTTCTTCTTCTTCTTCTTCTTCTCATCCCATCATCTTCAATCTTCTTCTTCAAATCTGAGATCTATTCTTCCAATTTCTTCTTCAAGCAGCACTTTACTCTTATTTTTAATTTTGTTTGTGATTTAATAAATTAATTAATTATTTGTAAAAAAATAACTAATTATTAAAAAAATAATTAATTTTATGACAAAAAAAAAATTAATTTGATGATATGGTATTGCCACATCAGCGTTTTTGTTGACACATCAGCGTTTTTTGGTGACAAAATTGAGTTTGGACTAAAACTGCAACAAAAATGAAAATAAGGTGGCAAAATTGTTTGATTTGAAAATAGGGGGACCAAAACTGCAAGATAGTTAAAATAAGGGGACCAAAACTGCAATTAAGCCTTTTTTTTTTGTTTTAACCTTCTAGTTCGGAGAAAGTGCCCTAATAGTCAAGTTTTCAGGGTGAGTTATGACATCAAGTAGTTTTAGTCCTCTTTC
This sequence comes from Trifolium dubium, assembly GCA_951804385.1. Lineage (NCBI taxonomy): Eukaryota > Viridiplantae > Streptophyta > Magnoliopsida > Fabales > Fabaceae > Trifolium > Trifolium dubium. The sequence continues at coordinate 43,421,630 of OX638063.1, read as the reverse complement.
CAAACGTAGTTGCAAGGATCGACATGTGGTACCCCTATCAAGTTTGACGTCAATCACTATTTGACCAATTAACGTTTTGTGAAAAAGCCTTTAAAAAAAATTACATTGAAGTCTTATTATTATCACTCACAATATAAATACGCTTCGGTTGATATCTACCACTAATGTGTAGTGATTTGAATTCTAACTAGACACTTTTCAACATTTAAAATTGTGAGTCACTAAATTATTAGATAAAAAAAAATTAGCTCATGCTATAGGACTCCAATGAATGGTGGTTTATAAGTCCTTCACACCAAGTGTGTCCCTAAAGAGTTTTACCATTTGACACAATCTTTGTGACAAACACATGGGTTGAGTTATTTCATGAAGTATCTATCCTTCATTTTCTTTGAAATTTAATTTGATAGTAGAATAGTAAAAATATTCATATGTAAGCTACATTATAGGACAAAGACTTAAATCATTTCTTATTTAATGTGAAATTCTCAATACATCTTCTCATGCTTAAGGCAGACTATTTGAAGTGTGATACGAGTGGTTCAATGGACAAACTTCGATACCAATTTGAATTGAACCTAACTCATTGATACAATATCAGCTTATAATCTCGAACAATATTTTAAAAATTAAACTCTAATTGCAATTTCAAAATAGTTTACCAAGAACACAAAAGACTGTTCAAAACTTCAAATTAATTTCCACCAAGTAAATCAAATAGGTAGCAAAATATGTGTATATCTAGCAAGCAACAGGCCAATTATGCACAACAAGCATTCGTCAGAGATTCGGATTTAGCTTTATTTTTGGTGCATTTCACATGTGTCCAAATAAAATGGCCACACTTGATGTGTAACCTTCTACCATGAAACGTCGAAGAAGAATTTATAGTGATAACAATGTTTAAGCAACTCCTCAATCATCCAATATTTTTTGAGATAACATCAAATAATGCAAAAGGTAAGCAAGCAGACCAATTTAGAGTTGGTATTTATTTATATATACTAATATTAATTTCTATCAAGATTTATATATACTAGTATTTTCATACACGAAGCTTTTGTAGTTTCCAATCGTGACAAATTTCTCACGGTTCTAAATCCTGTATAAACGTTATCAACCAGCCCTACTAGCAAGACTTGTGCAATGCTACAAATATGATTGATTGGCAAGACACAACAAATTTTGCATGACAAATAGTAAAGGTTCTTACTTTTTATTTTATAAAAGGAAGGTTAGATGGTGATACAAATGCCATCAATATGACATATGATTAGATATATTATTATACTAGTATTGTAGCTGAAGTTACACAATATGTAACTTATACGGAAAGCAGAGCTAGTTGAAATTTAATTATTATGATGAGGAGTGAGGAGTTTCCAGCTTTTTTAATTCCAACTTGTACCAATTAAATTAAGTATTGTTTACACTATGTTAGGCACAAAATAGAACTGTGGAGATGCTGAATAGAAGGTAAATGGGAATGAAAGGAAGATAGAAAAGAGAGTTAGCTAGGCTTGAAAAAGTAGTGATTTGGCAAGTTAGGTTTGGTTGGGTGAGAGTTATGTCCCATATCGTTTAGAAACATGAGGTACAAGTAAATGAGGTTGTATAAGATGTTAACAAGAATTGTAGAGAAAGTCATGATCCTTCAGGCAGATACGGGGAAATGAGTGGTTGATCTCACAAACTATGTGAGTTGAGTGTCCGCCCACAGCCTGTTACGACAATCTGGTCACTCTCCCAATTTATTTTGATCCCTAACCTGAAGGATTTAAATCCAAACTAAATTTTTATTTTTTCTACAACGAAATTAATTGGCACTGAAAATGTGTATTTTGAAGGAATTGATTTCAAATCTTACTAATAGACAATTATTCTAATTATTTGTAGCATAAAACATACTATTCCGTCCTATAATATAAGAGAAAAAATTCATTTATTTTGTCCTATAATATAAGAGAAAAGACACAAATATTTATCTTTTAAAAAAAAAACTTACTGTCTACGATCTGTAACTGTTTGCAACACAATTAGAGTGCTCTACCGCAGTGGTGGGTTGCATTGACAGCATTTGAAGCAGAGGGTGGTCTCAGACAAGGGACAACTATAGCGGAAGCAGAGGGTGGCCTCAGTCAAGGAGCAATTGTAGCGGGTGGGATGACTCCACCACGACTATGGGTTGCAGAAGAGCATAGAAAGATGAACTACTTCAACAGAAGATGATGGAGGGAGGAGACTCATTTCCGACCAAAGAGAAGAGTCGCTAGAGATGTTGTTTGTTTGGATATTATAGTGGATGGATCATTTCTTTGGGAGAGAAATTGTCTTTTAATGTCTTGGGAACTAGAGGTGGACATGTGAAATAAGAAACACCTGATTAATGCAACGGTCAATTATCCTAATTGTAGCGACTGCGCAAAATTGTCAACTGCATCAATCTAAATCCACATAATATGGGTAAAATACTAAACCAAAGAGACAAAATTTTCGCCATTGATTGCAAACAATGTAACACATTCAACTATTTCAGTATAAGATCATGAGTTATATATGTGGATATATACATGATTTAAATTGTACAAAAAATGATTGAAGAATAAGAATCTTCAGAAGAAAAAATAAATAGCGCGGGGCCTATAAATGAATGAAGAATTCAAGATCCTAAGCCATCCATAATATCCAAAACATTATAGCTTCGGTGGTTGGCAATGAGTGTGGTACCCAAGGACTCCTTAACAGGGGAGCTCCCAGCACTTTTGGTCCTAAGCCTGACTTGAGTTTTCTTGGCAGCACCAAGTTCCTCGCTTTTGCTAACTCCTGGGCTCCTCCTCCTTGCAATTACTTCCTCTAGTAACATTCTATCTTCTAGAGAAAGTTGAGTTCCCAATGGCTTGTTGTTACGGTCCAATGATAGAATCAAATACTGCCGCATCTTAGACTGAAGTTCAGGTCTCTTGGGAGGAGACCGTGCAGGCATTGCCATTGGCCTTGAGGCATTTTGTCTGGATCTTACAGAGCTAATCAAATGGTGAACCCATACCAACAATTCAATAATGTAAACATCTATCTTCTGCTTATCAGTGTAGTAAAGTGTCCGGAGGCGAATCGGGTTGCTTTCTTTGGTCGTGTTATCACCAAAGTCATTACTGCAATATCAAAACAGGAACATAAGTTATCATGGACTCTCCTGGTTTCTGCTAACTCCAGTTGTTATTTTTTCACATTATACAAGCAAACACAATCACCCAAGAAAGATTCAAGTTTAACTAACCTTGTATTTGCCCATTCACCAACCCATCCAAAGCCTTGATGAGCTCTGTCAACAATATCACCAAATAAAAGAAAAACACATGAGCAAGTGCAGGGACTTATAGCCTATTTTCATCCAATAAAACAAGGCCAGCATGGGGCTGATGGGGGGAAAAATTTGACACGTATATACAAAAATCAAACAAACATTTGCATATCTTACTTGATTGTATTTGCAGCCAATGGTACAAGCCATTGAAGAATCTTATCCATTTCAGCTTTGATCTGAGTGAAGGAATGCTGCAGAAAATTGCCGTTTTGTTTAGCATAATCCAAAACAAAATAAAACACAATCTTCATGAAACAGGTGAGTTGTGACTAGCCCCCTACCCCCAAAAAAATGATAATGAAAAGAATAAGAAATCACAAAATAAATGGATGTGCAGGAAATGGAGCATATACCTCTTTCGGGATAGAAATGGTTTGTAACTGGGATGGAAGGGCATTCTTAATATTGTTTGGCAAACCTTGATATAATGTGTCCCTCGTATTTGGAGGAAGGGAAGCTGGGCGGGATGCCTGATAGAAACAGACATTGTTGTTAACAAAAAAAGATGTTTGATCAGGTAAAACTCACATTTATTGGCAAGATAAAATCTTACAATCATATATATTTGATTGATCATGTTAGCATAGTGTAGTGCAAGACCAGCTTCACCAAGTCTTTGAGGACCTTTACCATACGTGACAGCATCCGTACCTGCCATTAAACCACAATTTCAAAAATTATTAAGATGTTATGAGTGATGATCTTCCGACCTATGTTGTTAATTACTGGATTGCAGGAAATCGCAGTTTGTTCAAATTCCGCTACGCAACAGTGCTATAGCGCCGCAATTTCACAATATTTAGCACTAATTAATAAAGGTTTTTGTGTTTTACTTCATAAGAGATATGTTCATACCATGGTTTCCAAGGAACTCACAAATTGCTTGATGTATATAGGTAACAATATCAACAAGCTTTTCAACTATCTGCAATAAGTAAATACAATTCTGAGTTCTGACAGAATAAGTCAATTGTTGTAATTTTCTATAAAAAAAAAGTCAATTGTTGTAATTTGTACAATCTGCAGCCACAAAATATTTACTGCAACACTAATACCCAATATTCCATTCAAGAAGTAGGGGAACATGGGAGGAGAAAATACTGAATTCAACAATAGTACTACTACTAGGAAATATTACTTTACAATATGAATAATATACCTCCTCTAGATTTCTGGACCAAAGAGACTTCTTTTTCAAGTTCCTCACCAGCTTTTTTTGATGCTTCAACTCACTTTGGAAAATTGTGATACTCTCCCCTGCATTTATAAAGAGTGTATAGCTTTCGATCATTAGCTAATTTCTAAGGATTTAAATTTTCAGATGTCCTCCTCTAAATTAATAGTTTGAATACAAGTATTATATGACAAATATAGGGGAGAGTTGAAATTTTATATAATAAAGTTTCAAAGTTCTTACCTTTTAGAGGAAGATTCAGGGACTCCATTTCCTTAATTTTTTGTTGATAATCATGTTGAAAACGTTCGTAAGCATTTAACTCATGGTATAATTCCTACAAGAAAATGAGAAATTAATTATTTGAAAAAGAAACTGCAAAAAGCATTCAATCGAAACCCTAATTTTAACCAGCAGAGAACTCAAAGCAAATCAGTAGAGAAACATAAATAATATATAAAAAAAAAAAAAAAAAAAATATGAATAGACCCGGTGACACGCATGAAGACTTCGTATAAATGACCTACATGATCTAAGAATTAAGGTTATGCAGCAGACATGCAAGAAACTAAAACAACAATAACGGCTTTGCTCAGCCATCTTTTCACTGATGAGATAAATAATTATGCAGAACTTTATTTGAAATGTCAATAAGCTTACAGCAGTATGATGAACTAGACCAGCAAACTCCTGCATTGTCTTATCAGCATCTACCTGATATTGCTTGTCGCCCAAGACATCCGAGTCTAATCTGATATTTTATTTTTGGCAATATTTGAATATGAAGTTTGTTAGTTGGATCGTGATACGTTAGCATAACCTTTCTCAGTTATCATAGAAAAGCAATGTTTAAGGAAATTCACCTTGAGAAATATCGATGGAGGTTGTGCCACTGAGGGTCTTTGCACATATTTCCAAATCTAATTACTTCACGTGAGAAGACATCGAATTCTTCCCTAAAACACCAAAAAGATAAGAGATAAGGAACATAAAACAAATTCGGAGCAAAAACAAAAGCATATGACTCTTTAAAGAAGCTAGAACCTTTTGTCCGCCTCAGCAAAGCTTATTAACTCTTTCATATCAGTCGAGACTAATTGTCGAATACCTTCTGATTGTAAAACCTCCTTCTTAAGGAACTGAATGTTATCTTCAGATAGTGACTGAAATAAAATGGCTCCTTTGGTTATTGTATTAGCTACTTCAAATGCCAGTATTGATACTTTCTTCCCTCTAGAAGTCATGCCAGAGACAAACCCGCCACTGGTGTTTAACTTTGGCATGCCACTACCAAGTGTGTCCAGAACTTCCACTGCCCTATAGCTAGCTTTACCAAGTAAAGAACTCTTTCTCGTGAACTATGAAAAGAAGAGACGTCAATTATTAAACACTAAATCTCAAAACAAGATGTTCCATTACAGATCATAAAATGGCATACTAGAAACTCAAAGTGAAAGTAGCAAGTTACTAAAGTTAGCAACTACTTGATATGTTGCTGTTTATAACCTGACAATTTAAAGCAGTAAACCAGCAACAAAAGGCATTTGTAAGGGTGATCACTTAATGAAATCATGGAAGTAAACAATCTATAATTGAATAAAGCAAAAGTCTCGCAAAGCATATTTGTGCACCATTTCTGGAATTCTGGAAGTTTCAAAATCTCAATGATTGGTTTACTAGAAGCAGTTTCTCTTATGCCAAATAATTACAGTAAAAACTAGTTTAAATGCATAAATCATGCTTGCTTTCTCAACCATGATTCTAAATTTTGATGTGCAGCCGCGGTTGCGGCCATGATATAACCGTTTTTATGTCTTCGCAATGGCATCGTAACCGCAATTTCAAACAGCTCTACTGCATTTTTCCGCAATACTAGAGTTTGCAATGTGACTGCAGCTGCAATTTAAAACCGTGTTCTAAATTGTCCCGTAAGTATAGCTCAGTTGGTAGCTATCAGGGACATTATTGCAGGGGTCGGGGTTCGAACTCCGGATTCGCCACTTCTCCGCACTTAAGGTTTGTGAGCCAAGCCATTAGGTTACTTGACCAAAAATAAAAAACCATGTTTTTAACTATAAAAACATATCAGACATGCAAACATCAGAGTACTATCTTTAATTACCGGTAACTAATAGTACAATCGCAAACTCTATACCCAGAAATTTCTCTCCACAATCAACACTGAGAACTATACTATTCTGGAATCGGCTAAGACTCATGTTCACCTTCGTGCTCGTCTCAAACACAAAGGACCTGACAGGTCCACTCCGGGAGTCCAAGTGCTCCACCAGATCCCAGCAGACAGAGCAATCCCCATAGGTAATATTCGCTCAATCAATCAAGGCCTTGATTCCCTCTTGTCATTGATGAGGATCCTGTAATCATCTCCTCCTCATCAATGATTGTGGCTCTGCGCCGAGCCTATATACTCCATCTCAAGAAGGCGTCTGATATGTAATTCCTAACCCTAAACCACTCGGTTCACTTTAACATACTGACTTGAGCGTCTAAGTGTTTTGCAAGTATCAACAACAACTCCAACGCTACTCCACCTAGGCCACCAATTTTAATCATTTCATATCATATACTACTAATTTCCATAACCAAATAATGCAAGATACAGCAATACAAGCAGAAATAAAAAAGGTACCTGTTTTGCCCCAATTGAAGCAGAAGTAGATAAACCGAACTCATTTTCTTTGCTCTTTTGCTTTTTACCTTGACCATTAGACCTTGAATCAGATAAAATTTCTTTGTGATTAGTAAAACTTTTCTCCTTCTTAAGAAGCTTCCCAGAAAACCCCAAAGTCTTCCCTCCAATTTCTGCATTCCCCTCCGCCATCCCCGCCGAACAAACCGCCCCCATTTTAATTTTAATTCTTCACAATCAGAAAACGAAAAACGCAATGCGATGCGACACAGAAATAAAAAACCTAATATAAGGTCAATCAATAATAATACCTGTTAATCAAAACACGTAAAATTCAATTCAGCAAAATCGTATTACTTCGATTAACGATTAAATAATCAGCTGAGAAATAGTAGTAAATGAAGTTTGAGAGTGAAAGCATGCTTACCTTAATTACGGAGAAGAATAATAATGAAGTTTGAGAAATGAAATGAAAAAAGATTAGAAAAGGAGAAGTAATGGAAATAGGAATGGTTGGAAAATGTAATGTAAGAAGAAAAAGGAAGAAAAGTCGCTGTGAATTTACGACTCTGAGGTTTGACTTTGAACATGTTGAAATACAATAAAGATAGGCATGACGTGTTTATTTTTATTTATGGGATATTCATAAAGAGTACAAGTAAGTAATGGTTGAATATTTTGATTGAATTTTTAAATTGAAGAAAAATGTAAAAGTAAGCGATGATAATTAATAAAAATGGAAAACGCGCAAATGGAATTGAATTAATGCTTGTATAGATTTGGAAATTTGGTTGAATGAATGAAGTGAAGTTTATGACTTTATCTCCTCGAATAAGTTTATGAATGAGATAAAGTGAAGATGTGGCAGATAAGGGTGTAAGCGGATTGGACAAAACTAATAAAATTGGTGATTTAAACTGATTTAAACTAAAAAAAATTCAACCTCTTTTGGTTTAAATCAAAAACCAAACTAAACCGAGCTAAACCGAACTAGTTTGGTTTGGATCTCGGATTTCATTTTTTTAAACCGATGACCCGGTGAACCGAACCGACCATCTTAACAGTCCATTTGGCTCATATTTTGACAGGCTCAAACTACATTCACCTTCAAAAGAAAACACGCAGGTAGAAGCAAAACACGTACTACACAAGCAAACATAGAAATTTTTTTTTTTTTTTTTTTTTTGAAACAGCAAAAGTTGTTTTATTAATAAAAACTAGACTAGCACAAGATGTGCTTCATCTAGACATCAAGTACAAGAGAGTACAACTGTATAAACTAACACGACAGTTCCAATGCCAACAAATTAAACTCCCAACCACCCTAAACAAGCTAACGGATTAGTACACCACAAGATAAAATCAAACGATACAAGCAAACATAGAAATTATGTTATTGTTTATTTGGTTTATGTTATTATTGTAAGTCGTTTGAAAAATAGAGCTAAAATATATCATGTTTAAAAAAATAATAGCAAATATTTTACCGGAAAAATAAAATGTTGCGAACCGAGTATAGTATCCGATCCAAACCGACTAGTTCGGATCAGATTCATTTTTGAAAACTGAACCAAACCGACTTAAACCGAACCAATTGAAAGTTCATTGGTTCGGATATCGGATTCACTAAAAAATGATCCAAACCGGTCCAATTACACCCCTAGTGGCAAAGAAATTATTAACGGTAATTACGATTTTGTATAGATTGTTGTACTTATAGCATATTGCGATTTTGTATAGATTGTTGTACTTATAGAAATTATTAACGGTAATTACGATTTTGTATAGATTGTTGTACTTATAGCATATTGCTCATAAGTCATGACACGTTAAAATGAAATTATCACAGTAAGTCTACAAATCGCACAAGTCATTAGTGGTAGTGAGTTCAATCTTCAGTTTTATTGTAAATAAAGAAAAACATCTACAAGTTGCACCCAACATGTGGACGAATCATAAATGTCAACATATACAGGCTGTTTCATAAAGATCGACCGATTAAAATTTGAAGTTCATATTTTAATTACTTTAAAATATGAAATTGGATTGTAAATTTGACTGTTCAATTTAACATTAAATGATTTAAATCTATCCGAATACAGTATGGTGTGAAAGCATTAAGTGCATTCAATCCTATTCCAAACGAATCCTTCTCCTTGTGTGCCGGTCACAAGCCTAGGGTGTTAAAGAATTAATCGTAGAATACTTATTTTAAAAATTATACATTTAAATTTTAAAAATTAACATAATAGTATGTGTAGTACTTTAGAACACACTTCTTTTTTACAAAAGTTACATCTAGTTAAGAATTAGGAATTAAATATGTATCTAATGTGTAAAACAGTTTTATACCACCGACGATAATAATTAAGCCTTAAGAAAAACAAAATTTTAAATTTTCAAGTAGCTTAACACTATTTTAAAAGAATAAACAAAACCATCATTTGAATTTTCCTGGCCTGACCAAAAAAAAAAGAATAAACAAAAACCATTGGGTTTTGGTTCCTATACATTCTAATCAGTGTTTTTTTTTGACAAAAATAAAAACAATTATAGGCCCAAATCCCAATAAACCCAATCCAAATTTTAAATAGTTCAAGGGTTTGACTATTTTCTTTTTGTGTTGCTCAAAAATTCTACTAGAAGTGTTTCCTCTCTTCCTTTTTCTTCCCTCCGTAAACATCTGACTGTATGCTAGCTTTTGGTAGTGTGTTTTGCAAACAAATAAAATGGGTTAGTTGGTCAAGTGGCTGAAATTCCATTTTTTTAAGATAAATAAGTGAATTATAATTTAAATTTCGATTCATATATTATCATACAATATTTCTACAAATCGAGTTAAATTTACAAGAGACTATATTTTGAAAATTTTGAGTAACATATAAGGTGGAAGAGCAATTACCATAATTTTATAAAGTTGTTTTCTACTTTTCTGTTCCTCGATAAAATTTCATACTATATTTGGTATTTTTTATAAGAGAGATTTGAATTAACAAAAAGCATTGTGTTTTTCTTGAATTCATATATTCTTTTTGTTATAATTGACAAAATCGGATTTTACTGTAATGTTGGATCGATGGAGAAGAGAGGAGTGTACCCGCAAAAAGGACTCCGACGTTCAAGTCAGTAGAGTAAATGAGGTGGAAGTAGATTAGGGATGAGATAAGATACCTTGGAGATATGATAAAAGTCCCTTATATAGGATATGAGATAAGCCATTAGATTTATCACATAATTGAATCTTGCCATGAAAACGAGTCTTTGTTGAGTGTATTGGACCATTTGGCCGGTCCAGAACAGTTTTATAAAAATTAGTGAAGAAAAAAATGCAAGTTCAAACTATAAAATTTATTTTATAAAAATAAACTACACAATTTGTTTATTTTCATAAAAAATACTCTTCCCTTACCAATTATATATGTTGAAACTAAATAAATAAATTAGTTCATTTATTGTATTGATAGGGAGTATACTACACAGGAATAAATAAATTTGTATAAACTGCATGTACTAAAAATATGTGTTCCCATTGTCGGTTGGTCTAAAAATATAATGACTAATGAGACCCTTTGCTATTTATCTTGTTGCACACCCATATAACTGACCGTCGGTTGATTTAAGTTTTAAGACTTGAATAAATATTGATTGATTTTTGTTTTACAATTATTTTTTATACTATATTGATGAGAAAAAAACAAGAATACAACTTGATAAAACTATATTGTCTTCTTCAAACAAAAAAAACTATATTGTAAAAAAACGAATAAAACTAATCTCATAAATATAATTCAAATAGTAGTTACCAAAAATATTATTGGAGTGGTTAGAATTCGAACCCAAAATTCCACATTTTTCTACTATATATTATATATGTGAGTGTTTTACTAGACTATTTGACAAAAAAAATAAATAAAAATACAATTTTTGTAGATTAAGTAACAGAAATGTAACCTTTCAAAACAAAAAAAGTAGCAGAAATGTAAATGTAGTTGAAAATGTTTTTTTTTTTTTTGGTACAATGCAGTTGAAAATATTAATAGTAAAAAATATGAAATGATTGAGATGGCATAATAATTAAATTGTGGAAATACACCGATATATAGTTGCAATAATGCAAAAATGGGGCAATAACGTAAAAAGAAGTTAAGAAAAGTGGGGTCCTAATAGATAACGTGATCAAAGTTATGCGCTGGTTATAGTTGTCCGTAACATGCAATGAACGGTACACAACAAAACAAAAATATCATCCCGCCCCTTCCATTATTACCATATTAACCCCCGCATTTCCCTCTCTTTCTCACTCCCACTCCCTTCCCTTCCCCTTCCCCTTCCCCTTCCATTCCATAAATAAATATACTCTCTCCCTCTCTTTCATCGTAACCGCTCGATCGTTTCTTTCGACCAATTTCCTCTCATTACACACCAAACCCTAAATCTCATTCATTCATAATCTTCATCAACAATGAGAGAGATCTTGCACGTGCAAGGAGGCCAATGCGGTAACCAAATTGGATCCAAATTCTGGGAAGTGATTTGTGATGAACACGGCATTGATCCAACTGGAAAATATGTAAGCAGCGAAGAAGGTGGAAATGATACTCAATTGGAAAGGATCAATGTGTATTACAATGAAGCTTCTGGTGGAAGATATGTTCCTAGAGCTGTTCTTATGGATCTTGAACCTGGTACTATGGAAAGTATCAGATCTGGTCCTTTTGGAAAGATCTTTCGTCCTGATAATTTCGTTTTTGGTCAATCTGGTGCTGGTAATAATTGGGCTAAAGGTCATTATACTGAAGGTGCTGAGTTGATTGATTCTGTTCTTGATGTTGTTCGTAAAGAAGCAGAAAATTGTGATTGCTTGCAAGGTAATTTACATTCATTATTTTTTCATCGCTCATCATTTTTCATAATTAACTACATTCAATTGCGATTCATTCGTTTTTCTGTTCTTATTTCAAATTGCGTATTGATTGTGCAACGATTCACGTATAGATCCGTTGGATTTCATTGTTGATGTTTATCTCTGTTTCTATGTGTGGATTATCAATTATTGAAATCGGGAGTGAAATCCTTGCTAACGATTTAGATGTTAAAATCCTACATTCCCTAATTTATGTATGATACTATGATATGATGAAGAATGCGCACAATGAAAGAAAATTATGAGAGGATCTAATTCTATTATTGCGAGATCCAGGATTTTGATTCATAAATTCAACTAAACCTGCACAAAATCTTGTTGATACACCGTAATCTAATCTATATACTTCAATTTTGAAAAATTAAAACCTACTAGTACGTTCTTACTAGTAGTATTTGTTTAAGTTGGTTGTTTTTGATAGAACGAATCTTAAGCGACTTTTGTATAATAAAAAAATAGAAATAGAGATATGATAGGTCAACATTCCTGACTTTTTGGATCGTTCATACTTTTTGCCATCTGTAAATCTTTTAGGAGTAAAATGCGAACAAGATCTGGGGTAGCATAATGATTTTCTTTATGTCAGCTTTAAAGCAAGCAACTCCATTTTTATACTATCAGAGAAATTGGATCTAGTAATAGTAGTATTGTATGTCCACGTTATGTTCTCTCTTGTGAAAGACATGCAGGGAGGGAGGGACCACCTGATCTTTATCTTTTATAGTGCATAATTAAATAAAACTTTCGATTAAATCGGATTCTTTACTAAACTATGATTTTTCAAATAACAATAAAGTGAAAAAGACTCAGCAAAGTAGTATAAAAGTGTTGTCTTCGTTGACAAGTAGAACTTTTCCTCTGATTTTTTTATGTATAATGCTTGTAATAACAGAAATTGGATCCTATGATTACACACACCGACAGATGCTGACTACTGTTATTTTTAGTTTTGCAATTGCACCAAAACAAATTTAAGGCAGCTATAGTATAGCCTTAGTTCTTAGACACTCGCAATTTGCAGTACTATTTCAGTATTTCCAATCCATATTATAAACATTGAATTTACTCAGAGACAAAAACAATCGTGAGCGGCAGTAGATATCAATAAACGAAATCATGAATGTTGATCTTCTACACTGATCATTAGATACAAAGGAGCCAAATAGTGCACCATTGAATTTATCATTTGCATCTGAATTCAAAGATTGAATTGAAACACCACTGCAGAATAAGCAATGTAGATAGTAGTAACTAGTAACTCAAATCACAGTAGTGATCTAGAAGCTTAACAAGGCTGTATTTTGTAAGAATTAGCCTGAAGCGCTTCTGTGGCGCAGTGCTGTATGTATAACACAGTTATGACCATCATTCCTTAACATGGCAAGGAGCAGAACATGGATGGTATTTGGTACATGCTACCAGAAAACGGATCCTCAATAAGTAGCAGTTTAATATTTTTATTACGATTTTTCTGTCATATCGATGAACTTACAGATTTGCAATCTTTTTTTCTGAAATCTAAAAATTTCATTTTATTCTTGTCAGGTTTTCAAGTTTGCCACTCGCTTGGAGGAGGCACAGGTTCTGGCATGGGAACACTGTTAATATCAAAGATTAGGGAGGAGTATCCAGACAGAATGATGCTCACTTTCTCTGTTTTCCCATCTCCAAAGGTGTCCGACACAGTTGTTGAGCCATACAATGCCACATTATCTGTACACCAACTGGTAGAAAATGCAGATGAGTGTATGGTTCTTGACAATGAAGCACTTTATGACATTTGCTTTAGGACATTAAAACTCAGCACCCCTAGCTGTAAGTATCATTTCCTATGCCTTATTGCCTCAATTGCTCTTAATTATTAAGATAGGGTAAATAATGACTTTTGTTATTTCTTTCCTCATGGTCTAATTGCAGTTGGGGATCTGAATCATTTGATTTCTGCAACAATGAGCGGAGTTACCTGTTGTCTGAGGTTTCCTGGACAATTGAACTCTGATCTCAGGAAGTTGGCTGTCAATCTGATCCCATTCCCACGTCTTCACTTCTTTATGGTGGGGTTTGCACCTCTCACTTCTCGTGGGTCTCAACAGTATGTATCCCTTACTGTCCCGGAACTGACTCAACAAATGTGGGATGCCAAGAATATGATGTGTGCTGCTGATCCCCGACATGGTCGATACTTGACTGCATCTGCGATGTTCAGAGGAAAGATGAGCACGAAAGAGGTAGATGAACAAATCATCAATGTGCAGAACAAGAATTCTTCATACTTTGTTGAATGGATTCCCAACAATGTGAAGTCTAGTGTGTGTGATATTCCACCCAAGAGTTTGAAGATGTCTTCCACCTTTATTGGGAACTCAACTTCAATTCAGGAGATGTTTAGGAGGGTGAGTGAGCAATTTACTGCAATGTTCCGGCGCAAAGCCTTTTTGCATTGGTACACTGGGGAGGGAATGGATGAGATGGAGTTCACAGAGGCAGAGAGTAACATGAACGATTTGGTAGCAGAGTACCAACAATACCAGGATGCAATAGCAGAGGAGGAAGATTATGAAGAAGAGGAAGGTGAGGAACCATATGAGGAGCAGTAGAGCTGGATCAAACTCTTGGGGTAATGCCCTATTGGTAACTATGTGCACTATGCAAATTTGCTACTATTCGTGTATCTACATTTTACAGCCATATATGCTCTTCTTTTATTCTTAATTTTACCTGTATCTTTATATTTTGCCAATTTCATTTTTAAGTGCAATACTAGTATTTCTGAATTGTTTGGAAATCAGACGGTTATTTTACACTCCTATTCGTATAATCCTATGAATGTATTTACGTATCTGTGTGAATTGAATTAGAGCTTTGTTTCCCACCTATTCGCATTGTTTTAAGGAAAAGGTTTGACTTTTCCATCTTTGCTTTACATACTAGGTCTAGGAGGCCTAATGCAAATTTATTCAAGTGTATTGTATTGAACTTACTAAATTTTGATTTCAATTTTATTTTTTTAATAATAAATTCAATTACTTATTTAATTATTGTTGAGACAACATTAATTTTAAATGAGACTGGGCTTTTTCTTTTTAATATTGGATAAGAAATAATTAGACTTTTTATTATATAAGTCTTTGTTGGTCCTTCCCCGTACGTTAAAAAAAAGTGCATAGTGATTTTGTGTATACATTTTGCATGTGAACTTTCTCGGGATTAGTTATGGTGCATAAGCTTTTTCTTTATGCACCGTGCATGAGTAATAAATATTGCTTAGTGCACCCCCCAAAATTTTTAGCGCACCAAGAAATTTTGGGGGGTGTGCTAGAAATTTGGGGGGTGCACTAAGAAATTTGGGTGGGGGTGTACTAGAAATTTGAAGAGTGCACTAAGTAATATGGAGTATTTATGCACGGTGCATAAGTATGGCTTATGCACCATAACTTGTGCCAACTTTCCCATACTCCTTATATTTTATGGTGTATAATTTTATTTTTCGATCTTTTAAAATAGGAGTAGTAAGAACATCTTCAATGGTGCAACTCAACTTTGGTATTTTAAGTGAGAATCATATTGCAACATTATCATGAAATAATTCATTTTTTTTTTCTAATAACAGGAACTCTTAAGAACTCGTGTTGGACTCTACAATTATAACTTACATAATAATATTTTATTTATGCATGATAAAACAATTCTATCACAGTCCCATAAGTTTAGCTTAATTGGTTGGACATATTGCACGAAAGTGTCAGGATCCGGGTTCGAACCCGGATACACTCACTATTTCACCTTTAATGAATGATTTTCTAGACACTAGGCTACCTGACCAACAAAAAAAACAATTCTATCACAAAAACAAAAAAAAAACATTAGTAAAAGTGTAAAACAAACAAATATATTGAAGTTTCGTTGCTTCAAATGGAACCATATTGACTATTCACTTATTGGTGATCTTCCTCTCTTAATTTTTTGTGGGACTCATTGATCTACGTAAATTCAAAGCAATCCATTTAATTTTTATTTTAATACTATCTCCGTCTCTTTTTATAAAATTTATTTGACAAAATTATACTGTTCATTTATCATGTTTTATTTTTATAATTTTTACTATTGGATAAATATTAGCATGTGCCAGACAAACAATGTTGATAAAACAACACTTCACGAGATAATGTTGATGACCAGCATAAAATTACTATCCAAAACTGATGTGTTTTGAAAAAATGATAATAAATGGACAATAGTTTGGATAGAAACTTACCCTATATTTAGG
This sequence comes from Trifolium dubium, assembly GCA_951804385.1. Classification (NCBI taxonomy): domain Eukaryota; kingdom Viridiplantae; phylum Streptophyta; class Magnoliopsida; order Fabales; family Fabaceae; genus Trifolium; species Trifolium dubium. Next base: position 43,405,251 of record OX638063.1, on the reverse strand, counting down.
GGCAAATTTTATTTTGAAAGAAGCTTATAATTAAAGAAAGTGTAGTTCTTAAAGAGCCTCATTCACCAAAGCCACATACATGATTCGTTTTTTCAAAAGTCCCATGATTAACTGTGATGTTCTTTATAATCTCATCTCTAATTAAATATTGATAAAATGCTAACAAGTACTCCTAATAGACTTTTTTTTTTTTGTTGATAAAGAATAGACTTGTTAAAAATAACAATATGTTCATTATAAAGATTACATTTTTTATTTCCTTAACTTCTTTACCTACATCTGTTCATACAATTATCGTATTATTTTCTCGTGAAGTGTTAGAGAAAAATCAATGATACAATATTTAATCTATGACGATCATGATCAAATTTCAAAACGTGATATTTAATTATGCATTTTAATTTTTAAGTGAATCCATTGAAGACTGACAAGAAATTGCACAGTAAATTGTTAAATATTCTTAAAAAAATGAGCGATCTAAATGATGAGAAATCTAAAATCACGTTAGGAGGAAGAAATCTTGGTTCCTCCCCAAAAAGAAATTAATAATATAGTTTCATCATGATTAGAACTACTGAAAATTGCAAAAATAAAAATAAAGATGTGGAGCACCAAAAACATTAGCTTAAATGAAATTAAATTAAAAAATAAAAAAGGAAAGAGCATCAGAGTCATGGAAGTATGAGATTAAACACCGCTCGCAACTACACGAGCTTCTCATTATCACAGAATAAACTCTCATCATTTGCTACTTCCTCAATATCAATGAATAATATAATAAAATAGAAAAATAATAAAAAAACAACATGCTTAGAGTAAAGAGCAGAGTGTGTGGCACAAAGTGATATGAGATGAGAGGGCTTAAGTTGGATTTTATAATGGACATGAGGGAAACCCTAGGCATTCCCTAAGCTTGACACGAATACGGGTTCCTTTGTTTGTTGTTTGGGCTTGCAGTCTTTTGGGTCAGCAAAATAAATACAACTACTAGTTAGAGAGAGGATCCAAATTTTTTTTAATAGATTAAATGAAAAAATTAATGTATCTTGTCTTTTTTTAGTTTTTACAATCAGTTTAATCTGGTTCGGGGTCAGTTGTGGTATCAAGAGGTTCCGGTCCCTTTCCGATCGCAGTCGCGGGGGATCGAACTGTAGTCCTCCCTACAAAGTTCAGCGTCAATCACTATTGAACAAACTAACGATTGATATGTATCTTGTCTATTAATGAATTCAGATACATTTAATTTTTAATGAATATAAAAAGTATATTTTTCTCTTGTAATAAAAAATAAAGGTAGTACATCTTAAACTTTGAAATTGAATTTACTAAGTTTAATTTTAAAAGATATCAAATGCATCATTTATGTGTAACCAGCATTTTATCAAAACAATTTCTTATCAAAACAGAACCTCAAAACCCAATTTGATCAAAACCACAACAGAAAATATTCAAATCCAAATGAAGATGTTTAGTCTTGTAGTATAGCATTATCAACTGAGTTAGATTTTAGTCACTTGTTTCTTTTATTCCAAACAATTCATTTAAAAATTAAACATTTCAACCACAGTTGAAGTAAGCCAGAATTAATGTGGTTAAAGACATAAACTTGGATTAAATATATAAAATTTATAAGAATAATTTTGCTAAGCAGCACACATAATATTTTTGTCAAAATTAAGAGTAAGATTTTCAACATCTTCGAATATTAGGGCGGATTGTTTGCACAATTGGCGAATTAAAGGTCTACAGCAGGCTACACAAGCAAATAGCTGAAAACTAAACTCAGTGAACATGCAATCTCTTTGAAAGTTTAATAACATCATGTACTCATGTGCCCCTTACAAGTTTTGTGTCAGCAGCAACAAATGCCAGGAGAAAAAAATGCAAAACATTTGTCATAATTAAGCGACTTTCCTCTTTTTTGTTTTTGCTGAACCAACGATGAAATCATCATCATCATCCTCAGAGCTTGTACTCTCAGCTTTGCGCTTCTTGGTAGGCTTTGATGTGGAGTTCGTTGTCTTCTTTTTAACGGAAGAATTGGGGGTAGTTGAGCTTTCTTTCTTAACTGTAACAGATTTGGTGCTTTTCTTCACAGCAGTTCCAGCCTTAACAGGAGAAGTGACCTTCTGTTGCAGAGTTTTCTTTTGCTTCTTCTCTAATACTTTCTTTGCCACCTCTTTTGGAAGCAAGCCTGATTCCATCAACCTGCAGTAACACAAACAAACAATCTTCTACACTTGATTAAATTAATGTAAGTACCTTCTATTTCTCGGAAACAAACACAACTTATCTTTCTTGCCAGTTACAATCAGGCATAATACACGTTTCATTATATTCTTTTGGATAATTAGTCCGATAGCTTTTACAGGTTAACAAAGAGTGGGAAAGGAAATTTCAATCTACATTCTACAGTGCAGATTGTCTTGTTTAAATAAGGGTTAATACAATGTGAGCAATTCATTGATGCTTCTGAGAGTGAAGGAAGGTTCCTAATGGCCCAATATAAAAATCTCGCAGTGTATGTTTATTTATGAGTTGGTATGCCGGTGAATACGTATTCCCAAAAGAAAAGTAAAAAAAACACCCTCAATTGTCGTCTGTAACAGCATATGATTAAACCTCAGTTTTGTTTTCTGGTCAAGAATCAAAGTTTGCATATCTCAACCATCCTTTGAGAGAGTTTAGACAATCACAAGGGGAAAAAACAACTTCTGTCTTTAAATTGGCTTTTGGTTTACCTAAATAAGATTCATTACTCATGTACCTTAACATTAACACACACAATTCAATTACTTCGATATATTTCCAGGGGCCTAGGCAGAGCTTGGTGTTATAAAAGATAGAAAAACTATAAAGGGTTTCATTGGATCAAATGCAATGTTACACATGAAACATTAAGAGCATTCTACTATATGTACAAATAGCACTTGAAAGCTGAGGGTCTAATAGTTAGCCTTCTTGTATATCACTGAAACCAATTCTACACCTTACAGGGTATTAAGCTTACTTTACTGATATGATGAAATGAAACCCTAAATAAACTTAAAGCATTAGGAGGTTTGAAACTGCTCTACATTCTAATTAAGTTCCTTGGAAATTTTTTAAATTAGAAACATGTTAAGTAATTCCATTCACATCTGGTATCTCATTCATCTCTACTCTCATTTCTTACTCAAATGCATAACTAGTTTATATATAGTGTTTCTCAGGTTCTTATATAGCACCGACACTTCAGATTGAATGTATACCCGGTGTTTGACACATCAAGTTACCTTCAACAATACCATTTTCTCAAATTACTACCAGTGTCAAAATGTCAACGTCGTATCAATCTCAGTTGCAATTCACATTCATAGTAATAGTATAGTGTTCTTGCAGGGAACTAGGGAAGCCAAAATCAAGTAATTAAGCTAATTCTTTTTCACAACATTGTTAAATACGATCTAACAAACGAATTGAAATGCAAAACAGAAACATTAACTGAATAGCCCCATGAGAACTCACCAGATTTGTGACATTTCACTAGTGGGAATTTGTTCATACAAAGTCTCATAGAAAACCCTAAGAGGGTCTCTCTGAAAAATAGAAAAATGTAGAAAACCATTACTGAAAATATCAAAATTAACCATAAACATGAAAACAAAATAATAAAGTGCACTATAATGAAAACCTCTTCAGGTGTATCTCGTTTCTGTCCAGGTAAATCATAAACCTTCTTTTCTTTCTTTATCTTCGTCTTTTCTGTAACAACCACTTCCTCTTTTTTTACCTTCTTCTTTTTCTTCACTTCATTCACCACCACCTAACACAATACACAACACAACAATGATGTTAAAAAATCCAAACACACATTACTAAAATAGAAAAAACAAAATTAGGTCGGAGAATTACTTCGAATTTTTCTACCTTGGTTTTGGAGATTATTTTTTTGGCGATAGGTTTATCGTCCTCATCTTCGTCTTCACTGTCATTGACAACGGGTTCATTCTTAACTTTTGAAGTGGTTCGAGGAATTGGTTCTGGTTCTTGTTTGAGATTTTTCTTGAGTTTAGAAACCTTGGATTTAGTGGTGGAGTTTGCGACCTTTTTGAAACTAGAAATTTTGTCATCGTCGTTGTTGTTATCTTCTTTTTTGATGGATTTGGAATCTTCAGAAGGCATTGCTCTGGAAAGTGTTGAGAGTTGAGAGGGAGAGAGTGTTGTTGTTATGGTGAAATGTTAGTGTTACCCTTTCCCTTCGGTTTCGACTCTATTGTTTTGTTTTTCTGGGGTTTTGAATTCCAAAACTCTGCGTTTTGGATATTTTGTACACAAGATTATTGGGCTGGGCCTCAAATAAGTCCATCTTTGCATAATATTCATACCAATTTTGTTTTGAGAAATACTTTTCGTACCCTCTTAGCTTGCTTCTCAAGTGCCTTCTAAATTTCCAAAAAATACCCCTCTCGTAAGATAACTAGCGAGTATTGAAGGATGCAAAATCTGGAAAAATACAGAGTTCGCTGTCTAAGTAGTGAAACTTATAAAATCTAATATTTATGTATCTCTCACCCTTCATTCACTTTCTATTTTATAAGATTAGCTACTTAAGTAGTGAACTCAGTTTGCTACCTAATAGCGAACTGTATTTTTTCAGACTTTGCATCCTGAGTTCGCTATTTAGTTAGTAAGCTGTGTTTTTTTTTTTTTTTTTATAGATTTTTACCCCTTTTGCGCTTGATGCTTAAGTAATAAGAGGGATTTTTTTTTACAATTTCCAAGGAGCGTGAAAAGAATTTCTCTTTTGTTTTTTACTCCCCTAAAAAATTTAACTTTAAAAGCTCATTTGACATATTCATGCTGATTTCTTAATTTAAGAATTACTAATGCAAAGCTTAACAAGAAAGCAATGAACATATTCTCTTAAGTTTCATTTGAACATAGGCGATCGTGTCCCATTTGGTATCAATCCAGTTCCCTGTTGAAAATCGATGGGGCAAAAAGTACCAAGAAAATGTTGTTTCTTTGTAGATGGAATAAGAATAACTGCACCTCATGCACCCACTCACTACCACTTTAATACTTTATGCTAAAGCTAAAATATCACAATGTTACACAAATTCTGTTTGAATTTGTGATTAAATAAATTTGCGGTGTAGTGTTATTGCTCTTTCTTTCTCATGTATTATAAAAGTCATGGAATTAACAAGCTAGAATAGCAGAGAGTGCGTGTGCATTAGAGAAAAACCAAACCATGAAATTCATATCTGCACCTCCTTTTCAACTAGTAGCCATAGTTGGGATTGTGATGTTTTTGCTATTTGTTCCATCTTATATAAACTTCAAGTCAACAATGCACAAAGCCAACGTAAGTTTGCACTTGTTCCTCATGATTTTGCCACTCTTGTTGATTTTCATTGCATACTTCATCTCAAGATGTGGACCACGGTTTATGCTTCCTGTGGATTTCTTTGGTCGACGATTAGTACAATCTCGCGCAAAAATAGAAGGAGGAGGATCATCGCCTTGGGGAGTAGCGGCGTTGGTGGTGTTGCTGTTGATTTTGGCTTCCAAACTCTCCAACTTTAGGTCTATGTGGTCACCACTCATTTGGAGACCCAACTAGTTGGTGTGTCATTATGTAAGTTGTAACATATGTGAAATTGAAATTTGACCAGGCCTCTGGGCCAATTTTGTGTTATGACTTTTGTTGTTGAAGAGTGTTGTTGGCTTGTAATTTCATACTATTATGATCAATTACTTCTTTTTTTTTATATGTACACTATGATCAATTACTGTTATCACGAATTTTATATGCTCTTCACTTCTCTATCAGTAAGATGTAGCCATATTTGAAGAGTGTTAATTTCAAGAGTTGGTGAACAAATAAATTAGATTGTGGCAGCTAATCCTACATTTCTGATTAAATTAGCCTGTTTTTCATAATCCATAGCTTATTTTTAGAGAACAAAGGGGTCCGAAGCCCAATAATCACTTTTATTCATAGTTGGTTGTGTTGTGGGTTTGTTGTGGAGTACTATGGTCAACAAACAGAACACTTAGGATTCATTGTTAACTAAAACATAATGGATTTAGAGGTTGACCTCTTTAGGAAAATGATTTTTTATTGAAGTCATGATTAACATCTTTAAGAAATTACTTATTCATGTTAACGAGTGTCCTGGCTTAAGGCACATGTTAAGAGTTCTACAAATAATAACTGTTTAGCATAAAACATCTTTTTATTTTATAATAATTAAAATACACAATTTCTAATATCAAATTTCTATCTTTAATATACAACATGTGCCTCAAAATTACATGTTAACATTCAACAATTAGTTTCATGAAAAGTATCTAACATTTAACATTTAGTTATTTGCTAATTGTGTCGCACTATATTGGTCATTAATATGATTTATTTATTTTTAAGTTTAAAGGTGATTGTAAACCTCTAATTTGTCTAATTAGAACTTTACCCACTCATGCATGCTCATGTTGATGGAAGTCTTAATTAAGTCTTACCATAGAAATTTAGATTGCATTTAGTCCTATTAGTTGGTGTGGCATTAATGTAAGTTTGTTGTGCAGGAAAATACAAAATGAATTGTTACTCCATTTTCACATATGGAGTATGATGAAATTAGAATGAGACAAAAGAAGTTTGTAAAGTTGGGACGGTGGCGGAACGATGGTTAGTTGAGCAACCCACCCGTCACGCAATTAATTAATATCTCTCTCACGTGTCACTCCAACGCGCATTAACACATTCTATTCTTTCTATCTATCTCTCTTCAATGACACATTCTGAAGAAGCATTAGCAACAACACAACTCGAAGGAAAATGAAAGCGACGACGAAGGGGCCGATCCACATCGTCACTAAATGGCTTCGCCGTCAACCACCCAAGATAAAGCTCTTTCTGGCGGCTCTTTTGGCCTTTACAGCCTTACTTTTTCTTAGAATGGTCGTTCACGATCACGACAACCTCTTCGTAGCTGCTGAATTTGTGCATGCATTAGGAATTTCTCTCCTCATTTACAAGCTCGCCCAAGAAAAAACCTGTGCCGGTAAGAATTCTTAGTAATTTCAAGTTCGGTCGAGAGATAAGTAAAGTCTGGTCAATGATTGTTCTAGCTAGGATTTCACTGTGCGTTAATGAATCTTTGCTTGCATGCAGGACTGTCACTGAAATCACAGGAACTCACAGCTATATTTCTAGCTGTTAGATTATACTGCAGTTTTGTTATGGAATATGATATACACACCTTGCTTGATACTGCAACATTGGGGGCGACACTGTGGGTTATTTATATGATACGTTTCAAACTGAAACCCACTTATATGGATTCTAAAGATAACCTTCCAATATACTATGTGGTATGTGTCCTCTGTCTTCTATGAAGAATCATATATAATTTCAAATTTTAATATAGTTTCAATGCATGTAACAGAAATTTCAATGTTTATTAACAATTGTGTTTTTCAAACTCAATATGAATGTACTTTTGTTGGAATATATATACTTGGTTAAAAGACATGAATCTAATTGAATGGAGGATCAATTGCAGTGAGTATGAAGTGTGTTAATTTTCATATATAATTTCAAATTTTAATATAGTTTCAATGTAACAGAAATTTCAATGTTTATTAGCAATTGTGTTTTTCAATCTCGACATGAATGTACTTTTGTTGGAATATATTGTACTTGGTTAAAAAGACATGAATCTAATTGAATGGAGGATCAATTGCAGTGAGTATGAAGTGTGTTAATTTTCATATATAATTTCAAATTTTAATATAGTTTCAATGTAACAGAAATTTCAATGTTTATTAGCAATTGTGTTTTTCAATCTCGACATGAATGTACTTTTGTTGGAATATATTGTACTTGGTTAAAAAGACATGAATCTAATTGAATGGAGGATCAATTGCAGTGAGTATGGAGTGTGTTAATATTCTTATACCAAAATACAGGTGATACCTTGTGCTGTACTGTCTTTGCTCGTTCATCCAACAACTCGGCATCATCCAATTAACAGGATTCTCTGGGCTTTTTGTGTTTATCTTGAAGCTGTATCGGTTCTACCTCAACTGCGGGTCATGCAGAACACTAAGGTCTCATTACTATCCTTTGAGACTGTTTATAGTTACATCTTCCTTTTTGTCGGTTATTCTAAGTACATTACTTGTAGCTAGTTAACTCTGAAATTCAACTTTCAGATTGTTGAACCATTCACAGCACGCTATGTTTTTGCCCTTGGAATTGCAAGGTTCTTGAGTTGTGCACATTGGGTCCTCCAGGTTTGTCTGGAATTTCCTAAGATGTCTTTTTATCGCGCAATTTCCTAAACTATTTTATCATAATATCCTGTTATCTGGTGGATAGTTTTCATACTTATACATTGGCTTATGCATGCTTTAACATATACATTGGCTTATGCATGCTTTAACATATCAAGACCTTTGGCTTGCCATTATATTTCTTGATCCTGTCATCATTCCGTATCCAATCTAAAAGGCTATTTTTACGTTATCCTCACCAGGTATTTGATACTCGCGGACATCTACTTACTGCTTTGGGTTATGGATTGTGGCCTTCAATGGTACTTTTATCAGAAATTGTCCAAACCTTCATCCTGGCAGATTTTTGCTACTACTACATCAAGAGGTGAATAGCTATTTCTCACATAACATGCAACATACCTTTTGTAAACTATCTGACTTATTTTCCCTTTGGTTGCAGCCTTGTTGGGGGACAACTTGTTCTTCGGCTTCCTTCAGACGTGGTGTAATTTTAACATTCATGTTCAGTTCCTTCAAGTTAGATTCTCCTTTTGCATTAAAATGCAGAATTCAGGATAGCTAGAGAAGTTTGATCAGAATGTAATATGAATGTAACTTGGACATTTAGTGAGTTATTATACTCTCATGTTTCTTTTCTCTCAAGTCAATTTTTCATCTTTTCCCCCCTCTTTTTATTTTATTTTATTTATATTACCAATCTATCATATCTTATCACCCAAGGCCTATGAGTCAATTTGAATCAATTCCTCTAGCTCCCAATTTTGATTGAAAGGCCTCAAAAATCAAAATTAAATGAAAAAATTAAATTTCATTCTCTAAGCCTCTACTTAATATGCTTGTACAATATATATATATATATAGAAAATGCTGGACACAAAAGCTAGTAGGCAGACTGATTTTATTCAGTTCCTGCAATAGGGAAACTCTCTAATATTGCTTCCACCTAAGTTGGGGAGAATTTGTGTGTAAGAGAGCATTGTTCCAATCCAACTTGGCAACTTCCAAGTTCTTTCATTTGGTATCAACAAAATTTGAACCTTCATATTGGAAAGATAATTTTGGCAAGGGGAAATTATACATAATCTATCTGTATCTCTTTGATCCATTGTCTGTCTATTGTAAATTCCCCTTTTAAGCACTCCCTAACTCTAGAGGGTCTTTTTTTACAAGCAATCTGCGGCTGGCGGACTTGGCCAGCGAGCTCCTTTGGTCGAGCAAGTTGGTTTCGAATTAGGCCATGTATAGAACATCATGGTTCACCAACCCCCATTTTGAATTTTGTTACGGACTAGGTTCAACCCAAGTCAAACTCACCTAAATGAAGGTCCGATTTGTAGGTGTTTTCACGAGGGTAGTTCACACTATCGCGCTTATACACAATGATCTGTCCTTTTAAAAATGATGCGCCAGCCGCCAGCCGCCAGCCGCTATTGAGGTCCACTTCGGATTAAATCGGTTCTCATATGGAGTAAAACCTTCTTTTAATTGTGATAAATCTAGCCCTACAAATTACCACCTAATATACTAATTTTATCACAATAAAAGTAACCTATTATTTTGAACAAACTTTACTTATTATATCAGGCATTTCATAAATCTTGATAAATGGTTCACATCTATGTCCACTATGGTTTTGTCTACATTGTTATTGAACAAGATAGACAAAAGATAATTTGATGTTACCATATTACAGCTATGATGCCATGACATATACAGCTGGCAAAATTGGCTTCTTAACCCCTTTTCCTATTTTTCTGTTAACTTTGCTAGCTAATTTATCTTTGATGCTACACAAGTTCATTGCATGATCCAAATCTATCCATCACCATCTCTCTCAAAGCCCAACTTGGCGGCAGACCACTTAGCAAAGATGTTTGTTTTTTATAGTGATAATTCAGCACTTGTAGTTTTCCATGTATTCATAAAACAAAACTTTTCCTTTTTATTCATCCACTATTTCATTCTCCTACAATAATGCAATATAACCCACATTATGGTCAAATTTGCATTAAGAAGTGCTATCTTTAGCTGCTACAACACACTAAGAATATACATAGCTTTGTGCATCAAATGGTTAAAATTGCATAGCATGTTCACTTGCTTCATTTGCAATTGTTTTGGTAAACTAATCTGCTTAATGTTATCCTTAAAAAGAGTTAGTAAGTTACTTACTTGTGTGGGCTTGACCCTCTTATTTTCTAATATACAAAATAAAAAGAATTACTTATAATGTATATACTAATAATTTGGAAAATTTTAAGCATTAATTTGGTTGGTAAGAAATCACAAACGTCTAGCTATTTTTCTATGTTTGTTATGTACTTCTGTCCTTGAAAAATCAAAAGAAAGTTGGAGTTTTATATATGGACCTAGATTCATGTGGTCGAGATGGGACTCCAAGCAAAGAGTCTACCTTATTTATATATCCTAAAACATATAAGATTGGTCTGTTACTGTTAGGCAGGGCAAAAAAGAAAGATTAAGACTTTAGGAGTTATGACTTAACATGAAGGAATTAGATTAAACTTCACTTCCATCAATTCTCATGTAGTCATGTTAAGTTATTTATTTATTTTTTACAGGAAGTGATATTAAATTTTGTATAAGATGCTTATTTTGGATATTTTTTATTGTATAAAAATCTTCAGTAATTTTTCTAAAAAAAATGGCAGAGGATAAAAAAAATACAAATGCTGATTTAATTTTTTTAACAGATATAGATAAAGGATTTAATTGTATACACCGATAGTATAAATCTCTTTTTTACACATGCATCAAATCACGTCATATAGATAATTAATGAAAACGTTTTAAAAAAGTACAGTATAACCTATAAAAATGACATTATGATGTAATTTGATCAGATATATTTATAAAAAAAATATTACACCATTATCACATAAGAAATCATTAATCTCTATAAGTGATTTGATTGCATTAAAAAAAATGCATGCGAAAATGAATTTTAACTATTTTATGCACGCGCACACGTATACAGTATCTTTTGTTTACGTCCATATCTTTCAACTATAAATAAAGGATCCTCTATTCTCATTTCAATGCACATTTTAAGAACAATATACCTTTTCAATAATCTTTGCTAAATTACAATAGCCATAAGTTAACAATGGCTCTCTTTAAGCTTCTAGTTGCATCTCTTTTGGCATCTTTTCTCGTTCTCCATCTCCTTGTTGATGCTCGTGACCAAATGGTATTAATTATAAATACTGCTTCTCTTTTCATTCCTTTATGATTTTCAAGCTCTAATAAGCTATGTTTTCTTTCTATATAATAATTTAATAGCCAATTTAATTTACAAAAATGTAGGAACTGCATGATGAACAGGTTTCTCTTGAGCAGCAGATAGGTAAAAATACTATTCCATCAATAGCATCTGTATGCCTGTTAATTATTTGCTTAATCTAACAAATAATTTTATTGTTGTTGTTTACTAGTATATTATAGTAGCTTTTCAAAAAAATCTATTTTTTAATGAGTATTATAATTTATAAATTGAGATAGAAGATTAATAAAAAAAATTACTGATAATAAAATTTGTTTTAATTCTAAATGAATAGATGATAAGTTTGATATAATTTTCAGATTGCAATGGAGCATGTGCTGCTAGATGTCGTTTGTCATCTCGGCCAAACCTCTGCCACAGGGCATGTGGAACTTGCTGCGCTCGCTGCAACTGCGTGCCGCCGGGAACTTCCGGTAACCAAGAAATGTGTCCCTGCTATGCCAATCAAACCACACACGGAGGCAGACGCAAGTGCCCTTAACCAACTCATACACACAAGATGAATCTATACATACATATATAATACATGGTTTGTATTTGCATAATGCGTTACGTACAATAACAAGTCTATGAGGGTGTGGAGCGAAGACTAGTTTTCGTGGAAAATAAAACTTTGTTTTCAATGATATATTGAATAGTTTGATGTGTGTTTATGAATGTATTTCACAATAATTACATGTAATGATCATGTTATATTATTAATCGTGTTCTTTAATTTTAGGTGAGTATTTCTCTATTACATTGTGACTTATGGTGAGTGTTATCTATCTATATGTGTTGTGCGATGTGTTTTACAATTTTAAATGAATGTTGTTTTTAGTCAAAAAAAAAATGTTTCAATAACCTTTAATTTTATTTGAAGAAATTAGACAACAAAATCAAACTCGAGTTCTCTCAAAATCCGTCATTTAGTTAAACTCATTTACCACTTGACTCCAACAACTTTAGTTTGAATATCCAGCTTTTAGTTAGCCGCCTAATTTCAATCTTAAATAAATAAAGAGAAGTGCCAACAAACTCAATCGGGTAAAACTCATGTGGATCTTACTACTTTATTTGGACCTATTTTTAAAGTGATAGACCCGTATAAATTTCATCCAATTAAAAACAAAGTACTATAGAGTGATCAAAAAAGAGAGTGTTGTTAGCACTCTTAAATAAAAACAAAGGTTTTTATCTGTATTAGGTCGAGTGGTCAAAGCTCTAGTAGTAAAACAGGATTAGTAGTAGATGATTTGGTTACATACAAAATTGATGGATTTGATTCTTTGAAGAGGTGAAGCACCATACCACAAATATTGTACGAATTATTTAAATCCAATTTCTTTTCAAGTAAACTCTCTTACATGTAAAATAAAACATCTTAAACTAAACAACTATAAATCTATAATTGATACTTTAGCATAAAATAAATTACTCACGCATAAAACTCTGATTTACTCACGCATAAAACTCTTTAACTTCAGTTTACAGAGAAAAAAGAGGCAAGCTCGGTTTTATCCTATGCTAAAGCTAAAAACTCTGATTTCTGATCATTATAACTTTTGAGTCAATCAGAATCGTCCTTGGCATGGCCACTAGATGCTAGTAAGTTGATCTGCAAAAATAAAACAATTTTATAAATCTTATCACGCGCTTAACAAAGTAAGAATATAAATGTTTCATCACATTCATTTTGAATGTTCCAATGTGAAAGGCATAGTAAATAAGAACGCAAATTTTCCCCCTGCTTGAACAAAATCAGAGTGAAAACTGATTCAGGAAACAATAACATTTTACTATGAACCTGTTCAAAAAACATTTCACTATGAAGTACTTGTGAAAGGAAATGAATGGGGAAAATTTTAATTGTCGTAAGACCGAAAAAATGAATCATTCAGCCACTAAATTATTTTAAATCAGAATTCTGAAGCATCTAGGGACAAACAAAAGAGCTCAAAGGAAACCGAAATTCATTTATTCACTGGTTTATGGATCAGGGAAAATGAAACAGACCTGATGGACACAGTAGGCATGAAGATGAGCTTTAGTTTGATGACCAATGATTCTCGAAGGTCCTATGTACACGCCTAAAGCAGGCTTTCGTGCAATAAGCATTTCTATTCACATATACTTTTGGAATTGATGGGAGCAGGGGGAAAGGAAAATTGTCATATCAAAAATACCATGTCACAGTGTTTTAATGGATTGTTAACAATGTTTAGTGATAAGGAAATTTAACAAACTTAAAAAAATTTAAGGACTTTTTCAAAGGCTAAACTAGGGACATAATTGCAAATTGACAAAAAATTACAATGGCCTATGAAATAATTCAACCCCACTTTTATTGCAGCTTTTCAGAGCCATTTAGCATGCATATTCTTGATCTTTCCAGACAAATGAACAATTTTCACCTATGAATACTTTTGCGGTGGTGACGACTATATAGTATTCACACAAAGCTGCGAAGAATATCTAAATTCTCTAGCACTGCAATACTATGGGATCCTCTCATGCAATAGTGAAAAGAACGCAACCTCTTTCGAATGATACAAATTGAACACACAACATAGCCATATTTATTTTTCAATTAGAAACTACATGGAAGAAGCTGCAATAGAGATAAATAGTTCCATCATTAGCAACATTTATTTCATAACTACAGGAAACATTAGACTGCATAAAGTAATTCTTGGCATAAGCACATTTGCAAAGGACAAACACATGTCCATCTCAAAACTTTTAGTATTACTTATAATGATTAGTATCATTGGTACAATCAACAGGGAATAATATGTAAACAAAAATTCCGAAAAAAGGATGATCCAAACAACAGTACTAAACTCTAATAGAAGCACCAAATCTATAAATAATGAATAAAAACTTACAAGACACACAAGTGGCCGATGAAGTTAAATTTAGAAATACATACACGCAGCCAACTAAACAAAACTTAGACGGTGATCTGAGCTCTCGTCTTTCCAGGAGGGCAACGTAAATAAAACTCATCAGAAAATACAAGTTAGTTACTCCGAATCTGAGGAGTCTGCCTTTTTGCTCTGCCGAACACTTCTTTTGGTTTGTGCACCGGACCTTGCACGGTGGATTGACGATTCACCATCCAAAAAGATAACTTGAGCTTTAGCCAACCTTTCTTCCAAAACCTCGGTGCTAAAGTCATCAGTACCACCAAGTTCATCAAAACCCACCTGATACAAATACCATTATCATCTTAATGTTTGTAGAATTACTTAAATAAAGAGGGAAACCCTAGCCGGTATAACATTCTTAGCGATATGTATAAACTTTATCAACAAGAATAAGGGCCTTTATTTATACACATACCACATAATCATCAACTTTTGTATTCTTTATGAGGGCAATAGTAGGAAGAACAATGATCTTAAGCCTCTCAGCTAAAAATGGACTTTTTTCCGCATTAATTTTCACAAATCGGGTCTCAATATGCTGCTTCGCCAACAAACTTAAATGCTTGTCCACAACCTGTGTGAATGAACTGTGAGCACATATGTTTCTACTCATTTTAGTGAAAGAAAATATCAAAATCGTAAGCGTCCTGAATTGAAATTCAAATTGTGGTAAATGTAGTATCTAAATTGTTGAGAAAACACCTTGGTAAGTGTAGTATCTAAATTATTACTCCCTCCGTCCCAAAACAATTGTACCAGTTTCACTGTTAACATTTATTTTGACCGTCTTTTTTTACTAATCAATGAGATTATTTGTGCGTACCTTACAGGGCCAATTTTCGCGGAAGAAATGACAGACGACACGTTCACTGGCCTTGACAACGGAGAAGAAGTCTTTCTCTGAAGGAATCTCAGTATATTCTCCGTGTCCGAGGGAGATCCAACGGCTACGCTTCTCCGCCATTTTCTTCATCTGTTGTAATCTGCGTTCCCTGAGGGCTTCAATATCATCGTCGTCGAGGCGTTCGAGGGCGGCGATCTCTTCATCGATCTTGTCCTCGACGGCCTGCACCACTGTCAGTACTTGCTTCTCGATGACTTCTTCGATTTTTCCTCTGTCCATCTTGCTACTGTTAGAAATGTTACTGTGATCAGATCAGACTTTAGAGAGTGAGGCACGGCGGCGAGATAGCTAGCGAGTTCGAGAGTTTTTGGAATTCAACATTAATCACAAAGTGGAAGTGATGAACTATGGGTATCAAATAATTAATCGTGTTTTCAATAATATTTTAATCGATATAAATTTTATCAAATATATTATTAAATTGAAATTTTAGATTATGACGATTATCAACTTCTAACGGTAAATAAAAAGATACTCCCTCCGTCTCATTTTAAGTGTTATAGTTAACAAATCACACACTTTAAGATACGTGTGTAAATAAAAGAGAGATAATATGACTTTTATTAAAATACCCCGTTTTTGTATTGGTAGTAGACATTGAAATGCTATAAAGTAGATATTTGAGTTTACTTTTTTCCTCACCTAATGATTGTTTTAAAAGATAAAATAAGAAAAACCAATGTTATAAATAGTACATAACAGTTATTTTGGGACAAACAATTTTGATAAATAAGACACTTATTTTAGGAAGGAGGGAGTAAATGAATGACCCAAATTGACATAGAATTTTTTGTTTGTGTGTATGGGATATGATACTTCTCATTATATTCCTTTATGTCATACAAACCAAATAGACTGATTAGCATGACTGATAGAAAAATTGCAAGTATATAATTATCGTCAAGTAATAATTAAGATATCGTTTTCACGAGGATTGATTTTAACTTTGAATCAAACAATTAAATCAATGTTAAAAGAAAATAAAAGACAAATAGGAGAAATTTGTTCATAAAACTTGTTTTTTTTTTTACTAACAAAGATATTCATTCATTCAAATGGGGAGAATACATCGTACAAGCACAAATTCAATATTGCTAAAAACGAAAAGGATGAATTTGCGAACAAACTCACAACATCTAAGTTAATAGCATAAATCGGCATACTTAAGCCTACAAATAATGTGACAAAATAAAAGTAACCGGAATATGCATGACTCCGGATCTGCATCGTTGAGGATCTAGTCATTGATTGAATCTGAGTTAATTGAAGTTGATCTGACAATCTGAACCAAATGAACACCGTACCAAGACGGAAATATCAAACACCGCACCAAGACGGGAAATCACAAACACCGCACCAAGACGGGAACAACAAAACGCCGCACGTAGACGACGAAATCACAACGAAAGAAAACGATTAAAAGACTCAAACTATGTTCATAAAACTTGTTAAAAACTAAATTTGGGCTTTTATCGAATAGTTGGTGGGCGATTGAATTTTGCTTTGAATTCCTTGTATTTCCTCCGGTCCTTATTATTAAAAGAAATTTACTTTTTAGATTCATTGAATGTTTTATGTATTTAGACTATATTATGAACTAGATACATCAAACATTCTATGAATCTAAAAAGTCAATCTCTTCTTATAATAAGGAACGAATGAAGTACTTCACTATGGATGTTAGAGGCTAGTTTCATACACATGATCTATTCAATTTCCATGACAATTTAAAATCAACCATTGCACCCACTCTTATTGTCATACAACTCACTGTGTTTATTATAATCACTTAATCTCTTAAGTCAATTACTAGTTAATATAAGCATGAATGTTCGTTAAATCATTAGTCACAACCTTTAATTCCCTAGCTCTAGACCAATTACAAGGTTCAATCATTAATCTATGTCTAATTCATACATCTAATCTCCTAGTAAGCATGAATCCAGATATCATCACAAACATTTGTCAACATTCATGAAGCATAAAGAACAATATTAATGAAAGGGAGAGTTGAATCAATCATAAGAGAACTAGTGAGAATCTAACAATTAACCATAGATTCATATAAGATTTTCGTTACAAAATTCAATCTAGGATAACTTACTTCATTATCACAAGGGATGTAAAAAGTTTAGGAATGAAATACATGAGAAATTAAGATGAGAATTGGAAGATAAGTGATCTTCAATCTTGTTTTCAAGCCTTCAAATTATATTTCTCCATCTTAAAATCCATGTTTCTAAGCTCCAACAATGGTATTTTGACCCTTTTTGATCTCCAAATTCGTAACTCTTTCACCAAAAATGAAGAAACCTATTTTAGATCTCTAAAACACTTCTAATACATCATTTAAATGACCTTAGAATGAAGTAATGAGAAGTCATCAATGACCATAGCACCTATTTTAGATTTATTTAATGGCAAATGCTAAATAATATCCCTGAGTACTCTTTTTTTTTTGGGTTACAAAAGATAAATAAAAGAAACACAAAAAAAAACTCAAACAACTAGAGAATTACTCCCTAATAAATTCTACACCCTAACATCCTCTAAAAGCGGTTGCAGAAGATCAAAAGGCGGGACAAACATCTTTACCAAAGCCGAGTTTGAGATAGCTCCCATTTTAGCCAAAACATCCGCACAATTATTTCCCTCACGCAGCGTGTGTGAAATAACCACTTCCTAGTCATTATGTAGAATCTTTCAAATACTATGAATCTCGTTAGCAAACCGGTGATGAGGAGTGACCCCTTGCTTGATTAAATTGACTGCGAGCAACGAATCTGAGCAACAAAGAACTTGACGGTACCCATTCTCCCAACACAACTTCAAACCGTTCCAAATAGCCATGATCTCAGCAAAAAGAATATTTTTCGTTGTTGCAGCACCATAATAACCCCAAATAAAATTTCCATGGTTATCTCACAACAGCCCGCCATAACCTGCATTATTAGTCGAACTCAACAAGCTCACGTCCACATTCAGACACACGATACCTGCGGCTGGTCGGGACCAGCTCACGCGTCTTTGAGGAACATTTCTTTGACCCATTAATATTGAAGTATTAAAAGCAGTAGCACAAGTTAAAAACAGAGAATGAATTTTTGCAACACTAGTATCAACACTCTCTCTATGTTGATTAAACACTAAGTCATTCCTTGCACACCAAATAAACCATGTAATAATAAAAGTGATATTACCATACTGTTTTCCCATTTCCTTGCACCAGGAAAGTCTATCAGAACTTCGAAAAGAAGAAGGGATAACATGTAAACCGCACCTGTTCCAACACTACTTGAATGATCACAAAGAAACAGACACTGGTCTATGGTTTCTGCAGACACTGAACAGCGAGGGCAGAGATCACTCGAGCAAACTTGGCGATGGTGAAGAGTTGCTCTAGTTGGGATAGAGTCATGAACCAACTGCCATAGGAAAAATTGGATATTTGCCGGAAGCCAAAGTTGCCAAATCCATTGCCAACCGGTGATATTGTTAATATGCATAGGATCTAGAAGCCAATCGTACGCGTCTTTAGTAGCATACACGCCCGAGCTAGCATTATGCCAAATCCAAATATCTGAGAGATCACTCACAATACATGGTTGTAAAGATCCCTGAGTACTCTTTAAGTCATTAAATAATAAATATTTATAAAAATAAATAAAATCAACACATTAAAAATTGTATTTCTTAAAAAATTTCCTTAAACAATACACTTAAAAGTGTCCGGGGTGTCAGTTAACAATAAGAGTAAGAAAATACAAGTCATAGAATTCTCACGGACGGACACGACAATAGAGAGGGTGGTTCCTTTATCTTTATCTTTCTTTCCGTTACCTTTCTTTTCACGTGAGTCAGTGTGCGCTTCTTAACATTCATTTCATTTACTCTCTCTTGCCTTTCTTGTTTTTGGCTCAACTCTTGTTCTATGACTATGAGTCTGTTACTAGTACTACTACTACTACTCCTGCTACTTTATTTCACACAAAAAAAGAACCTGATTCTCTGAACGCAACCCACTAATTACTTTCCTTCTTTTCTTCTCTTTCTCTTTCTCTCTCTCTTTATTATCTTTTCCTTTTTGTTTGTTTTTAACATAAACACCACACACACAGTCTCTCATTCCTCATTTCTGTATTATCTCTGAACTAGTACTATCTTGCCTTTTGTTTCTCCTAAGTTAATAGTAAATCCTCCTAATAAATTATCATCATCTACACTACAACAAAGGTTTTGTTTGGAATGGATGAGAAGAAGAACATAATTCTTCTTCTTCTTATTATTATTATTAAGAAATTGACAAAACTACTGTGATGATGATGATGATGATGATGATGATGAAGCGTGTACCCACAAAGCGACACATTAACAACAACAACAAACAACAACAATCTGGTATAGTAGTCATTTCTCTATTATCTATTCTTCTTGTCGCTTTCTCTGTCTCTTCTTCTTCTTCTTCATAATCATAAATTATTAAATGTTACTTCTCTCCTTCGGCACATATAGGTTTGAAAGCTATTGGTGGGGACCTTCAGTTTAAGAAGAAGAAATCAAAATCAAAATCAAAATCAAAGAAAGAGAAAGTTAGAAGTTTGAGTGCTGTTGTTGATAAACAACCATTATCAATGCCTTCTACCAATAATCTCACTCCATCTTCACCACTTATTAAGCTTCCCAAAAACAATAAGGTTCATTTCTACTACTACTAAAATCTTCATCTTTGTTTCTTCTTCATAAACACTAATACTTATTACTACTATTTTGATTTGGTAGCTTTTCAATGAATGCAATGGCGTTGATCATTCTTCTGTTCCCCGAAAGATACGTTCAGGTTGGTACTACCATTTTTCAGATTTCCTTTTTATTTATTTATTAGTATTATTTGGGGTTAATAAAAAAGGTGCCAACTTAATTTATTTATTTAATTTCATTTTTTTAATTGATATTAATAACAGCAATGAAGAAGAGGGGTCGCGAATCAATCTTAACTGATTCACAAAAGTTAAACCATAAGTTCCATGGAATAGAATCTTCTCAAAAAGATAGCATAAAGAAATCCAAAGTGAGTTTTGTTCAATTAAACCTTTTTCTTTATGGTTCTAAGCTTTTACCTTTTTCTTTTCTAACAATTTCAAATGTAATTTTTGCTTTTTATTTGTAGAAACAACTTGTACTTGGGCCCATCACTAAAGATGAACAAGAGGTTGCCGAGACTCTCTATGCCTTGGCTGGAATGTTTCCTATCAATGCCTCCGACGCTCATAATGAACTGGACCGCCAATCTTTACCGAAGAATTCCTCGGTTTCGATGGACCAAGAGGAGAGTACTAATGCTACTTTTGAAGGTTATTCATTCTCTAAATTACATCACTTTCAATAGCTACTTATTGATAATAATTATTGTATTATGAGTTTCTGATTATTTTTGTATATGTCATGTGTATTTTAAATTTAGCTTCAGGAGCTATGGAGGATGCTAATCTTATTCCTGAAAGTCCACCTAAAGGAAAAGAAAAAATTAGTTCTTTAAGTGAAACCATTGGTGTTGAACATACTAATTTCCCACAATCCGACAACACTGCTCCAAAAACAAATCTGCAGGGCGTGCCTATGATGGTTAAAACGAGTGAAAAGGATTGCAAAATGGAATTGAATGACTCTGAGTTGTGTCTTGAAATCGGGTGAGTAGTTTTGAAGCTACATTGTGAAAAATCTCTAATATGTCAAGTCCTTTTTTTGTATATATTTATTGTGTTTTGCCATCATATTGCAGATTAAATGTGTCTACACAATCACAAATTTCACATATTGGGGGAAAGCTAGACGTGGAGTATGAGACGGTAGTTGTTTCAGCTTTTACCGTATTTGGATATAAATTTCTTGTCATACAAGGTAGCGTTAGAAGTTAGAACTATAGGTGTGTTATCAACTTGCGTTTCAGGTCGGAGGCGTTGATTGTAAGCAAGAACAACATATAATCAATTACCAAAGAGAAAATGGTATGTGGGGACAGAATTTGATCATTGGTTGCTACTAGCAGTGATTTTTCTTATTTGGGTGATGACTAAATTATTTCATCATTTGGCTGATACATTTACATCTTTGGTTGTTTTATCAGAAGGTCCAACATTGTGGCCAGGATTGAGACCGAGTGCATCTTCTGCGATTAATGCTTCTTGTTTGCAGTAAATTTCTGTTATTCAGCTTCACTTTGACCTTGTTATGCAGCATAAATTCCTCCGCACCCTCCATTTTTGCTTGTCCAAATTTGATGGATTTTTTTGTTCCTAAAAGGTCTGCTGCTGCCAAAGCGCCACATTGGCTGAATGCTGCTATTCGCAACTCCAAACAGGATTTGATGGGAAGTTGTTCTTATAGTGGAAAGGTAAGAAACTAAAAATTCATGCTTAGTGTTGTTTTGCATAATCTATATGCTTATATAATGGAAAATATTATATTCATCCTACTCGATACACTCCACTAAAACGCCTATTGGTTGTTTTCAATAATTAATGGTGCAGACCTCTGAAGCTTTCATTCATAAAAAGTCATGGAAGAGTTGTGCAACTCATGTTCACATCGGTCAACTCATCCAAAGTTTAGAACTGCCAAAACAACAGGTTGCGAAGGAACCTGAGCGTTATGAATGTGATCAAATAAGAGTACACCAAGGATCAAAATGTGGAGTTCTAATCGAAACACACAACTCGAATAAGACAAGAAATGGAAATGCTTTTGCTTCTGGAACAGTTCATTCTGCTAGTTTGGAGAATTTCTCTGAAACTAAAAATGGTATTCTTCAGCAGAAGCAGTGCCATTATCTTGACATATCTCTGTCTCAGGCTCATCCGACGCCTGTGAAATACGGTCCTCAAAAGCAAGTAAGCTTATGAATACTTTTGGTAATGATCTCTCCCTTTGTCTCCCCTCTTCTTCTTCATGGTCTGATGATTATATTTCATTTTCTGCAGAGTTTAAATTTCTTGTCTTTGTCCACTGGAGGTAACGGGTTAACGGCCAGCGATTGTTTTAATAAAGGTGGAAGTAGGTTGGAACAGTTCTCAAAATCGCAAGTGCCTTACTTTCGGTCTATACAACCGCAGCATGGGCGTATGCCAATACCTGCAACTCCACCAAGTCAGTATACCTCAACTTACCTGGATCAGCTTCCTGCTGCAGGACCACAGGTTTTAATCTTTCTTACTGTAGACTCCTATGATGTTGTATACTTATATTAATGGATTACAAAGTTTAGGGACAATCTTTAAAAATGACAGCTTACATCGATTTATATTATTGTTCAAACATGAATGTGGCAGGTAAAGTTTATTGTTTAGAATATAACCTGCCCCACCAAGAAAAAGGGACAATGTGTAGTTCATATAAATAACTATCGTAGCACCTAATTTGTTATTGCGATGATAATGAATTTTGTAACTTTGTTCCCTCATGCTTTAATTGAATGCAGGTTCGGTTGCAGCAACCTCATTATTATGGTACACCATTATGCGGAACTCATTATAGTTCGACAATTTCATACAAACAGCAGTACCAAAACTTTTGGGCGGCGCAACTAGTAGCACAAGGTGGATCTGGCGGTTTAAACTGCAATGTTATGATGAGGGCTCAATATCCTAATTGGCAAAGTGGGAGACATGAAAATTCTGCTGTTAATTCGGGTGCCCGGGTCATGCTTCCCCATCAGTCCTTTGTATCGCTAGAATCACTTGGTTCCAACGTAACTTCAGTCACTGAACACCAACCCCTTTCATCAATTCCACCATCAAGGACAAAGGGGCTAGAAGAAAGCAGAGGCAGGTTCCATGGTAGTGGCATTTCATCGTTGCAATTGCTGTGTGATGAGCGTATCTGAAATTGAACACTTGCGTTCATTTTCTGTTTGAAAAGCCGTGTTAGTCAACTGAAGATGGGGGAGATTACTGCTGAGCATGCAAGGACAGAAAAAAATAAATGATGGTAGATAAATCTGAAAACTTCCAAAAGAAAAAAATAAAAGAAAAAGACAAATAGTTTACTGGTAATTCTTCTGTACCTTCCCAAGTTAACCCTTATGAATTTTTATGCTTTGGACTTGTAGATGATCCGGTTATTATTGACTTGTGAAGTGACATGTAATGTAAGAATCTAGAGGAACAACAAATTACCAAACAAAAGAAAGGGACATGACAGCCTAAACTATATTCATGTCATTGTTTATAGAAACACACTTGCTGATTGGCAAGGATTAGAAGGAATGTACTTACTTGCAAGATACTAGTTTGTTTGGTTTGGTTTGGTTGAGCATTCTTAAATTGACGTTGATTAAATATGCATTTTAATTGAACTGGTGTAATTTGATTACACATCAAAAGATGCTATTAGTCGGAGTATCTTCCCTCTTTCTAAAATGCCTTACTATTAGCTTGTAACTGCGATCATTCTCATATGAAATTAATCACACAAATTATCAATCTAATAAAGCTGAAGTAAGTCACAAAAACAAATTTGTTTAGTAAACCCTTCATGTCACTTATGCGAACAAAGGTATAGTAACTTATTAGCTAAACCGTTTGGTTTGCTTTTAAAAATGTGAGTAATTAAGAATAAAGGTGCCATAGATTGCTTGTTAAGTTGGCAAGCCAGACCAAACAATAGAGTATATCAATATACAATCTTGGGACCAAAGGAATAAAAAGTTTTTTTTTTTTTGGTGTGTGTAAAGTAGCATAGCTAGAAAATCACCTAAGGTTTAAACCCATGTTCCTATCAACTAAGTTATGTTCACGAGGACAGAATAAAAAGAATTTTACTGCTATACTATATAGTATTGTGCTAGCTTCTCACTTTCAAAAATCATTAAATTGATTGCTTCTCTAAGACAACAAGTCCTATAGAGTATAGACTATAGTAGTGGGGCTGTTGAGTTAAGTTGGGTATGGGTGAAGAGTCCTATTCAGTTCTGTTAAATAGTAGTATACATAAAAATAATGGGCCATTTAAGGTTAGGTCCAAAATGTACCCACCCACATGAACAAGACAAAGAGTATCCACCCACCCACCGCTTTGGCACTCTATCTCACATAGTATAACAGCAGAATTGTTCTTTCTAGTGAAGTGGACGCCAAGAAACGAAGCTTCCAATCTTCATACCATATATTATGCCAATTCTCTTCTTTCTTCATTTTCTACTACTATTAGTCTATTACTAACTTCTACTTATAACTATAATCCACCACCAATCTCATTCTTCCTGAAACTGAAAGCAACATAAATAAATAAAGATGATGAATAAGAATGTGATGCTGCTCACCAGAAATACTGAGATAGACACAAGGGCACCATTCAGGTCTGTCAAAGAGGCTGTTTCGTTATTCGGCGATAAAGTTTTAGCTGGAGAACTCTATGCAACTGCAACCAAACTCAAATACCAGGTTCTGTATATATCAATGAATGATCAATCCATTTATTATCCAAACTGTTGTATGAATTGTTTAATAACTATTTATATAGATGCAGAGTGGAGTAAATGAAAATGGGGTTGATCAGTCTTCTAGGATTGAAAGCGTTGCAGCTGAGCTGGAAGAGACGCGAGAGAACTTAGAGAAAGCTAAGGAAGAAAGCATGGTAATGGCACATTGTATGTCTTCTCTCCAAGAAGAACTCGAACGCACCAAGCAAGAGCTCGAACAATTGAAGCAAAAGGAAACCGAGAAACATCAAATGGAACTATCGGAAATGGAAGATGTGAAGTTCGTTGAGAATTTAACAACGTTTGAAGTGAAAAGTTCAAGATTCGACGATGAATTAATGATGGAGTTTCAAAAGAAAAGGTATGTGACATTCGCGAATCCACCGTCTGTTTCTCATGTCATGTTACCACAAAATCAAGGTGTTGAAAAATTGGAAAGGCATCCTTCTCTAAGGAAAAAGAAGAAGAAGTCATTGATTCCACTTATTGGAGGCATCTTTTCAAGAAAAAAGGGAACAAGTCAAGAAGTTCCATGATGAATGATGAGTTTATTTGTGAATTTTAGGAAGTATAAGTATGCATTACATTACCAAAATAATTGTCAACAGGGTTTTGTTTCAAGTTTTCTTTCTTCTTTTTTTGAACAAGTTTTTATTTTATTTTGGTGTCCTATATGTATCAAAGAGTGACTAATAATTAATATCCTGTAAAATTTAGTTGAACTGTGTGAGATCAAAACTCATTTGAGTTTGAAAAATGGCCTTATTATTACGATGATATACTAGTGATGCATTGGACTAAATTAACCAACCATACACAATGATACTGGCTTTATCAAATATATAATTTGACAATTTTCATATATTGGGATAATTTTTGGGCCCAATCCCTATATTTGATTTGATCCATATTAGTTTTTTTTTTGTTATAGATCCATATTAGATTGTAATTCAATATATATTTGTTTTTTAAAACCTTTACTAATTATATGATGAGTTAATATGTTTTAAAGTAATTACTTAGCCGAAATATTTTGTTGAATAAATTTGATATTTTTAATGAACAATAATGGCAATAGGATCTTTAACAAATTAACAATGAAATTGTAGTCTCTTAAAAGGAATTCAATTGATTTTGAAATCTTTGTATGTGTCTATCAATAGATATAATCAAATTCAATTAGATTTTGCTTGATTTAGTGTTAAACACTTATTTTGAACAAATTTAATTTCTTACCCACAATACCTATTCTACTTAAAGATAAAGAACAATTAATTTGTTACCCACAATACATTTTCTACTTGAGGATAAAAATAAATTATAAAAAAAACAACAAAATTTCATCCATTTGAAGACACACAAAACATAGTATGTGTGTGAATACCTATTTTGTTTAGATCGAATAAAATAAAGAACAAAAATGAAAATCACGCGTGATTACCTCTTTTTTCGCCCTTATTTTTGTTAAAAAGCACTTTCATTTGGATGGGAAAAAATGTAATTGTGTCTAAATTCATCCATATGCGAGAAAAAAACAGAGCTTTTATTCTTTTTTTCGATCAAAAAATATATAATATTTCGTTGAAAGAAAGGTAACACTGAAAACAACTGGTTCATAAAAAGAAAAGAAAAAACCCACATAATATTTGTAAAAAGAGAGAGAGAGAGAGAGAAAGGGCCAGGCCCAATTAGGGAGAGAGAGGCAAAACAAAAGGCGGGGTGGCGTGTGTATTCGAACTCAATAACAATAACAATAACAATAACAATACTACACCGCTTCTTCTGTTCTGTTAGCCTCACAATCTTACATGACTCACTCGTCCACTTTCAGAGTGAGCGAAAATTACAAGAATCAAATCACACTCTCTCTCTACCTACATACATACTGATACAGGGTTCTATTTTATTTTATTTTATTTTTGATTCCCCCTCAAAATTCAATTCAATTCAATTGAATCTATAGCTGCCGCTAAAGTCTAAACCCTCACTCACTAATTCTCTTAATTAATGAATCAATGAATGAATTAAGTGCTTGCTACTTAGATAGATAGATAATAGAGTTAGTATAGTATAGTGTTGTGTTCATCAAATTCAATTCAATTCATTGATGTCGACTCCTAGCAGCGAGGATCAAATTCACCATTATTCTCAATTCAATTTCAACCGTTCATTGCATTCTCCTCCTCCTCCTTCTTCTTCTAACCCTTCTCCTTTTACAACTACTATGCTCCCCGTAAGTATTCTTCCTCTTCCTTCTTCTTCTTCTTCTTCTTTTTTTATATAATTTCATCAATCACACACAAAGGCACAGCCAATTTATATTTTTATTTATTTATTCATTCATTTCACAAGATCTGATCAGATTTTTTTTTCCTCTTTCTGTATCACAAAAATAAATATCCGATCATATTGTTTGATTCCCGTAAATTCCGTTATGTTTCTAAACAATTTATACTTTACTCAGTTTCACCTGCAGTTATACACTTGTTGCTTTATTGTTCATTATCATAACATTACAACTATTCATTTATTCATTCGTGGATTCATTTAATTTATATACATCCTCATTGTTCGTAACCGATATATCGATCATTAATCACGTTTGACTTCAATTATAATTGCTTATATAGTTGTGATTTTCATTGACAGTGTATCGCAGTTAAAATAATAATTTATATATGTCGATGTTTTGCTTCTGTCATTATCATGAATTGACAGTCGTCGTGGCACTTCATTTTAACTGGAAAATAATTCGTTAGAACTTTTCTAGGCTCATTCGAGACTAAATCATCTAGGACCGGAGGGAGTATTAATTTTACTAATTTTAGTGATTTCTTTTATGTGATCTATGTTTCTCAATTCACCTTTTATAGTCAACAACAATTTGTTAGTCTTCAATTCATACCAATTGAAATAATCTCTTTATAAACAGTTCATATTTGAATTCTGTTTTTCGCTCAAATAATTCTTACACTTATGATTGTTGAAGGTTCAATTGTTAGTCAATGATATGCGCTGCTTCCTCGTACTTTAATTGTTCACATTCAATTGAATTGTCTATGCAGTTGAGTCAAAGAAATGAAATCAATAATAATAATGTCAACTTGCACACTAGCAATGTTGAAGCATTTTCCAGTCAAAGCAACATAGTTAATCGTCCTCCTCCTCCTCCTCCTATTCAAACTGAGCCCATCCAAAGAGGAAAGCATAATGGTAAATCAAAAGTTTCAAGAAATGCCAAATCTGCGGCTCAGATTTCAAATCCAGGTAATTTTCTTTAAGAACATGATGATGAATCTGTCAAGGTTTTGTGTGAATTTGTATATTAGTATCTTAATCCTTACATTATTTTTATGTTTATGCTGGGTGGATTTTTCACATCAGAATCTATGAATTCAACTGCAGTTAATAACTGTCGTTATGACAGTTCCTTAGGTATGTCCACACTCAAGTAATCTTTTAAGCAAATATCTTCATTAATTTGGTTCTTTTTAGATGAAAAATTATGTTGTATACTGTTTGCAGGATTGTTAACTAAGAAATTTGTCAGCTTGATCCAAAATGCCAAGGATGGTACGCTTGATCTAAATAAAACTGCTGAGGTCTTAGAGGTATAGATATTGTCTTTCATTGTATATGTGCCTGATGGATCCTATTAGCCGGGCAGAGTTTGAGCTTGACCCACTCGTGCTTTAAGAATATAAGTATGTATAATATAATTCTACTTCTTTTGTTAATAATATTAATGAGTTTAACATTCAAATTTTCAGGTTCAAAAAAGGAGAATTTATGACATTACAAATGTTCTCGAAGGAATAGGATTGATAGAGAAAACTTCAAAGAACCATATACGGTGGAAGTAAATATCTAATCTTTTCATTTGGTATTTACTATTGGGTTGGTTTTTATCATGTTTATGAAATGAAATGATGATACATGATGGGCCTTATTAACAGAGGATGTGGTGGACTTGGGCCACGAGAAATGGAGGATCAAGTTAATACTCTACAGGTTTGTCAATCTTTATTTACTTGTGTCAGTTAGTTAATATGTATTCTGCATTTCCTGCTTTTACACATCTGGTATGATCGTATGATTCATTTGGATTGTAAACATCTCCACTTAATTTTTCATAACCATGTTTTTGAAAACCTATTTAGTTTCCTTCTAAGTCATAGGTTTCAGGAATCTTGTCTTCTTGGCATCATATTTCTAGTCTTCTTGGCATCCATAGTACTATACAAAATAATAATAATAATAATAATAATAATAATAATAATAATAATAATAGCCGTGTTCAAAAAATCATAATAATAGCAATTTTACACAATTTATCAATAGCTAGTAATGATAAATGTCAAATATGTGTAGAACATATTGCTATTTAAATAAGAACCAGTTTTTTTAAAAAAAAAAAAAATACAATAAGGAACAGTTGTAAACTGCAGATTTTGGAAGTGAATCAATTGATCTTCCTGCTTCATGGATTATATTTACCTGTGCAATTGAATAGGATAGGTTATATCTAGCTTCCGTTTTGGACCCTTATTGAATTGATTATCACTTCTGCTATAACTTTAAATGAATGTTGCATGTAGGATTTAAACTCCCTATTGCGCACTGTTACATTAACTTTAACAAATTAATGCTCTGCAATACCGAAATGGTTTGGTCCAACTCTGATAATTTGGTCCATTACAGGCTGAAGTTGAAAGTTTATATGCCGAGGAATGCAAACTGGAGGAGTTTATAAGGTTTGCTAGTTGCTACTAATAATATTGTTTGAGTTTTATTTTGACCTATCTGTTTTATCTTGAAATTTATCATGTCAATTCTCAGCGAAAGGAATGAGCTTCTAAGAAAGCTGGAGGAAGGTGAAAACACAGGAAAGTAAGAACTTCTGACAACTTTTTTTATGAGTTGTGATTTCTTGCTGCAACTTTATGTAACAGTGGCCTTACTTGATCATTAGGTACCTTTTTTTTACCAAGGAAGATATTCTTACCCTTCCATGCTTCCAGGTTAATTTTCTCAAAGTATCGAAAACTTTGTATAACTGTAGTATATCCATTATTATCACTCACTTTTGTTAACTATTTTACAGAATAAGCAACTTATTGCAATCAAGGCTCCAAAAGCTAGTTTTATTGAGGTCCCTGATCCTGATGAGGTGGGATTCAACTATATGGATATTAAATATGTTTTGATATAACAAGTTTCTAATTGACTTTTCACTCAAATGAGCAGGAATTAGGCTTCCACCAAAGACAGTACAGAATGATTGTTAGAAGTGCAACTGGACCGATAAATTTGTACCTCTTGAAGTACGTCTCTTCTGTAACATTACACCCTAAATTTATTTTTTCTTTATTACTACATTCTCTCTATGCTTGCTTGTTAATATCCTTTTTCATTGTTGGTTGAAAGTCCCTATATGTGTCTCTAACTGATCTTTTATATGATTGAAGCAAACACGACAGCAAGTTTGAGGGTGTGAGTGTCAAGCAGGCACAGTTAGAAGATCCATCGTGCAGTAGCAACCATTGCAGAATGGAGGGTGTGGGACTATTAGAAAGCCAAGGTTTTCAGAAAAACCCTTCTGGGAGTATAAGTATGGTTGGCTCAGAGGCTTTTGGAATTCAACAAATTACTCCTACGGATTTGGATGTATGAAAAGAAACTCTAAATGATTTATTAAAAACCAAAAAACTGCAAAATAATAATAATAATAATAATAATAATAATAATAATAATAATAATAATAATAATAATAATAATAATAATAATAATAATAATAATGAAATTTTAAGCCAAAGTGTTCATTCATTTTATTTATATTTTTGCAGGTTGATGGTGACTATTGGTTTCAATCAGATCCCAAAGTTGGCCTAACAGAATTGTGGGGGTAGAATTATCTTCTAAGTACTTTTTCATTACATGAACTTGATTCTTTGGTCTTACCTCTAATGAGGATACAAATCAATCAGTTTGAAGGCTCCTGCTTTATTAATGGTCTTTCTTCTTTGTTGATCAGCACAAGTGCAGTTGGCTCAGATAGATGAACTTCTTCGTTCTCAACGGTTAATTCAACTGTGATGTGGCATTTGGTTAGAGTAGGCATCACTGACATATGTGGTCAATATGTAAATGTTAGGCTGCTGATTATTGCATGTGAATCAAAGGGGACATTTCATACTGTAAATGATAGCTCATTTATTTCCTTCTTTGTATTTGCTTATGAGGATGCAGTTGCTTAACTAGGACTGCCGAATAAGATTAGGGTGCCTGTGACACACAACAAAAACAAAACAATAGATATTAAACATATACTGTAAGTTACAATAAGTTTATCTTATTTAATTTTGTACTTTATTTGGTAATTTATGCACAACAGATATAATTTCAAACTGATCGCTGTTACTTTTATTATTCGGAAGATATTGTGCATGGCGCTTAAAAGTGTTCTTTTATTTCTTTCGTCATCATTTTTTGTTGAAAAGTAGTCAATTGTTTAAAAGCTTTATGTTGTTCACCATAATGTGGCTTGAACAGCCAAGAAGGAGCAATTCATAAGAAGCTACAATAACATTTGAGACTTGAGAAAACAGTTGTGGAAGAAGAAACGTCCATTGGTTTTATGCATGTCTGGAGGATGAGAATGTAGTACACTGTTGAGACAACTATCATCTTACCTCGGCCATACAAAAAAAAAACTTATTTCTAGTTTTAATCATTTCTGATTTTTTTTTTGTTTAATAAATCTATGTTTTTTAAATTTAAACCAACCTTTTTTTCAATTAAAAAATTTAAGGATTGATGATGAATTTGAAATGCAGAATAACCTTAAAATAAATTATTATAATTTTTTGATATTCTTTTAACATAACATTATGATTTGAAGAAGCAAAGACTTTATAAACTTATAATTTTGAATAAAATTTACTATATTAATTGTGAATATTCTGCAAAATAAATGAAAAACAATTATTTGACTCAAATTTATTAGATTTTTAATTGATAGAGAATTTGAGTGAGTGCCAGATTTTACATTTAAAAGAAGTGAGACTAAAAAGTGGTTGTAAGATTAGTGGTTGGTCATAATCACATTATCTAGGTAGTGAGAGACTAAAAAGTGTTGATGAAACAAATACTGTAAAAAACAAGCAAATTGAATGGAAAATTGAGGCAACTGAATTGCATAATAATGCAATGTTCTACATCAATTCAACGGCCATCATAGTCCACCACCAATTCCTTTTTTTTTTTCAGGTTAAAAATTGACAAACATTAGAAGCCCTATTGAATTCCTACGGATCTATTTTTTCTTAGTCTGGCTCGTGTAACATTAATGCTATCTTCCATTATAGTTTCTTTCGGAGGAGGGTTTTCATTTTCATTTGCAGAAGAGGATGAAGGCAGTGCTGCTTCAGTCTGCATTGGCTCTGCCTCTGCAGGTGTGGACTGGTTGCCAGAATCTTGTGTAGGATTATTCTTCTGAGAACTTAAACGTGCTAAAGAGTAGGGTGCTTTAGGTACTTGTGAAGTACCCAAATCCTCTGCCACTTCCTTCTTGTGCTGACTTGAAGATGAGCTAGAAGTGGGAGGAGTTGGACCCTCAGTTGGTGGTGCTGTTGCTGGAGCCTGTTGGCTATTATTGCTGGATGCAGGTTGGCGGCTCCTTGCACCCGGTCGTTGCTGTAAATAGAGACAATGTCAATCATTAGTGAGAAAGCGCACGAAAGAAATGAGATAAAAATTCAGTGTACAAATTAAGTTAATAAATCTGTTTCCAGGCGTGCTAATTCATTTTCAGGCACAAATTTTTGTGTGCAAAATATATCTCCGTAGACTAATCAATTCAATTGGCATTAGTTAAAATTTGTGCTGATATGCCCAGTTTAAAATGTACTTGTACATTATTCTTATTTATAATTTTATTTTTTTTGGAATAAAACAACAAAAGAATGAAGGGTAGGGTAGGGTAGCACAATCTGAGTCAGATGCATATAAGGATGTTAATACTGTGGAATTAGTCATGATTATAGTACAGATAATTACCTGAGTAGGGCGAGCCGGTGGCGTTGATTGAGCAGCAACATACTGCAAAATATCAAAAATTCTAGTCTGACCGTAAGTAGCAGCTTTTTGCCAATACGAAACTGCAAAATCTCCTGCCCGTGTCTTTAGTTCCATCAAGTTGCGATCAATATCCGTCTCGTGTTTTGCAACATATGGTCTAAAGAAAGAATCATACACATATGTTGTTCCCTAACATAGGTAATAATATTTATGTTAGAGATCAAGCTAAAGAGAATCAAATAATGAAGATATATCAGAGTCAACCACAATAGTTATTTTGATACCTTTGTTTTTGGGTACCACAGATATATAAAAAATGCCAACTTAGCTTCACTATACATTGGAACCCTTCAAGAAGAAAAACACACTAAATAATTCTAATAATAAGCTATCAGAAAGCATAATAAAACAATTTTTCCAGTGAAAAACAGGACAAGGCACTGTCTAGTATCTCTACCATGATATAAATGTATCACCAATTCGCTCACACACCGTTAATAGAGCCACCAAAATCCTGCGATATAAAGGGAAATTTTTTAAAAAGTAGGTGCCAATTTGTACCAACGATTTACAAGTTAGGTTTCATGGAAGTATACCAATACTGGCACCAAAAGCGTAGTTGTTCAATTTCAGGTCTATTCTTTTCAACTGCTTTATAGCATTCATAGGCTGGGTAGGCATAGCCAAAAACCATCCTGCAAACACATAAACACAGAAATATGGATGAGTTGAATTTGAAAATTACAGCACAAACCCATCATAAAAGAATGATCAGAAAGTTATAATGTCATAAACATACACAAGTATCCTGGTAATAAAGGATCCTATCATTTTGTATCCCTGGCATGAAAAGAAGAAAATGCAATCGTTAAGCAAAAACAGGATAGCCTCCATGAAACAGAAACGGACGAAGAGTTGTAAATGTATAAAACAAAACTTTAGTACCTCAAATTAAAAAAATTAAAAAAAATTAGTTACTTTAATAAGGTTTAGCAATGTTATCAAAATTTCCAAAATCCACTAAGAAAACTGCGACGCTGACCTAGTTTCTCGATTAGGACAACAGGGGCTGCTATTCCAAAATCTCCTAACTGATATAGCGGCACTAGCGGGAAAAATAGAATTTTAGGATTTTTTTAAATAACAAAACTAAAGAATTTGCATGTGTACTAAACATGACCTATTTTTATAATTGAAAAACCGATGAGTGAGTATCACTCCTACATTTAGCATACTACTTAAACCTTTCAATACATTATCTATATACTATGCAGTATGTACCCATTTCCTTTTTCATTACACTCATTTCCACTGCTATGCAGCTTCTGCTATTTTCCGACAACCCTATCGGCTTTTCCACATGGCAGAATTTTGGCATTCCACTATTTTCCGCAATCCACTATCGATAACACGAGTTCAGAATGAGTTTCTCTACTGAAAATATTAAGCTTCTAACTCACCCCTCAATTTCTACAGTGCAAAATTGAACAAAAAACAAAAGGGGTTAGTTCGTTATGAATAGAATTGTATCCAAAAGGTTACAATTGCAAACAAGATGATATCTTTATTTTATCCTATAACTATAATAATAGGCTATTGCAGTTGAGATAAACGCAATTAATTTAGGGTGTTCTATAATGAAATAATTTGAAATTGAATTAGGGCGAAGTAACGCAATTAACAACTAAACCAATATCAAACTAACAAAAAATAGATTATAGTAATAAAAGGGGATTAAATTTAATGGTAAAATGAAAGCAAGATGAGAGGGATGAAAATTGATACTGTACCTGGTTAGAGAAAGAGAAGTGTAAATCGGAAAGGAGAGATGTTTAAGAGGTTCAGTTGAGCGCCGGCAATGACATAGGGCGAAATTAACGGTTCCGGATACGGTACCGGAAGAAGAGTGGAGTGTATATATACTTGGAGCAGAAGAGAAGAACAACGAGAGAGAGAGAGAGAGAGAGAGAGAGGGAGAGAGAGGTGCAAACAAGAAAGAAATAATAAAAGAATAATGTTTTTTTGAAAGGATAAAAGATTAAATTGAGACGGAGGAAATAAATAAGATTAATTTTGGTTCGAAAACAACCGATATGTATGAAGAAATATTTGATGGTAGATATTAGTAATTTTTTAAATGAATCTCAATTATTTTGAAGATATTATTATTTATCTTTGTGCGCGGAAGATATATTTGATTTAAAAAAAAATTGTAACAAAAAAATGACACTAATTTGTGTAGAGTATAAAAATCAATTTAGCTTTTATTTTTGTTGGAGTTAAATTGAAAAATATCTATAAGTATAGCTTAAATAGTAGTTATCAAGGATATTATTAAAGTGGACAAGATTCGAACTCTGGACTCCATGTATAAATGTGTGAGTCTAACCACTAAGTTATTTAAAAAAATGGAAAATTGTAAAATGAGAACAAGCTGATTTGAGTAAATAGCTATGTTTCGATATTTTAGAACTAGCAGATTGGAACAATATATTCCCTCTAATCTTAATTATAAGAGAAATTATATTTTTTAGATTCATTGCTCAATAAATCTAAAACGTAAATTTTCTCTTATATTTAAAACCGGAGGAAATATAATGAAATGGAATGAAAATGATACTAACAATTTCATTGTGTTTTTTGGTTATTTTATGACAATAGTTTGAAACTCTTATTCCAAATAAACAACATGGAATTTATTGTAAAAAAAAATTTGTGCCACTTTTGTTTTTTTGTCCTTCATCTATGTTTGAATGTGATTTTAGAGGCTTTAAAATTAAGAATTTTTTTGGTATATTGGAAAGATAAATGTTTTTAATAGGATTTAAACTTTGAATCTTCCTTTATCTAACTCATGTTTTTAACTCTGATCATTTGAGTTATTTTACGATGACTAAAATTAAGAATTTATTCTTGTCAAAAAAAAATTAGAAATTTATTTTGTAACATAAGATATACTTTATTATTTATTATTGAAAACAAACAAAGAAAGAAAACTATAAATTTAAAACTAAAAATTCATATACAAATATAATAAAATGACTTTTTGTCCAATAACATCATTTGGCCAAGATTTAACCAATAAAAAACTACTTTTTGTCCATATCATCATTTTTATATTATATTTTAAAAATTAATTGTTACTGTATGTTAAATATTATCCAACATATCAACTAACCATTAGTCAATACATTTTATTGTACCAGTATGATGATTTATCTATTGTACCAGTACATGATGATTTATCTATTAGTACCCTTTCTTCTTCTTTTATGTAAAATCACATAACTTCAGCATCTCTAGCATGAATCATGTTAAGAGGTAGGCCACTTTTAAATCAAAAAAATTTGGCAAACACTAAGCTTACTTTCTTGTTCACTCGTGTACTTCCCAGCATTCAATCCGATACATCTTTGCAAGTGTTAAAATTATCAAATAAAAGGTGAGAGTGATAAAAACTGGTACCAAAATTGAAACTAATAGTAATAACCAACTTAAATTGATGATAGAATAGGATTACACCAAAAACAGTATGGTAAACTAGTAGTAGTAATGAATTCTGTCTGAAAAAACAATAACAAGAAATGAAGGAAGAAAACACTTTTAAGACAAAGGGAAAATAACTCTCAAACATGTGTTCATAATGAAGAAAGACAATTCGGTGATGAACCTAATGTATTGGGAGGTTTTCGTCCTTTTCCTTATTATGAGAATACAGCAGGACATCACTAATGATATTTGTTAACTTTGTGATAAACTCATGAATATTGAGACAGAATTCCAAACTGATTCAACTGATTCTTTTTCAGTTTTTGAAACTATGAATTCTAAATTTGTTACAATTGGCGTGAGATCTATATCTCTTGTAAGCTTAACGAGCCTAACTGAAGCAGTTAGAAGGTTCGTGATTTTCAGGAGATAGTTACAAGAGAATGTGTGAGGGTATACTACTGAAGTGTAGCTGGAGTATCCTTTAATAACGGAGTATCCTTTAATAACATTAGACACTGATTTTGTTCAATATGTCAACCTTCTGTGCCTTATCTGATGATACCATCCCCAACCTGGCCAAGAACACACATATCAGTGTGATGTATAAGACTGCTAATATACACAAAAGTCTTAAAACCACTAGGGCATTTTCTCACCCTGGCCGACATACCCAATAGAAAGAAGTACACTAATGACAAATTTAGAAATAGGAATTCAGAATTTACATCATTTGATCCTTATGTATGTAGGTGTAATTATGCATCATATCAATATTTAATAAACAACCACTACTAGAAAATGATAGAGACCGAGATAACTAAAATAAAAAGCAATCAGTGAGAAAATGAAAAGAAAAGTAAAAGTTTTTTGTTTTGTTTTTATAAGGCTAAAATTTATTGAAGAAAAAAGCAAGAACAAAAACTAGAGGGACATAAACCTAACCAAGGAAGTATTTAATAACTGCATTGCCTCTTCCTCAATCTGTATATTATCCTTCAAATTTTGCAATTCTAGAAATACTTTTATCCTTCAAAATTCTTCAATACCTCCAAGTCAAGAACATTGGGATGTAAATTATCACCAGTCGCAGTTTATACATAATGGATTTTTATACATAATTGAAAAGAAAAGTACGGAAGAGTTATTGTCTTTCAAACACCATCGACTCACACTAGAATCTAACAACACACACACACACACACAAACACACTAGCCTCCCTTGTCATTCAAATACAAATTTACAACCCTTGACCTTTGAACACCGAGATAATTTCTTTAAAACCTGGAACATTTGGAACCTGGCCTTTAAATCTACGGAAGAGGCACAATGAAATGTCATGTTAGTTAATACGTTTGAACTGCGCATAATGTATTCAGCAAATTGAAGGTGGCACTTATTGCCTCTATAATTCCTAAACAAACAAGTTTTGAGATGAGATGAAAGGCATTCGGGAACAATCTTTGAGTTTTCCCAATAGTACTTCCCATTTACTATCTCCTGTAGCAAAGAAAAGTTAAGATATGTAGAGGTAGAGTTAAATAAAATAAATAGGCCAAATTACACTCCTTTATCTTACTATTTATTTGTAACACTTTGGTCCTTTTATCTTATCTCTTTGTAAAAAATTGATGACAAAATGGACTAAAGTGTTACTAATGTAATATTGCCAGATAAATATAAGGAAATGAATGTGAAACAAACCTCGTGAATGATAAGATGTTGAAGCTTGGGACTATTTTGAAGCATTTCTAGAATCCATGTCCACTTTTGAGACCAATCTACCATTAAGTCAAAGATTATCTCCATTTGAGTTAGATTGTAAAAAACAGGGACTTGGATCCGGTAGGGCCAGGTCTGCATTGTGGATGACAAAACAAACATTAGAAATCAATAAACAATAAAATCATCATCGATGAATCAAACAATTAGTATTAGTATCAACTTACAAGCTTTATGCTGAGAGTTGTGTGTGCCATGGAGAGTAAGGATAAAGGAATATGAAGGTTATTTCCAAGCTTTGCTGTGAGCAAATTGGGCAAGCAACTTTTTGGATCAATTTTGGGGCGATCATTAACTACACTTACACGATATGTTTCAAACTCCTCAAGAAGGGGAAAGGATAAGAGAAAGTTGAGGAGGATTGTTGGAGTTACGAAAGAAACTTTATCTAAGTAAAGAGTTTTGAGCGGTGATAAATTGTTAGCATTTATTATCGGAATGTCTGGTTCCTTGATTGACACGTTTTTTAACTTAAGAACAGTAAGGGTCCTACAAGTGAATATGTTGGAAAATAAATTGGCGTTTACACGAATACACAACAAGTCAAGTTCTAGGGTTTGAGTTCTTCTCTGTATTGCTGAAATAATAAGTTTGATGATATGGTAAGAATCCTTTCTTTTATAATTACAACATTTGAGGCGGAATGTTGGTATTGGGAGTGTGCTGTGATTGTGACGCGACAGCATGACTGAGTATACAGGATGGCATTGATCGGATGCTGTTTTCATGGAAAGGTCTTTGAAATCGAAATCGAGAGTTGAGACTGAGAGCCATAACGGGATCCATCTCTTTGAGAGTACGGTTGTGGCAACTGCTTCTTTTGTTGGAAGAAAAGAGAGAATATGACATAGAATTGAGTCTGGAAGGGAACTTATCAGGCTATCGTCTTCTATTTTTCTTGTTGGAATCGGAATTGGAATCGGAATCGATAATCGCTGCTTCTTCGAGTTCGACTTGGATCTAGTAATAGCCATGATGGACGGAGAGCTTCGTTTAAGAATTTTGAAACAGTGAGTGAGTTTCAGATTGTAAATAAACAAATAAGGAAAGGACAAACTATATAAATAATGCTACTATTAAGGATTTGTTATGATCTTTGTCATTTAAATTTTGAAAAAGAATAATATAAAAAAATCTTATCTTTTTTTTTTTTTGGTCAGGAAAATCTTATCTTTTATTGTTCCGATCCTTTACTGGAATTTATTATATTATTGTCTTTTTTATTTGATTTTATTTTGGTTGCTAAAAAAAATATTTTATTTTATATCCTACTAGCGGGCCAACGTGCTCGTTTGTGTGGCATTAACAGTTTTTTATTTGCGATTAATATTGTAACTTCTTCTATAGTTGTTCCCAAATGAAAAAACTCTAACCACTTGGAAAACACAAACAATGTAGTACAAATCGAAGAGAAAAAAAAAGAATTCTACATAACAAAAAGGATGAAGAAACAAAGTGAGAAGAAGTTGAAGAAACAATGGACAGGAGCACATACCGTGATGTGTCGTGGAACCATAGTCGCTCGTGCGATCAAGACCACTACCATGCATTGGTTTTTATATTGTCATTGTTAAGGGTACCATGACTCTTTTTCTCTTTTCTTATCTTTTGTTTGAAGTATGAGTAAGACTAGAGTCCAAAACTATGTTGGAAACACTCCTTTGAACAAAATAGACCATCGATTCCATAAATTAATGATGAAACCAAAATTGAACTACCAAAAAGTAAACATAGAATAAAATTAACACTCTCAACAACAATAATAATAAATAGAATGGTATACATGCAAAATAGACACAAATTGACACACAAAAAATTAAGATGAGGAAGAACAATACACTAATTTTCTTTCTTGACAAAATTAAAAATCCACTAAAAAAATTATTTTCATTATACATTTAGTGTTACAATTGAAAAGAAAATTAAGGAAGAGTTATTGTCTTTCAAACACCATCGACTCACACTAGAATCTAACAACACACACACAAACACACTAGCCTCCCTTGTCATTCAAATACAAATTTACAACTCTTGACCTTTGAACACCGAGATAATTTCTTTAACACCTGGAACATCTGAAACCTGGCCTTTAAATCTACGGATGAGGCACAATAAAATGTCATGTTAGTTAATACATTTGAACTGCGCATAATGTATTCAGCAAATTGAAGGTCGCACTTAGTGCCTCTATAATTCCTAAACAGGCAAGTTTTGAGATGAGATGAAAGGCATTCGGGAACAATCTTTGGGTCTTCCCAATAGTACTGACTCCCATTTACTATCTCCTGTAGCAAAGAAAAGTTAAGATATGTAGAGTTAGAGTTAAACAAAATAAATAGGCCAAATTACACCGGTGGTCCTTTATCATATTTATTTATAATACTTTGGTCTTTTATCTTTGTTTTGTATCAAATTGGTCTTTTATCTTTCTTGTTTGTGACACTTTGGTCCTTTATCTTCGTTTGTATCAAATTGGTCTTTTATCTTTCTTATTTGTAACACGTTAGTACATTTTGTTATCAATATTTTACAAAAAGATAGGATAAAGGGCTGAAGTGTTACAAAAAAAAGATAAAAAAGACTAATTTGATACAAAATAAAGATAAAGGACCAAAGTGTTACAAATAAATAAGATAAATGATCACTAATGTAATTTTGCCAGATTAAGGAAATGAATGTGAAACAAACCTCGTGAATGATAAGATGTTGAAGCTTGGGACTATTTTGAAGCATTTCTAGAATCCATGTCCACTTCAGAGACCAATCTTCCTTTAAGTCAGAGATTATCTCCATTTGAGTTAGATTGTAAAAAACAGGGACTTGGATCCAGTAGGCCCCTGTCTGCATTGTGGATGACAAAACAAACATTAGAAATCAATAAACAATAAAATCATCAATGAATCAACCAATGAATCAAACAATTAGTATTAGTATCAACTTACGAGCTTTATGCTGAGAGTTGTGTGTGCCTTGGAGAGTAAGGATAAAGGAATAGGTGCGTTATCAGCAAGCTTTGCGGTGAGTAAATTGGGCAAGCATTGGATCCTGTCTTTTTTTGGATCAAATGTCATTCGATTCGGACTCGCATAAAACCCCTTAATTACATCTACACATATGTTTCCAACTCCTCAAGAAGGGGAAAGGATAAGAGAAAGTTGAGGAGGATTGTTTGAGTTATGAAATAAACATTATCTAAGTAAAGAGTTTTGAGCTGTGATATATTGTTAGCATTTATTATCGGAATGTCTGGTTCCCAGATTGATACGTTTTTTAACTTAAGAACAGTAAGGGTCCTACAAGTGAATATGCTGGAAAATAAATTGGTGTGTACACGAATAGACATCAAGTCAAGTTCTAGGGTTTGAGTTCTTCTCTGTATTGCTGAAATAATAAGTTGGATGATATGGTAGGATTCGTTTCTTTTAAAAATACAACATTTGAGGCGGAATGTTGGTATTATCGGAATGTGACGCGATAGCATGACGGAGTATACAACAGAGCATAGATCGGATGCTGTTTTCATGGAAAGGTCTTTGAAATCGAAATCGAGAGTTGAGACGGAGAGGTATAATGAGATCCATCGCTTTGAGAGCACCGTTGTGGCAACTGCTTCTTTTGTTGGGAGAAAGGAGAGAATGTGACATAGAATTGAATCTGGAAGGGAACTTACTTGGCTATCATCTTCTATTTTTCTTGTTGGAATCGATAATCGCTGCTTCTTCAAGTTCGACTTGGACATGGACTTAATAGTAGACATGATGGATGGAGCTGTAAGAATTTGAAGCACACGGACTGAGGGAGTTTCAGATTGTAAATAAATAAATAAGGACAAAATATAAATAATGCTATTGAGGATTTTTTATGATTTTTGTCATTTAAATTTTGAAAGAAAAAAAAAATAATATAAAAAAATCTTATCTTTTATTGTTCCGATCCTTTACTGGAATTTATTTTATTTTATTATTGTTTGTTTTTATTTTATTTTATTCTGGTTGCTAAAAAAATCTTTTATTTTTTATCTTTATTTTATCCTATGACTATATTAGCCTATAGCAATACAGTTTTTTTTTTTTTTTGACGCTATAGCAATACAGTTGAGATAAACGCAATTAATTTTGGGTGTTTTATAATGAAATTACTTGAAATTGAATTAGGACGAAGTAACGTAATTAACAACTAAACTATTGTTCCGGAGATTCAATTTAATGGTAAAATGAAAGCAAAATGAGAAGGATGAAAATTCATACCTAGTTATAGAAAGAGAAAGAAAATGGTGGAGTAAATCGGAAAAGATAGGTTCAGTTGAGCGCTGGCAATGATATAAAGGAAAATGAACGGTTCTGTTACGGTACCGGAAGAAGAGTAGAGTAATAAAAGAAACAATTTTGTTAGTAAAAATAAATGTAGAAAACTCTGCACATTTAGGTAAGATTTACGTGGAAATTTTACGGTGCAATAGATAAATTGTCATATACTAGTATATTAAATATGAAAACTAATAATTATTTGATATATGTCATATAAAATATAAATGTTTTTTTTATAAGCAATATGAATTATAAAGAGTATAAGGGGTACTCTGCCATTACAATTCAGAGTTTGAACTACAAGCTTGTAAACATGCTATCGGATCTTGTTGCCAATCCGAAAGTGTTACATCAGAACAAAGGCCAATTCGGCTACATAACCAAAACCAGGAAAAAATATAATACTCCATCCGTCCCATTATATAAGCACCTTTACTACAAAAGTTTAGTTCCAAAATATAAGCCCCTTTACAATTTTTGTATTCCAATACAACTTAGTAGTAATAATTAGGGGTATGTGTAAGCAAAAAAGTAATAAATGTACCTAGTAAATTGTAAAGGGGCTTATATTTTGGGACTAGACTTTTGTAGTAAAAGTGCTTATATAATGTGACAGAGGGAGTATTATTTAACAAAGCTTCAACATCCAACAAAGCCCCTTGGAAAATAATGTTGTTCCGAAGTCTCCAAATACTCCACACAGTTGCTAACCAAATAAAATGACGAAACCGAGAACCTTTCTTAATCTTGATCAATCCACCAAACCACATAAAATGTGCCCAACCAACCTCCGTTGACACTAACTGCTTGCCCATCCATCTAAACACCAACCTCCATATATGTTGAGCAAAAGCACATGAAAAAAATAGATGACTACAATCTTCTTGATGCATAAAACAGAACACGCAATACATGTCAAACGAATCTGTAATAATACCTTTATTAGCCAACGACCGCTTAGTAGGAAGCTTCTCAAGTAGTAATCTCCAACCAAAAAAATTAATTTTTGAGGGGGCTTTATTTTTCCACATCTTACGTATTGCCGCCAACACATTTAAATCAATACCAGCACTACTCTTAGAAGCAAGCAACTCAGAGTAGAAAGAACTAACCGAAAAGAGACCAGGATGATTTGGTATCCACCGCCACCCATCCCCCTGATGAGGATCCAGCTGCAATCCTTGTAACAACAGCTCTAATTCCTCCAACTCCGTCACCTCACCGCCAACCAAGTCCTCCCGCCACTCCCATTTCCACCCCATCATCGTCGCATCCCACCTATCCTCCACCACCACCTCCGGGACAACTTCCTTGGCATATAACAACGGGAAAAGCTCTTTCAACGGGAAGCGACCGAACCAACGTTCTCGCCAAAAGCCAACCTGTCTACCCCTCCCCACAACCGTCCGGACATTTTTTCGAAAGCAACAATTATCAACAGCCCCTAAAAGCATCAAATCTCGCCACCAAAGTGAG
The DNA here is from genome assembly GCA_951804385.1 of Trifolium dubium. NCBI lineage: Eukaryota > Viridiplantae > Streptophyta > Magnoliopsida > Fabales > Fabaceae > Trifolium > Trifolium dubium. The sequence continues at coordinate 43,361,236 of OX638063.1, read as the reverse complement.
TGCATTCCACTCGTGGGCTGCAACATACTACTCAAAAAATTCTTATGCATAGGTCCATAGCGAAAAGAAAGCAACCTTGCCCACAAAGAAGTTGGCTGCGTAAGACATCTCCATTTCCATTTACTCAGCAACGCTTCATTGAACAAAGCCAAATTCTTCACACCTAAACCTCCTAATTCTTTTGGTTGGCAAACTTGCTCCCAACTCACCCAACAAATCTTATGATCATCCACTCCCCCACCCCACAGAAAATTTCGTTGGATTCGAATCAAATCCGCAATAACACATTTAGGAGCTTTATAAAAAGAGAAAAAATAAAGAGGCATACTAGTCAGAACTGAATTTATCAATGTTACCCGTCCTCCATAAGACAACTGACGACTCCTCCAAACATTCAACCGTTTAGTCATAGCTTCCATAATCGGCCTCCAAGTTTCTCGGCGACGAGGATTAGCACCGACAGGTATTCCCAAAAATTTAAAAGGGATACTATCAGATTTACAAGAAAGAAAAGTCGAACCTGCTTGTAAAAATCTAGAGTCAACATTCATCCCATATAATTTACTATTCGTAAAATTGATTTTCAGTCAAGATACCAGCTCAAAACCTCGCAGAACTGTTTTAATGCACCATAAATTATCCCAAGTTGCCCCACCCATTAGTATCGTATCATCAGCAAATTGGAGAATAGAACAGTTAAGAGAATCATTAATTTGAAAGCCTTGAAACTTTCCTAGCTCAACCGCAGATCGAACCAGCCCTGATAGTCCTTCAGCTGCTATAAGGAAAAGAAACGGTGATAGAGGATCACCCTGTCGTAATCCTTTCCCCACTGAGAAATCATCGGTGGGACTACCGTTAACCAAAACTGACATCGAGCTATTAAAGATACAAGCTCGCATCCACTTCATCCATCTTGCAGAAAACCCCATAGTAACCATCATACGTTCTAAGTAACTCCAACTAACTGTATCATATGCACGTTCGAAATCAACTTTAAATAGAAAATAAGAATCTTTCCGCCGCTTCGCTAAATCAATAACTTCGTTGAGCACTACCACACCATCTAGTATTTGACGCTGAGGAAGGAAAGCTGATTGGCAATCTGAAATAAGAGGGCCCAACACAAGTTTCAACCTATTAGCCAACAACTTAGCGATAATTTTATAAAGGCTCCCCACTAGACAAATAGGCCGATAATCAGACAAAAAAAGTGGGTGATCCTTCTTAGGAACTAATTCCAAGAATGATGCCGTAACTGCTTTAGGTAACACCGCTCGCCTATGAAAATCTTGCAAAAAAGCCATTAACTCAGATTTAATTATGTCCCAACAGCTTTTGTAAAAGTTGAAATTAAAGCCGTCAGGACCCGGGCTTTTGTTGCCATCACAACTCCATATCACCTCCTTCACCTCAGCTTCCGAAAACTCCTCCATTAGACCTATCTGATCACCTGCCAAGAGCTGTTTAAAAGATATTCCTTGCATAAAAGGCCGAGAATGCCACTCCTCCCGGAAATTATTCGCAAAGTGCTCATGAACTTCTTTACGTATAACATTAACACCTTGTAACCAATCCTCCCCCCTTTGCAGACCCACTATATGATTCCTCCGACGCCTACCTTTAATAACAGAATGGAAGAAACGTGTGTTAGAATCCCCATCTTGAACCCATTTGAGTCTGGATTTCTGCTTCAGTATACTATCCCTTTGATTAATTTGATCCCAAAAGGATTTATTAAGAGTCGGTAAAACTGATGCTTGTCCCATCTCCCCGTTAGCCAAACAATCCTCCACAACATTCATCTCCTTAACCACTGCCTCAATTTGAAGATCAACATAGCCAAACACGGACTTATTCCACTCCCTCAACCCTTCTTTAAGCTTTTTCAACTTTTCTTTAACAATGAAACTAGCACTTCCAGTAACCGCATGATTTTTCCACTCATTTGTCACATATGAAACAAAATCCGGATGATCTAACCAAGCATTATTGAAACGAAACGGCTTTGGACCCCAATCCTCATTACAACACACTAACCAAATGGGACAATGGTCCGATATATCTCTATCTCCTATCCATTGACCTATAATATCTCCTTTCGCAATAAAACCTTCCGATAATAAAAAACGGTTAAGTCGACTTCTAATGCTACCATCCGAACTATACCATGAAAACTGTTTTCCCGCAACCGGAACATCAATCAATTCCATAGTCTGAGTAAAGCTATAGAAATCTGCCCGTTCACTTCGATTGTCACTTCGAACTCCTCCTTGCCTTTCTAACGCCGAAAGTATAGCATTAAAGTCCCCCCCGATACACCATTCGCCTTTATCATTATTCAATTTGAACTCAATTAAATCATTCCATAACTTCCTTTTACCCGCCAAATTACACGGAGAATAGACATTAACAAAATAGATCAGCATATCATTCCATGTCACGCAGACCCCTAAAAAACCATCACCATGGAAACTTTATAGCAACTTGAACAAACCACTATTCCACATAATTAACATACCCCCCGACTGACCTATCGCTGCCTTTGCCACCCAATGAACATCTTGATGCCCCCATAAATTGTGTATCATAAAATCATCAAAATCTAACCTTTTTGTCTCTTGAAGAAAGCACAAATCAAACCCTCCCTTCTGCAGAAGAAGACTTAATCTTCTTCGCTTGGCTGAGTTACCCCAGCCTCTCATGTTCAAAGACATTATCTTCATATAATCCCCTTCTTAAGGTGCTCCCTAACTTTGCTAGCCTCAACATCTCTAGCTTCATGTTGCATAATTTTTGCCACAAACACCTCATCCTCCGTATTTCCCTCAATACCCAGTTCAGTAGCTACATGCCAAATCTTTGAAGCAACCTCAGTCTCGTATGTTGCCCAAAATTTGTCATTACAATTACGTATGTCTGCTGAGTTTATAGCGCTACAGCATAGCACAACCCCTGCAGAAGACACAGAGTTCTCGGTTTGTGACTTCAACTTCGGAGTGAGAGAATTGCGCGCAGGAACAGACTTCGGCAACGGTGGTTTGCGATGTGGTGTTGTTAGCGTACTGTTGCCCAAAATTTGTCATTACAATTACGTATGTCTGCTGAGTTTATAGCGCTACAACATAGCACAACCCCTGCATAAGACACAGAGTTCTCGGTTTGTGACTTCAACTTCAGAGTGAGAGAATTGCGCGCAGGAACAGACTTCGGCAACGGTGGTTTGCGATGTGGTGTTGTTAGCGTACCAAGGCGCGGCTGAGATGTGGTTTTATCAACTGGAACTTTTGCTTTTACATGAGTAATAGCTTTGGAAGTAGCTATAGCATTTGAACTATGCTTAACAACATTAGGCTTTGGCACAGGTCCAAGAGTAACTACCCCACTCTTCTGCAATTCAGACCCAATTCTTCCTTCCTTTGTTGGCTTAGTAGTTTTAGTAGGTCTAGCCCGATCAGTACCTCCCTTCCTCAATGCCCCTTGCCCAATACTATCTACACCCCCTTTCACCAAAGTCCCTTTACCACAACCAACCTCATCAACCGAGTGAGTGGCATTGGGCCTGAAAACCAGCTCCTTAGACAAGTTATTCACACCCCCTGTACGGTAACTAACATAATTATCAATTCTAGCCATTCCTTGCGTCCCTCCCACTGTCGTGACGGGAGAAAGTTTATATTTTTATTAGTTAAAAATTTTATAGTACTAATACAATAGATTTGTGCAGGGACCGGAGTTCGAACCCGGTATGCCCACTTATTCACCTTTTAAAGGTGAATTTCAAGTCGTTACACTACTTGACCAAAAAAAAATTATAGTACTAATACAATAGATTTAGACAAAAGTACTATAGAGTTCTCCAACTCACATTTGTTATAATAAATAAGATTAATTTTGTAAAAAAAAAAGACACTAATTTGCATCAAATATGAAAATATTAAGGGTTAATTTAGTTTTTATTTTTGTCAGAGTTAAATTGGAAAAAGTAGAATTGTAAAATGAGAACAACTTTATCTTTTGAGTAAAGTTTTTTTCTTTTTACATATATAAGATGACAAAGCCACCAATAAACTCACACACACAAGTGGAGTGATCGGGGTTCAAAATTGAAAAAAATAGAATTGTAAAATGAGAACAATTTTATCTTTTGAGTAAATTTTACTCCCATGTTATGTTGGGATATTTTTGAAAATACTTTAAAACTCTCATTCCATTTATATATAATATAAGAAAAAAATATATTATTTAAAATATCCTTGTACACTTAAATTTTGCCATGTGTTTAAGGAAAATAGTTGAAAATGCAACCAAAAAATGGTTAAAAACTACCCACAATAGAATACAACTACCATTTCTTATGATTTATTTAAATGGAAAAAAGAAAGAAAGAAAATTATCAATAATAGAAAAAAATTACTTTTTTTAAAAAGAATTATTATATACGGTAGAGCCGTAAAAATGGGCCGGGCCACTAAGCCCGATAAAACATCAGGCTTGGGCCTATAAATTCCGATCAAATTTGTGGTCCGGGCTTTTTAGTCCAGCCTGGTGAATTCCGTATAAAATATGAGCTTACCTGAATAGGTCGTGGGCCGCCCGCTGTCTTGCACATTTTTTTTTTGTTTTTTTAAGTCCAACCCAAGTCATGTGAACAAATACAATAATCTTATTTTGCAATTTCCAATTTCTATCAACATAATGAGCAGTTAAAGAAATATATGCAGGCTAGCGGTTCTCAATATTTTTATTAGCGTTTTGAATAAATATAGAAGTTCAGTTTTTTTATTTTGTAGAATTAGATGAAATCATCAATAATGATAAAGATGATGGAATTTATAGAAGTGTACAAGCATCCAACACGGTGGAATATGTGAACGTTGATTGAGATGATTTTTTTTTGAGAATTTGAACTTATTTTATTTTGGAGACTTTATTTGAACTTACTTTATGTGATTTGGTTGAACTTAGCTTATTGTTGTTTTGAAAAGTTATTTTAACTTAGCTTATGTTATTTTGGATGATTGATAACTCATGGAATGAAAATGTACAAAATCTAAAACGGGGTTGTTATAAACATATTCGTTATGACTTTTGGTTGCTTAAAATGTTTAATTTTTTGTCCATAACATTAGAATTTTGGTATTGCACAACAAAAAAAATAATATACTAGGTCTGCCTTACCCAAAAGTCTGCTAGCCCGCATAGTGCCGGGTTCGGACTCTAATTTTCCAACCCATATTTTCATCTGAGCTTTTAGCCCGGCTTGATGAAGTCTGTCGCCCGGTCGGGCCGAAATGGGCCGGACTGCCCGTTTTGACAGCTCTAATATACTGTCTTTGATACAAAAAAAATTATTAAACACAAAATAAATTAATTATTGTTATTTACCGATCAAATTTTTTCTAATAAAAATGCGAACTTAAATACGTTATCTACATAGAGTACTCGTGCAAACGCACGGATATTTTGCTAATTCTTTAGAAAATAAACAACATAAAATTTATTGTAAATTTTTATTTTATTTATATCCTTGTCTACAAAATATTATTATTTAACAAAATAAAACTTTATGTTAAATTTTGCGAAATAACATCAAATTCTATCATTGTTTTTATCACTTTCATCATCAAACTCAACAAATATAGAAAAATTTATCACTTTTACTTCTTTAATCCAAAAAAATGCAAAGGTTTTATGAGAAAATATAGAAAATTTTATTTTTGGGTTTTGAGAGTTTTTTTTTTTTGTTACAGTGTTGAGAGGTTTTGAATATAAGAGAAATAAAATTGAGGAGAAAAAAGAGAAGTTTGAATTATATTTGCAAGGTAAATGGTCTAATTCTTTAATTATTATTTTTTGTGCTATTTTTGTCTTCTTATTCATCATCCGTGTTTGATAAAATAATCTCGTTCATTGACGTTTGGCTAAACAATTTTAGTATTTTCTATCAGTTGTCCTAATACTTCTGGACCAAAGTATTAATATTTGTTTACGGTGATTTTTGATAACGTAAACACAATTATCTATTGTTTCTTCAACACATGGATAAAAGTCTATTTTTGAATATAGGATTTGATAACAATTCTTTTTTGAAGAAATCTTCAAGCCTCGGAATTTTAGGATGTATTTCATGCGTCTTTAAGAATAAAATCATTGTTCTTTTTAGTGTTAGAATCATAACCAACACTTTTTGATAACATGTTGTCTCGCGACAACATCAAAGAAAGATACTCAAGTGAGTATCGAAAAGAAAGAAAAATAAAGAAGATGAAAATGATAAAAAGTAAAACAGAAATGCAAAATAAAAAGGAAAGTAAAGCAAGAACGAACCAAATTAAATTGCATTGAAAAGTAAATGATTGGTCGGAATCCATCTTTGTCCACTCTTTGAATCCGTTTGCACCGTGGTGTGGGCATTGTAGAGTTTTCATGAAAATAGGATTCAACCCCTTGTTCATATTACAGACAAGTATATATAGACACTGTAGGAAAAACTACCACTAGATCATATGGTCGGAAATAAATAAAACTAGTAAATAACTACCTATGCCCAAACCCTACACTTGGCATAATTACAAGACAAATAAAATAATTTACAGTTGCATGCTTGATATGTCATTTCCACTTTGTCTTGTGCTTCATTTAATTTGCCACTAAAGTCGAAATTCTACTTCAATGTCACATGCTTCATTGTCTTAATACATGCTTCATTCAACAAAAAATAGGTACACGTGTTTTCAATGAATGGAAAGAATGTTGCATTTATAAGAGAGAAGATCTATGAACCTAATGTATTTAGGTTTTTGGTGAAGATGTAGCGTTTCTCTCTTGTGGTCCTGAAATATTATATTGATTCCTTTTTTATACCGACGCTCCCCCGCACTGTCAAAACTTAAATGCATCTCTTTATGTATTTCTTGTATGGTTCTTAACATAAAGTTTACTTTTGTATTTATAACAAACTTTGAGGAAATTATAATTTGTTATATTAAGAATCATACAAAAAGTAGTTAAAAAAATTCACCTAAATTTTGTCCAATTAATAAATCAAATTTTCATGTTCATACTTTATTTCTTTTTAAGAGACCTCAACCATTTCTCTATTTTTGTTTGAAAACTTATTTGATACTTCTATTTTCTAATAAATTTTCTTTTTGAAGTATTTGCGTCAAATTTAAAATAATCGAAAATATGAAGTATAAAATAAAAAAATTATGTATATTCTTCAAAAACAAAATTATTTTAATTCAAATAAAATTTAACTTGTACCTTGAATATATTTAGGAATATCTTTTAATCGAGAATATTTAAGAGGCTTTGAATCTATGAATATCTTTTACAACATAAGGTATATATTTATTATTGAAAAAAATACGAAAACTATAAATTTAAAATTAGAAATTCATATACAAATATTTTTTATTATAAAAAATGATTAAAATATTATAAATAAAAGATAAACTTTAAAGTATTAACTACAATTAAATTAAAGAACCGAAGATGTAATTATGCTTCATATTTACAACACGTTCAAATTCGTTTTTTGGGTTACATGATATTAGTACGAAATTTTCATTATCATTAACTATGACTAATCTTTGTCGAAGAATCTATGAGATAAAAAAGAGATTCACAGCTATAATCTTAGAGAGATGGTCTCAAGTCTTGGACAGAAACGAGATAAATTAGAAGAGATTTTTATCATAATGCACCTTATTTTGTTTTCGTTGCTTTTGTTTTCTGTTTATGGTTAATTTTGACTTTTTTTTTTCATTAATGGTTTTCTACTTTTTTTTTCCTACTGTGTGATTGGTTTTTTAAAATTATTGTTGTGTTGTGTGTTGTTTTAGGTGGTTAATAAAGAAAAAGAAAAAGGTAAAAAAAGGAGGAACCATTGGCAAAGTGGATTGGTACATATATGCAAAACAATCCAAAACCTTATTCTCCTAGGGCCAACTCGTTAGGTTCAAATTCCCGAGTTAACCTATAATGTATAAGTATGTTGAAATGGATTTCAAGTGAATTGGCACCTAAATATGGTATTTGGAAGAAGCTTTTCAGATATTTGTGGAAAACGATGAAGGAGGTTAATGTGGCTATGTGGTTAGAGGTAATGTTGATTGTGTTAGATCTCACGTCAGTGAGAGAAAAATTGGTCTCAAGATATAGTTAGGTAGAGCATATTATCAATGGAATATTGGTCTAATTGGTGAAGATCTACAAGATATTTATGGCAGATGTTGTCTGCAAGTTTTCCCAATATAATTTGGTACGGTGCTATTATGATGTTTATTTGTAAAGCCCCAATCCCGAAATCTTTAATAATATAATTTTTAAAACGTTTAATCAAAATTTCACCTTTCAAACACATCAAGCAGTGACTAAAAGAACTGTAAAATTGGATATATAATGAAATTATTTTAAAATTATTGTAAAGACAAAATATGATAACTTATTTTCCAATAAAATACATGAGTGTCTAAAATAAAGTAATAAAATATTTTAGACTATAAGACTCAAGTGTCACAATCAGAGCGGGCTTTTCTCGACTCGAACTCGAAAACTGGACAACTTGTAGATACTGCGATTTCACAATCGCAGGGCCAATCCAGATAACACAAACAACAAAGGGGTGAGATATATTCACAAAAACATCGGTGTATTAACTCACAAGAATAGGGAAGCAAGATATCTTCACTTGGACGATCAAACATATCACAAGTATTACCAGTTAGTTAACAACAAGGCACAACAATTAAATTCGTAGTTTCTCAACCCAAAACAAAATGTATGCAAGTGTCGTAACTCTCTACATGCATGCGGTACCAAAAGTCTGAAGCACACACCATAATTATCGGTCTTCCTCAACGGCGATGACTCAGACTCATAAATGAATGCTTAATCATATTGACTCAAACACCAAATACTCAAAATAAAAACCGAGATTAAAATCAACGGCGAGCAACGATGTAGGATCATTTATCAACATCAAATGATCGTTTTATAAATAAGGACAATTAACATAATTATTTATTATTAATATCTACTTAATTAAATTAATAAAACACCTCTTCTACAAATAACAACCAATATAGAATAGAACAACACCGATAACCCAATACACACCTCCAATTATTTTATGCATTCTAATTAATTAATTTCATACAATTATTAGTACTGACTATCCCCTACCATGTCTGTTCTAATTTACATTAAAAAATTTGATACTTCATTCAATAATTTCAAATAAATATTTAATAAATTTTTAAGAACACAAGTAAATATCAATGATTAAATTTCATAACTATTTGTAAATAAATAAAAAAAATTCATAACTATGAATTTTGTATTTTCACACACTTAATCATCACATGAGATATTAAAGGGGAAAACTCATTGAGAAAAAGGCCCAATACTTGAAACCATTACGTTTGGGTCTGACTCATATCCTTGCACACTTTCATTTCGTCCTCCGCTGTGCGCGACTGCTCGCCGCCGTCATTCACCGGTGTAACCTTTCCAGCTCTGTTCGTTTTGTTGTTCAGGTTTATGCTCTGTTTGAGTAAGATCGCGTCGTAGTTAGGAGCTCAGTTCAGTAACAAAGAGCGTTTAAGTAGAAACAAAAATGTTATACATAATCGGTTTAGGGTTAGGCGACGAGAAAGATATCACACTCAAAGGTTTAGAAGCTATTCAAAATTGCGAAAAGGTTTATATGGAAGCTTACACTTCACTTCTCTCTTTCGGTCTCTCCTCACACGGTCTCTCCAACCTCGAAAAGCTTTACGGTAAACCCATTATTCTTGCTGATAGAGAAATGGTTGAAGAAAAAGCTCATGATATTCTCTCTCAAGCTCAAATTTCTCATGTTGCTTTTCTTGTTGTTGGTGATCCTTTTGGGTATGTTGCTTCTCTTTTTGTGTATATGGTTCTGCTCCAATAATTGTATTGCTTTGCTTCAATTTTTGTTGATTTTTTCATAGGGCTACAACTCATACTGATCTTGTTGTTCGAGCAAAGAAGATTGGAGTTGAGGTCAAAATTGTGCACAATGCTTCTGTGATGAATGCTGTTGGGATTTGTGGTTTGCAGCTATATCGCTACGGGGAGACTGTTTCAATACCTTTCTTTACAGAGACATGGAGACCTGATAGCTTTTACGAAAAGATTCAAGATAATCGAAATTTGGGACTTCACACACTTTGCTTGTTAGGTTAGATTATTGTCTGTCTGCTACTATTTTTTTCCATTTGAACTAATTATCAATTGTTTGGAATTTTTGTGCTCATATCATTGCTAATTTTTATCAAAAGATAATACATTGAATTGGTTGAGGTGGGAGAGTTTAGGTTTGAAGTGATAAGAGTGGGCTCGGGTTCTTTCGATTTCCACCTCCAGTAAATACTAACAAATCAACAATTAACATACTAATATCGGCTGTTAAAAGAAAAAAGAAAATAGTACATTGAGTCTGGAATAATTATTGTAGCCATATGCTGATCATGTAGCCATGTAGGTGCTAAAACAAAGTAGGATGATTATGTTAAAAGTGTTGGTTCCTGTCTGTCTGTGTTGATCAATTCAACACACAATACTTGTATACCAAATAGTGTTGTCAACCATGGATTCGTGAAAATAGACGCTATATCCGCTATTTCACTAGACCTTGACCTAAACAATGTATCACAGAATAATAACAATTTGTTGGAATTAGGTTATGCTCTAGGGTAGAGCACTATAGCCACTATTTGACAAAGCTGATACTTAATATAGTCTCTTCTGGTACTTGGAATCAAATGTCAAAGCCTAAGAAAAATAATCACGTAAATATTTAAAAGATGGTTAGCCATAAAAATATTTTCTTATATCATTCAAGTAAATGTTCAAGTGGATTGTACCGGCTAAAGAAGATGACCGCATTAGAGTGGCATCTTGGTTCTTTGGAAAGGGTATTAAAGCCTTAAAGGTCCTTACTTTTTGTTTATCGAGAAAAACTAATATAATTTTCACTTTGCTATGGTTACAGATATTCGGGTGAAGGAGCCCACTTTGGAATCTTTAGCTAGGTTGGTTTTCTAAGCAGTCCTTTATTTTCTGTTGATTATGTAGTTTCTTATGCGGTCATTATTTATGGGTTGCCATGTTCTTTGGAAATCATTCATTCTTATGTTCTGAGTTATTGTGGCATTGAGTATTTTTTTTCTTATTCAATGGTTTTGTCTATGTCTTCCTATTCATTGTTTTTTTACTTATCTTTCTCTTTTTGTTCATTTAAGAGGAAGAAAAGCCTATGAACCACCTAGATATATGACGATCAACACAGCCATTGAGCAGCTATTGGAGATTGCACAAGCACGTGAAGAACCCGGTGAGTTCTTTGAGCATTTATATCACTCTAGGCATAAATTTCAAGTCTGGATTATGCTTTTCTTGATTGTGCTAATATAATCAAATATACATATTTGAAATTTGGTATGGGTTTTACCTTATCTGCCAGAAACATACTGTAATAAGCACATTTTCAGCTTTTATAAAATATTATGCTATTGAATATCAGAAGCTCTTCCATTGGAAAGAAAGAAGCTAACCGATGTTTCTTTTTACAGTATTATCTGATTACTTTGGAGAAGTTTCACTGTGTTAATGCTTTTCATATATGAGCTGTTTATTTCTCACAAGAATCATATACATCGAATTAATAGTAGTATATCACCTTTCCTTGTAGCCTACACTGAAGATACTGAGTGTGTCGGGCTTGCTCGGATTGGAAGTGAAGATCAGATGGTAGTAGCTGGAACAATGAAGCAGTTACGGTTGATTGATTTTGGAGCACCTTTGCATTGCCTAGTCATAACAGGCAAGACCCATCCTGTAGAGGAAGAAATGCTGGATTTCTACAGATGCAGGACATAGTTACAACATCAAACACATGACCATTTAATTCAGAAAAAATGGTTTTTGTTGAAGGAGCCACAAAACCGTCCATCCTGTTTTCATTGGCTCCTTTTGGAATATTCTGCAGTATCATCGACACAAGTTACTTCTAGCCTAATTGAGACAGGGAATAAATAAGATTAATTTTGGTTCGATCTAGACTGGTATGTATGGAGAAATATTTGTAGGACAGATATCAATTTTTTAAATGAATCTAATTATTTCGAAGATATTAGTATTTGCATTTGTGTGGGGAGGATATTTTTAGTTTAAAAAAAAGAGTCTTGCTAACTAGTGCCTTTGGAGCACTAGTTAAGGTTATCAAAAAAAGTAATATTTACATTAAAAATTGTGTTTTATTATTTTTAAAAATTACGGTGCATTCGTCAAAAAAAAAGAAAGTACAGTGCACAAATTTCAAAAGTGTTTTTTCAATTTTTGTTCCCTTAACCATTGCCCTAAGGGCAACGTTTATTATTTTCCTAACAAAAATTAATTTTGTAACAAAAAAATGACATAATTTTTGTAGAGTATAAAAATAAAAATCGATTTAGCTTTTATTTTTGTCGGAGTTAAATGGTAGTTATCAAAGACATTATTAAAGTGGACGGGATTCGAACTCCGAACTCCACGTTTAAATGTGTGAGTTTAGCCACTAGACTATTTAAATACAAATTGGAAAATGAGAACAAGCTGATTTGAGTAAATAGCTATGTTTCGATATTTTAGAACTAGCAAATTGGAACAAATTATTATCTCCGGTTCTAAATATAAAAGAAAATTTACTTTTTTAGATCCATTGAAAATTTAATGTATTTGGTCCAAATTCATTAAATTATCAATGAATCTAAAAAGTAAATTTTCTTTTATATATATAATGAAACGGAATGAAAAATAATAGTACTAACAATTTCGTTGTGTTTTTTGGTTATTCTATGACAAAATAGTTTGAAATTCTTATTCCATTGTTTCGAAAATAAACAACATGGAATTTATTATAAAAATAATTTGTGCACTTTGGTGTGTTTGTCCTTCATCTATGTTTGAATGTGATTTTGGAGGCTTTAAAATTAGGAATTTTTGTTTTGGTACATTAAAATTAGGATTTTTTTTTGCAACATAAGATATATTCTATTATTTATTAATGAAAACAAACAAAGAAAACTATAAATTTTAAACTAAAAATTCATATAAAAATATAAAAAAAAATGACTAAAATATAAAAGATTAAAAAAATTAATGTATTAACTAAATTATGCTTCATATTTACAACATGTTTTGATACTTAATTATACTTTGTTTCTTGATTTTCCCATTTAGGATTGGATTAGGAGTCGTATATCCTATGTTTATGTTTATTTATGTATGTGTTAGCCAATAAAACAACAAATAAAAAGTGAAAGGAAAAAGAAAAAAAAGTGAAAGAAAAAGAAAAAGAAAGAGATATCAAACTTCACACCTATACAAATAGGGTGTAACCAAAAAAAACTATACAAAAAGGTATCTTGTTATATCTTGTGTCAAAAGGGAAATTCTGCATTACTCTTGCTAAAACTTAATGTCCTAGTAAAATAGAAGATTTTAACAAATAAAAAATTATCTTTTGTTTATATCATCATTTTTATATTATATTTTAAAAATTAATAGTTACCACATGTCAAATACTATTCGACATATCAAATAATTATTGGTCAGTACTCAATAAATTTTATTGTATAAGTACATGATGATCTATCTATTGATCGTATCAATACCATTTCTTCTTCTTTTATGTAAAAAAAAATCACATAACTTCAGCATCTCTAGCATGAATCATGTTAAGAGGTAGGCCACTTAAATAAATAAAAATTGGCAACACTAAGCTTACTTTCTTGTTCACTCTTGTACTTCCCAGCATTCAATCCGATACATCTTTGCAAGTGTTAAAATTATCTAATAAAAATTAGCATAAACCAGGGTGAGAGTGATAAAAACTGGTACCAAAATTGAAACTAATAGTAATAACCAACTTAAATTGATGATAGAATACGATTACACCAAAAACAGTATGGTAAACTAATAGTAATGAATTGAATACAAGTTCTCTGTCTGAAAAAACAATAACTATACCTGCACGACACTCGGAGTACCACAATATTTGTCTAGTGGCTTCATATTAGATGTCTTGGATAGATACCATCAAACCAGAATAATTAACACAAATTGCATCAACCTTACAGGAAATGGCTTCAATTTAACATGTTCATCAAAATATTTCAGTACTTCTGCTAGATGGAACACTTGCCTTCTTTTGTATTTCAAACAGAAATCTAATGTTATCCTCTTACACAATTCTTGCCTTCTTTTGTATTTCAGAGTCCATGAATTTTTGTATTCCATCATTTCAATTTAAAATTTATAGTTCACGGTACTTATCAACACTCTCCCCAGAAGATTTTTCAACCAATAAATTTACCCCGTTAAAAACAATTCTCAAACACTAATGTCCACCTTATTAAATCCATAAAATGATAAGTACAAAACAAAGGGAGGTTCAAAAGAATCAAAGTAGAATACATTCTCAGCATAGAAGCTATATGATAACTTCTCAGGCCGCGTCTCAACCTTTATTCTGATTAGACCTAGACAAAGTAGAATAACTACAGACAAAGATGAAGCCAAGACCATAATTGACATGTGCAGTGACCTGTAAATATTTGACGTGTATCCTTGCCCAGCTTATATTCGTACTTCATTTATGTTTTGTGAAACATCTTCAATAATCTCATAATAAAAACCACCCGTCAAAACAAAGTCAAAATTGTAAAAAGAAGTACATAAGAAATGAAGGAAGCAAAACACTTTTAAGAAAAAGGGAAAATAACTCTCAAACATGTGTTCATAATGAAGAAATACAATTCGATTATGAACCTAATGCATTGGGAGGTTCTCATCCTTGTCCTTATTATGAGAATATATAGCATGACATCACTAATGATATTTGTTAACTTTGTGATAAACTCATGAATATTGAGACAAAATTCCAAACTGATTCAACTGAATCTTTTTCAGTTTTTGCAATTATGAACTCTAAATTTGTTACAATTGGCGTGAGATCTATTAATAGATCTTTTGTAAGCTTAACGAGCCTAACTGAATCAGTTAGAAGGTTCCTGATTTTCAGGAGATAGTTACAAGAGAATGTGTGGTATACTACTGAAGTGTAGCTGGAGTATCTTTAATAACATTAGACACTGATTTTGTTCAACACTGATTTTGTTCAATATGTCGACTTTCTTTGCCTCATCTGATGATACCATCCCCAACCTGGCCAAGAACACACATATCAGTGTGATGTATAAGACTGCTAAAATACACAATAGTCTTAAAACCACTAGGGCATTTTCTCACCCTGGCCGAAATACCCAATAGAAAGAAATGTACACTAATGACAAACTTAAAAATAGGAATTCAGAATTTACATCATTTGATCCATATGTAGGTGTAGCTATGCATCATATCAATATTTAATAAACAACCACTACTAGAAAATAATAGGGACCGAGATAAATAAAATAAAAAACAATGAGAAAATGAAAATAAAAGTAAAAGTGTTTTTTTTTGTTTTTACAAGGCATTTTCTCACCCTGGCCAAAATTTATTGAAGAAAAAAGCAAGAACAAGAACTAGATGGACATAAACCTAACCAAGGAAAGAAAAATAAAAATAAAGAGTTCCTAATTTTCTACCCCTTGAACAGGTATTATGTAGTTGAACATCCTTTCTCATACTTTTTTTCCTTGCCTTAGAGATCACTAATATAAAAGGCTCTTCACCTGAGGTAACATCAACACGATTCTAGAAGTATTTAATAGTTGTGTTGCCTCTTCCTCAATCTGTATATTATCCTTCAAATTTTGCAATTCTAGAAATACTTGTATCCTTCAAAATTCTGCAATACCTCCAAGTCAAGAACAGCATTGGGATGTAAATTAACATCAGTCGCAGTTTATACATAATGGATGTTTATACATAATTTTAAAGAAAATTAAGGAAGAGTTATTGTCTTTCAAACACCATCGACTCACACTAGAATCTAACAACACACACAAACACACTAGCCTCCCTTGTTATTCAAATACAAATTTACAACCCTTGACCTTTGAACACCGAGATAATTTCTTTAACACCTGAAACATCTGGAACCTGGCCTTTAAATCTACGGAAGAGGCACAATGAAATGTCATGTTAGTTAATACGTTTGAACTGCGCATAATGTATTCAGCAAATTGAAGGTCACACTTATTGCCTCTATAATTTCTAAACAAGCAAGTTTTGAGATGAGATGAAAGGCATTCAGGAACAATCTTTGGGTCTTCCCAATAGTACTGACGCCCATTTACTGTCTCCTGTAGCAAAGAAAATTTAAGATATGTAGAGGTAGAGTTAAACAAAATAAATAGGCCAAATTACACTGGTGGTCTTTATCTTATTTATTTGTAATACTTTGGTCATTTATCTTTCTTGTTTGTGACACTTTAGTCCTTTATCTTTGTTTGTATCAAATTGGTCTTTTATCTTTCTTATTTGTAACATTTTAGTCCATTTAGTCATCAATTTTTTACAAAAAGATAAGATAAATGACCAAAGTGTTACAAAAAAGATAAGATAAAGGACTAATTTGATAAAAAACAAAGATAAAGGACCACTAATGTAATTTTGCCAAATAAATATAAGGAAAAGAATGAAATTATATGTGAAACAAACCTCATGAATGATAAGATGTTGAAGCTTGGGACTATTTTGAAGCATTTCTAGAATCCATGTCCACTTCTCAGACCAATCTCGCATTGAGTCAGAGATTATCTCCATTTGAGTTAGATTGTAAAAAATAGGGACTTGGACACGGTAGGGCCAGGTCTGCATTGTGGATGACAAAACAAAACGTTAGAAATCAATAATCAATAAAATCATTTTGTGGTGATTTGTTTTGTAAAATCATCATCAATCAATGAATCAAACAATTAGTATTAGTATCAACTTACGAGCTTTATGCAGAGAGTTGTGTGTGCCTTGGAGAGTAAGGATAAAGGAATATGAAGGTTATCACCAAGCTTTGCTGTGAGCAGATTGGGCAAGCAACTTTTTGGATCAATTTTCGGGAGATTTGAAACAAACTCATCAACTACAATTACACGAAATGTTTCCAACTCCTCAAGAAGGGGAAAGGATAAGAGAAAGTTGAGGAGGATTGTATGAGTTACGAAATAAACATTTTCTAAGTAAAGAGTTTTGAGCTGTGATATATTGTTAGCATTTATTATCGGAATGTCTGGTTCCCAGATTGATACGTTTATTAACTTAAGAACAGTAAGGGTCCTACAAGTGAATATGCTGGAAAATAAATTGGTGTGTACACGATTAAACTTCAAGTCAAGTTCTAGGGTTTGAGTTTTTCTTTGTATTACTGAAATGATAAGTTGGATGATATGGTAGGATTCGTTTCTTTTAAAATTACAACATTTGAGGCGGAATGTTGGTATTTGGAGTGTGTTGTGATTGTGACGCGATAGCATGACGGAGTATACAAGAGAGCATAGATCGGATGCTGATTTCATGGAAAGGTCTTTGAAATCGAAATCGAGAATTGAGACGGAGAGGTATAATGAGATCCATCGCTTTGAGAGCACCGTTGTGGCAACTGCTTCTTTTGTTGGGAGAAAGGAGAGTATGTGACATAGAATTGAGTCTGGAAGGGAACTTACCCGGCTATCATCTTTTTTTCTTGTTGGAATCGGAATCGGAATCGGAATCGATAACCGCTGCTTCTTGGAGGACTTGGTAGATATCGTAATCGTTGATGATAATCGCTGCTTCTTCAAGTTCGACTTGGACATGGACCTAGTAGCAGACATGATGGATGGAGCTTTGTGTGAGAAATTTTTTGAAGCACCAAGGAGTAAGTTTCAGATCGGAACAACTTCGATCTCTGCAAACCCTTATCCCCTTTGATTTGATTTTTTATTATCTTTCTTTCACTAGACCAAGATTAATCTCATAAGTTTGTCGTTGGTTGGCTTTAAATAAGATATATTTTTTATTATTTTTAAGTTTAAAAGAATCATATATATTGCGTCAAAAAAATATATATATATTCTTCTTTTTTTTTTTTTAAATTGTAGATTTGTTTTGTAACAAAAAAAAAAGTTATAGATTTGTTTGGTATATTCTTTAACTATTTTTTTTCATCTCTATAACACAAAATCTATATCTTTTATTATTTTAATGAATTGTGAAAAATCTATCATCATATAAGTAAGCAGTTCTTGTTGTATCGGCCAAAAACCGTGTTAATTGATCTTTACGGTGAATTCTATAGAGAATAGAATATAGAGAATAATATAATCAAAAAAAGAAAACATATTTTTGAGTGTGTCAATGAAACTATCAATTTACATATTATCATGACTAATAGTATATGGGTGCCAAGTTAAACGAGAAGATGCTTCCAGTTCAATAACATACAAAACGGAGAAATTTCTTAAATTCGATTAATCATGTTATTAACAATTTGGAGTCTTTCATAGAAGATTGGTATGACGTGGGACAACACTTATTCTTGAAACGAAAAGAGAGTTTAGTATTAGAAAAAATTGTTTAGTCTTTTTTTAATCTAAAATTTTTTTGGTTACAAAATAAATCTACAATTAAAAAAAAAGAGAGAGAGAAATATGTGATTCACTTTTAATCTTCTTTTTTTCACTTTTAATCTTATTCTTCGAATTATTATCTGTAAATATTAAATATAAAACTAAAGAAAAAAAATTATTATCTGTAACTCAAATACAGTTGAAATTAAGGGTATGTTTAGTTCATAGGTTATGGATGGAAAACTCAAAAACCAATGATTTTTCCCCGATTGTTTGAAGAGAATAATGAGAAAGAAAAGAAAGCCAATGCGGGACCTACTAAAAAAATGCTTTTCGTCCAATTATGAGTAAGGGTGCAAGCGGATCAGTTTGGATCGGTTTTGAATTTTGAGTGAATCTAATGTCCGAATCGATGAACTTTCAATTTGTTCGACTTAGGTAGGTTTGGTTTGGTTTTCAAAAATGAATCTGATCTGACTTAGTCGGTTTGGATCTGATATTATATTCAGTTTGCATCATTTTATTTTTCCCGTATAATTTCTATTATTATTTTTTAAAACGATATATTTCAAGCTCAATTTTTCAAACGACGTACAATATTAACATAAATCAAATAAACAATAACATATTTATGAATTACAAAATACAACATATAGGTAGAATAAAATTTACCATCTAATTTAAAATACAGCAACAACAGCCGGCGCTAGTGAGCAAAGTGAAATCGCCGCCGGTGAGCAAACAGTGAGCAAAGTGAGATAGCCGCCGATCGAAACCCCTTCGATTCTTATCAATTCGGTTCAATTTTTTATCCGAACCAACAACAGTGGGTATTTTCGGTTTCGATAGTCGATTTCATCGGATTTTTTCGATCCACTTACACCTCTACTTGTGAGTGGAAAGTTAAAGAAAGACAATATTTGTTGTACGATTTCATTTCTACCCATATCTAATTAAGTACTCGTAGAAACAAATGTAAAGTGTCTTTTAAAATAATTAATATAAATTAGAAATACTTACAAACTAGATCTTTCACCCGTGCGGAAGAATTTAAAAATACAAAGAAACTAAACAAAGACACATGGTATTATAAAGAAAAACATATTTCTATACTATTAACATTTCTAAACAAAAAAATTTAAATCAAAATGATACTCCTTCTTTCTCAAACTATAAGAGAAAAAAAATATTTTTTTATCCCAAAATATTAGGGAAAAATCATTTTAAAAAATATGTTTTTTTTATTCTCATAAAATTAAATGCAAATTACATTTAATTTTCCTTCTCTCTCATTTTCAAAATAAACAATGACCAATAAAAAATAGTTTTACACTTTCCTATGCAATTTATTTCAAGAAAAATTCTACAAAACTATATATATCAAATTCTCATAATTATGTTTTCTTAATAAGTGATATTATTTTTTCCCTTATATTTTAAATTTAGGACGGAGGGAGTATATGATAAGCTTTAACAGAATTTATATCAAAGTACTATCAAGTTAATAGTTTGGTTTTGATTTGTAGGTCGTTTACAAAGTAATGTTAGTGTGCTTTCAAAGCCTCTAATGTGGCCGTTTCTATTTTGGAAGAGTTGAGTATTTTTTGTATTACTTATTTATTTTTAATCCAATTTCACTTATAAAAAATAAAATAAAATCAAGTCAATAATTTACAATTAAAATACTCAACTTCACTATACATTTAATTTTTTTTTTTTAACCAATTACAAAAGTAACAACCTAAATTTGAAACTTGAATCTTTTTTTTAAACAAAGGAAGCTTGATCGAAAAGCAAGCTTGAAATAAAGATCTAAGTAAAGAAAGTGTAATATGTCAATTAGTAGTCCAATTTATTTAACTGGATATGTCAAACCTTAAAAGGAAATTTGAATTTGATTATACATTATATTGTATCTCATTTAATAATAATAATATTGGTTATCAATAGTATCATTTATCAATAAACAATTAAAATATTAAAATATAACTGTTCCGTGTAGGAATCAAGGTGGATATTAGCGTAACTGCTAAGAATTAGTCTGTGTAATTTTTCTCTCTAATAATTTGCCTCCCTTGGCTCAGTGATAGCTTGAGCCTATTTATAGAAGTCCTTCTACCCCACGTTGTGGGTGCAGTTGCTTTCTTTTCCCGCCTCGTGTTCCTAAACCACTATGCCTGTTTGATCGCGCGCCAAGGACGTAATGGAGATCGTGCCAATTTCGCACGTGTTGTGCGTTGGTTGTAATATTACGTGGGCAACTGCCCTTCTAATGGGTCGAGTTGGGCCTGCTCATTTCTGCAGGCACGGCCCATTGCTGATTTAGGCCCGGTATGGTCCAATAACCACATTATATGATCAAATAAATGTTCAATCTTTAGTTTCTAGCAGCATAGTCGTTAATTAGTAAGTTGGACAGATGAAGGATTTAGGTTGCTATGGGTGAAAGGAGGGTTCAACTGGTGCATATGTTGCAGGTTGTACGCCGTGCCAATTGCAACTCTAAGTCTTGTTCCCTAATCCAAATGCTCAGCTTATTTTACTGCAATTTCCAACAAAATCAAACACATTAGTCAGTTTCCAAATTAAACATCAAAAGGATAAGAAAAAAGTGCAAAGACACAACTAAACAATAGTAACACAAATAATATGTTCTCACTTTGTAAATGCTCAATGAGTGTTACATTTGGGACATACTTCAAACCGTCACAACCATTCTAAAGAAAAGATTGTCTTCTACGCAATATCCAATAAAATGTACAAAACTCTTGTGGTTCATCTTTATAATAATGTATCTATCTAAATCCATAATTTCTTAAAATGTTAATTTCAATACCAGTGATGAATTGAAAATCTACAAATAAACGATAAAACCTATCTTTTAAAATTATATCAAAATTTTCATGTCCGGTATATATATATATATATATATATATATATATATATAGCACCCAAGCTGGCAAGCACCAAAACATATATTGTAAAAGTCACGTAATGCCTCTCAACCACGTGTAAAGTACATGTTGTCCCTACTCTTCTCAACTAATACTTCAAATTCGTTATGATTTGGATAAATTAAAGTAGCAAATCTATTGACTTCATCCTTAAAATCAACGGAAAACTGTCTTGGCAAAATAACAACACCCTATAGTAAAATAAAATTTTATTAGCGACATATCAATATAATAAAAAACAATTTATAATTTATAATAATTTACAAATTTGAACATGAATAAATATATACTCACATCATTTACATTGTATTCCATATAATATGTGCGATACTTTAGTCACAAATTATTGATGCGTAGCTCTTCATCGCCTATTAGATTTTTATTCAATGGAGCTTTAACATAATAATATCAACAACAAAAAAAATTAGAAATCGTCAAACAATTTTTTTTTGAATAAGTCAATCAAAAAATCACCACACATTTATATTTAGTGTTAAAATCACCTTTCAAATAATGGATAGCAAAAATGGTTGGATCAGCACTCATTATAGTTAAGAATAATACTATTTGGATATGAGATATTTGGGTGCAAGCAAAAAGAAAAGAGATACTAGAATAAAATAAGCGCATACATTTCACGGTCTATATATATAGTGGAGCTAATGCATGATTTTACAATTTGTCCATCAACATGCACGGCAGTAAATGCATGCATCAAATAAAGGTAACAATTCTTATCACCTACTCCCTCCGTTTCAAAATGAGTGTCGCTTTAGCTCAAAAATTTCGTTTCAAAATGAGTGTCGCTTTTCAATTCCCAATGCAACATTTTCCAAATATACCCTTTAATTATCACTTTATACACTGTTTTCAAGAAAACAAAGGAAAAAGTAAGGTTAATTTAGTAAAAGTGCTATTACTTTTAACATAATGATTGCATTCCTTAATATGTGTGAAATCACCAAGTACGACACTCATTTTGAAACGGAGGGAGTATAATTCAAAGATATTAGAATTACCGATGTTTAGTGAATTGACTAATTGATCAATAATTAAATATATGTATGAATTATCAGTGAAAAATAATAAAAAATAAGAGGAAAATTCAAATTTTAGGGTAAAAGTGATATTTGAATTGCAAGCATCGTAACAAATATATAGTATAAATAAAAGATATAAATATTGATTTTAAATGAGGACAAATAAATATGTATATTTACTGTATACATGTATTTCGAGCATGATACATAAATATGAAATGTAAATTTTTTTTTTGGTAATATATGAAATGTAAACATGGATATATAGTAAACAAATTTTTAACCTATTTTGCTATTGACCAAACAATCAATTAAAAAATCATCTTAATTTCCTCTCTCACTTCACTTGTAAAGTTGTACTAAGTAAATATTTTTTTCTTTTCACTTTCACAAATACTACCAAATAATTATCCAAACAAAGCCTAAAGCCCAACCCATAACCAATCCAAAAGTGACCGTTTGAGGTTTGAAATAAAAAGCAGAGAAGCGAAAGGTCTTTTCAATTTCAATTCGATCACAACACTTTTCACTCCCCTTAGTCACTTCACAGTCACGTCACAACAGCAATCAATCCCAAATGGTTAACTCCAAGAAAGTTATCAAGAAGAAGAGAGAACGTGATCCGGCTAATGGATCGGAGAATCCCAATGTGATGGAAGATGACAAGGACGAATCACTAAAGTTAATTGTTTTGGAATCTAAGGTGAGTTTTTAGAAAATGGGTATGATTTGAACAATATTTAGGAATTGTGTTCTAACAATTATGTGTCAATACTCAATCATAGTGCTTTATTTCAAGATTTTCATGAAAAGTTTTATGAATAATTGTTGTTTTATTCTGTTCTGTTTCTGTTCTACAAGATCAAAAGTATTGGTTTGTTTCAAGATTTTGCATGAAAATTTTTTTATGATCAAAATTTTTGTTTGTGTTATATAGAAAATGAAGATGAAGAAACGCAAGGAGGAGGCAGAGAAACAAAAACGTAGACAAGATGCAGAGGAACTAAAACGTCAGAAACTTAAGGAAGAGGCTGATTTACCAAGTTTCATGAAAGGGTACAAACGCATAGCTGTTCCAGTAGGCCCCAACCATCAGGTTACTATTGTGGAGACGACTTATCTAGGAACACAAGTGTGGCCCCCTGAAGAACACAAACATGTGGAAGTCAAAGAAAGTGACCCTGAACAAAAACCTGTGGAAGTTAAAGAAAAAGATGAAGACGATGACCCTGAACACAAACATGTGGAAGTCAAAGAAAGAGATGAAGACGATGACCCTGAACAAAAACCTGTGGAAGTCAAAGAAAGAGATGAAAGCAGTGAAGATGAAGAAAAGGGTTGCGGATGCTTGGACCCAGAGACCATTCAATGTTACAAGAAACATATGAATGAGAGGAATGGTAGGCTTGAAATCGAGTTGGGGAGGGAAGTTTACCGCGAATGGCAGTTGGATTTGATTGGAGAGAATTTTGAGAATACTTGGAATGCTGATGATTCTAATCAGTTTTTTCAAATTGCTGAAAATTTTCCACCGTCCTCACCTGAACCCTTTTGGGATATACTGTCTCAAAGGTTTCCAGAGAAAAAGAGAGACGAATTGGTCCGGTTTTATTATGACGTTTATTTACTTAAGAAAATGGTTCGCAGGACAAGGGATGCTGAGGTGGGTTCCCAGGTACTAAGCGACGATGGAGAAGTAGACATCACGAAAAACAAATACAGGCGCTTTGTTGGTAGGGTGACACAAAAACAAAT
Source organism: Trifolium dubium (assembly GCA_951804385.1). Classification (NCBI taxonomy): domain Eukaryota; kingdom Viridiplantae; phylum Streptophyta; class Magnoliopsida; order Fabales; family Fabaceae; genus Trifolium; species Trifolium dubium. The sequence goes on along the minus strand of OX638063.1, from coordinate 43,336,924 downwards.
GATCAATGCAGCTAAGAAGAAAAGTAAAAGAGAGACAAAGTAGTACTAGTGAGGAGTTGGTCATCATCTTTCTTTTTTCTATATTCTGTCTTGTCTCTGACATTTATTTTAATTTTTTAACTACAGACAATTAGTAGTACATATTAATGTTTTGGTTTCAATGAATGAATAATGTGGTAGTAGGCCATAGCATAGAATATAGGCCATTGTTAGGCGCGTGGGCACGCGATGTGATTGAATCTTTGGAAAGTAAGCAATTTCTGGTTGTGCTTGTTGTTCATGTTTCTGGTGCTTTTATTTTTCATTTTCCTGGTTGTGCTTGTAATCAAGGTTCAAACTTCAAAGATTAATAGTAGAATAGAGAACTCGATAAACAAATTATGTTGTGTTCTTTATCACGTTTATTACTTTTAGTTCTCATTTTTTTATCATACAAACATTTTAATACATCAAATAATTGACCCAACTGTTTCTTATAACTTTCATAACACAACTACAAGTACTTGCCCCCAAGCGAGAAGCAGAACTTTGTCATAGAAAACGCTTGATAACTCTGAATGAGCTAGACTAAAAAAGATCAAATACAATTTTAAGTGATAATCTATAATGCATTCAAAGATGAATTTGTAATTATAAACATATATAACTTCAAGTTATGTCATTCATAAAAAAGTTAGAGTCAAACATTTTGAGGAACATGTAGAATCAATTAATGCATGGGTGACAAAAAAATCTTGTAATAAAAATGCACATATTTATCATATTATAATTTTCAACTACTTACCTAAGGGCCTATAAACGAAGATATGAAGCCGTATTAGAGACAGCTCCAAGCACAAATTCTATTATATGTATAAGTTGGTGTACAAAAATCTCACTGAAATCAAACTCCTTATGGCCATGATTAGTATTATGTGATTCTGATTCAAGAGGATCCTCTCCACTATAGAGCAAAGAGTAAGATTGGCCTTTATGCCTCTGTGAAAACAGAGTAATAAAAATTAGAATTGGAGTTAAATAACAAAAATTAAAATAGTTTAGAGTATATATACTTCTTCATATTGCTTCTTCAAGAGGAAAGGTTTTGGTAACAACATCCATGGTACAGCAATGAGTGCCAAAAGTAGTAACATAACCTAACAACATTAAATAGTAGACAATTTAGATGTGCCACTATTACTAACTAACGTATGGTTGTATCAAAACAAAAGAGAAGGTCTAGGCAACACACTTGTAAATAAGAATTTTGTGTATGGTTACAATTCAAGTATATCTCCACAAATTATATAGGTCTCATAAATTTTGTGGGACTTATATGAATGTTAACCAATAAAAAAAATTATGTTTGAAAGTGTGTGTCAAAAAGATTATGTTGCTAGCATTATTCATAAAAAATTATGAAATTTCTTATTACTTGAAAGAACTTTTGGCCAGCAAAAAGTTGATTTTAACCTAAATCATCTGTTGGACTTAGGAACATGTATATCATCACATGATACAAGTCAGCTTGTGATCCAGTGCACCATTTTACGATTATGAGGAGTGAAAGGTAGCCAAATAGACTATTCAAGAATATCATTTGAGGAACAAATTGGTGCCTAAACCAACATAATATATAGATAAATCAAACAAAAATATGAATAAAGTACCACATTTAACTAAAGTTAGTTGCTTTGTGTTATTAATTACCAGATATTTATGTTGTTTTCAAAGTATTTGGCATTGTAGTAACTCAATATGATTCCAAGATTCATTTGAGATACTCCTAGTAGAATTGACATCTTCATTTTCAAAGAGTTAAGAAATGGAAGTTCACTCCGAGTACCATGCCATTTAGGATCCACACCAAATGGATAAGTGTCACGTACTTTTATCAAACCTATTGTAGTAGCATCCCTGAAAAAGGATTAAAACATTAGTCTATTGAAAAGTTGTCATTTTGATCAATTTTGAATAGACCGTCCATTTATACTTTAAACGCGCAGATTTAATCTACTATTAATTTCTTAAAGGCGATGTTTGGGTGGATCATTTAAGTAAGGGCTTATTTAATAATTTACCATGTGAGAGTTTATACTTTATGTGTAAGTTGTTTCTAGAATTAAGTATATTTTTGGATAATATAAAAACTAGACCTCATGCCCGTGCTTTCGCACGGGACATATATATATATATATATATAATTTTATAAATTAGTGTTTGATAATTTGTAATGGTATTTTATTGCAATGTATGCATAAATAATAATAAATATTTATAATTTATATGGTATGATTGAGAGATTGAGGTTAATTCACCCTTAATTTAGAGTCGAACATTCGATCTTTACTTTGGGTGTCAAATAAATTTTGAAATATTTATTGATAAATATATATTTGAAGTAGTATTTGTAAAATCGCCGTCATCATATCGTCACTTAATAAAATCTTCAACCTATTTTATTAAGTGACGATGACGACGATTTTACAATGTCATGTGAAAATACTGATTGTAAAAGATATACTCCGACATGTTTTAGCAACTTCCCCCGGATCTTGTAAATAGTCATCACAAATGAAACATCAATATAAAATTGTCGACATTCAAATTTGATTGGAAAATTTGAATCAGATGCTGCAAATTGATTTATTTCAAATTGATTTACTTTTAACTCTTAACTTAATACTTCATAGGAATGAAATTATATATAGAGATATAATTCACTTGAATGAACTTAAGCAATAAGACGATCAACAAAAGAGTAAATAAATCATCAACAAAGCTAAATAGATACTCTCAATACTTTTAAGTATTGGACAAAATACAACTGTGAATTTGGAATCCACTATGAACCATTAAAGCTTTGCTCCCACTTTCTATCTCTATTTCTCGATGCGTAAAATGTGAGTTGTAACTTGAGACATCAACAACAGAATTAAATTTGCCGCTTTTAAAATCCTCTTACATATATATTTCATCAAGATTGAATCAAAGATGACAGAAAGCTGAATGATGCCAAAAATCTCGATCAATAGTATTGAAAAAAAAACTCAATCTAATAATATAAAGATTGATCTAATAATATAAAGTAGCATAGATTCAAGCAATGAATTTGTAAAGAATAAAAAATGAACATTTGAGATACCGTCACTTACACAACCACGACAAAACAATAAACTAAAACCGGATGATACAGTCAACGGGAAAACATTTGAGCCACCACTGTCGTTTTCGCTTTACACAGAGTCTGTGTTGATGTTGTTGAGAGAGACGTATACGAATACTTTGTGTGGCGATGATTTAGGGTTTGCAGAGAGATGAATACACAGGTATTTTCTTCTTGTTTTAGAAGAAGAATGGAGTAGAGAATATAACGATAGAAAAAGGCAGAATGATTCTTGAAAGAGGAAGATACTGCAAGAGGGGCTAATAAACGTGACTGAGTAAAGGGAGCTGGAATTCTAAACGAAAGAGTAGTGTTTTGCTATTTTTGAGGAAAGTAATTAATTGAAGGCGTGACCACTAATTGATTTTGGGAAACAACAAATGATACTATTTTTTAGGAAAATATTTATTGTTAGCTTAACCTTTTTTTTTTGAAGCAATTGTTAGCTTAACCTATACACTATTGCCTATGGTCTATCATTTAATATACCTATATGAATTAATTAACTCCAAAGTAAACCTTCTTAAGTTGGCGCCCAATTGATTAGGATTAGGGTTAGCAAGAGTTGATGCAAACTTTAGTTGGATTATAGATATAGATAGATATTAAGATTAAGATTAAGATTAAGATAGCAATTTTTTATTGATAAATGTATTTTTTTGTATATGACTAAATTTTTTTTTTAGAATTGAATATATTTTGTTTGATTTTTATCCATCTAAAGTATGAAACAAATGGTTTTGGGGTATTTAGTTTTCATTTTAGGGCTCAAGAAAAACATTTTCCAAATACCAAATTTTTTTAATCATTTTATAAATACAAAAAATAATTTTAATTTTGATTCAATAACAAAAGAGTACAGTGTTAATAAGCACATAATTAATTTTTTTTTTGACAATTATGCACCTAATTAACTAATGAGCATAAATACTATACCAAAAAACTAATGAGCATAAATATTGTAATTGAAATTTCTATCTATCGTGACAATATGGTATTTTGATGACATGATTGATGTTAGTCTTTGCTTGAATTGTTTGCATGCAAATGTCAAGGGTAACATGAAATAAAAAGAAAATAGTAAAATATTTTAATGACAACATTTAAATTGACTTCTAGCTAAAATCCTCCACGTTAGGGACACAAACACATCAAAAGAAGTTTAATTAAAGATGAAGTGAAATAAATTGGTTTAAGGATTTGATGGTTGTTTAAGATGAACGGTCATTTTCACTCAACCTCTCCACCCTTTTCTCAACAGCCCACCAAATCAACGGTCCACACATCATTAACAAGATCACCGACGAAACTCTCTATTTTTACCTTCATACCCTCAATACACCGACACAACACAACACAACATAACGTTCTCTTTAACCAACTTCACTAGGGACATTTCCGTCATTCACTATACAATACAACCACCAAAGTCTAAATCCAGTGGCAGAGATATTCTCCCGCGAGAACAAAACCTTGCCATTTTCCACTGCATTCTCTCCCATTTTCTCGCCGCAATCGGGTCGGGTCAAACCAGATCCATTTCCTCCAACCAAACCACACTGTTTACTAGGTTGTTGTTGTTGGTGCTGTTTTTCCTTTTTTCCATTTCTAACATTTCTAACATTAATTCATCAATCTTCCAAATATAGACATTGTCGTTTGTCTTTCGTTGTCGTTTAACTGTTCCTCTTTAGGAAGTGGCTACATTGCATTGAATTGTTTCACAAGCAACAAATAACAATGTGTTTGTTTGGGGTTTGATTTTTATATAGAAACAAACAAGTTAGATCCAAAACCCCAAACTCTGTTGTTTCTGTGAATAATGGCGAAATCGAGGTCTAAAGGAGGATGTTGTGGTTGGTTTATTGCGCTTGTGATTCTGGTTCTTGTAGTTGGTGCTATTGCTTATGCCATTAAGAAGAAAATCGATAACTCAGATTCAGATAAACCAGCTCCGGTTCCTGGTCCTCCTGGTGCCATTGAACAGAAATATGCTTCTGCTCTCAAAACTGCTATGCAATTCTTCGATATCCAAAAGTGTAATAATTTATTTTCATTTTCTTATTTTGCTTTTTCTATTTGGATTTGACGGTGTTGTTCAATTATTGATGCCTTTAATGAAACATGTTTTGGATAAATTTGTTTGCTTCTGTTAGATTAAGTTTTTTTTTGTCTGTATCTGTTGTTAGATATTTTGGCTTTGATAACTAAATTTGCTAAAGATAATAGATAGTTATTGGAGCATGGATGTCCTTTTGTGCAATGTTTTAAAAATCGGACATCGAATCGGTGAGACATGTGGATCATGGTTCAATGTGTGAGCTGTTCCAGTTTCAACATGTTCAACCGTCCGATTTGATTTGGTTTTTAAAACATTGCTTTTGTGTTTGAAGACTTGATTGTTGGCATGGTATGCTTGCTGGTTTGAGATTCTAGTGAGAATATATGATGCATTTATTTCCCTAAATATCTGACATGTGGTATGTTGATGATGTTGTCCATGATTTGCACATTATAGTTGAGTTAATGGTCTTGTTTGTTATTCATGTGATGCAGCTGGCAAGTTAGAGAACAACAAGATAAGTTGGAGAGGGGATTCAGGTCTTAAGGATGGAAAGCAAGCAAATTTAGATCTGTCAAAAGGAATGTATGATGCTGGGGATCACATGAAGTTTGGTTTTCCAATGGCTTTTACTGCCACAGTGCTATCGTGGTCGATTCTTGAATATGGAGATCAAATGGATGCTGTTGGCCAGTTGGAACCAGCACAAGATTCACTCAAGTGGATCACTGATTATCTCGTCAATGCCCACCCTTCTGAGAATGTTCTGTATATTCAGGTTAGCTAACATGATTACAAAAGTTTGTTGTTATATATTCTTAGAAGGACATGGACACTCGAGGTACTGTCTATAACTCTCGGAACATTTCATAATTCATATAGTTAAACTAAAGGATTCAATTTTGCCCCACTGGCATGGTTTAATATTTCTCGATTACAAGAACATCTTGGCACATTTTTCGTTCAAAAACTGTTAAGTTGACAGTTGATCAAATTTAAAATAAAACTTTATTGCTGTTCTTCCAAAATTGATTTTCTATCCAGTTTGATTTATCAAAATAAATGTGGCAGGTCGGAGATCCTGTTGCGGATCACAAGTGTTGGGATAGACCTGAGTCAATGACCGAGGCACGACCCCTATTACAAGTGAACACATCCTGTCCTGGATCAGATGTTGCAGCTGAAACTGCAGCAGCTATGGCATCAGCATCTTTGGTCTTCAAAACGGCAGATTCTACATATTCAAGCACTCTCCTCAAGCATGCAAAACAGTTATTTACTTTTGCAGACAAGCATAGAGGAATTTACAGTAAGAATATACCTGAAGTCGCGACATATTATAACTCAACTGGATATGGAGATGAGCTTTTGTGGGCAGCTACCTGGCTCTATCATGCTACAAGTGATGAGTCTTACATGGAGTATGTGACTGGCCAAAATGGAGATGACTATGCTCAATTCGGAAGCCCGACCTGGTTCAGTTGGGACAACAAGCTTGCCGGAACTCAGGTGCGCAGAACTACTGAATCTATTTTTGTATAATTCTAAATTGTGATAATTAATAGCTGTAGAAAATGAATCATTTTGATCGATGAGCTTTTTCATCCCCAATATAATTACTGTTACCAAAGTTGCTACCGAAATTGGTTTTTAATATTTTATTGCAACCTGCACACCACATAGAGTAGACATAATTATATAAATTGATGTCTTCTAAAGGGGGTGAGCTAAATCAAGCCATATAGCACTATCTTATCCTAGATAATACTTGTCGACTCTAGGAGTATTTCCTTTAATAAATCTTTTTCTTGATGCAGGTTTTGTTATCCAGAGTAAGCTTTTTTAAGGCGAAGGGTCTTTCAAGTTCATATGGCTCTGGCCTCCAAAATTACCGGAAATCTGCTGAGGCTGTAATGTGTGGCCTTCTTCCAGATTCTCCAACAGCCACAGAAAGCAGAACAGAAAGTAATGTTCTTTTTCAATACTATTACTATCTGACTGGATACTCACTTATAATCTTCTCTTACCTGTCTCCCTTCCTTGTTCCATTTTTCACATCTTGTTAATTGAATCATGTGTATCAAGATCCCTGAGCCACTAGGAAACTTGAGATTCTAATTAACTTACTTGAATAAATTGGTGGATATCAAATTATTAACACGCTGACTAGTTTTATTGCAAGTGACGACAACCAATTATGCTCATGCCTCCTGCATAAACACAAACTATTGAAATTCCATTTTTAGCAATATCTTTCTGCTGCTATATGTTCCCTAATGAGATTTTTATTTCTTTTTGATACAGATGGTCTGATATGGGTGAGTGAGTGGAACGCTTTGCAGCAACCTGTGGCATCTGCATTCTTAGCTGCTGTTTACAGTGATTATATGCTTACATCGCAGACCCCCAAAATAAAATGTGATTCAGATTCCTTCACCCCATCGGATCTTCGAGACTTTGCCAGATCTCAGGTTTGCATCCATATTATTTTCATAAAAGATCATGTTGGAGTTATCCATGTCTAAATTGAAAACCTGTTTAATATATCCAGGCTGATTACGTGTTGGGCAAGAATCCTATGCATATGAGTTTTCTGGTGGGATATGGAAACAAATTCCCACAATTTGTGCATCATAGAGGCGCTTCAATACCTGCTAATGCGAAAACTGGCTGCAAGGACGGCTTTAAGTATCTTGACTCAACTGATCCAAATCCCAATGTAGCTACTGGAGCCCTTGTTGGTGGACCGTTCTTAAATGATACTTATATTGATTCCAGGAACAATTCTATGCAAGCAGAACCAAGCACATATAACAGTGCTGTTATAGTTGGTCTGTTGTCAAGTTTAGTCACCACATCTTCGGCCGTTCAGTCGTTTTCCTAAGCTGTACCTTCTTCTCCATCTCAATTCCACTCAAAAGAAGTTCACTCCGGTTTGAGTTTTATGTAGCTTTATTCATTTCCTGATCATCACATATTATAAGTGTATTGATCATGATATTGTAACTACACGATTGATTTTATGAGTGTGTGAACCTTTGTGTCTGGATAGGTTAGTCGTAAATGTATCATGTGAAGTTTGATTTAGAGCTGTTACCTCACCAGCTCTGAGCGATTGTACTGTACTTGTTTGTAGAATATACCGTTGATTCTTCGTGTTGGTATCATTAGACGGTGATTACATTATTGATCTTCGGTTTTCTTTCATTGTCAAGCAACCTGTCTTGGCACATTTGTATACATTCACGGCATCACCTAGTAGCGACCTTCTGTACACTAGTTTGGTTGACAACAACGATCTAGTGATCCTTGGTTCGAAGAAGATGAAATTTTGATCGCTTGTCTCGTTGAATTCAGTAATTTAATTATGTTCCTAAGCTCCTGTTCTTTCATGTGCTTATTACACTCAAAACAGCCCACATGCTTACTATGCCAAAAATAGCCTACTAACATGCACGTAAACCCCACTGATATGAGCTTCGTAGTGGAGCGTGTAGAAGTTTAGCTTTAGCCTTTGGAGATTTTTTTTGTTAAATTTTATAAATACGAAGTTTTTACATACACAAGATGAGTTCTTCTCTTTCAAACATATTTTCAATATGCAAAAGTTAGATTGAACCTATAACCACTTGCTTAAGGATTTCAAAACTAATTGTTACTATTTATCACGAATTAATTACGACCGGGAGATATTATAGTATTTTGGAATATGCATCATGAGTGGATAAAACTAACAATGTTACTATTTCAAGTATAACTGTGGAGTAATAGTTTGTGCTTAAGCTTTAGTAAGCATTATTTGGAATGATGATTAGTTACGTAATGAATTAGCTAATGACTGGGAATTAAAATAAAAAATATATAATTTATGGCGTAAGATTATAGAGTGGAGGGGACAAACAATGGAGAAAAGGGGGCTTGACGTTGAATGCAAGGAATATCTAAGCCATTGAGTTGAATGCATAAAGTGATAGAAAACTAGACGAGAATGTTTACTTTCATTTCAGGGTTCAACATGATATATTGTAGCATAAAGTTTCGTGTCCCAACTCCTCCAAACCCCTAATTAAATTAAGTTTGGCATTCAAATCTACTTGTTAAATTTTCAAAACGTCAATGATTGTTCTTCTTTTCTTAGAATTCAGAGAATATATAGTCGCATACATTCATTTCATACACACTTTCTATGCCTTGTCCAAGAATTCACACTTATTACTCTAAAAAACAAACAAGTTTAAAAATGCTTTTGATCCACCACAAAAGTAAAAAGTATATTTTAGCCAAAAAAGAACCAACACATGTTTGTGAAATCAATAAGGAAAAGCTACATGAATAAAGGAATAAATAATTCAATTGCAAATACGGTTATGCATATGGTGGGACAACAGTCTCATGTCAAAAAGGCTTAAGCTCGCACTTAATTAAATTAACAAAACTTGAATAAACGTTGTCTTTCTTTTGGCTTTCTCTTTAATCTTTTTGACTAGTAGAAATGGAATAATGAGGTAGGAAAGATGAATGCAATGCACACAATAAAAGACTAGCAAACACATCATTCCCATTGCTAATGGACATCTTAACTAACAATCAAGCTAATGTTTATCCAATACCAAAAAGAGCAATTGGAAAAGAAAATCAAGTAATTAAAAGATATAACTTTAACTTTAATTAAGGATTATATTGATTTATTTTTTCATATACCATCTTTTCCTCCTAGTTTCTAATTTAAACCTTCTCCGCCTCCAACAGTTGAATAAAGGAAATAATGAATTACCATTTACAATTCAATGTTGTTTATAGGAGAGATTTTACATAAATTTAATGTCTTAAAATTTTAGATGAAAATATGATATCTTTCTCTCTTATATTTATGTATCATCAATCCGTTACATCTTGACATTTTCTCCGAAATACAATAACACGTTTAATCTAAAGAGATATATTTGCTTCATACTTTTTTATTATGCGACCAATTCTCAATATAGTGATATTATTCTAACGTGTCTAACTCTAACACCATCTAATCTTAGAGGGCAAATTCTATCATACCCATAAGGTATGATACCCAAATGAATTGTCCTAATTTAATTGGTACATGTGTCAATTATTTTTCAAAGTTACAATTTTTAAATATTGTCTAATCATTTTTAGTTATTATTTTAAAACCCAAAAATTTTATACTTATTATTCATAAGTCCTCATCTTTTTTCTCTTGTTCATCTTCTTCTCTCATCTCTATTCATTGTCTTCTACTATTTGACATTGAATCTGTAAGGATTCTTCTCTACCAAGAATTCCTTCACTCATCGAATCGGATTTATCGGCATATTTTTTAGATCTGAGTTTTTTTTACGAATTTGGATTTTTCAAAGATTTAGATTTGTTTAGATCTGAGTTTTAAGTTATTTTTGATTGAAAATTCGTTTGTAATTCTTATGGAAATAGATTTCATAAAGTTTATGTGATTTTAATTATCGATTTCACTGTTTAAAATGTATATAACCAATCGGGTCTCCGCATGGTAACCGGGTCGTATTCAGATCCGGCTGGAGGTTGAAGGAGACGGATTCCCGTCTTACATAATAATAAACTTACATGGTATATGATATTCATATAAGCTTAATTTGCACATTAACGTAATTGGCGCAGTGGCTCACCTGCCCACTCTCAATGGCATGGTGCTCGTTCGAGTGCTGCACATGACATTTTTTTAATCATTTTTTAATATTATATACTACCTTTTTCAATAAATTTTATGCTTAAAATACAATTTTAGTTTTTCCACCTTTTTTTAACCATAATATTTATTTTAGTTTTTCCGCCCCATTCATATATAATATAGTGTCTAACCAATTGAGTTAAATTTATGGGACAGTTTTAACATTGTTTTAGTGGATGAATTTAAGATTCATGTCATTACCAATTTTTTTAATTGTAAATATTTTTTTAGTGGAAATGAACAATTGAAAATCACGATTTAAATCATAGTTAGTATAATTAATTGGATCATCGTCATTAAACTTAATAATAGTTCTCGTGAAAGGACGATTAAGTCTCAACTATTTAGACCAACTATACCTAAAGAATCCAAATTTTCACTGTCACGCACTCACGCTGTTGAATATCACCTAATTGAACAATCAATCAATCAAGATATAAATATGCCATAGTTAGTATAATTAGTTGGACCATCAAAAAACCCAATTCATATGAAAGGGATGTCAAGTCTTACAATCAAATTGTTCAACATAAGAAACATAGTTTATCCACAACAACCGTCAAATCTCAACCAGTTGGACTGAATGTGGCTCATAACTTGAATTTTTTTCAATCGGATCATCTAATCTCACTTAATTGATTTATAAATGAAATTGGAATTCAAATTTTGATAATCTAATGGTTAAATATAAACTAGTAGGGCAAACTGTGACTTAAAAATCTAGTTTCTGTGAAAGGACCGACAAATCTCAACTAATAGGACTTATCGTGACAAATGAATTCTTGTATTTTCAACCAAATTCATTCAATCTCACCAAATTGGACTAACAATCAATTTTGAATTTGAATTTTATTTAATGATTTAATTTAAAGTAATTTTACCAACTTTGACTTACAAAACTTAGTTCATATGAAATGTTCGTTGAGTATCAAGTACGTAATTAAACAAATTGTAATTAAAATATCTAAATTTTCTTAAATCGACTGTAAATCAATTAGAAATTCAAATATTAACAATGTAATGTGCGATCTAAATTAGTTAGACCAACTATGACTTATAAAATGTTGTTATTATGAAAAGACCGACAAGTCTCAGCTAACTAGACCTAATGTGAATAACAATTTCAAACTCGAATAACAAATTCAAATTTAAATGTGAATAACGTAATTGGACTAACAATCAATTAGAAATTTTTATTAATAAATGTGACTTTTTTCATTCGTGGTGGCTCCATTCTTTATCTTACTTTAGTGCATTTTTCTAACCAGGTGGTTAAGTTCTTTTTTCCTTCTCGATCCTTTTAATCTTTCACAGTAACTTCATATTTTTGCTGGTTTTTTTTGGCACCATTTGTGCTGAAATTTTCATTACTGTCGATAATATATTCTATTTTATAGTTTTTTCAAAAAATATATTACTAAATGTGATTTTTTTGATACATCGAAAAGATAAATTACTCCCGTCAATTTTTTTTTTTAAATTTGAGACTGAGAGAGTATATAAGTCGTATACCTATTTCCATCCACACAAATAATGAGTCACTTATTTTTTATGAGGTAGTTTAGTTATTAGAATTCAATCTTTTTAAAAATAGGTAAGTGAATTATTTGAATTTTAACATTAATCCCTATATATTATATCCGGTCATAATTATAAGAAGAAATTCATTTTTTAAATAAATCAAAAGTTTAAATATTATTTTATAATTGACTAGATAAATCAAATATTCAATACATCTAAAAAGTAAATATGTAAAATATTCTTAACAACCGAATTAATTTTACGAGGATTAGAGCACTTAATTCTAGCACCCAATAAAATACTCCTTTATTACTTGTGCCAATTAAATAACTCATCCGTTTTCAATATTAGTTTTAATACCCTGTGAACAAAAAGCACTACCATAAGTCCATAACTACGCAGGCACATGGATCGAACAAGGGTGAAAAACTGTAAGTGCTATTTTAATCTAAAAAACTAAAACTCTCCAAAAGGATCGAACACATGCCTCCCACATTTGTAAGACAAGGTTGTGCCACTACACCACAACGCGCAACTTGATAAATTTTCGGTGTGGCATTACTTAATTGTGCAACGGTTACTTTACAAAATTCATTGTCTTCTTCCTTCAGCCGGGTCATTCCGACCCGGTTCCTACTTGAGTTATTTGCTATTATCTGACATTTTTCTGCCTATTCACAACACCGAAATAAAAGAAATAATCAGAATGTTTTGAAATTCATTTATATATTGTTTTGGATTGGATACATGTTTATTTGTTGCTCAAATCTGGCAAAAATTAGAAATATAATAACAAAGTAGATATATGATGAACTCTAACACCAAATAACGAATTACACTTGATAACCAATGGCGGTGGTGCTGTCCAGTTCCGGCGGACCTTTCATATGAAAGAAAAAAAATGAAAGTTTGAAGAAGAAGAAGAAGAAGAAGAAGAAGAGGATTAAAGGCAAAAGAGTATTTCTTTGTATAAATTACTTTAATTTGATAGGGGCTGGTTTGCAAATTTTAAAATAAAGTGTATATTAATAAAATATAAATAATTTTAATGACAAGTTAAATGAGATACAAATGGCAGTTTCTTATTTGTTTGTGTAGCATACCCAAATAAATCTAGAGGGTATGGGAGTGTTCACCATCTTAGAGTTATCTGTGCATAGTTTATTGATTATTGATATTTTTGTTTTGTTACAATTATAGATTATTGATTGTGGGTAAAGAAGACCAACTTTTCATCCGTTAAATCTAACTCGCGTAATGCCATGTTCACGTGGGAAGACAGGAAGTCACGTGTTAGTTGTTGGTGGGCCCATAGTTGCTAACTTGGATCAATGGTGGCACGAATGAATTTGCTGTTTGAATACCAACCAACCTATATGGGATGGGACACACACACACATGCACAGTTAGTTGTAGCTAGCCCTCCGTCACCACTATATAAATTTATATATTTATTTATCCTTCTCTTATTTTGTTGTTATGTTTTTATTTGTACACGAGGAAGAGAAGATAAGAGGGATGCACCTGACCTGTCTATTCTCCAATCTCCACTCAGTACGGTCAAGGACAGGTGTTCTTTCAAACAAACCCTCAATTATTCAATTATTCAACATCAACAACGTCCTTCCACACTTCTAGTTCTAGTACAGTAGTACTAGCTAGTTCAAAGAAATTAATATTGCACTCAAATCTATATATTATTATTGATCATATTTCATTAAAATGAGCTGAGATTTTTCTTGTGCTATTTTTGGATCATTGAGTTATTTCTTCTTCTTCTTTATATATAAAAAGAGTAACAAATGGACACATAATTATTATACTAAAATAGATGATGTTTGCTTTAGAATAGTGAAATCAAAATTTCAATTGTGTCATTTCCGCGTTGGCCTTGGGCCATGTATAATGTATCCACATCTGTATTTAACAACTCATAATTTTTATATGTAATAAAACTTGTAAGTAATATAGCATTCCAAATCACCGACATGATAGAAAATTCATAGTATATATAGTATATAGTATAATCTTTCATCTTTGGTCAAACTCTAATACACAATTAGTATAGTAGTTCATAACTTGAGCCATAAAAGGCGAACAACAAAGGATAAATTAAAGAACAAAAGCAAGAAATAATAATACAGTAGTAAATCTTGAACCAAAGACAACACAACAAAGAGAAATTGAACAATGGTTGAAAATGATCACTATTCAAAGACTAAAATGTAGGGTCTCTAGCTTACATTACATTTATATATACGGGGTTGGTTTGGTTGCTTTTGGGCTGAGACTAAATATAATACGTAAACACTAAAATGTAGTAGGGTCCACCCTGACGGTGCATTAGTACTTGGATTAAGACTTGATTAATTAAATATTTGGTCAACGAGAAATATCTGACTTTGCTGCATTAACTAACTGTTGTTGCTCCATCTCCCAACTTAGCTTTGGGGCCACACCACAGTGCTTAGGGACATATTCCTGTTCAAAATAAATAAAAAATCAACGGCTCAGATGAATTTCAATAATTTGGGGTATACTACTCTTGTGTTGTCCCAATCCAATCATGTGCAAGATTATAGTATAATTAGAATGTTGAGTCCAAAATTGATAATGTACGATGAATAATTGAAGAAAGTGTACATAACATATATACGTACGCACGTACCTCGAGTTTGGACATGAGGTCTTGGGCACTATGGGCAGATACAATAATGTGACGGGCAGCTGGTGTTACAAAACCTTCGTCTACAGCTTTGTCCATGAATGCCAGCAGTGAATTGTAGTAACCATCCACGTTCAACAGCCCCACCTATGAGTCCCATTCATTTTTTCTTAGAATTATTATTGTTATTACTCCCCAGTTTCACATTTTATTCCGATTGTAATAGTAAGTAAAATATTTTTTGACAAATATTATTCCCTCTTTTGAATTGCAAACACCAATCATAGTATGTCCTTTATTTTGACTTCCTCAAAAATGGAATTTCTTGACCATATAATGTTCATTTATTTATACTTGTAAAACAAATTTTCTTTGAAAAAATTGGATGAGTCATTTCAATGTGAAATAGAATGAGTATTATGGAGTAATAGATATCTTAGACGACAATCTTTCATACCGGTTTATCATGGATACCTAGTTGAGCCCAAGTAATAATTTCAAGCAGTTCTTCGAGGGTGCCATATCCACCTATTGAAATTTACATTTGAAACGGATTAGTAATATTACTAATAACTAGGTTTTTGTTATTCAAAAAGGTAGTATAGTAATAGTAGTAGTACAGAAAGGTAGTTTTATAATTAGTGCATAACAATACAGCCAACAAAAAAATGATAAATAGTATTTGTAGCTAAAGCTACCGCCAAATAATTATAGCACACACACATATCACATATATATGACATACATGATAGTTACATGAGTTCTTTATTATATTGGGAAAGAGTATGTAGCGTATTGCATATGGAGTAATTCTGATCTTGTAAATATGAAATGGACGTGCACGTGCGCAGAAAGTAAGAAATAATAGAAGAAGGAATGAATTAGCTAGCAAGCAACCTGGTAAGGCAATAAAAGCATCAGCTTGTCGTGCCATTTCTGCCTTGCGTTCGTGCATGTCTGATACAGCTCTTACTTCTCCCACTGTCTCTCCAGTTATCTATACATACATGCACACATTTTTAATTTTAATTAACCAATATACTAGTATGAATGTATGATTTGTGGCTCAAATTCAAGACAAAGTAGTATATACTATAGTAGTACCTCTCTAGGCATAAGTGTCTTTGGAATCACTCTGTATGCAAACAAGAAATTCATTGATCAGCATAGTAATAATCAATATGTTATAGTGAGGAATTGACTTTGAAGGTTAACTAGTTACGTACCCTAAGACGTGGCGTCCACCATCATATACAACTTGTGAGATACGACCCATCAACCCTATGCTTCCTCCTCCATATACCAAGTCTATCTTCCTTTCCACCTACACACACACACCATATATATTATATCAACACTTGACACTTTTATTAATTCAATTATTAAACTAAATGTCAAACTCAACTCAACTCATTCAATCAAACATTCAGATTCAATAATTACATGTATTATTATTAGAAATCGGGAGTTAGCGTCTAGTGATATCTTTTTGGTCGGATTAATGTCTCTTTTGGTCGTCTAGAAGTTAAAAAATGTCTTTTTAAAAATGAGATTAGAAGTGACCCTGATTTTTTCATTGTTGTTTCGTTTATATAAGATACCTTTATATTCTCATTCCTCTTTCATCCTGTACAAATACCTTATTTTTATTAATAATATTTTCCATTAAAAAAATACATGTATTATTATTATTATTATTATTGAGATATATTTTCTTGCAGCCAATTTTCTATTAAAACAAAACAACATATTCATTGAACAGAGGAAAAACAGAACAATAACACCCTGCTTTCGTAAAATTCAATACAATTCAATGTCAAAGAACTAGCCACTAGTTTTGAAGTAATTCACATAATATAAAAATAAGTAACAGGTAACTTTTATTTTGGTTTATATGTATTCCAATAATTAACTGAAATTAAAACGGCCAATTGGAAGCAGAGGATAAAACAGAGCTGTATTTAATCAACAGAAAATATTTATATTTGAATATGAATATATATAAATACTTACCAATTGTTTTCCGAGTTGAATAGCAGCAATTTGGTAGCTGGGGTTCTTTCCAGGTGTGCTACCACAGTAAACACAAATCCGTTTGAACCTAGACTTGATCATGATGGGTAATTGTTGTTCAAATTCCATGATGCTAGAGCAAAATTAAGAGAATTCAATTATGATGAGAAGAGGTAGTACTAGTTAAGATAGAAGGTATAGCTAGCTAGGGAACGTGTGTGTGTGTGTGTAGTAGTGAAGTGATGTGAAAAGGGAAATGAATGAATGAAAGCAGAACAAAAGGAAGGAAGATAGGAGTCAGCAATCACTTTGAAATCCAATATCCAAAAGTGAATAACAATTTGTGTCATTGCTTATCCCTCTTTATACTATCTTGCTTTCTACTATTTCTATATTTAATTTAATAATGCTAGATATTTCTATATTTCATCATCTCTCTTTCTCTCATTTTAACAGTTTTTAAATAAATAAAAATTGTAATACTAAGACATGTCTCAAGGAATTCATATAAGGTGCAGTTGCGACTGTAAATCAATCGTCTGATCTTAATCAAATGGTTTAGATTTTAAAATAGTTACTTATTTTAGTTTAATATATATAAAATTTTGAAATAATAGTTGAACCGTTCGATTATAATCATATAGTTCAAAACGATTGACCGACTACAACTAACATTAAATTTATGTCCATATCTCAAGACTAATAAAACAGTAATAAAATTACATACAATTATGTACCAAAAAATAAGTACATACAATTATTCACCAAAAATGTATGTACTTATTTTTTGGTACATACAATTTTTGGTGTATGACTACGGTTCAATTCTCTATAACTACATTTAAAAAAAGATTAAAATTATTTGATGTTTAAACTGATTTTGAACCAGATTAAATAGATGGTAAAAAAATAAAACAAATACCTTACGATATGTCAACAATCAACTATAATAACTTTATGTGACACTTTAGTCAAAAAAAAAAAAAAAAACTTTATGTGACACTTTCTCATTTTAATATCGTCACATTATCTTTTTGTTAGTCTCTCGCTCTAATTGTTTTAATTGAGTTCTTAGTTTGTCCACTTAGTTTAAAATTTTAACTAGATTTATTAATGTTTTTTAATCAATTTTCTCTTATATATTTAAAACAAAAAAATATTTTTTATTTCTTGATCTATGTTGTAGCATGCATGTCCTCTTTCACTTTTTATTACTTTTCTCTTGTTGTATTTTGTATGATCTCTGAGTATTTTTTTTTATAATCGTTGTACTCAATTTCTTTTCAATTTTCTAATATAATCCTACCATTTAAAAAAGAAATTTCTCCACGATCATATCTCATATCATATGTCATGTCTCGTGACATATTCTTCCCTCAATTTCGGTGGATACTCATTTATCGTTTTTCTCTTGAATCTACTTTCGGATGCTATCATTTTCAGTGTATTTCATGTGGTGTAAATTTGATATGAACTTTTTTTTTTATTAAAAATTTAATATAAACATAACTAACTATACATACTTAATGCGTGTAGAATTTTAACACACACATATATGTTATAATAATACATGTCTTTTAAAATTGTACACTAACTAAGTTATCTTTATTATCTGTAAAAAAACAAGTTAACTTCATTATAAATAAAACTAACTTTGTCATATACAGTATTTTGTTATAATATACTTATTCAATCATTTGATATATAATTCACATGAATGTGGAACATAGATAATAACATTATATTTTTTTTTGAAAAAAACTTTAAATTTACTTTTGATATTTTGAAATATTATATTTACGGTATTTGTCCAAAGTTATCATTTTTTTTTCATTTGCAATCACTATATTTAACATAAATATATTTTCACCGAGTTCCTTTAAAGATTGAAACCAAATTATTTTAATACCCCGATCCGTATTTATTAAGAATGTTTAAAAATATATAAATGATTTATAAATTTAGGGTCATGCTATATTGCTACTAGTGTACCTCATGCATTAATTAAACATACAAAGTAAATAAATTTTGTATTGAGCACGCTATTTTTTATATTTTACACAAATTGAATACCCAAATTTCAATATAACCTTGCTATATTCAATTTTTTTAACTAATATGTGGGGTATACTATTTAACATTTTCTATAATTTATCAATAATTCTTCTATGACAATATAGATAGATTAATTTTTAAAGATCTCTTTGACATTTAATATTATGGAGTCCCAGTACACATGATTTGGGAGTTACAGTACTTCCTCCATTTTTTATTTTTGGTGAATGTACTTCCTTCAGTTTTATTTATAAATAAAAATTATTTTTTAAATTCATACATTACTTATTCAATAAAGATAAAAAATAACTTTTTATTTATAAATAAGATGAGGGGAAGTATCTACATCGACATCTACATAAAAATACAAGTACAAGTTGATTTTTTTAAGGAAATAAAAGTACACGTTGATGACACGTGAAATTTCTAACATTGTTGGTCCGGCCGTGAAATTTAGTGCTTTGACGAAAATGGAAAAGAAATTGGACGGATTGTTGCAATTTGAAAATTTGTATGAATTTAACAAGAACTGGGTCTAATAATTTTCAAGAGCAATTTTTTTTCAAATATAATATATGTGTGTGTGTGTTATTAGTGAGATGTCAATGAATATATGTATAAATTTATTTGACATCAATATTACATACCACTCCTTAAAATGAACTAGTTTGATTTGAGCTATAATTCTTTTTTTCAAAAGATAATAATGCTTCCCCTTTTTTACACAATAATTTGCGTAAAAAAATATTTTATTTTTATAAAGACCTTTTTTTATTAGAAAACGAAAAACCATAACAATATCTTTTCTATTCCATTTTTCCCTCTAAGAGAAGGTTTTACTTGTCTCTTTATTTTTCTATTCTACTTTGTAATTAATACTATTACTTTGAGCTGACCTTTGTTCTTTGATGAATGGGCTCTTAATAATCTGAAATTCAACTTAAAGTTAAGTAAAATCCGTTAAAAAAAAGGTATTTTATTTATAATTTGAATGTAAAATTTGTTGAGTAAATGATACTCCTTGTTTATTCCATTATACTAGTTGGCCTTATATAGGCAATACACAAACATACACTCGCTAAGCTACACTATCAACTAACAATCATTCCTAACAAAATTTATGTATGTAGATAACTTAAATCATTCAAATAGCATAAATGGATCATGTATGTAGTACATGAAAATAGACAAATCTAAAATGTTCATTAATATTTGTCAAAAAAGAAAAACATAAATAAATAGTGTCACGTAAGCTTAGTTTAGTTGGTATGTTATACATAATGTGTAAAGATTAAACTATTTGATACAACCAAAAAAAACTATTTGAGACACCATTTATTCATCTTTTAAGGTTGGAATTTTAACCAGAAAACTATCAGACTCAAAATATAGTACTTCTTTCGTTCCATAATATATAAAAGAAAGAGAATATGACTTTTACTAAAATATGTTTTTTTTTATTAGTAATAGACATTGGAATACCAAATACGTAAATTTTTGAATATTTTATTCTCTCACTTAAGGATTAAAATTTGAAAAGTCAATATTATAAACTACTAATATCAATGATTTTGAGATAAAATATTTTGATAAATTGGTTAATTATTTTTGTGCGGAAAGAGTATATTAGACTTAGATAGATGGACCTCCTGAATACTAAGAATAATTGTGATAAACACAGCTGTAATGATTGTTGCACGAGTTGCATGACCAGGCTACTGGGCCTGCCAATTATTTACCCATCAATCACCATAATAATACTCCTATCTATAATAATGCAAAAAAGGGACATCTCATACAAATTCAAATAATGGTGGTCAACACCAAAAATAATTTCATACAAGTGATAAAGTGATTAAGTTTTGAATTGCAGGAGTGGATTTTCGACAATTTAAACAACTATAGGGTAGGGATCACAATAATGAATGACAAACTATTTTTAAGTAGTTTGTTGGTATATTTGGTTGTGCAGGAATAAAAACATTTTTAGATCTAAATCATAAAATGACAATTGAAATTAAAAAGTGTGAGCAAACACACTTAAATGGATGGCCTCAATGTACTAATACTATTTACATTGGAAGGAAGTTATTTCAGAAAGGATGGACAAATTTAATTATGATGATGGATATAAAAGTTGTGTTAATCTTTCTGGATGTGGAGGTCTTTTCCGTGGTAGCAATGGTGTTTGTTTGACTAGTTATGTCTGTAAATTTGGTATTGGTACTTGTGATTCACATGTTGTGAACAGTGCCGGTTCCGATATTTTAGAGGTCCGAGGCAAGTAATTATAATGGACCCTTAATAAATAAAAAAAAAGTTGTATCAAATAAAATATATACTATATTTTATAAAAGAACATCATCTATTTTATAAAAGATCATCTATTTAAATTGGAGTGGGTTTGCCGTTTGCGTGGATGGAGACGGTGGAATTCTCTAGTTTCGTTCTTTCGTTCGGGTTATTTCTTTCCTTCGTTGTTACAGAGCGTGGACTGAGTATATATTTGTTACAACTTTTTTTTTTTGATTAAATAGAATTGGACCCAATAATATAACTATCTAATAATATGAGTTTTGTGGCCCCTCAAATTTGGAGGCCCAAGAACATTGCCTATAATGCCTTGGTCCATCACCGGCCCTGGTTGTGATGTGGAATATATGTAGGAATGAATCTGGCTCGGGATTACTCACCTTTAAGTTGAGAGCAACTTAAATGTGTTACTTTGATTCAGTGCATTCAATACCTTAAAAATATGAATTGTCAAGTTTAGATCAACCACACTTGACGTGAAAGAAATCGCTATGCCGATCGACCACTATTATATATAACATTAAAATTATCGTGCCTATAACATAATAGTTAAATGAAAATGCTAGCAAACTAAAAATATAATGTCGTTTTATATTTTTATTTGTGTTGGAACTGAACTCTTTCCCTGACTCAAGGAAGAATTTTCTAATTCACTTATGCAATCTCATTAATTATTGTCCTTAATTTTGCTAATCATGGAAACTAAACAATGACGCGTAGTATTGTCTTGTCAAACCCTCCATTGCTCCAAACATATAGCCACTTCAACAAACTTGTCATTTTCCCACTGAATAGAAGAAGGAATGTTTTAGTAATATTCCATCCCCATTCCTTTCTTCTTTTTATCTTCACCATCTCATTGTATTTCATGCAAATGTTTCTTTCTTTAACAAGTTTTTTTACTTTTTAGTGCCTGCAAAATATTTTTTAAAATATTCTTCCTAGTTACTCTAATCAAATAAAATGTGACACAAACCAAAATATTCTTGTGACGACGAAAAATTCTCTTTCCACCCCCCAACACTCTCTTTCCCCCCCCCCCAATATACTCTCATACAAAAAAAATTTTACTCTCATACAAAAACCATTTTGGGAGGAAAAAGAGAATATTAGGGGGTGAAATGAGAAAATTTTTGTGACGACGGCCATCTTTAATCATTGTATTATGGAGATTATTCCTTCTTGTATTGAATACAAATAGATGCGTGCGTGTATAAGAAGATTTCTTTCCAATGCATACCAAATTACCAATACCAAATAAACTCATTATCTAATAATTCCAGTGTTTTGAATCTACAATTGTTGAATATAATATCTTTCTTTTTAAGAAAGTTTAATATATATATATGTTTGTTGGTTGTTGAAAGTGAAAATCGTGATATTTTGACTATAGCTTGTTTATTTATTAAGTACTTTAACATGTTACAAAATTATTATAATAAGCATATGTTTAGGCAGAGACAATCCCAAGTATGATCCTCTCGACGGTGGGAGAAAAAGACAAATTAACCAACAATATTTCCGTAAGAACGCATGAACATAAAACTTACACGTTTGGAGTCTATTGGGGAAATAGTCTTAGTAACGGGGGCATATATGGTTGACATATATGTGATTTTTATTGGTTGTCTACGTCCTACCAAAGTACCAACTATATATCCCATTTGTAATATTATTATTGGTAATTTCATTAACAGTAGTCAAAATGTCAAATAGATACATGTTGAAATATTAATAAAAGATATGTGAATTAGCTAACAATGTTGTCATATAATGTATAGATAGATACTAACACATAGATAACTTTGTTTATCTTCGTAAATTTAAAACAATTTTAAAACACGATGAAGATGATTATTCCATCTATCACGTGTGAACCAATTTCTAGTAAACTCTCATATTTAGATTTTAGACAGTGTAACATGTGTTTTATTCTATTATCTATTATAACATGATTTAGCCATTTATTTTGTGAAAAAATGAAATACTATATATATTTATATATATATATAGTGATTATGATTATTAAAAAAGATGAATTTTTAAAGTATTGATTCAATCAAGTGGTGCTCCTCTCGATATAGAGAAGTTAAATGAGCGAGTTGTCAAAATAGTTGAGATGTTGAAGCTAATTTTAACTTGTTTTTGTTTGTGTTAAGGATCCATAAATTTGGTGAGATTTTTCAAATATTTCATTTTGCACAAGTGTAAATTGCAAAATTAATCTTGATTTAGAAGTTACAATATAATAAGTGGTCGGAAGATATCTCTAAAAAGTATCAATTGAAAGATATTTTTAGAATGACTCAAAATGTTACTCTTGATCCATATATAAAGGAAAAAATGAAAATTTATACGGCCTATACATATATCGGAAAGGCTAAGATCCTATACAATGACTCAAGTGGTAAGAGTTATGGAACATATGAGTTGGACAGAGGAAAGTCTAAAGTTTAATTCCTGAAGGGAGTGAACATTTTATTTTTCTGGTGTGCCAAAAAAATATTAGAAAGGCTAAAAAGCAATTTTCCTTCTTAATTCTCCACTTCCTGATTCACCACTTCCAACAATTGATTTAGAGGGCCCAATTCAATTTCGGCCCAAACTAAACAACCACATCTAACAATCCGCTTTTGAGAACACACTCCTTTTTCTTTATTTATATGATGTAAAAATAATTTACTGTACATATTAGACAAAATCAATTTTACATATTATCAAAACTTTTATATTTCAATTAATAATATTTTATAAATGTTGTATATGATATTTGGAGGTTAAGAAATTCCGACATAATTGTCACGTGTTGCTTTTGCACTATTCTTTTTATTTTTAAAATCTATAGTTAGAAGGTAGAAATTTTTGTTCATATTTATCATTTTTATATCTAAAGTAAAAGATTTTAACAAAAGTGTTTAGAGTGTGTCTTTGTCAGGTCCGAAGTAGTTTGCCTTGTTCTAATCGTTTACACTATAGAGAGATCACAATATGTTTGTAGCTTTTTTCTTTTGAAGAAGCTAAAATAAAATATATAACTGAAAAAAATTGGAAATCTCAGCACAAGGAGTTCCGAAAGACCCAAAAGAGAAGTATTAAGTTACAACAAAACACAAAAAAAGAACAAGAAAAAAGACAAAGTTCATCTTGTTACAAATTTATTCCCAATCACAATAAAGAATTAAACCACCAAGAATGAAAAGAAAAATCGAAATTGGAACGATTCGCTTTCAGCCACCAATATATTTGTAGCTTAACTCTTTGTTTGCTTAAGTCGTACATTTGCCTTGAACACACATCGATATAGAAGCCACTAGTTTTAGCTTCTATCATTTTATGGTAGAGTGTTTCGGAGCGAACGAAATACCATGAAGCCAGACAAAACGCTCGCTAAATTGTGATAAAATAATTTTATTCATGTTCATTACAAGACATGCATACCATTTTAGGATGATTTTTCAGCATTTGGAAACCCCAGTATGAGATTATTCTTTCATTATTTTTGAGAAATAAGTATTTTTTTGTCAAAAGAACCAATAGTTTCCCGGTATATATTGTGAAAGAAAAATGTCTTATTGAAAGATAAATTTTGATTGATTGGGTGGGGGGAGGGGGGATTTTGAGTAATGCAGGGGGTGAGCCGCCCAATATCAATAGTTTTTTTTTTTGTTGACAAGAATATCAATAGTTTCTATTTAGGCGAGTTCAACCGAATGCAAGCAAACAAAATTAAAGGAAAATGCAGAAAATTGCTCTTCCCGCCCCTCAATATGCTCCCACACCCCCCAAACTGACAAAAATACCCTTCGCATCTTAAAATACGAAATGGAATTTGGTTCGTATTATACAAAACGAAATTAGTATAACATACAAAACACATTCACCTTGAAAAGTCGAAGTGCTTTACTTTTAAGCTATGTTGATTGATTTCGCATTTTAAAATGCGAACTGAAACTTGACTTCGCATTTTAAAATGCGAACTGAAACTTGGTTTCGTATTTTAAAATACGAAATGAGTCCATTTCGTAGTTTAAAATACGAACTCGCTCAATTTCGTACCGCAAAATACGAACACTTCTGTTATATGACAGTTGCAGGCTTGACATGTTCATTGTCCACTCCAACACTCAACCTCACACCAAACCTTAGATTTGCAATTTTTTGAGGGATTTTTGTGTGTTCAAGCTTGGATTCAACATTTCTTCACTCATTTGGATGATCTTACACCTATTTTGAGTCATAGAACATGTATTGTGTGCTTTAACCATTTATGTTGTTATTATTCATCTTCTTTTTATTGTTTTTCTTGTAGGGGGAGATTAGAAGCTTATATGTAGGCTTGAAGATGAAAACTTGGTTATCAAGTGAACACAATTTATTTTTTTACATTGTTATATATAATACTTTGTACGCATATTATATGCTCAGAAGACTATATTTTTGTTATTAGTATAATGATATATTGTATTCTGGGATTGACATTATTAACTTTATGTTTGTAAGATAGCATAGTTCATTTACCTTACTAAATTTTCCTTTTTGTTTGGAGTATGTTTTATTGAGTTGCATAGTTAGTTTGTAATTTCATTGATTTTGTAAAACAAATTTTCAATAATTAAGCACCATGAATTGGATATGTGTATATAGCCATGAAAATTGATAATGAATATTGATAGGAAAAAAAACTGTTGCAATCTGTATAGGTATGTTGTTCTATATCTCTATAGTAATATGACTTTTACCAACGGAATTTCGCTGTCACTAAATGTCAAATTTGTGTTAGTAATATCAGAAGCCTTCGTATCGTAAAATACGAAATTGAGCGAGTTCGTATTTTAAAATACGAACCAAAAACATTTTCGTATTTTAAAATACAAAATGAAATCTGGTTCGTATTATACAAAACTAAATCAGTATAACATACAAAACTCATTCACTTTGAAAAATCGAAGTGTTTTATTTTTAAGCTATGTTGATTGATTTCGCATTTTAAAATGCGAACTGAAACTTGGTTTCGTATTTTAAAATACGAAATTGAGCGAGTTCGTATTTTAAAATACGAACCAAAAACATTTTCGTATTTTAAAATACAATGCAGATTGAGGTCAAATTTTAAGGGTATTTTAGGATTATCGGGGGGTGTGGGAGCAAAATGAGGGGTCTAAAGAGCAATTTTCGAAAATGCATACATGTAATAATTGGGCCAAACGTATCAAAACCCAAAAGTTTGGAATATCGACCCAATAGCAATAGATTTGTAAGATTACTCGAGCATGTATACATTTGAGTTTTAGAATTCAAATTTCAGAACAAAGACTAGATCAATTTCACTTTTGAAATGAACAAGTAGAATGTTTATACTTCGAATTCCGACATTCACATATAAAATGTGATGTTCCTACTAATTAAGTTAAGCTCATGAAACTGAACACGTTCAAGTTCTAAAATTCAAATTGAAATTTTAAATTTACATTTTTTTTGACACAGAAATTTTACATATAGGAGTATTATTTTGCCACAAATTGGTTTGTCCGAACAATAGACAATTATAATTTTGAGAAACTCACCTTAATGCTACTAATCATGCAAAGAGAAATTGATCTCGTGTTATTTACAATTTCAGGAACTACTTATGACCTCCCTCTTTTCTTAAATTAGTACGACTTTGAATTAGGTAGATAATTAAGGAGGTATCACTTCAATTCAATAGTTGTTTTGAATGTTACGTTTCTCCAAATTAACGCGTGTGTCGTTGACATAAAGAAACTAAAATAGTAGTACTAGTACTTTAGATCAAATTGATCAAAAACATTAGATCAAAAAAATAGTAGTAGCACTGTTGAAAGAGAAATTGATGTACTGTTCAGAAATAAAAAATTAATATAGAGAATTAATCCAAGTGTTAAGATATAAGTCTCTATCTCGAGTATATGGTCAGGCTTCGATTCTTATTTTATGTATATGGAAAAAAATTTAGTAAAGAGGATAAAATTCACTTATGTATCTTACTTTATTAGAAAAACTGAGCTTAATCAATTTGTTCATTCAAGCTTATTTCACATAATATGTGGTTACAGTATATATACATGAAGCTAGAGTCTAAAGGTGTTAACCAATCAAACTGCCACATCAGCAGTGTAGTGACTAATACTAGCATCTCACACATATGTACAAATACATCATACTTATACATGTATTTGTACTATCTCTTTACAGTACACTATTACCCCCCTTACAAACTCAAGGAGGTTCATGAAGAGGAAGCACTTTGAGTTTGGTACGGATAACACCAAAATTAGCAGGAGACAAGGGCTTAGTGAGTGGATCAGCCAACTGAGCAGCTGCAGGAACATGAAGAACATGTAGTTGCTTGCTTAATACCTTCTCCCTAACGAAATGCAAATCCAATTCAATGTGCTTAGTCCGAGAGTGAAGGATGGGATTGTGAGAGAGTGAAACTGCACTCAAGTTGTCACACAGCAGAGTAGGAACATGAAATGGGACATGAAGCTCTTGCAAAAGGGATTGAATCCAGAGCAGATCGGCTGTAGTGTTGGCCATGCTCCTGTACTCAGCTTCAGTACTTGATCGGGCAACTAACTGTTGCTTCTTAGAGCTCCAAGCAATCAAATTGGGACCAAAATATATACACGAACCAGAGACAGATCTTCTGTCATCATGATCCGTTGCCCAGTCAGCATCACTGTAGGCTCGAAGGGAAAAGGGAGGGCCAGATGAAGCAGGTAATATACATAAACCAAAGTTGAGTGTGCCCTTGAGATATCTCAAAATCCTTTTGACAGCTTTCCAATGAGACTCTAATGGATTTGCCATGAACTGACAAACCTTATTGACACTATAAGCAATATCTGGTCGGGTAAGAGTCACATATTGCAGAGCACCAACTGTGGATCTA
Organism: Trifolium dubium; assembly: GCA_951804385.1. NCBI lineage: Eukaryota > Viridiplantae > Streptophyta > Magnoliopsida > Fabales > Fabaceae > Trifolium > Trifolium dubium. The sequence continues at coordinate 43,308,518 of OX638063.1, read as the reverse complement.
TAAAGTGTAGGATCTGAAATAGTGTCTGTTCCAAATTTACTAAGTCGGCAAGTGCTTACCATAGGTGAACCAATAGGAGTCGAATCCTCCATTTTGGTTTTGCACAATAAATCCCTTACATATTTGGCCTGATTGAGTAGTAAACCACCAGATTTGAGATGATGAACTTCTATACCCAAAAAGTAATCCAATTCACCAAGTTGCTTTAAAGCAAAAGTGAGGTTAAGCTTGTGAATAAGATCCTTGATTAAGAGAGGAGCAGAACCGGTGATAAGGATATCATCAACATAGATGAGCACATAAGTACAAGCACCATTTTGATTGTGAATTAAGAGGGAAGGATCACACCTGCTTTTAGTAAACCCAAGACTAAGCAAAGCACCAGTCAACTTGTCATACCAGGCCCTAGGGGCCTGTTTAAGGCCATAAAGAGATTTATGTAACTTACACACAAGTGACTTGTCTGAAACTTCAAAACCAGTAGGTTGAACCATATAGACTTCTTCTTGAAGTACACCATTTAAAAAAGCATTGTTAATATCAATCTGTTGCACTGGCCACTTATATGTGACAGCTAAAGTAAGAATAAGCCTAATAGTAATCGGCTTAATCACAGGTGAGAATGTCTCAGTAAAGTCAAAACCTGCAGTTTGCAGAAAACCCTTGGCAACCAACCTAGCCTTGAATTTATTGACCGTACCATCAGGATTTTCTTTCACTCGAAACACCCACTTGCACCCAATAGCCTTTCTATGAGGAGGTAAAGGCACAAGAGACCATGTATGATTATCCATGAGAGCTTTGTATTCAGCTTGCATAGCTGATAGCCATTTAGAATCTGACAGTGCACTCTTCACTGTTTTAGGTTCAAGCTCTGCTAAAAACACTTTGGGTTTTAGATTACCAGTTTTACCTCTTGTTACCATTGGATGATTATTATGATCAAATATCACAGGTAAAGAAGCAACTGGCTGAGGGATAATAGGACATGATGTAGGTGCATGAGAGGGAGAGGATGATGGTGCACGATCAGCAGATGAGGATTTATTGCAAGGAACAGCAGGACTGACAGGACCAGAGTCATGAGAGACACCATTAATACTGGTAGGTACTTGACTTGATGACTGGTCATGAGTAGAAAAGGTAGGAGAAGTGGGAGACAAAGGATTGGATATTGGTTCAGGAGATGGAAATGAGATAGTGGAAGGAAAGCTAGTGGATGTGGAAACACTAGATTGACTAGAAGGAAACAACTGCATGTAAGGAAACTGAAGTTCATGGAAAACCACATCTTTAGAAATAAAAATTCTACCATTTCCATCTAGACACTTGTGACCTTTGTGGTGAGGAGATACTCCAAGATAAACACAAGGACTAGACCTATATTGGAATTTGTGTTGGTTATAAGGTCTGATATGAGGAAAGCATAAACAACCAAAAACCTTAACCATAGAGTAATCAGGGTCAACATGAAAGAGAGCATGGTGAGGGGAGTGCCACTGGGGTAAAGCACTGGTAGGAAGTTTATTAATAAGATAGACTACTTGAGTAAAACAGTGGTCCCAGTACTTTAAAGGCAAAGATGCATGAGAAAGCATAGTAAGACCCATTTCTACAATTTGTCTATGTTTCCTCTCAACAGTGCCATTTTGATGTGATGTATGAGGGCAGGTAAGCCTATGAATAATGCCAAGCTCATTTAGGAGTGTAGTGAAAGGTCGGAATTCTCCACCCCAATCAGATTGCAAGGCTTTAATTTTATGGTTAAATTGGGTTTGTATGAGAGCATAGAATTGCTTAAAGGCTAGTAAAGCATCAGACTTACTCTTAAGAAAATAAATCCAAGTAAACTTGGTAAATGTGTCAACAAAGGTAATGTAATAGCTATATCCAGAGTAGGAAACAAAGGGAGCAGGGCCCCACAAATCACAGTGAATTACTTCAAATGGTGCTGTGTAAACAGTAGTAGATAAAGGAGCATGAAGTCTATGTGATTTGCCTATGCAACAAAAAGTACAAGAGTGATTTGCAAATTTATTTGAAATTGAAACATTACACAAATCCAAAACAGGTTTGATAGCATTAAAGTGAGCATGACCTAGTCTTAAATGCCACTTATGAAATTCACTATCAGAACTAGAAGGAAACATAGTATGATTATTACAATTGCTCAAGCTTTTTCTCAAGCTTCATTCATGGAGTTTCCAACTCAGGTTTCTTCATCTACTGCTAACGTTGATCAATCGATTAGCAATCGATTCCTTCTTCACTTCCTGATACGACTAAGGAATCATCAAACCGTCGATTAACGCATTCTCTTACGATTAAGCTCGATGAGAATAACTTTCTGCTATGGCATCAACAAGTTAACGGTGTCATCACAGCTCATGAGCTTCATCGCTTCGTCGTCAATCCTCAGATTCCGCTTCAATTCAATTCGATTGAAGATTGTGCCGCCAACAAGATCTCTGAATCGTATCGGCAATGGTTGATTAAAGATCAATCGCTCTTTACATGGCTCCTCTCTACTCTCTCTGATAGTGTTCTTCCTAGGGTTCTTGATTGCAAGCATGCTTATCAGGTTTGGGACAAAATTCACAAGTACTTTAATTCAGTTCTCAAATCGCGTGCTAGACAACTCAGATCTGAACTCAAGAACGCTAAGAAAGCTTCACGATCCGTCAACGAGTATCTTCTTCGCATCAAATCTATTGTGAATTCTCTTGTTGCAATTGGTGATTCTGTTTCTGTCAGTGATCAGGTTGATGCGATTCTTGAAGGTTTACCAGAGGAATTCAATTCATTTGTGATGATGGTGTATAGTCGTTTTGATTGTCCAACTGTTGAAGATGTTGAAGCATTGCTTCTTCTTCAAGAAGCTCAATTTGAAAAGTTTCGTCAAGAACTTGCTACTCCTACTGTATCTGCTCATGTTGCTCAGGCTAGGCCTGCCGCTGATATGACTCCTAACTCTGGTGATACTGATCATCTTCCGGTTGGTACTGAGCACTACAATACCGGTAAAGGTCGTGGCCGTGGTCGTGGCAAAGGAAAAGGACGTGGTCGTGGTCGTGATTCCACTTCCAATTCTTCTCAAGAGAAATGTCAAATATGCTCCAAACCAAATCATGATGCTGTTAATTGCTGGTACAGGTATCACCCTCCTCCAGCTATGGCTAATGCTTCCCGTGGTGCATCTGCAGGACCACCTAGACCTCCACCGTTTACACCTTATATGCGCCCCACTGCTAACTATGCCATGCCTTATTATGCTATGCCATCACCTTCATTCTATGGTGACCACCTTTCTGAATCAGTTTGGTATCCCGATTCTGGTGCTTCACATCATCTTACCTATAATCCTCACAATCTTGCTTACAGCTCACCCTACAATGGTCATGAACAAGTTATGATGGGAAACGGCCAAGGTGTGTCCATTGCTTCTACTGGTTGTTCTAGTTTCTTATCTAACTGTCAACCTGATGTCAAATTAACCCTTAAAGATTTATTACATGTGCCCAATATTTCCAAAAACTTACTATCTGTTAGTAAATTTGCTCAAGACAATAACGTCATTTTTGAATTTCATCCTTATAAATGCTTTGTTAAATCTCAGGCATCTAATCAAACTCTGCTTGAAGGCTTTGTTGGGTCTGATGGACTATATCGCTTCAAGCCCTTTCAGTTTATTGCTCAACCTCCGTCAACTAGCAGCTTCAAACCTTCTTCGGTTTCTAGTCAGTTTTCTGTTGTTAGTAGCTCTGATACCATATTAGAAAAACTGAGCTTAATCAATTTGTTCATTCAAGCTTATTTCACATAATATGTGGTTACAGTATATATACATGAAGCTAGAGTCTAAAGGTGTTAACCAATCAAACTGCCACATCAGCAGTGTAGTGACTAATACTAGCATCTCACACATATGTACAAATACATCATACTTATACATGTATTTGTACTATCTCTTTACAGTACACTATTATACTTAAAAAAAAATCATTTATGCACCCTACATACTTTTCGACGAGATTAGTCACCACTATTTACTAAGCAGTCAGAGCCGACCGAATGTCAAACGATCAAAGAGGGGTTTTATGCTTTAAAATATAAAAAAATATGAATAAATATTTATATAACAAATTTGTTTCCACACCAACAATAGCACTTGCAAATCCATTTCCCCTATACTTTTCAAGAATTTAATCAAAAAAATTATCATGGCACTACATATATGAATATATTATTTTTCTTGAAAACTTATACTAATTTTATTAGTTGCAGATAACAACAGCCTTAGCTACGAAAAACTTCAAGCTTCTAATAAAAGGAAAGGACTTGAACACAACAATAACTTTTTTTAATTGAAAAATATAGTGCACTGTATATTAATCATAGGATGTTTGGTGGTGGATTAAGGTGAATGATTAAGACTTCAATTGTAATTTCAGTTTATAATTGTACCGGTTTGACCCCGTTTGGGCCCAATTGACGTTGTAGTTTCAAGGTTCGACCCAAGATATTTGGCCCAAAAGTTTCTCCTAACTGAAAATGCTACGAAACCATATTGGAGAGAGGAGAGTAGGCATGTGGCTTTAGTGGCGATGCTAGGACCCTGGTTTAGGGAGTGTAGACTTTTTTTTCTTTTTCTTTTGATAATGACGTTTCAAATTTATAACTATGATATTTGAACAATATTTATTCTTTTATATTTGTAATTACGTTATTTTATCTCTATACATCTTTTTTTATTATATCACTAATTTATCACGCCTATCATTCTAATGTCGATCTTTTATATCTTTCTCTCTCAAACTGTATACACTTATATGGATATACATTATACACTTAGTATTTTTCAAAAATGTAATTAATAATTATAATTATAATCATAAAGTTATATATAAAATAATATAATGAATAATTGATAGAGAATTGAGTTAGAGTGTAACACATTGGTTTAGTTCGATATCTTGAAAGAAAGAAAAAATTAACTAATAAAAAAATAGTCAGTTTAATTTTTGTAATTTGTATCATAGTAAACTTGAATCAAATCAAAGCAAATATTGAGTCTTATTTAAATTTTAAAACAAACACAAAACATAAATTATTAACTTTATAATTAAAGTCTAAAGTTATGCATTTATGCAATATATTTTCCACATTAAAAATCAATAATTTGATATTCTAGTAGATTAATAATTATTTTTAACAAGCAACTTTCAAGAATTGAGATCAATTCTTTGGATTCAAAATATTAATTTTAACTATTGTAGTATAATCACTAATATGCTAATTAATAACATAGTTATGATAGCACAAAAAGCAAAAATGAAAAATGAAAGTCACATTATTACAGATTTATCAACACACAACACAAAGAAAAAATGACACGAGTGCACGTAGAGTGCAACGTCTAAAATTCAAGAGATTCATTATCGATAAAAATCATATTATTTATACAAAATGTCAAGACCGAGGGGGTGCAACTGCACTCCCTCAACTAAATGCAGCATCGCCCATGCGTGGCCTTAGGTAACCACCTAACCCTAAATTCATTCACTTTAATATGCTCAATAAAATACCAAAGATAAGAGTTAGATATAGAGCTGTCACAAATGGGCCGGGCTGCCGGGCCGATCTATTGGCCCATGGACTTGGACGGGCTTGGGCTTCAAAATAGCTGACCCAAAAGCAATCGGTCTTTTTTGGCCCAGGCCCATGTGGCCCTTATAAGGATTGGTCCGGACCGGGCTAGCCCACCGGGCTTCGGGCCAGCCCATTATCAAGTTTTTATATCATTTTTGTAAAAAAATAAATAATAGATACATAAAAAATTATCATTTAATTGAAAATTTATTATAAAAAACATAGTTTAACAGACAAGTTCAATAAAAATGATTATATTTACCTAAAACTTTACTAATTTACATTTGCATACAGTTATATCTTAATAAAATTAATAAGATGAAGAACGAATATATCAAAGTCACTTAAAAAAGATCGAATAAATTGAAGAAAAAAAAATATAAATTGGTTTGAGGCGGGCTATAAGCCCATCGGGCCGGGCCGGACTTTTACAGGGCTAGGCCGGGCTCACTAAATCATGACCCAACAAAAATTGGGCCGGGCCAGACTGGCCCATGAATAGTGCAAAGCCCCGCGGGCCAAGTCGGGCTGGGCCGGGCCAGTCCATTTGACAGCTCTAGTTAGACACACACAGTTCAAAGTAAACAATACCTCAAAATGTAATGTGACGTATTTGAGGGTGATACTGAAGGAAAAGAATCCTTATTTATAGACTTCTAGCTCACAACTTAACTTTGTAAAAAATGTGCCACTCAAGACTCAACACATACCAATCTCTTTTTAAAATTACTTATAAAAGTTAAAACGAATTGTACGTATTATATTTCATGAAGATAGAAATTATTGGAAGAAAGAAAAAACAAAAGAAATACTTTAATATTAAAAACTACTTCCTCCGTCCCAAAACTATTGTCCTTTTAGCTTTTTAGTTTTGTCCCAAAACTATTGTCTTTTTCGGAAACCAATGTAAAATTAAAGTTAGTTTACCATTTGTATCCTTACAAAAGTTAAAGCATTAATTAAATATATTTTCTCTTTCTTAATAAAGTAAGGGTAAAAGAGACTTAGCTTATCAATGTTTATTGTTTCTTAATCTACGTGCATAACTTTAAAAGGGCAATAGTTTTGGGACGGAGGGAGTATTAAATAACAAGTAACTAAGCAGAGTACTAGCTAGCTATATATTTAGCCAGAAGTGGAATTCATTTCAATATAGAGTTTATTACCACAAAGTTTCCACCCTGGCTAGGCTTGGAGCCTCTATTCCTATAACTATAAGCATATAAAATGTTTGTTACCTATTTTGTAAAATTATTAGTTTTTATGTTTCAAAATAACGAAATTTGATGTTGATATACATAGTTCGAATTCGTGTGATGCAACAGAAGCACATGTGGGTGTACACGTTAAGGTACATCCGTAAAGTCCTTTGGTGCTCGTGATTCTCAGTTGAGCTGTTATGGGCCCAATTCTATTTCCCTCCAACTTAATAAAGTTATGTATCTACCTACTCTAGTGTTTCCCCTTAATTAGTACTAATGTTAATTATATTAATTAGTTAGGCTCAACATTCATATTGGTTTAATAGATTGGTTGTTGAAGTATTAAGTCATGAAAAATATAAATGGAGGCTACATATATATAATCATCGGTGTAGAATTTTATTTCATACTATTATAAACATGTTTGTTAATTTCAGATGTATTTGATTAATTAAAGTGTATGTATGTATGTATTAATCTATGTCTAACATTCATTGTAGAACCTAGCTATTTTGATCATATATTAGTGTCTTCTTTAGTTAGATATAAAAACACATCAATTCTAATTACCAAATGCTACATGAACATAGTCATAACTCATAATTAAATTTGGTATATGCTAACTTGTGTTTTTTGAATTTCTAAAGTAAGCAAAACAAATAGAGTTGTAGTTGAATTTTTTCCTAACTTGTTTTTGCTATAAATTATGGAAAGCTATAACCGTAAAGGCTATGAATGATGTTTGGTGAATTGTAGAAAGTAGTTGGTACTGTGCACAGTAATTGTTTATGTCCTTTCAGCTTTTGCTAGAGAGTGCAAAAAAGTAACATGGTTACATGTGCTTAGAAACAGAGAAGAGAAGGACTAATAATAAGGTTGTTTGTTGCATATTTTTACTACCTCCATATGGTTAATTTAATTACTGGTCAGTGGTCACTTTCTTTGTTCCGTGGAGGGTGTGGTAACTGGTTTTGTAGGGTCATATACTCACTTCAATATATACCCCATTTGTGTTAATACTTTCACTGTTGTTACCAGATACTAAACAATCTCGTTCACAGAACATGGGTAGCTTCTTTTCAAGACTGTAATGAACCAACATGATGGGCCACTTCAATTTCACACTTCACATTTAAGATCATATATATAACTTACCATTTTTAGAGGGTTCATGGTCTATCAAGTTTTCCTAGATTAATATTTAGTATAATTAGTTATATGAGATAAGTTAATTGAAAGGAGACATCTTATCTTGTAATCAGATGCATTTCAGATATTTGGTTTGAAAAGTGTGGATATATCAGAGTTGTCAGATGATATTTGTTTTAAGACGTGTAAGCGCATATAATGAAATTTAAAAGTGTTTGAGATAAATGCATTTTTTCATCTTAGAGTTTACCACATTATATTTGATAATAGATTTGAATCGCACTCTTAAAAACTAGTTTATAAAATGAATGTGTCCAAATCATCCCATACATATATACATCAAAATACCATATTAAATGAGTTTGAATCTCACTATAAGAAACTAGTTTGTCAAATGAGATTGTCCACACACACATTCAAGAGCCCGTAAACATTGACAATGTGAATCTTCAGCACAATTTCAACAATACTCTTCTTGTGTTATGAAAATGGAGTTGAAGTCAAACAAATTAAAGGTAACGATTCATCATGCTATATCTTCAGTTGTCCGATTAATCCTGTTTGTTGAGAAATTGAAAAGTGGGTGAGTTGGAATTGGAATTGAAGATTATTCTAAAGAGGAAAATTTTGAATTTCATTCTTTGGTCTACTTACTTTTTAATTTTCTGTTGAAAATGTAATCACAAACATGGCTCCACATCTGAAAATTGAAACAACCATGCATCATATTTAAACAAAAATTAATAAAAATTGGGAAAATAAATTTGAGGCTACCAATGTGAGATTGACTCGTGTATAAATTGGGGTATGATAGATCATCACATGCTATGCCTTTTCATAGACATACACACATGTACATGTACGTACAAATTGAAAGGGTAGTACTACTTTTTGATCATATTGAGATGAGATATATCATATATGTAATGTAATTAAATAGAGATCGAGAATCAAAGTTAATTAATGCAATAACTGCAATGAGGTAAAGAGCAGAGTGCATAAAAAAGGACAGGACAAGGACACATTAAGCTACATTGGATTATAGTAGTATAGTATAGTATATATGTTTGGGGATTAATATTGACCTTAGAACATGCATGGAATGGACATGAGCAAGAAAAATGTCTTGCTACTTGCTAGTGGTTAATTAATTTTGCAGATAGAAATATCAATCCAATTCAATATCAATATGATTCTGTATCATTTAATATTATATTTTCACCAAAATTTATATGTGACTATGACCATGCTTTTGCTTTCCATTCTGCTGTAATTGCTGCTACATATATCTATCTAGATAGAACAAGGACCACAATATTGTATTGTATGCACCCAATCTCTTATCTCTTATATGCATTCTAAAAGAGGCCCGAGAGAGTAGTATACTGCATGTGCATTTGTGAGTCATCAAGATTTCACATGTCCCTACTATTCATTAATTTCATTGTGTATATAGAAGAAAATGTTAGTATTAATTACAAGTTTGTTATACGTTAGTTTAACTAACTTCTGATTAGTTAGTTGTAAGTTATTTCCAACTGTATGTATCCTCTTCTGTTTTTATGTAAGCATTAAGTTTTTTAATGATTTTTTGCAAGTAAGTCTAAAACATTATAAGTAAAATTAAATACTAAAATTTAGAATTTTTTAACATGCGGTGAATTAAATATCAATATTTTAAAAAGAAAATGATAATGATAAAGATAAACTTGAACATAAAAATTGTTCTCGTATCAGAATATAAAGTTAAAACATTGGGAAAGTTATAATAGAATGAATCTGGTCCTCTTTTTTCCTCTTACGTACCTTCTTTTATAGTCCCTCATTCCTTGACCTAATGGGTATTCATCAGGATGTAAAACCCAATAAACTATATAGCCTATATTTCATATACAGATCGTCCGTACAGGACACAAGGAGCTATGACGTAACTCATGTGCTGATCACATGAAGCTCACGGTCGAGCCGAGTTGAGCATGCTAAAGTGAAGCTCACGGCTGAGCTGAGCTGAACATGCTGAAGTAGAGCTCACAGTCGAGCCGAACTGAACATGCTGAAGGACGTGGAGCTGAGCTGAGCATGCTGAAGTGGAGTTCATGGTCGAGCCGAACTGAGCATGTTGAAGGTGGAGTTCGTCGAGCTAATCTTGGCTTGTTGAAAGTGGATCTTACGGTGACATGAGTGGTCAAAGTGTAACAGAGTTCACATGGTATGGTCCGCCATACTAGTACACAATCCACCAACAATCCACCAAGCGTCAAGCCTGTTAAAACTTAGACGTTTGTTCTTCATTAGGTTGACCAATATCAGTCTAAAAGTCAAATTTTAAACTCATTTTTTACGGAAGAATTTTGTATAATATTTTAAATACTTTATTAAACAAATAATTTAAAATACATTAAAACTGTGTATGATTATTTTATAAGGCTTAATAAAACAAAACTAAATTTAGGGAAAATATATTTGATTACATCCTGCAAAATCAACTGTGGTCCATCATCCAAAGGGGGGCTCGGTGCCTGTAGCCATATAGATCCAGTTTGATAATTCCAACTGCAGCAACCCAAGAAGGAAGAAACTATGAGAACCGTACGCAAGTTTTGATACCGTGTTAAATAGATGTTGATTTCATCCCAACCGTTAACTCGAAGGGATGAAAGTACTAGATTGCTTATGAATGTATATGAATCTAATCACTAGATTGTTTGACTGGAAAAGTAAAGAAGGGCATTTGAGCCCTTGTAATTGCTGAGGTTTTTTGGGTAGCTGGCACGTGATAATATATATTGTAATGCAATACAAAAGAAAAATATGAAATATATATCCAAATTAAGGAGGCAAAATATAAGTATGAATGATGAGTGTATCGGTGTCCCCTCCTAATATTATTATTATCTCCCCTGTTTTGGAGTATATTAAAGGAGAGAGTGGAAGGACCAAAGCGTACCTTTATGAAAAAAATGCATGGTAGTTAGTGGAAAATTGGTGAATGGTGCATGTGAAATATTTTGTACTGTATTAATTCACCTGTCAGTCACAAACAAGCAAAACAACTAATCAATAGTAAGTTGCATGTGTTTCTTTTGTACTCACGCCTCAACTCAATAATTCCTTCTACGTCCTCTGCATCATATATAGGTGCTCAATTAAGGCTTCATTTTGTCAATTTCAATTTTATTACATGTTGTCAATGGATTATACAAAAAGAAACTGTGGTCTGTGGGTGGGTGGGTGGTGGTATTCAACTTATTCTTTTACCACGACTACGGGAACATTAGATAAAGAAAAGATGCATTTGGATCTTGATTCAACAAGTTTTGATAAATCTTATTCTTTTGTTCCCGTGTTCATAAGCAATAGTTAAGAAGACTAACTATATGTTATCATATTTTGAATTATGAGGTGTTTGACATTGACAAATTTACGATGAGAGGGAGAAGAAAGAGCATGTAGTGTCTTTAATTAAACAATTTAGTTAAATGTCATGTTATATATTTATCCTTTAAAATTATGTAACAAAGTGTTGCGTGGCATCTATTATTTTGTTAGTTGTGATGTACCACATTTTTTTGTTTATACATGTGAGATCATATGTTAAACAATTTCTTACGGATCGTGTTAAAATGAATCTTAAATACACATGGTAAATTATTTAAATATAAAAGAAAATTGAATGTAAAAAATTTAAGAGAACATTTTTATATAAAGATAAAGATACATATTACCATTTTTTATTTCTTATCTAATAACTTAGGGAAGTGAATGGTTGAATCTTTGATGTCCATTTTTTTAGTTCAAATTCTCGATGTCCTTTACCAATGCATGCTTCGTTGATATCCCAATGCATAAAGCATTGTCTCCAACAGTTTCTGCCATTGGAGAATCCGTTCAATACAATCAGTCACAAATGGTGGTTGAGATAGAGATCATTACGATCATAATCATAGAGATGATCTCACATATAATAAATTGGTTTAAATAGTAAGAGTATTAGAAATTCGATTTATAAATTAAATGTATACATATAATTCGATTGAGAGAGGATAACCTATCATATAACCTATCATATAATCGAGATAAGTTTTTTCCTTATGCACCGTGCATAAGTAATAAAAATTATTTAGTGCACCCCCAAAATTTCTAACACACCCCCCAATTTGAGGGTGTGCTAGAAATTTGGGGGTGCACTAAGAAATTTGGGTGGGGGTGTACTAGAAATTTGAGGGTGCACTAAGTAATATAGGGGTATTTATTATGCACCATAACTTGTGCCCATATAATCATCGATTCATCGTTAATGATGATAGAAATTTTGAAAAAAGAAATGTGAATCTCGTAAAGAAGTAGCTTATGTGAGCTCATCTAATTACAAAAAAATCTACTGCTTTTTGTTTCTCCTCAATGGAAAGATATTATCATTGACATTGTGATGTCAAATTGATTTGGGTAAGATAATTACAAATGATTTCTTGTCAAATGGCTTAATAATAGAAGACAAAGCAAGCTGTGCTCTTTTAAATTGAACTTGAGACATGTACGGATACTTGACTTTAAAAATGTTATATTTATAGCTTTTACATTCCTTTTAGAAAAACTTTGGGGATAGATGGATTACTTTTTTAGGGTACAAAAATGGCTTATGTTGGTTTGGTATCCATCAATTCACAGTCTCTTTTCATCTTTAATCTTTATGGCAAAAAATGGATTTCCCTAAAAAAAAATTGCTGGTAATCTGGCTTAACGAAATATTGGAAATTGCTGGGAAGATGCTTCCTCACTGTTCCTCTTATGAGAACCATACGTTTAAGTCATTTCACAAGTGGAAACAAAATATCATGTGAAGTTGGAAGAGTTGCAAGGAATGAATGGTGTGGATAAATAATATTGTATTGATATTTTTTAGCATTTTTGTAAATAAAATATTTTCATAAAAAGATTAAAAAAATGCTACGAAACTTGACCACAAAATCAATTATATGAGTAACTCTTTAACATCTACTTTCAATGGATCCACATAAAAATTATGAGATACTCATCGTTAAGTTTGACATCACATTTTTATTCAAAATTTAAAAATATTAAATTTATGAATCTTCTGACTTATATATACTTAAATCTTCATATTTTTAACTAATGTGAGACTTCTGCACACTACTCACACTTGTTTTTTCAATACTCTCGTGAACTTCATCCAATTAAAAGATATTGTTACTATTACTTCTCTAGAATATATTTATATGTGACAATTCAATAGGAAAACATAAAATTCCTTCCAACTATGTTGTCACGTTTGTTAAAGAAAAAAATAGAAAATAATTGATTAGAGTTAGAGAGATAGAAATAGGGGACCAAGATGTTGTTTGGAAAAGCAACAAAGGGGGGTGTAAAACCAAATGAGGTTGGCTCCTAGAGACACTAAAAAAGAGTCTTAGGCTCTGTGATTTGTCCTTGCAACCCCACATGACTCTGTTTTTCTCTCTATCCACCACTTCCTATTCATTTTCTGCCTAAAACCATTCTCATCATAAATAAATACCCACCCTTTTCTTTATTCTCACACACACAACTTCTCTTCTCTTCCTCTTGAGTTGCCACACCAATTCTTCAACAATGGCTTTAAGAAAATCAACTAAACTTCCTCAAACAGCACTCATTAAACAAATCCTTAAAAGATGTTCAAGTCTTGGTAAAAAACAACAACAAGGGTACGATGATCTTCGTTTAGATGTTCCTAAAGGTCACTTTGTTGTGTATGTTGGTGAAAACAGAAGCAGGTACATTGTTCCAATTTCTTTTCTAACTCGACCAGAGTTTCAAAACCTTCTCCATCAAGCTGAAGAAGAGTTTGGATTTGATCATGACATGGGTCTCACTATTCCTTGCCATCAAGATGTTTTTGAGTCTCTTACTTCCATGCTACTCAGATAGATCAAAAAATATTCTACTTTCAATTTTTCTTTATTTTTTAGGAGAGAAAAAATGGGAAGAAAAATCACCAAAAGATGAAGCTGCTTCATGCTTCTCTTACTTTAGTATTAAATTTTCTCCTTTATATATTATTATTATGAATGTGTATGTAGGAGGTTAGTATTTTAGAGAGACTATAACCTCAAGAAATTTCCCCAAGAATGTATCTTTGTGGGTTTAGATTGTAAATCTAGTTTAGTAGAAATTAATTAAGCACCAATTTTTTCCCGCAGATTATATCTGCGTTGGAGAACTTCATCTCTTTTGGTTTTGGGAGTTAAATATATCTTGCAGTAGATTAGACATTCTAATTTTAACTATCTCAAGCATGTTTTAAAATATTCTTTGATTTCTTATTATGGACGGATGCACATGCACTGTCGCTCATATGCTAAACATAAATCTGCTATTCACAAGGTAAATATGCTAAACTCGATTAAAATCTAAATGTGCACTAAAAAATGCTACAAAGTTTAGTAAAAATTAATTACTTTTAAAATAATTAATATTACTATTTTAAACATACCTTTATTTAATTTTACTATTTTTTAGATAATTATTCCACTTTTATGTTTTGGTACTTGATATTTTAAAAGGCAATACAGTAAACTTAACTAATATCTTACATCAAATTAAGAAAATTAATTACATTTAACTAAATTTTTTGAACACCGCGTAAGTATTTTTTTTACTAATAATAGTGATCGGAGGGAGTACTTATGATAGACCCGCTCAATTTTATCCACTTTGTATATTAAATAGATCAGACTAACCTAGCTGTAAATGATAACGAGTTGTGATATATTGATCTACGAATGAATTGATTCGAAACCATAACAAAAAAAATATAGCGTATGTTTGGATACGCATTGGACAACCTCAAATGTGCTTCTAGTATCTCCAAACGCAGTATAACCCATTTTTGTTCTGTTTGGGTGATTACAAAAGCGATTCGGTTGACCGTGGATCAATTTCCAAACTCACATTTACGCGAAGCTAGAAATCGAAACTTCTGCGGCAACATGAATCGATTTTGGAATTTATATATATTTCTTATTTACCCATGACCTCTTTTCAATTGGTTTTCTTCATTGTATTACCCTCCCTCCACTTATTTCAGTTTTCTTTTTACGGTGGTTTCTCGATTTTGTTGTGCGGCTGCCATTGATTTAGGTTGAAGAAGGAAAACAATTGGGCTCAATAAAATTAATTTGACCCGGTGGCCCATTTATGATATATCTTATTTCATTTTTTCGACTATGGCTCAATTGTTATTTTATTTTTAGTTTTATAAATAGTAATTATTCTCAACTTGTTTTTCTTAATTAAGTATAATGTAATTATTTATTTTAAAATTAGTAATCTATTGCACTTTAATTTTTATTATCTATGATTTTTATTTTCATGTTTTTAGCATTGTTATTATACTAATATTTTAGTATTATATTGCCCTTAATTATGCTTTTTTTACATATGCCCTTAATCATGTTAATTTAACAATTTTTATTTATTTGTATTTTTTTTTGACAATTTTATTTATTTGTATTTAAATATGTCTAATTTGGTAATTATACATTCAAAAGCAATTTTGAACAAAACTATCCAAACAATATACATTCTATTTGATCAATTCTGCATTATTATATCCAAACATAAATCAATTATGTTTAACTCACTTCTGACAAAATCAATTATATCAAAATCAATTATGTTAAAATCAATTCTACCCACCGCAAAACCAAACACACATATATTTTCCTTTAAAAGAAATTAAAATTTTGGTCAATATAAATCCGTCTTATTTTTAAGTTGTAATTAAAATAAAAGAATAACTACATTTAGGCCACTTTGTATAGTTTAACATTTTTATCATTTTATCTAATTTCGTTATATGTAGCTAACATCATGAGTTAAATCTACAAAAATTTACAAATGATACTTTCTTCTTTTTAAAGTTTTAGACTTTTCTTTTAAAATAGTAGATTATGAGCCAAATTATATAAGTGATAAAAGGCAGTATAGCTAATTAAAATAAGAAAAATTAGACTGGTTACGAATCAACCCAATAATCCGCATAATTTATAGTCTAAATGATTCAACCAGACAAAATATAAATAGCCCAAAGAAATTGGTCTTAAATTTGCGCATGAGTATGCGGGCTTTAGGAAAATTTCTCTATCCCCCCCTAATGAATCTCTTGTTAAATTTGGTCCATAACATGTTTTTACCGTGTAATACGTAAAAAGTTGAAAAGACCACAAATATTATTATTAAAGTTTGGATTATAAAAATAATATAAAGTTAACTTTTATGTGAAAAGATATCAATATAAGTAGATTATTGTTATCTTATATAAGTAGATTTTACATTCTTTTGATATACTTCCTCCGGTCTTAATTATAAGAAAAATTCATTTTTTAAATAAATTAAATAACTAATGTATCATTTGACTACTTTTTTAAAATATAGTATTTAATTAGATCATTCAAACCTATTTTAAATTTTTCATTAAATATATTTGTATATTTTGAACATTTATTGAATGAAAAAACATTAAAAAAATGAACAATGGAGCGCTATAAATTGAGGGAAAGGATGATAAAACACATTATAACATATCAATCCCAATCTTCCCAAATATAATATGCTATGACGCTATCGCATCAGAATTTATTTTGACTTTTTCTCAATATTCATAGATTCCTAGATCAGGGGGTGCAGACTGTTTAATATACATTCATATAGAAAAATTAAATCATAAATTTTTCATATATAATTAAATTATAAATATACTCTATAATTTTATTTTATTTTTTAAATATACTCTATAATAAAGAGTTCAACACAAGTTTTGCCAAATAAAAAATTATAATTACGATGTGAGAGTTTAAGAGTGTTAAAAAAACAATTAATAAGAAGAGATAAGATAGTTGACTCAACTGTTAAAATTTGAATCTCCGAAACAAGTGATTAGTATATCAATTTCTAACTCATAAATATGAAATGAAATTCTCTACATTTAAAATGTAGCCATTATACTATTAAACTATTTAACATAAAAAAAAACTAAAATTTAACTGTTCCACATTTGCTCTTTATACCACCGTACAAAACTGTATGTTTAATAAGTGGAATTAGAATTCACACAAACACATGGCCCAAACCCATAATATATAACCCTATCTTTTGGTCCAACTACACGTACATAACCCTAGATTTCTCATTTATATATCAATTGAAGAAGAGTTGTTTGCTTGTTGTGCCGCAACTTCCATCTCCCCGCTTCTTTCTTTACCTCATTTCATAATCTTCTATCAAGGAACACATGATATTTCTACATTCTTCTTCTTCTTCTCTTTTACTATTTCTCCTCCTCGTTCTCTCCCTGCTCACATTTTCCCTCGCCTGACTATGAACATAAGTTCAACCATATGCCCCAAAAACATTGCCACAAACATACCTATTATTGAATTCCAATTTTCATCCTCATTTATTGTCAATAATTTCATTATTCATCCTCCTGCAATCAGAAGAGTGATGCAAATTCTTTAACCTGAGGTTGATCCCCAACTTGTATTATTACATCATCACCATTATCAATTAATATCATTAATATTTGTATTAATTATTCCACCAACAACATGTCGATTATGATGTTGATGAATGATTATCATCGTTCTTATCATCATGATCTCCTGGCAAGCTCATCATCATCATCATCATCATCATCATCTCAACCATAAAGGCCGTCATTTCAGACGTTCGTCATCATCATCATCAACAACAAGAACAACAACATAAAAGGAAATAGGAGGAAATTTTTTGATGAGGGTAGAATCTACAGTCTAACATGTGACAAATATGGAGCTTACACTTGTCCATTAATTTATTTAGAAGTATTAGCAACCTCACAAAAGTTTGCTAGTCATGCAAAGAATTAGCACCAGAAGCGTCAAAAGCTCAAAGGTGGATCAAGGAAAGTGCTCCATCTCCGAGCTTTTGAAGCTTATGGTGTTGATTCCTCGCATGGTTGGCATACTTTTGTGAGGTTGCTAATACTTTTAAACAAATCAATAGATTACTCCATATTTACCATGTGTTAGACTGCAGATTCTACCCTCATCAACATTTCTCCTCCTACTTGCTTTCTCACAAAAGCTTTTGTGAGAAATTTTCGGGCTTTAGCCCATATAGGTACACCAAACTCTTTTAGATGAATTTTTTAACTTTCTGTTTTAAAATTAAGCTTTAGTTTTATTTTTGATTTTTGAGTTGAAAGAATAATAAAATTGAAAGAGAAAATTTCATTTTTTTTAATCAAAATTTAATAATTAATTGTTAATATTAGTTTTTTTTTTCTCCTTCACATGACTTCAACTCTATTTTAATCCTTAGGTCAAACCAATTAAACTACTCAACTTCATTACACTGGAACATATTATATTTTTTAAATTAACTTTTAAAATCAAGAATCAGAAACTTAAAGCTTCCCTAAAAGACCCCAAAGTTATTTTTTTAATAAAATACACTACCAATTAAGTTTTAACTTGTGGTTTTTTAAGTAAATTAAATTAATGAATAATATCACATGATATGACTATTTATATTATTTATCCTGTAAGAGAATATTTGCTTGCTATCAAAATAAATAAAATTCTTATTGATTAATTTATTCGATCAAAAGTGTACAACAATATTTTCTTTTTGTTTATGTGCTACAAACTATAAGTTATACATTCTATACCAAAAAAAAACTATAAGTTATACATTAGACCTAATAATTTGATATTCCTAACAAAATAATAAGGTAAATTCAATTTTTTTTGCAATATACTCATTTTTTCATTCTTGTTTAGACAAAAAATGTATGTAAATACTACATCACTATAAGAGCAAATTTTTAATATTATATTTGTGCGTAGTCCTATAGCTTAAGTATCACTTACAAAAACTATTTTAAGGTTTAGTCATTGGCGTAAGACTAAACTAATTTGACTAGTAAAATATAAGATCCGCAAGATCTCAACATATTCATCACATTTCTAGCCACTTATTGGCTACACCAGCAGCCACTAAAACTTTACAAATCATAAAGCACCCCGACCGGAATGTTTGGTCACGAGCATAGAAACTTATCATGATAGGAACTTTGCTATAATTAGCATTGATTTCTCCATCAATCCATTCTCCATAAACAAGAGTGTACTTTGTTTTTATTTTTTTTAATAAAATAAAAAATGAACGATGATGTAACAGTCCAAAGCCCGATGCGGGACTTCACACCCCTCGCACTCAGGACTATTGGGCTTGGGAGAGTTCGATCAAAAACCTAATGGTGGAGGTTCGGTCAAAAACTTGATTGTAGGCGGCCCGACGAATCGTGAAGAGGTTGTAATACAGTTTTAGAATTGAGTATTTGACATGACTCATCCTATCAAAGCCGACTTTTAATATAAAAATTATCTCTACTTTATAAACACATATGCATGCCATCTCACAACCGATGTGAGACTTCTTAACCGTGTATAATATAAATTTGCTAATTTTGTAATAAAATACATAAATTATAACTGAAATCTCAACCATTAAATTTTTGGATGTATTATTTAATCCTGTTTTTAAAGAAGAGAAAAAGAAAGAAATACTAGTACTAACTAGTAATGGAATGGCTTGTTGCATTGCATTAATTTGAGCATTGAAAGAAGATGATGCAGGTTTCAGTGTCTTTATCTGAAATGAGAAGGTACAAAAGTTAAGCACGGAAGCCATACGATAGCTTAGCATATTTAAGAGGCAGAAGGGTCACTTATGTTATTATTGTAGAGGACCACAAGTAGATCATACCTTCATTGTTTGCATCGGACTATATAGTAATAGTAGTATATAACTATATATATATATATTAATACCATCCCGAACTACTTGTAACATATCAATGCATGTCACTTTCTATTGTAACATATATCTGTGTTTATGTGATCGATCTTCATTCTAGATTTAGTGGGGTTCTTCAGTATGTGTATCAATCTTGGCCAGAATATATTACTTATTTGTTTCATCACACCTTTTCACTAATACGTATTTATATTTTACCATTTGTTAGCATGACTCTTATAAGTACAATAACAACAATACTAACATGTCTAGTTTCACTTGAGCATATTATAACAATACTTTCACGTAAATCTATAGCCTAATCATGTCCTATTGTTGTCAGCTATTTACTCTAATTTTATTAGTAATAAACATTGTGATGATCCTATTAACAATTTTCCCCAGCCAGACAATGACTCGATCGTGATTATTATTATTTTTGACAATAAGTGACTCGATCGTGATTATTAGTATAGTTAATTTTGTATCGAGAATGAAGATTGAGTGCTCGTAGGCAAAGCAACGTGACTAAACCATTCCGCAACAATAAAAGAAAGACAGAAGAAATTGTACCTAATTAGCAGTTGATTTTGCAGATATATTTGTAACTGTTGGCAACCAGTTTAACAATCTAATATTGAAACTCTAGTCATTCTTGCTCATATAGAATTAAGGGTATGGATAACTATATAAAATCAAAATATTGAACATATCCTGTAAAGGTTTTTAGACTATGTCAATGTTTGTAGTTTTCTAATTCAATCCCAAAACAAAGGGAGAAAAAAAACAATGAAAAGGAAAAGAAGAAAACACCACATGGTTAATTTACAACCATTACATACAAGAATCATACACACACTAACACACTCATAGCATCCCTTTCCTAACTACATAAACCTCCCCAAAAACTCAATCCTGTCAAACATTAATATATGATATATCTGCAAGCTGCAATGTCAATAAGCAGGTTTCCCTTTTGATGAAAAGAATCTACTAAATCCCCGTTGTTTCTCCGGCGTAGTGGCGGAAGAAGTTGAAGAAGAGGCTGACTTGGTAGGTCTGTGTTTTGGTTTTGACTTTGGAAGTGGTGCCGGAGATCTGGACGGAACGTTTGAATCATTATCTGACGGGACAAATAAACCATTGGAAAAATGCAACGGGGAATCTGAACTCAGTCTTTGCACAAAAGAAGAAGTGGCAGTGTCCATCTCCAACTGACCTACTTCTTGAAGATTTGGGCTACTAGTAGTATTTGGACTTGCGTTGTTGTAAGGAGACTCAATTGGTTGACTTTGAGGATGTATAGCATTTAACTGCTTTCCCAAAAGGAAAATAGTTTCTTGACACTCGGCTAGCTTTTCGGCGGCTGCTGCCAAATCTTTCTCCTGAATTAACAAAATGAAATCAATCTTGGATTTTCGGTCCATCTAAAGATCTCCTAGATTAAGAATTTGAGATACATACATATTTGAAAACATAATATGCAAAATCAGAAATGGTAATTTTTATTCACAAATTACGATGGCATTACAGCTTTACCTGTGTAGATTTGACTTCATATTCAGCGGTTGCGCTCTCAATCCTAACAGACAAAGAAACACATATATAAGAACTAGAACAAGCAACATAGATTTTCATAAAACTAAACATGAAACTGTGCTTTTGATCCAGCATTTTTCCTATTTAGATCAATAAAAGCACAAATGCTAAAAATCTATAATCAATAGTCAGCAAGTAAGTCAACATTGCAGAATTTCAGTACTAGCACCCATTATGATATTATTATATGATGTCTAACCTTAGTAACTGCTCTTCTAGCTCCTTGCTCTTCGCCAAAGCAGCTTCGTGAGCTCTCTTTTCATATTGAAGCTCATTCTCCAGAGTTTCTATCGTACTTTGCAAACGGTTAAGCTCAGTTTCAAACTCCTGGGCACGCATTTCAAGTGACTTGTATGACTCTGCCATACACTTAAGCTGCGTCTCAGCCAAGCTATTTGATCTTTCAGCAGAAGCCAACTGTGATTTAACTTCTGCTAGAAGTTGCTCAGTTTCTACCAATTGGGACTTGGTCAAGTCAAGATTCTCGGAACATATTGACAGATCGGTTGCTACTTTCTCTTTCTCTAATTTCAATTCTTCAAATTCCTCGAATGACAGTTTTTGTGATGCCACAATCGCTCTACAGCCCGAAACCAAATTTCCATCATCAGGAACCTCAGGATCAGAACATGGATTAAGAACACGGGAACAACCATTTTGATATCTTTCTCCAGATATGTCTTGAACTAACTTATTTTCAGGCAAAGCAATCTTATCTATGCAATCGAGACTGTTAGTTTCAGCTTCTGTACCCTTGTATCCAAGGACACTAAATCTGAGTTCACTTGCTTTAGCCAAAACGTAAGACAGGTCAAGAACAAACTGTAGCAGACTTGCATTGCAGCATAAAACTTTACTAAAGGTGACAGAAAACTCCTCAATCTTTCGACTGATTTCATTTCCATTAGAAGATACGTCGTGAAATGAAATTGCCTCTTTGCCCAGTAACAATACAAAGTCATGAATTTGAGAAATTGCAGCTTCTAAATCTGAAGTTATCTGCACGTACTCTTTAGGTTGCAGGGATGAAATTGTTTCCTTTTCAAGGTTTAAGCCAGCATCTTCAGGATTTTTCTGCCTATCACATGTGGCATCAGAGGGTTGTGCATCCTGGGAAATGAAACCTTCAGATTGGTGAATGGCAGTGCCATGTGAATCTTCTAGTACATGTTTAATATCCTCAACAATCTTCCCTATATCAGCATTGTTGGCAATGGACTCAAAAACCAGTAATATTCTTGATCTAAGCTCTGTTAATAAGCCACCGACGTCAGATTGGGGATCAGGTGCTGTCAAAGGACTGGAAGTCACTTGATTTGGCAAAGGATTTGAATCGCCATTTGTTTCAGACGGACTAATTGTGCCAGTACTGACTTGTGATACATCATTGGTCACACCAACAGTTGCGATATTGTCTGGAGATGATGAAACTGTGGCATCCATGTTGGAATCCATTGACAAACGAGCTAACTTCTCCACCTCCAGAAAGTCGTCCATTAGCTCCAACTTTTGAATGGCTTCAGCTTTGCTTGACTCCTCAGTACACTTTTTAGAAACTTGGGATAGCCCGGATGCTATTGTTGTAGACCAAGACTCGGCACAACTTGCTGCATCATCATTTCCATCTTCAGACATGGAAACCAAGCTAGGTGCAATGCTTGCATTTTGACTATAAATGCTTTCATGTGCTACATACATGGTGGAGTTTGGAGATCCATTCTGCTGGTTACTTGTCTGAAGTTGTGCTTCCAAACTTTGAAGTTTGCTCAGTGTTTTAGCACAAGTACTCCTTGAGGCCTGCAATTCACTGTTGCGTTTAGCCAACGCTTCTTTCAGCATCTTCGTTTCTTCTTCCATTGCCAATAACCGCTCTGTAAGAAATTCATTCTCCTTCTGGGAATTCTGTACATGTTCTAGGGAGAACTCAGGTAATGGGGACAAATTAGGGGAAGCAGGCTTTACAGGTGATTTCCTTAATCGACTTTCTCCATAATCTCGGCCAAGATTTTCAACTTCTAGCTTCATTTGTGCAAGTGCAGCAGGACCAGGTAACTTTTTCCGAACTAGTCCGCGTAGTCTTTGGCACTCAGCTTCCAACTTGGTAATCTTTTTTACACCCTCCATATGCTGTTTGTTAGCAGCTTCTGCAGACCTCATACTCATATTTTTTTCTTCATTTCGAATTTCAAGCTCTTTGGAAGCAACATGAAGTTCATATTTAAGTGAATTAATCTCTCTTTCACATGATTCTATGTTGCTCTTAAGATGCTCAATTTCAGCCTCGGCACTAGCTTTTTGTTCGCTTAATTGGATTAGCATGTTAGAGCGTTCCTGCAAGGACCTTGACAATGCCCTGTTTTCAGCAGCAGACTTCAGTAGTTCCTGTTCAAAGCTAGATATCTTAGCCTCAAGCTCCCCCTTAATCTTGTCTAATTGCTTGGTTTTCGACAGAGCAACTTCCTGTATTTTCTGTTCATGTTCTTCCTTAAGGTTCCGTATCTGTCGCATGCACTCTTTAAGAGCACCATCTAAATGTGATGCACGGTCCTCGGCAGTAAGTTTAGAAAGAGTGACAGATTCTAGATGTTCTTTCAATGCCAAAGCCTCAGCTTCAGCCTTTTCCCATCCTGCAGAGTTTCAATATAA
Organism: Trifolium dubium; assembly: GCA_951804385.1. Lineage (NCBI taxonomy): Eukaryota > Viridiplantae > Streptophyta > Magnoliopsida > Fabales > Fabaceae > Trifolium > Trifolium dubium. The sequence continues at coordinate 43,284,432 of OX638063.1, read as the reverse complement.
CTTAAATTCCAAATACATGTCGAGTAAGCAGGAGTCAAGCTAAATAAATATCTTTGATGCAGTAAAATTTTTAAGCATTATACCTGAGACAGCTTCTTCAGCTACTTTAGCATGTTGCTTTACCACGCTTTCCTTAGTATTAATCTCAGTGTTTGCTGCTGAAAGCTTTTCATTCATTTCCTTGATCTCATCTTCAAGTGTCTGAACTTTTTCTTCATAAGTCTGAACTTGTTCGTCATATGTTTTCACTTTTTCCTCATATGTCTGGACTTGTTCGTCATATGTCTTCAATTTTTCCTCATATGTCTTCACTTGATCCTCCAAACCAGACAGATGAGAATAGGATTCCACAGAGATTTGGACATAATTTGGTTTCTTGCTGTTATCCTGTTTAGTGGATCAACACAGAAAATGTAAAAGACAAAGAAAAAACAAAAACTAGTAAATTTATCAAGTTGTTGAATCAAACCAACAAAGCCAAGACAAGACAAGAGATTTCTAGCCATATAAAGTTATCAATCCATGTTTATCCTATCAGACATACAAAGAACAAACTGTTTTTTATTGAATGAAATTACGATGGATACCAATAATTTACAGGAAGTGTGATCATACTTTACAGCACAGTCAGAATGCCTTTGAAGTTTGCATTAATTTGAATACAAAAAATGGGAAATTTTCAAACTACAAAAATTATAAAGTACACTTTTCTTGTGTGAAAATGATATACCTGATTGGAAGCATCTGCAGAGTCTAGTGAAGCAGCTGTCTTCTCAATCACAACCTTGTCAGACGATTTTTTCTTCCACGGCCAGCGCCGGTCCATCGTAAACAAACTCTATAGACAATGTCGAATCAAATTAAATACATAACAATTGAACAATTAAGGCTTAAACTTTTTTTAATATTTATTTTTCATGCATTGTAATGTATAATGAATTAGGTAAATGTAATTGTCGGTTGTAAAAAAAAAACGGTTGAGTAGAACCTAGGCTATTCTATTGTGGTGAGATTACTAAATTGGTGAAATGCATTGAAGCATTGGTAGTACAGTGACAGGTATACACAACCCAATGATAGCAAAATTTAATTTATATGATGACACCATCTCTAAATTCAGATCTAACCACTGCACTTTCCTTATCATCTCTCTCTCTCTAATGTGTATTGCATTTTGCAGCAACATGCCATAATAAACCGTTTACCAAATTCACATTAAATAAATATATTCTTTTCTTTACACTGTACTCATACAAACTTGAGAAAAAAGCAATGTAATATGTTTCTTTTTTATTAAAAAATACAAAATAAGATAAAGTATTGCTTTCTTAATTACTATTTAATACTTATTAATATTATTATACTAACATTACATAACAGTCTTTTTCGGTGAAATTAGATCCAACTTAATCAACTATGTTTAACTTTAAACAGTGCAGATTAAGAAGAGAACACAAATTAATCTATGTTTAAGAATGAATTGTTTATTTTCAGCAACAATGTTAACAAATTGGGAACAGAACCTAAAATTAAAGTCACCGACAACAAAAAAAAGAACATGAAACAAAAATTGGGGGAAAATTTGACCTTAAAATTATTATCATCAAAAACAAGCTTCACTGAATGACATGACAGTATTTGTTTGAAGTTCAAACAAAAACAAAATTGTAAATGATTGAAGAAGGAAATAAAATGAAGTTAGGAAGAAGAAAAAGGAATGAAAATAATGAACTTACCGATTCGGAAAAAAATAGAAAGTGAAGATAATGATAATGAAGAAGGAGCAATGGGAAAGATCTGGATTAGGTTGCTTCTTGAAGAAATGTGTACTAAGAATTTGTAGGTGTTTTAACTACAAAAGACAATGGTCATGTGAAAATGTTTTTTTGTTTGTTTTGCATTTTGCAACTGAAAAACTCTTGTTCCATTCTCGTTCTTTCTTCTTCACATTACAGAGTAGATTATTCGTTAATGATAAATTAGTTAAATAAATGTTTTTATTTGTAGGTGTAATTTGACGAAATTGACCCTTACTACTACTAGTTGGGTTGGGTTGGGTTGCAATTGCAGTAGAATGGTTTGTGTCAGAAGCAAGCGAGCATCTGAGCTGTATTCGATTTAGGGAGGAAAAAAGTCATCAGTCATTAGTTGTCCCACTGCTTTTTTTTTCTTCCCTTTTTTACTTTTTCATTCTTTCATCAATGAAAAATAAAATATTATTCTCCTGCCTTAATTATAAATAAGCTTAAATAATATTTTCGTCTATGTATGTACGTGTGTGTTTTATTTTAATCTCTGTATTTTTTTTTAACAATTCATTCACGTATGTTAAAATTATTTTGATTTTATTCCATAAAGTTAAAATCTGCAGAAAAATTCAATAAAAAAATCTACAAATTTTTTTACGGATTTTAATTTTAAGGACTAATAAAACCAAAATATTATAACATACATGGATGTATTCTTAAAGAAAAAAAGATACAAGGACTAAAATAAAAAATGCGCATACATGCAGAGACGAAAACTTCATTTAAGCCTTATAAATAAGACTTTTGCTAACGAGTGTCTCCGGACACTCTTTAAACATTTTATTTAAGAAAAAAAATAATTCCAAAAGTTAAACAGTACAATTTCAAATGTGTTAACTTTACACATTTTCATAAATATTCTATAAAAATGTTTAAGGACACTCTTGACACTCTTTATCCGCGGATACTCTTTCAGCACTTTCCCTATAAGTAACAAATATTTGACTACTTTTTTTAAATATTGTATTCAATTATATCATTCAAACTTATTAAAATTTTCATTAAATATATTTGTATATTTCAAAAATTTATAGAATGAAAAAACATAAAAAAAATAACAAATTGAGCGCTATTAATCAAGGGGAAGGATTATGAAACACATTATAACATCAATCTCAATCATCCCAAAATATAATACGCTCTTGCATCAGAGTTTTTTTTTTACTTTTGCTCAATATCCATGGATTATAAAAAAAGCCTTCATCTTCTCATCTTCCTCCTCATCTAGGTTCTCCCTATTGGATTTGAACACAAATTCTTTCATATGACCGCATGAACACAACAACGTCATTAAATTCATCTTCATTTTCTCTTGTTCTACTATGTGTCTTCCCTCATCTTCATTCAGCTTTATATTCTACTCATCCTCCTTCTCCTCGTCTTTTCCCTGCTTACTTTTACCCTCCCCTGGCTATGAACATAAGTTCAACCATGCCCCCAACACATTGCCACAAACATACCCATTATTGAATTCCAATTTTTCATCCTCTTTTGTTGTCCAATAATTATAGTAGTAATTCTCCTGCAATCAGAAGAGTGATGTAGATTCTTGAATTTTAGTAGTAATTCCCAACATGTATCATTAACATCATCACCATCATCCATTAATATCATTAATATTGGTATTAATTATCCCACAAACAACATGTCGAGGATGATGCTGATGAATTCTTATCCTCGTTCTTATAATCATGATCTCCTGACAAGCTCATCATCATAATCTCAACCACAAAGGCCGCCATCTCAGACAGTCGTCGTCAACAACAACAACAATTGCAACAGGAAAGCAAATAGGAGGAAAAATGTTGATGGGGTAGAATATGCAATCTAACACGTGATAAGTATGGGCCTTACTCTTGTCTATTTTGATTAAAAGTATCAACAACATCACAAAAGTTTGCTAGTCATGCGAGGAATGAGCACCAAGCGTCAAAAATCAAAGATGGAGCATTTTCCTACAAGAAAAATTATTAGAATGCTCCATTATTGAACTTGTGTTGCTTTTGGTGTTGACTCCTAACAGGACTAGCAAACTTTTGTGACGTTCAACATTTCTCCTCCTATTTACTTTCGTATTGTTGTTGTTGTTTGTTGTTGTCGATGATGAACATATGAAATGGTGGCCTTTTTGTTTGAGATTAAGATGACGATGAACTTGTCAGGAGATCATGATAATAAGAACGAGGAATAAGCATTCATCAACATCATAATCAACATGTTGGTGGTGGGATAATTAATACCAATATTAACGATATTAATCGATGATGGTGGATATTGTTAATGGTACATGTTGTGGATCAAACTCGGATTCAAGATTTTATATCACTATTTTGATTGCAGGAGAATGACTAGTGAAATTAATGACAACAAATGAGGATAAAAGTTGGAATTCAGTAACGGGTATGTTTGTGGCAATGTGTTGGGGGCATGATTGAAGTTATGTTCATAGCTAGGAGAGGGAAAAACTGAGCAGGGAGATGACGAGGAGGAGGAGTAGAAGATGAAATTGAATGAAGATGAGAAAAAAAAACAAGGCGGAACAGGAGAAAACGAAGATGAATCTAATGACGTCGTTGTGTTAATGTTGTCATGAAAGAATTCGTGTTCAAATCTAGGAGAAGAACCTAGGTGAGGAAGAAGAAGAGAATACAAAGGATTTTTGGCAGAGGCAGATCCACATGGAGTTGATTGGGTGCAGCTGTAGACCCTCGACTTTGAAAAATTAATTTTGCACTGATTATCAACTCCTCGTACACACTAATGAGCAAAAGATGAAGAAGAAGCATGTAGAAATATCATGTGTTCACTGATAGAATAATATGAAGTGAAGTAAAGAAAGAAGCAAGGAGATGGAAGTTGCGGCGCAACAAGCCAACAACTCTTCTTCTATTTATAAATGAGAAATTTAGGGTTATGTATGTGTAGTTGGGCCATAAAAAAGGGTTATATATATTATAGGCTTGGGCTGTGTGTTTGTATGAATTCTAATTCCACTTATTAAACATACAATTTTGTACAGTGGTACTAAGAGCAGAGGTGGGGAAAGTTATAACACTCGACGCTTAAATTATTGATTATTATTTTTTATGTAAAATAGTATAATGGCTACATCATAAATGTTGAGAATTTCATATCTATGAGTTATAAATCGAAATACTAATCACTTGTTTCGGAGATTCAAATTTTAACAGTTGAGTCAACTATCTTATTTCTGCTTACTAATTGTCCTTTTAACACTCTTAAACTCTCACGTAATTATAATTTTTATTTGGAAAAACTTGTATTTAACTCTTTATTATAAAGTACATTTATTGTTTAATTGTATATGAAAAAAATTATTATTTAATTTTTTTATAACAATTAATATTAAATAGTCTGCACCCCCCTAATCCAAAGTCTTGGCTCCGCCACTACTTTTTGAAATTCATGGATATTGAGCAAAAGTCAAATTAAACTTTGATGTGAGAGTGTATTATATTTTGCCTGGAGATCGATGTTATAATGTGTTTTATCATCGGTTCCTTCAATTTATAGCGCTTCATTGTTATTTTTTTTTTATGATTTTTCATTCTATAAATTGAAATATATAAATATATTCAATGAAAAGTTTAAAATAAGTTTGAATGATGTATTTGAATATTATCTTTTAAAAAAGTAGTCAAACGACACATTAATTATTTAATATATTTAAAAAATGAATTTTGCTTATAATTAAAACCTATTACAAGATTGTAAAATAAATACAATTAACATGGTTTAGTTTACAATGTTGATATTAGAATGTTAAACATTTTCATTTAATTTGAAAGTCAAAATTTTACACAAAAAAATAATGGTTACAAATTTTATTTTACAATTTGACATATGGGTGTTGAAATTTCATGTGGTACTTTAAAATACAGCTAATATCATTAATAAATGTTAACATTTCTTGTTAATTTTTTTTTGTTATATATACAAAACGACAAATTTATTATAAACTCACACACATAAAATAGAAAAATCGGTGATTGAACTTTAGTTTTAAAATTTGAATATTTTAAACATTCAATTTAGTAATTTCGACATTTTTTATAATTTCGGTTAGAATTTTTAGACACATATCTTCTTATATTATTAGAGTACATTCTAACAGGATCTTAAAAATATAATAATTAAGAAAATAAAAGATTAAATGAAATTCATTGCCTATGTTAAAAAAGAAGGTTTAAGTGATTAGTAGTAGTGTATGTTTGTATGGCTTCTATTAAAATCAATTTTAAAGACAAAATCAATTCTCTTTTAATTTGATGGCAACGAGAGGAAAGTTAAGTTTGTGTGGTGTGATAGCTATAGTATAGCACTAGCTACTGGGTTGGGTTGGACCACCGTCAGCGAGTGGCGCTCAAGTCTCAACAGCTCAAAATTAGCAGTAGTGTATAGCTAGCCAGCTGCTGCATCAATGATGGTTGACTTGGCGGCTTTCAAAATACTTGCCACGCCATCATTTACACTTCTATTTCTTGTCGGCTTCTAAATTCTTAATCAATCACTTTTTTTTTAAATTAAAAAATCACTTTTTTATAATAGTCAATTCTTTAATGTAGGTTTACGTATTTTTGATATCTGTCCTTGTATTATTTTTTGGAAATATTTTCTCCGTCTTAAAATAAAGAAAAAAAATAATCTCATTTATAAAAAAATATAATTACAATAATTTGGAATATAAATTTATGGGGTATTTTTTGAAATAAGTTACATAGGAAGGTGTAAAATTATTTTTTATTGGTTATTTTTTATTGAAAAAAAGAGAGAGAAAAAAATTAAATGTAATTTACATTTAATTTTATGAGAATAAGAAAAAACATATTCTTAAAAATGATTTTTCCCTAAAATTTTAGGATAAAAAAATATGTTTTTTTCCCTTGTATTTTGGGATGGAGGGAGTAGTTTTTACAAGATCAATTTTTTTTGTTTTATCCCTAACATTAAAATTTGTTAAAAAAAACGCATATGTAACAAATGGCGGCTAACAAGGTAGAGGGGGCTAAATTTAAAATAAAATTGTAAATTCAAAGAAACGAAATTGAAGTCAAAAAGATATTTTTAATGAAACTTATATTTATTAATATAAAAAAAATAGATTTAAAAATCATGTCAAATTTTGAAGATAATGATTAGTAAATTAATATTAAGATAGTGATTAAATCAAAATAAATAGTTCATCATCAAAATCAATTTTTTATTGGTTATAAAGTTTTATGGGATTTTAGGTTGGAGAGAAAAAAGAAAATTGAAAAGGAAGTTTTTACGAAGGTGAAAGAAGAAAATATTTTTTTAAGTACTTTCTATACATACATTTAGAGATATCGAGAAATATGAGTCAATTTTTGGATTTAGAAAAATAAGAAGAAAAATATGTTTTTAGGTTCAATTTTTATATTTTTTTTAGATTTGGTCCCTCTCCATAATTTTATTTTTGGATTTGATTATTTAAGTTTATTTTTTAATATGTGTGAAATAATAAATCAGACCACTTATAAGGAATGGAGTAATAATCTATACTATATATAAAGGGAAAACTTTTTTTGGTGTAGCCTTTTTTCATAATTCCTAAAATGCCCTTAGTTGTGTTTTTGAAATTAAAACTTCTATTCTTAACTTCTATAACTTCCATCTCAATAATTTTTATAGATTTTTATTTTCATCAAACCAAAAATTTATAATCATCTTCAACATATAAGTTAATATGATAAAAAATATGTATCACACAAACGGGCACGGAACGTGCCCGTTTGGCCCGCTAGTTACTAATAAAGACAATTTTGTCAAAAAAAGAAGAAGACAATTTTGTAAAACTGTTCAAAAATACTCAGCTGTTAGAAAATATCGAAATTATTAATTCAGACGATCTTAATTGAGATTCGAATCCAATAACCTCTTTTCTATGTGTGTGAGTTTTCAATGGTTTATCATTTCATCTACGTATCAAAAAATAAATAAAAAATAAAAAGAGAATTTTATAAAATCACTACATTTATTATTTTTTCTGTGATATAATTTTAAAAAACAATTACTTTGCAGAGGATTAGTATAGAGTAAGATCCCGATGAGCATATATCACGAAATAACAATTTGGGGGATGTAATCATGCAATGATGGGCAAGAAAGAACTTTCAATTTAATATGCTTTTGATCTTTTTTGATGTGGGAATTTGCTACCTTTGCTTTGTTGGTACGAAAGAATAAAAAAAAAATTTAATGGCAACATATTATACGCACATGTCTACATCCATAAATTACTTGTCACCACTTCCTCATACTTTTATATCATCATATCATATGAGATGCCAAAGCTATATTCATTTCTTTTCTTCTTTCAAAACTTTTTTCGACTGTTTCTTCCAATTTGTTTTGCCTTTGGACTTTGGTGTAGAAGCAATGAAATACTACTAAATATATACTTAATGGAGGACTATTACTAATATAAGAAAAAGGTTTAATGTTTTGTGACAAGTTGCCTATTTCAAGAGCTAATAGTTGTACACTATATAGTAAAATAAAGTTTCATCCACATATTTTACCAAAAAAACAAAGAAGCTTCATCCATATTCAACTAATAATATTGATATTGTTATATTGTACATGTACACATTCATGTAAATTTTTATAATTAATATAATTCAACTAACTATATATTCTTGTGAATTCATCTAAAAAATAAAATTTTACAAGATGATGATATTACTATAGCCAATAATAATATATTTATGCTACAAGAATATATTGTCGCTTTAATTGTTGCCAATCAACTCCTTTTCATAATGACAAGTCATGATCAAATTACAATGGATAATTGCCCTCTTTAATTTGTTGAAAAAAAATCACTTTATTCGACTATAACAAGTTTACATGTGCATCACCACAAAGCAAAAGAAAGGACAGATAAGAAAAGAAGAGAAATCATTTTATCTATACGTCAAAAGTCAAACCAAGCAAGAGAATGTGCAAATCATAGCCCAACTTTAATGCTTAATTTATTACGTGGGGGTTTTCTTTGTCATTGCATTGCCATTTGATTTAACAAAAATGCTAATAATATTATGTATCTTAAGAGTTTAGAGGTTAAACAAAATACTCATGCATTCCCATAAATCATGCAAGTTTAGATTGGTTACCATATGAAATTATATGTATGATTTAATCTTTAAAAATATGATTAGTATCATTTATTAAAATGAATATAGTTATTAGAAGAAGTTAATGGAGTGAAATTCAATAAATAGAAATAATTTAGTGAGAAAAAAATATACTTTTATGAAATAGAAGAAGTTCTTATTGTAAAACATGAGAAAAACTAAATGTGGTCGATATTTGTGAGACTCTTTTAATATCTTTGGTTGAATTGTTGAGTTGGATCAAACTCTTAATAGCAATATTATTAGATATGCTCTAAGTACAAACAAATTAGGGTTTAAAAATTGATCACATAAAAATTTTGTTGGGAGTTTTTCTGTCTGTTACAGCAAAAGTAGGTTGTGGTCACACACACCACTTCAATTTGAGTAGTGCTAGCATTGTCTACAAATCATGGACATGATACATGCGTATGTTTCCAAGTTGGCAAGTTCACATGTGACTCTAGAAAGTACAGTAAATAAAAAATCTACCACATGAAATGTGAAATATAAACATCTGCAATTTGGATTTTACACAACTTATTCAGCAATGAATTTTAATTTTGAATAGGTGGTTAATTTAATATGGTCTTATTATGCTACAGTATATTAAAATGAAATTAATTTTCATTAACTAATGACTTAATCAACATAATACTACTAATTACTAGTATTTGATAATCTATTTATTGCACTAAGTTTTACTTAATGAAATTTATAGTTACATTGAATTCAATTAATTTGGTTAACCACATTTATATATTCGTTCAATCAAAGATGCTTGTTGTATATTGACCAAAAAATAAAAATGCTTGTTGTACCCAAAAATATGAAAAAGATGCTTTAAGTTTCATGTTTTGAAAAGGACCATACGCCAACGAAAAAAATCAGAGCAGAAAGCTGCGATTCATGACCCCAAAATCCAAATGCAAGAAGGAAATACAGTAAGTAACACGTTGGGACGTCATTCTATGAATGAGCAAGACTTTCATGGTCATGTGAATGGGTTGGACAACGGTCGGTTATGGGTGGGTTCGGACTCAAAAAACTAAAACCGATCAAACCCATGGATGAGAATGTAAGACCCAATTTCACCCAAGTTAGATTTCGGTTTATTCGGATTTCGGTTTAATGGTTTGATCGGACAAAGTGGTTGGGTTAATTCGGTTTTAGACCACCATTTATCTTTCCGGATTTTGATCCATAAAAAAATTTCAACTTTTATTTGTAAAGAAATAACCATGTAATTAGAAAATATAAGACTAATTTGCTTAGAAAATCCTAAATTAATGGATCATTCATAATTCTTCCATGTAATTAAGCTGGGTTAGAAATAAATTGGAGGAGAAAAACACGTACTGAACAATTTTAATAATATATATAGGACCTCAATGTATTATGTTCGGTCGGTAGCGGATTTCTATGAGTCTGAAATTGAAATCCGAGCCCGTCCACCCAAACCCATTTAAACTCACTTTTTTTTAACCGTTTAACCCGTGACCCGACCCATTACCACCCAACAATCATTTTTTAAATCGGTTTCTTCGGTTTCGGTTCGGGTTGGAAAACCTTGTCCACCCCTACATGTGACTGTGACAAAATAGACACCCTCACATAATTTTCTGATAATTTATGAAATAAATAAAAGAATAAAATGAAAAATGAAAATATTAAGTGTGACTAAAATAATTATATTTGATCATGTAACCATATAAAAATAATCCTCATTTTATAACAACCAGACATGCATTCTGTAGTGTATGATTAATTTATAATTTTTTTTTATTAAGTACTAGTTTAGTGGCTAATTTTTCGATGTATCAAAAAAAAAGTATAGTAGCTAAAAATTCTATCTTTAAGATGAATAAGTGAGATGATCGGAGTTCGAACTTAGAGTATATTTTAGACAAATTAATCATTTCAGCAACTTTTCTCAATATCTATAAGTAGAAGTTCCTAAAAGATAAGGGACCGAAGGAGAAGCTCATAAACTCATACAATTAGAAATACTTATTTGATAATCGTATGAAGAAGACAAACCTGTTTATGTAGCTATGAATTAGCTACGAGTTCGAATTTTATTATCCGAACCCCCACAAAATTCGGATTTTTTAACTTGAACTTGCTCAAACTCCCATAAAGTTCGGATTTTTTAATCCGAACTAAATTTTCACACGAAATTGAAAGGTAATTTTGAATTTTAAGGAGGTAATAGAGGAGTGTGGGGGCGGAAGAGAAATTTTCGATTTCAGGGTTTAATTTATGGACCTATATTTTTCTGGTGTTTTTTTTTTCTTTTTCGGTTGGTGTGTTTGTGTTTTGTTTATGCTACTACAGTTTTGGGCCTAGCTCAAGTTTCAACGAAATATTCACATTCAACCAAAAGAGTATAATTTTGTCAACCAAAAAAAATAAAAATCAAAAGAGTATAACTTAAATTCTATAAACAATAGAATAAGCTTACATTTTTAAAATTGATAATTTTTTAAAAAGAGAGTGGCCCCTCTAACACTCCAAATTGTAGATATTTTTGTTTTCAACTCTTTGAATCAGATGTGGTAATTGTTAAATATATAATTTTTTTTTGAAAAATCTATATAGAATAATGTACAAGGTGTTTGTTTTATTTTTATAAACAGAAATCAATTTCTGAACAATCAAAAATTTCATAAAACATATAAAAGCATGTGATTGTTCATGGCTCTCCCTGCATATTTATATTTGCCATGAGTCTGATAAAATTACAATGAATCACTATAATCTTGACTTAGTCGGGTAGCATAGTGGCTATAATATGTGGACATATTAGGGTTTGAACCCGATCCCTGCCCATGCCCATTACGTGTAGAAACTAAAACAAAATATTGCCGAACGAGTCAATGAGTAAGTCAAGAAAGGAAATTACAGTATATACTCAAGAATTAACTCTATGACTATGACTAAAAATTTGTAATTTACTTTTAGCTTTCTAATAAAGTTATCAACTACTACTACTAGTACGAGTAGAAGATATATAAAACATTTTACAGTACTTGAAATACAACAATTCATGCATTTGTTCCAGTTCTGATAAAATCTAACTTTGAAGCTAATTCATGATTTCATTGACACAAATTGTGCAGAAGTAAAAGCATTAGCAGTACAACTTTTTGTCACAATCTTTACACCCTAACAGGCTTTTGAAGAACAGCAGATAAGAAAACATGAGACTTGCCACTATCAACCTTCTCTCCCACAGCCCATTTCAATTTTCTATATCCAAACCTTTCAATCAACCTAGTCAATGCAATTTTCTTCTCTTGATTAGCACAATAGAAGTTATCAAGCCAAAACAAACCACCAGCTCGCAATATTCGATCAATGTCGAACATCAAAAACTCCAACTTCCCTTCTTTATCATCATGATCATCCAAAGTACTTGTAGATGCATGAACCAAATCAAACACATTATCATAAAAAGGAAACCTATGATCCAAGCTTAAGAAAAGAGGAAAAAGTCCTCTTGCAGCTATATATTCATTGAAAGGAGCATCAATATTAAGAGTACTAGTAACAATTGTAACATTCCTTTCAGCCATTACAGCAGCAAAAGATCCAGAACCAATTCCAATATCAAATCCTATTCTAATCCCACCATTTCCCAATGCCAAAACATCATCAACAAGAAAATCATTCTTACTCCTAGACTTAACAAATCTTTGATTTTCATATCCATTAACCAAATCAAAGCAATGAATACAATCCCTATTGAATTTCTTACCATTTAAACACTCAAAACTCTTACAACTAAAACCACTCCAATTAACAGTTTTGTTACTAACAGGTTTCCAAAGTGAAATTGGAAAAGGATGAAGATAATTTACCTTAGAAGAAACAGATTTAGCAAAACACCTTCTTCTAGGTAATGGCTCACACCCTTTCAAAATCAATTTCTGTGCTAAACTCCAATCATCATGGCAATTTCCAAACACTTTGTAATTCATGTACTGAGACAACAAATCAGAAGATTTCTCACATAAATGACCCACAGATGAAACCATTTCAGTGATTCCAGTTTTGGAATCTTTACCCAAAGGGAGTTTATGAGGGGTGAGAAAAAGTTTAAGCTCTTTTGCAATGTTGGGTCTTGAAAGATCAAAACTTTCATAACCAAGAAGCTGTTTTTCTATCTGGGCTAGTTTCTTTTGAGATTGATCAATTTCTCTGAGAATTAACGAAACTTGTTCAGAGATAAGAGAGAAGTTTTTGTGAACCTGATGAAGTTGTTCGGTTTGGTTGTTTTTCGGGGAAGAAGTGAAAGCATAAAGAGCGAAAAGATTGGTAGTGATAACAGATATAATCATGAGAATGTTAACTGTTGAAGAACACAGTGTTGATCTTTTGAATCTTGCTGTTCCATCACCAATTTTCAAAGAAACAGAACCCATTTTTGTTATGATTATGATGAAGAGAAGAAGAACAAAGATTGATTTGGTGGAGTAGAGTTGTTTCAAGTGAGAAACATGAGGAGAAGTGAAACAAACATTAAAATGTTGTCGGTTTTGGATTGTGTCACGTGAGTAATGTGAATTGTGTTGTCTTGTTGTGATTGTGATTTACACAGTTTCAAGACATTGAAATTCCATGCAGCCAGCGGTAGTGACTCTGGTTCAGTGGCTCTGCATGGATATTAAATTCAAATTACTTTTAATAAATACAAGAAACGTTTTCTCAAATTCAATAGACTTTACCAACCAAAATAAATTGAATAGTGAGTGCTGGAACACACTTTGTAATGATTCTATTTTAAAAAAAATATTATTTATTAAAAAATTGAAATATACAACAGCTGAAATTTGAATCTGAAATTCTCTAATTATCCCTTAAGGGAAAATTTTGGTCAGTTAGCTATTTTTGTAACTTTTAATTATAATTGTTATACAGTAGTAACTAAAATTTGAAGATTTTTTTACGGTGATAAGAGTGTATGATAAATTCACAAGCACTTGTGTACCATAAAAAGAAAAATCACAAGCTATTTGAAGTTCACACATTGAACGAATTAAAAGAAAGCGCGCTAAATTTAATTATAAATGAGCAATTTTATTGTTTTAAAACTAAGTTAATGTTTTAAAAAACCCCAAATAACTGGTTTTAGAATGATATGATAATGATTTTACTTTTTAGTATAAATGGATACTACGGTGAATTTTCTTTGTGAGACAAATTTCAATAACAAACAGTTCAACATTATCAAAGTCTTGTAGAGAAAAGAGTGGGTTGATCCACAATAATCTCACTGCTTAAAATTTAGCGTAATTGATTTTCAAACTTCAAACAATCTCAGAATACACCATAAATTTGCAGAATCGCTCAAGAGTTGTGCTGTTGAACTAATAATCTAATATCATTTGACAGCTTTGTGCAAGAAATTATGAAATTAAAAAAGCTACAACATTCACATAGAGAACTTTGTGAGCATCAACTTGATTGACCAAATAAATTTAATGAGTCTACAATTTCAAAATTCTGCAATTCAGTGATATCGATTATTATGCAAATCATATGTAGTTATGAACTCAATAATTTAATCCTAAAATACAGCAAGAAGCACAGCAGAAGTAATCAAATGTCACATTCTTCAGCCAAAATGAAACAGGACAATTCCCAACAGTTGAAAAGGTCAACATTTTTTAGCTATTGCTTCTTCTCCTCTGCTTTCCTCGGCTGGAAGAAGAAACACATAAAACACCAGTTAATTAAAACTGCTTTAACTATAGGCCTTATTTAACAAACAGATAGCATATCCTTGAAGACAGTTAAAATAAGCCATGCTACACACAACCCTATCACTGAGTTATCTGAACAAAAGTTATAAAACCATGCAGATACACTGCATTTGTAGAAGCACATGCAATGCAAACACATAATGCATGTTAAATTTCCATCAAACAACTACATTGCCAATGTGATTACTATTTACATTTGCAACACAATTATTGGATAACATTCTAGTTACAGAAATATAAGATTCTAATCGGATCCCACGATTTAGGATGCACATGCACCCATAACTAAAGTCTAAAGCTACAAAGAGTTAAATCAGTTAGTTGAACCTCAACTCATCTTAAAAATCATCATTCCTCTATCATCTTATACAAGAAAACAGAAATGAAATGATTTTAAAGTATAGTTTATATCAAAATACTGTTGAATGAGAAAGGTAAATTAACAGGCAGTCTTATTGTCACAACAACCATATTAAGATCTTGCTGCACTAAGGAATGCGGATATGATGCTTACAATACTAAGTAACAAATGGAATAAGTTTAAGCGGTTGTTTGGAAAAGCTTATTTAGACTTACTTTATAACACAGTGATAATTCCTAATGGTCAAGTTCACATTCCTTTACCAAACACCTTAAATGCATCCCCACGCCCATAAGTGGTGGCACTCCCCACAAAATTTGGTACCATAGATTAGGTCATCCCCAAATTGGTGCTATTCTACTTTGCAAAAACATAATTGTATTATACCTCTAGGCTCTAGCTGGTATCAAAAGGTTATGCATATGACAAAGAAATTTTTTCTTTATCTAATAGCACATCTTTTGTAATCTCTGTTTTCAATTTAATTTATATTATCATTTTTTCTAACTATTATGGATGACATGTAAATTACATACTTGGATTCATTTAATGGAAACCAAGGCAGAAACCAGACAACACTCACGCAAATATGAGTATGTGTTCATGTTTCAGTTTCATTTGCCTCTTCCCTTTTGGTCTTTTACCACTCACATGTAGTTCATATAATTAACAATTTAACATGCCTCCATCTGCTACTCACAAATTCAAATCTTATTCTCCACATCACATACAGTTTAATACACAACCAGACCACACCTCCATTAAAACTTTTAGCTCATGTGTTATGCATATATGGTCACCTCTCACAGAACAAAGCTTGAAACCTAAAGCTAGAAAATGTTCCCATCTTGGTCACAAAAACACTCAAAAGATTAATTATTGTTTGATCCGAAAACTATTGGCAAAAACTCTCTCTCAAAACATGTCATGCTGGTTTTTTTATGTTTATTTTATAGTAATTGTTAAGTTGTCAATTAAATTAGTATGAATAATCGAGTCAGAGTCAGCTCTAGCTCTGAACCAAACGAGTCAAACTACATATATGGTTCAAGTTCACCTCATTTAATTAACAAACTCAAGTTCGGCTCATTTATTTCACAAACGAAATTAAACGAATCAATTGTCAAATCGGCTCATTGCCAGCCCTAATTGCAGCCTCTATCTCAATTGCTAATAAGAAAACACAGCAATAAAAAATAATGAATTTAATGAAAGAGATAAAAAAAAACGCACTTTGGTTCCAGGTGCATGTTGAGAAAGTTCTTCTTCAGGGATAATAACAGGCCATTGTTCACCTGCTTCACGGAACATCTGTTCAGTCTCAAGCTGCTGACCTTTTTCCAGAATCATCTTCGTTATATGATGCGCCGCCGTCGAAGTCGCATCGAAAGCTTCTTCCACGCCGTTCACGAACGTCACCGTGATCTGCGGCGGATGCTCCACGTTTTTACGTTTGACCTCAACTTCGCAGGCAGGGTTTGATTCTTTGGCCTTTCGTGAGTTGCATTGAGCAAGAAACTCCATACACGACGCGGTTCGTGGATCGAGTGCATTGAATTCGATCTTCACTCTTGATAGGAATTTCAGCATTTTCTCGCTGTTTACGAAATGATGAAATTGAAGAACCCTCGTTTATGGAATGATTGATGAATGAATAGTACTAATAACTCATAAACCTCTCAAAATTTGGGTTTAGACTTTAGAGGGTTTGTTTTTTCATTTCTCAATATGCCTCTTTTTATATTTTTTTGATATCTTAGTAGTTTTTAGATGTAGTAAGAAGGTCAATTTTAGGTCATTTTTTAGGGTAAATATAACTTCAAACTCACAGATACGAGATTTTTAGTACGACTTCAAGTTAAAATGTCTGATTTGATCTAATAATATTGACGTTGTTGGTTAAGTTAGATCTTATGAAAAGAAGAAAAAAGATTAACTTTACTTGGTGATTAAATTGATTAAAAAGGTTTTACAAATACTCTCTCCGTCCCACTATATAAGCACTTTTACTACAAAAGTCTAGTCCCAAAATATAAGCACTTTACAATTTACTAGGTACATTTATTACTTTTTTGCTTACACATACCCCTAATTATGGGCTTATATTTTGGGACTAGACTTTTGTGGTGTTTATATAATGGGACGGAGGGAATATTAAATTGCACAAAAAAGTTAAAAAAAATTGTTACAATGAATAAAAAAAATTGTTAAAACCTTTTTTCGGTATAAGTTAAAAAATTTGTTAAAACCTTTGAAATCAAATAATAAAGAATTTCTTAGGAAGACCTCCTGAATCATCCATCTCCTCCAGAAAACCTTCTTGAACTTCTTAGAAATGACGCAACTTCCCTCGTACTTAGTCTCTCTTTTTAGTTTTTTTTTTTTTCTTTTTATTAGCTTCTTTACCAAAAAAATAATAATAAAGAATTTTGTTTTGTTAATGATAATTTGACACAACAAATTCGATTTGGGGAAACAAGAAGACCCTTCATCATCTTTTATACTTTTTTTTCAGTCGTTGGGGGTTTGAGTGTCATGTTGAAGGCCTCGATTGATGCCGGATTGTTCAAGAGACAAACCAAACGTAAAAGCAAAGTTATAAAAGCAAATATAATCTTGTTTGAGCTGATTTCAAATTTGAAGGTTAATTTTCATACAAGTTTGTTGGAGTTTCTGTTTTGGGAAAGAACATCTTGCCCATTCGAGCTGGTCTTGAGGAAGGTCAAAATAATTGGTTTTTAAAAAACGCTTTAAGATTGCTGGGAATGAAAACGGTATTTTGGTCTGCCTTGATCCTTGGGCAGATAGAGGTTTGTCATTTGATAGTATTTGGTAGGTCTTTTAATTGTGTCAAATAAATAGACTTTGCTCTTGAATGTTTTTTTTTCTCGCTTTGAAATTTCTCTGCAATCCAAACTAAAAAATTTGTCCATTTCTCTGGTCATCTCTATCTTCTACAACTCTTGTACTAGACATACTTTCAGAGAGAAGCAAGGATTCAGGAAAACTATAGGACAAAAAAAACTAGATCAACTGCAGTATTATGCTTTTTCTATCACAGAAAATATGAACATAATCCGGAAGTTCCTTAGGATAGTACTAGATGATTAGTTGCTTACCTAAGGTACATCTATAACTGAATAGCTTCAGCCAACACTTTAAATAAATAATTGAAGAAACAACTACTGAAAATTGAGATAAACTTTTTTGAATGTTATACATCGCAGATTAAAAATTAGCACATAATAGGCCTCAAGTTTCATCAGTAAACGTCTCACTGAAGAAGATACACCGTATACCTTCCTACACAAAAAACATAAAACAAGCAGGCACATCTTGCCACTACATTCCGAAAAAGGGTTACAATTTAAATGTTCTTTTTTTGAAGGTAAATTGCAACAAATAGTTAGATGGACCACATTCTGAGTTGCTACGATTCTCAATGTATAGAGAACAAAATTTCCAACTAAAAACTAAGTCATGACTTTCTGGGTCTCCCTCTCTTACCTGATGACTTCACTGGAGAAGATTTAGAACTGCTTTTATTTGCAGGAGGGCGACCGCGTCCTCGTCCCTTGCCAGAACTTTTTCCACCACGTGATGCTTTAACATCAGCCTCACCATTAACTTCATCGTCACTATTGTCGCTTTCTTCAACCTCTTCTTGGTCTTCGTCAGAATCTGATGAATCTTTTGCTTTTTTCCTCTTCTTTGAGCTGTCGGCTTTCTTTGCACCCTTTTTTGCAGCCTTCTTAGGCACTGCAGTTTTGTTCACGGGCTCATTACCTGCAGCGAGAAAACAGCAAAATCAGTACCAGTTTAGAGTGTTAGCATGAGTTTGAGAGACCAGTTTTTGAAGGTTTTGAAGGGGAGAGTTTTAGAGGGCTAGGTATACAATAATTAAATCTCACTTTTAAAAACATTTTATAGGCCCCTTAATTTAAAAAAGAAAGATAGGCCCTCCGCTCCAAAAATCTTCCATCCAAACATACCCTTTAAACATTCAACAATAAGATTGGAAAAATTCATCCACAAATTGGTAATATAATCTTGATGGATTTAAGACAACTATTATTAACAGGTGAAGTTTTTAATAAACTGTAGATAAATTTGAACCATTACAAGTACCATACCTTCACCAGCAGCTTTGCCATCATGTGTATCAAGCTGCAGAAGAAAAGAAAAAAAAAAAAGGAGTTAGGAGCTGCACACTTCATATCATAAAATATAAGGCAAAATATTCATTACATTAAGAATTTAGTGATTTCATTATAATAAACACAATTAGCTCATGGCACCATCATTGTGATCAATGATTCAGAACAAGCAGCTCAAGTATAGCCCAAAACATAACATATCATATGAAAGCAGCATAATATCAGACCATATTTAATCCTTTGTGAACTCGGTGCATTGATAGTGAACTTCTAAGATAATAGCCAGATTTAAGAGATACCTGATCGAGTCTATCAGCAATATTTGCTCTGTCAACGACAACCATGGAATGACCCAAACCACAAGCAACACTGTTTGAGAAAAAGAAATAAAAAAAAAATTAGATAAGAATCTTTTTGAAAAAAGGTGCATATGCTGTTAAATAACTTATTTTGGATAAATAATTGCTTATTTTCAGCAGTTTATTGTGAGATTTAGGGGGGGGGTCGAATTATAAATTGAAGATACTCAAAGTGGAAAACAGACTATGAACATTCAAAAGTGGAGGCATCAAGAAAACAAGAAAAAGATAGATTAAGCTTGTAGAGCCTACAAGTGAATTCATAAGAGCTGAATGATGATAGAGTGATTGTTTAATTGCCTATAGGCTATCTCTGCCTGTGGTTGTGGGGTACCAGATTCTAACAGATATATGTGAGGTTTGGGAAAGTTCTGTATGGTTCGCGGCTCTGGTGGTTATCTTGCACCCCCTGGTACACTTTTTTCCTTTTCGAAGTACACTTTAAAGTGGACAATGACTGAACGAACATAATTGTTAGTACTATAGAATTGTATCTGTATACATATGATGTGATAATTTGAAATGTTTGGAAACTAAGACAATGACGAAATATATATATATATATATATATATATATATATATATATATATATATATATATATATATATATATATCTTCATAAAAATCAATCGTTTATTCCCAGGCCTTTTTGTGCATTTCGATTTGAATTCCGACTTCCCCAGAGAAATAGGAGTGATTTTAGTAATGAAATTAAGGTTTTGATCCTATTAAAAAGATGGATTATTATTATTATTATTATTATTATTATGTGTATTTGGAGAGAGACTTTTTCTTATATTAAAGAGAAAATTATTCGGAAATGATGTTATATTATTTTTAATAAAAATAAATAATTTTTATTATGTGTCACTGACCTCAATACATGCATACCCTCAAGTATATCCACCTTTTTTGGTACAGCTGAAGACCTAAAGGGCAAGTGCAAACAGGATTAGAAAAGTATAAAATCAAGAAACAGAAAATATTGCTAAAAAAGATTGTATTCACATACTTCTGTCCATTAGGTCCGTATCCCAGCTCTCCATTCTGAGCATGACCCCAACTTATGCAAGAGGAATCAGCCCCAACAAAATGGTGCATACCCCCTGAATCCATGCATCGTATATTCCAACCGCTTTTTACCAAAATAAATATAGAATACTTTAATCAACTTAAGAAGTAAATGATTGGGGAAAAGTCGTCTAGAAGTATATTATATATAGCAAGAATTATTATTCAAACCATGGAATCAAGAACAACCTTAAATCCATTAGAGGCTTAGGGTACATCCAGTCATCACCGGTGTTTTTTAATTTGCCCCACATGTACAATTGCCCTCCAGCTGAAATGAAAAATAAACCAAATTATAATGTGTTAAATAGGGATAGTTGAAGTCACAAATAAATTATATTTTAGCACGAGGGATATAAAAAAAAGGCCGGTTAAGATTATACATTAAAGAAAAGCAAAACTTTGCAATTTTACTATTACAAATCATGTCACTGTTCTTAAAAAAAACATTTGTTGTTGATATAGATGAGAGCATCAAATCCCTCAAGAGGATAGGTTTGACACGTTGACATGCATTATCAGAAAAAGGAAACAATTAAGATAGAATACAGCCACAAAAGAGGCACATCATATCAGTAACATTTTGTTAGAGATGCATACCTGCAGTACAAGCAGAATTCACAGAACCTGCTGAAATAATTGCATTAGGAGGCAAAGTATTTCTATTCGTGAAAATATCAATACGGCGTGGTGCAAATTCATCCTTCTGCTCCCTATGTCCTAGCCTACAGAATTAAAGAAACAAGTTGGAAAGTTAAGCACAAAAGGGGGACCAAAAATGAAAATCCGATTTCAAGAAAGAATGATCTGATATTTGCAATTTCATGGGAATTTACAGAACATGGACAGCCAATCTGAAAACTGCCAACCAACCTTCCATAACCACCATAACCCCACCTGTGCACATAAATAACACATACGATTACAACTTAATTTAAACAAAAAGGAAGATATTGAGCTAAAACACTAAGGATTACTCACGTGTAGACAAAGCCGTTCTTATCCACCGCCACTGTAAATACAAAACAAAAGTAATAAGGAATAGTAATATAAAACGTCTGATAATCAATAACTCAAAATAATAACCACCTGTGTGATTTGTTCCACATGCCACCTTGACAATGGTTTCGCCAGCAAGGGAAGCTATTGCTCGAGGACGTGGCTGTGCTTCATAAACTAACTTCACAGAACTGTCTTTGGAATTATACTGCGCAAGCACATGCAACATTATGTAAATCTTTCTTGCAACACCACACATTCAAATGTATGTTGTTATAATAAGAAAAGTTAATCGTGCAGAAATGAGAAAAATGGGTTTTATCTTCTATGTGAAGTGAACAAAACAGAAATTAAAAAATAAAAGCATGCCTCGGTCATTTTTGAACATTTACCACTTTATATTTGAGCATATTTGAAATTAACACATATTCTAGAAAGAAAAAATGATTCATTATCGCTCGATTATCATCTACTGCTCATATTTCATATTGGCATTATCATATCTTTTTATGGTGCAACAACTTCACTCAAATGATCCAAAAACACAACACAGAATGATGGTAACTATTTTGTGTTAACTATCCAGTTCCTAGCAGATGGGGGCCTTAGTAATCCGGATTTCGACCGGAAGGAAGGTAACTAAATCTAACCAAGAATTGTTCCACCTAAGATTCGAACGCAGGTTTTCCCTAACAATTGTCTTTAAGTGGAACTCAGTTACTATTTGAGCCCAATTTGTGCTACAAACTATGTTAAAACATGAGCCTGTCCCAACAATGGGTAAACAAAAGTCAAAATTCAAACATGGTAGTCTAAGATTATCGATGATAAACCCTAAAAACTATTGTAAGCTCAATGGTAATTCAGTTGCCCCAGCCCCCAAGGACTCAGAATCTGATCAACCAGCATGGGAAGACACTCACAACTTAGGACAACAAAGACTGTCAAATTCAAACATCATCCTCAATCATACCTCATTATCTGTTCCATGACCGAGCTGCCCAAACTGTGGAAGACCAGCAGTCCTAGCAATCATATTAAAAGAATTGAAACTTAACAACTACTGCATCCAAACAAGACCAAATTCCACGATCATGAATAGAGAATCAAGAAACCTTAATACAATTTTTAGAAATCATACTGTATAGAAGCTCCTTCAACTGAAGATAACCACACAGAAAAGTCACCACCACAAGTAGCATATGTAACTTCAGACACTTGACAGCGAACAGGAGATGGTTCAATTTCTGCACGAGACAAAGTAGAGATGTAAATCAAATAATCACTCTAAATTATATGGGATAAAAGAAACAATGACAATATAAATGTCAGTGTAGTAACTTCACTACACACCCGTGTAGTAACATTACTCCATTGCATTATATACCATTCACTCCACTGACCATATATAACTTAACATCTAAACCAAGCCCATGATAAGCATTGATCTGATCGCATTAAGCAGCCAACAGTCGCCATTAAAATGCACACAGCGGAAATCATATAGCATAATTTTAAAGATTACTTTGTAAAACATACCAGTTTTGGCAGAACCCGAACCCAGCTGTCCATGTTTGTTCCATCCAAATGCTAGGGAATTTCCATCATCTGTAACAACTACCGTATGGCTCCTCCCAGCTCCAGCTTGAACAATTTTGTATCTTCACAAGTCAAATGTCAACAAAATTTAGCATAACAATAAAAAATGACAGAAAGCACAAAATGCAAATTCAACCATTAAATCGAGAACATAAACATAAACAAAGTAATACTAATAGGCATGTTAAATTTTTGCTTACAATAAAAGAAACAACAAACTCACTTTGATAGTTCAGACACCACAGTCGGCCTATCACGCTGAATGGTATCTCCATGACCCAGTTGCCCTTTCTACACAACAATGTCATAACTCAAAAACAAACATCATAAACAACTAAATTTAAATTTTAAATAGATTTTAGAACTTCATAGCCATGCCTCGTTACGTCCCCATGTATAGCAACGCCCTTCAACGTCCAACGCTACGCAATGACAAGACACTTCATCCACATAGAATATGAACACAACAACGATTAGTCGATTACACGAATTTTAAACACAGATCAAAACATAACATACTAAAAATTAAAATACTAATTTTATTTTTTGTTTATGAAATAAATTTAGAGTAGAAAAATAATTACCGCAACCAGAAGCAACGTAACGAATATCAATGCCGACGAGAGGACGGAGGCGGGAAGGAGAGACCAAATTACCCTCAACAGGACCTTTGCGACGACCAACGATATCCCAACACGTGGCACCACAGAACAAGAGTTCTCCACCTTGATTCACTTCTTCATCGACCTTCTTCTCAGCTTCGGATGCAGACATTTCCCGTTCACTCCGGCGAGAGCAACGGTCAAAAGGTTTTTTTTTTGGAAGTTACCAAAAATATATGGAAATGACAGATCTAACGGCTAGTATTCAAATGAAGTGACGAGAGTGTGAAGAAAATGGCGGGAAAGAATAGAAGAGAAGAGATGAGAGAAGTGTGGATTTGTTTGCGCAGTGAGGTGAAGAAGATGAAACCCTAATTCAATTTTTCTAATTTCTAACTGCTCCGAATAAAGAGAGTTTAAGTTTAAGTAGACACAACAAAAACTAAAAGGAGTGGATTGTCTTTGGGTTTCGAGACTAGTTGCAACTACACAACTTTTGATTATTCAATTCATTTATATTTAATTTATTATTATTTTTACCATTTTTGGTTGATTTTTTTCATCGGATAATTGAATTGAAATAGATAAATTCACTTCTTGTAGATGAAATAATCATAAAGAAAACGGGTACTAGTAATATTTTTTGAACAAAATAAAAAGAGAAATGAATAATATCTTGTGGCAATTTAGTTTGGATTTTTATTTGCATAGGGTCGTTTTCATAATATTTCTTCTTCGTGACTTTTTTTTGTTCATATAAAGATGGTTATTACTTCAGTTCAAAAAGAGAGAGACGAATTACAAGGCAAAGACAACTATTCGTGGAATAAAAATATCAAATGTGTTAGCAGTCAACAAGTGACTTATCTAACGGTAAGCCTCAAAACATTGAATTTCTTTTGGCAACAAACATCTCGTGGTCGCTAAAGTATCAACATATTAATTACTCTCCTTGAAAGCATATTGATTTTCTCTTCGTAACTTTGGAATTGGAATAATAATAAAATGAACATACCATTGATATTAAAATTAATATAAATTGATCACTCAAAATAAAAAAAATAAAACACAGAAATATTTTAGGACCAAAACATGCAAATTTTTGTAGAGACAAAAATTTAAATTCACTAATTTTATCGATGGAAAATATTTAACTTTAATAATAATAATAATAATAATAACTCATTATAAAATAATATCGGTGTCTTTATCTTTAAATATAAAATATTTTTTAAATAACTTAGTAAAACATTAATATGTGCACGAATACTGAAAAAAGCACATATGATACAATTTTTTTTTTACTTTTTGATGAATGACAAGTTATCTTCTCGCAACTCTTAAGAATGGTTTTTCTCTTTCATTATGAGGGAGACATTTGTTAATGTAGTGTCTTTTATGAATCATAATCATTTTTGAGTTGCTCGCGTGATACATTCTTTGTTTATATATTGTCTATGCTCATTCACATAATTGATGGTGGAATGGTGGATTTGATCATTTATCAGATTTTTTTTTCTCCACTTTTCAGATGAAGTAGGTACAAAATAAACTACAAAATAAATTGACTGCTCGTGAGAACGAGTAATAATCAATTTAGAGACATTTTTGAAATAATGTCTAATAATTTTTTTTTCGGCGCAATAATGTCTAATAAATAAACATTGACACATCGTAAAAAAATATCAAAAAATGAGATGATTGACTATAATTTCGAAATAAGTTTTATCGAGATTAAAAAACCATTTTTAAAGTGGATGATCAAAACTTTTTTAGAAACCAAAAGACTAAAATTCATTCAAGTCATAAAATTATTTTCTTCTTTTTCCTTCTTCTCCATGTGAGTGTGAGACAGAGCCATTGGTAGTACTGAGTAGAATGAAATATATTGAGTCCACACTGCTTACAAGTTTACGTGGGCTTGTGTATTACAATTTATATGTACAGGTTCATTTAAGAGTTGCTATTTGCACCGCCGATTTATTGTTTTTTGGTTGGCACAGACGATTTAATTGATTAGACAATTTTCGCAAAATAATTGTTATTTTTTTTTCTACAAGCACTTTTTTTTTTGTCAGGTAGTCTAACTGCTAGAATTTCACCAATTAAAGGTGAATAAGTAGGCATACCGGGTACGAACCCCAGTCCCTGCACAAATGTGCAATGTCCTTTACCAATTGAGCTAAGCTCATGAGGACTCCAAAAACACTTATTTATTTGAGTAAATAGTATATATAAAAATGGTATAAAATATTTTTACATGATCATTTAACAACAATCGGTCAAATCCCTTTACGTTTACACCTCATTTTGTTTTTGGTACATCGGAAATTTAGATTACTTCCGCCAGGGATCGAATCCTAGATCTCCCCTTACCTAACTCATATGTCCCCCAACTCTTACCATTTGAATTATCCTACGGAAACACCTCATTTTGATTGTATAATATTATATAAAATTAATTTAAACTGATCGACCGATCATTTCCATTTAATTCTACTATATTTTACCTTACCAAAAAAATTACTATTTTACAAAACAAAAAAAAACATCACACCACCATACTATCATTATATTATTGTTTTTTTTTTTTGAAAGAATCATTATATTATTTTTGTTAATATATAACCCAACAATATTTCTATTAACTTTCCCCTCCAAAATTTTAAGGAATAGGCTTAATTACTCTTTTGGTCTTTTAACTAATTTTTTGTTTTCATTTTGGTTCTTTGAAATGATGGACTAAAGTGGTTGACGAAAGAATAGTTAAGGGACCAAAACGAATGTAAAAATAAGTTAAGGGATCAAAATGAAACTTTTAATAGTTAAAGAATCAAAATGAAATCAACAAATAAGTTAAGAGACTAAAACAAAATTTTTAATAGTTAAAAAATCAAAATAAAAAATAAATTAAAAGATCAAAAGAGAGTAATTAAGCCTAAAGAATATTATGCAAGCATTATAGGACTCCCACACAAATACTTCTAGGTTCTAACTAACAATTATTAGTGTAGGACACATACACTTAAAAACAACAAATAAGAGAAGAATGGTGAAACTCCATCGCATGGCTAAGTGGTCAATTGTTACGGATACCCATACTTTTTAAGGTCCAACTAGGCAAGTCCCGTGAATGATATATTTAGCTAACCAAATACGACCCGTGATTTTTCTGGGTGAATACAAATACGACCCGTGATAGCTCTTGCGATTCGCCCATAATTAGTTTATTGAAGCATATCATATGATATGAATATGTATGTATGACTCTGATCCAATCTAAGACCAATCTTATCAATAAACTTTTCTTCCCATCATGCGATTATAGACACTGTCTGCACTGCATGGGAAGCAAAGCTTGTTACCAATCTTAACAAATTGAAGTTTTAAACGTTGATGAGTGGTCAAATTATGGTATTATATTGTATATTATAGAAATAGAAATTTGCGGACAGTGAGTACTAGTATTGCATTCAATTGAAATTTGGCAGTTTATTTAAGATTATACAACTAGGCTACTTGACCCCAAAAAAATAATTAAATTCACACCAAATCAAAACTACGATAGAACTATAATCAAAATATTTAAACATGTATATCAATCCGAACACATATTAGTAGCATCCCACATTACTTGCAAGCTCCACTTGTTTATCTTTGAACATCATCTTCCTTGAATTTTTTTTGCTGCAAAATCACTAATAATATGTTCATAATTAAGATACTTTAAATAAAAATAATTTTCAAATAAAATCAAAGTAATACTATATAATATACTTGGCGGTGTTGTAGCTCGAACAAGGTTTTAAAATTTTGATTTAGGAGATGAGTTTGAATAATATGCTATAGGTCGATCCTCAATAGTTCCAATGTAAAAAAATAGATTTAATTTTTAAATTTCTTCTAAGCCGGTGTAACAATAAGAATAAGTAAGTAATATTATTCTTTTTTTTTTGTTACGGTTAACATTATTCTATGCATCAGGAAAACAATTTAATTTTTAAGAGAATTCAATATCATAAATTTTGATTTTATTCAAATGTTAAAATATATCGCAATACTTTTAAATGTTTATATTGATTTCACAATTAAGATCACAAGAATATTTTTATACAAAATCACAAAACTCTAACTTAGAAAACATTTTTAGTCTATAAAAAAACTTAGAAAACATTTATTTTATAAAAAAAAACTTAGAAAACATTTATATTACTAGTTATGTAATTACCCTATGCACATCGCTCTTCTCACAGACCTTATAAACTTTAAATACTCTATAAACTTTTTTTTTTTGACGAAATACTCTATAAACTTATTGATGATCAATGAACATATACTCTTAATGTAGTGATTTATTTATAAAATCGTACAAATAATACTTATGCTAGTACCATTCATTTTCTAAGTCATGAAGCTCTACTCCTATTGGGATAGTTTTTTGGGTTGGGCTCATCATGTGCTTAAATCATAACAATGAATGCTTTTATTGAGAGTTGTGCCACGGAAAAAACTATTTATAGACTAAATTAAGGTGTTTCACCGAATACTGATAGGTGAGTGAAGCCACCAAAAAGGAAAGAGCTACTATCAAATCAGTGTTAATAGAGTGAATGCCGCCGTAGAAATCGGCTCTTAAAGGGCACGTCAATGTTATGAGTCTCACATTGAGATTTGAGTACATCAAAATACTCAATATGATATTTAAGTTATGAGACTCTCCCACCTATTAGGCTAGTCTTTTGGATTGGACTCATATCATATACTTAAATTACGACATCACTTGTGACTTGCTTGCGAAGAGACCTTTGCAATATACCGTGGCAACAAGTAACAACAGAGGGGAAAATAAAATAGGAGTAACGTACTATAATTTTTTGAATAATGGAAAAAGTACTTAGCTAGTACTACTATATTTATTTATTTATTTTATAAAAAAAATCACTCCTTAATTTCCCTCTGCGGGTAAAATTACAACCCTACATATGACTTTCTGAATTTTATTTTCCCAAACCAAATATGTTCACTGACATTCAAATTACACCAATAAATTTTGAGAAAGAAAAAACAAATAAAAATTAATCATAATGTTGTTGAAAATCAGAGTAATTGGACCCAAACACCCTGGCTTGGAATTTCTTGATGGACTGCAAATAGTAAGTAGTAACCCGGAGGTGCAAGAATGGGTGAACTAGGTATTGTCACTACAACATCGTAGGTTGACGTTGATTCTCCAACAACATTTTTCCTATTCACCTTGTTTGTTGGTTTCACTTCATCAAGTACCAATAATCTTTGATTCATGGAGAATGAATGTGTGTTAAAAGATGGCGCTAACATTGTTATTGACACTAAATTTTTTACCAATGGTGCCTTCACTTGAAACCGAACTTTCAATTTTTGACCATACTTCAATTTTGTTTGTGATTGGGGTGCAGGAAAGACCAACTTAGGACGCAAATCATCGAACCCAACCTCTAAATATGAAGGTGAAAAAGCTTCTAAACGCAACTCTGTTGGAAACAAAACATTTCCAAATTTGTAATCAATGTGAGGATTGCTCCCAGCAACAAGAACCCTACCGTCACGAAGCAAAACGGCAGTGGAATGGTACATTCGAGGAATACTAGAAGGGTTTTGCAATTGAAATCGTGAACCAATAACACCATTCGGTTTATAAAGAAATGGATTTAAAACTGGGTTTCGACCTGATTCCCAACCAGCGGACCCCAAAGATGCTCCATTAATTAACAAAACGTTGCCATTAGGAAGTAAAAGCATGTCACCCATAACTCTTCCACCTGGCATAGTTTCCATAACCCAATTCGGATTTGAGTCAGTTATTTTAATTCGGGCACATGTATTCAAAGCTCCGATAAAACTACCCTGTAGTGATTTTTGAAAAGAACCTTTAGGAGCTCCGCCACAAATCATCACTTCAGCTTCAACTAAAGAATTTTGTAAGTTTCTTAAAGGAAGCAAAACAGCAGAACCTGTACTAGGATAACTCCTAGGATCTCCACCTGGTATTGAAGGGTATGTTTTAACAACACTGTTGCTGTTGTAATCGAGCAAAATAGCACGATTATTTGCAAAGATGAAAAGGTTGCCATCTACATTGAGAAAAACAAAAGGGTAAAGATTGTTCTCAGCCCCAGCGTCATTTGTTTGTACAAGAAAAGGTAAACTATATGTGTTCTTCGCCGTGGCTTCTTTCTTTGGATAGAATTCATAGTTAAATTGTCTTCTTCCACCGATAATAATTTGCCTTCCATCCGGAAGCATGTGGTTGGTTGCATACCTATTAAAGATATAGTTAATTAGTATCAGTATCACAAAACTACTAACTAACTATTAAATTCATGTAGATTCACGATAAATTTGACAAAATTATTACGAGGTAATGATATTTTTCAAAACCAGTATGTTTTGAAATTTCAACAAAATCATATTGTCTTGTTGATTTAATCAAATACACCATAAGTTCAAAATGCACTAGATAACTTTATCTCTATAGTCTATAGTCTATAGTATCATCATACCATCTTCGAGCTGCAAGACCAGTGTTGAATTCTTGCCAATCACAATTTGGACACGGATTGAAGGTTCTAACGGTACGGTCTCCATCATTGAAACCTCCAGTTTGGATAAGAGTACCGTTGGGAGAGACGGAACCAGAAGAACACCAAACGTTGGTTTGTATAAAAAGAGGTCGGAATGTGTTAGAAACAACGTCATATTCAAGAGAGTGAGCAGTACAATCGGTTTTAACTACTTGTTCTTGTGGGTTAATACGACATCTACCATTGGATAAAGATAAGTTTGATAAACCGAAATCTGTTCGGTCGAAAATGATGACACGGTCGTTGTGAAGTAACTGCATGTGCATACCTACAACGCCGATGTTTTGTTGTAAGAGCTGCCATTGTCCGCCGCCAGCTTCAGCCGGAGAAGGAATGGTCACGGCAGTTATTACAATAAGAAGGAAAGGAAGAAGAAGAGGAAAAAGTGAAAGAGTCATTTAATTGAATTTGGTGGGGGGTTTAGGAATAAGGATAGCTTTTGGTGTAAATTTTGTTTTAATGAGATAAATGTATGTAATGAATGGCTTTGTGTTGGTACTGTTTCTGCCTGCACGATGGATAGGCTTTAAATACAAACACAGGTGAGGTGAGGGGGGAAATCTCTCACGCAAGTGCATGCACGCGTGGGACAATGTTCTCCTTCTTAGAAAGTCATGTTTTTTGTTTGTTTAAACTATTTAGACAAATGATTGGACATTGCTGCTGCTGCTTCCATATGCTAGTAGCTTATTTAATTTGCTTTTTTGTTTTTTTCTAATTGAAAAATGATAAAGAAGGAGTAAATGTTATATTGAAATTTTAACGAGTAAACCACCAAATGTATTGCTGTATTGCTTTTCTTAATTTATTTAGAAACGGACTTAGTTGTTACTTGTTACCATGTTTCTTGAATACTATTAAGAAAATAGACTTAAATAAAATTTCAAGATATGTCAAACTATTTTAAAATAGGAGCATAGTTATCGTTCAAAATAAGTACTATGTGTCGGATTTAGAATTTAAATTTTAAAATTAGGCAGACTATGTGTTTAAACTGTAAAGTTTTGTATGAACTTGCCTACATGCATAATTGCTACGTACTCTTCCGTTTTAAAATAATTGTCTTTTTAGTAATAAAAATTTGTTTCAAAATGAATGTTATTTTTCACTTTTCAATCAACATTCAGTTTTAGCCTCTAATTATTACTTTATATTTATTCCCAATGAAACAAATAAAAAATAGGATTAATTTAATAAAAATGTTATTACTTTTAACAATTGTATTCCTTAATATATGGACAACCTTAAACGACATTAATCTTGAAACAGAAGGAATAGTACTAACAATAAATTCCATAGTTGTTTACATATTCCCTCTGTTCTAAAATATAAGAGAAAATTTATCAAAAAAAGTTGATATATTTAATTAGAAAAATTAGTCCAGATTCATCAACTATCTTTGATTAATTTCTCTTATATTTTGAGACGTAGTAGTACGAATAAAAAACACACATGCATGCATCCCTTCCCTGGCATTACAGGTATACTGTCCAGCTTTATTACCAAGTATTTAAAAGCACTGCCTAACACATTCATATGAGTTTATGTTTGCAGTCCCTATTCTCTCTTGGATGTAGTGTAGATAGTTTATATATGACCGCTTATGGAGTGAATTGTCAATTTCTTGCACTTTTTTAATCACTTTTTCATACATTGATTTTCTTTCAAAAATCAAAATATTCTGGTGTGTAATTGCATAGTGTGATTAATGAAGAAGCAATTAGATATTAGTAATTCACACAGTTATGGAAAAGACACAAGTATGACTTGTCACATACATTAGTTTGTTATTGTTGTTGAGTTACCTGCAATCCAGCATTCGTTGTGCATTATAAGCGATTGATACTACTGCATAAGCTATATACTCCAAAATAACATAGAAATTTAGGGAGTTTTTTGATTATTATTGTGGAAGTTTACGGACTAATTTATTTTGCTTATTAGTGTGGAGATTTAGTAACAAATTGACTTATTCATTTTGAAAGGGGCACCAAGGAGTTATGGAATGGATAATACAGAGAGAGTACGTATAAATTGTGGTAAATTCTAATATGCATAAGTGGTGTATATATTGTATAAGTTTTAAATTTTATTATAATGATTAACAAATATGAATTGTGGTAAATTTACTGTTGAATTGAAAATTATATATTATATAAATTTTTTAGAAGATTATAAGTTACTCAATATGTTATTGAGACTTATAAACCGTTATTTTTATGACTCTCAATAATATATCAAATAATTTTAATTTTTTTTAATTTTTTACATAAATGATTTATACGATATAAAATTACAATTCAACTATATATTTTGTAAAATTCATATAATAATGAAATCAATGACTTATACACAATGCATAATATGATTCGCTTAAGCATTTGTGGTTGACTATGAAGTTCAAATACTTGATACCACACTAATACGATACGATACATATACGACGATACGGAATTTTTTTAAAATTTAATATACGATACAACTATGATACTTTAATAAAAAATTAAATATATAAGTGCAAAATATATAAACATAATTTAAATTGATATAACAAAGAAACATTCACATTATTAAAATTATCAAAACAAGTGAAAACATATCTTAAGTATCATTGAACAAAAAAATATCTTTATCTAAAAAACGAGTCATGCTCATCTCCACTATCATATTGTCCTATAATCTTCGCTCATTTCCTATATTCTTTAACTTTCTTCGACAAGAGTTATAAACTTCTATGCACATAAATCAAATCTTTAAACCTTTTTGGATCCATTTTATTTTTTTTCAAAGATTGAATAAAATATAAACACAAAATACTTTTCTGATACGTATCAGAAAATATCAAACAAATATCGCATAAATGTCGGTATTTTTTATTTAAAAAATAAAATTTAAACATTAAATATTTCTCAGATAAGTATTGTAAAATATCAAGCGTATCAGTGTCAGATACAATTTTTTTTTATTATATTAAGGCTACAAGAGTATAAATGTGACATCTAAGGCATTCCAACTATGTTGTCACCTCCAAGAAGCACCTAAAAAAGTACCTAGTGAGATATATTAAAGTAAAATAAAATAAAACGATACAAAAGAATCTTGAGGGGACTAAACCAAAACCTAAAGTGTAAAAATCATTTTGTCTCATTAAAAACCTTATCAAGGAAAACCTAATGAGATAAAACTTTCATGAATGGAAAAAGAGTGCAAAAATAAGACAAAGATTCAAACAGAGAAACAATATCATCAACAAAATCTATA
This sequence comes from Trifolium dubium, assembly GCA_951804385.1. Taxonomy (NCBI): domain Eukaryota; kingdom Viridiplantae; phylum Streptophyta; class Magnoliopsida; order Fabales; family Fabaceae; genus Trifolium; species Trifolium dubium. Next base: position 43,250,669 of record OX638063.1, on the reverse strand, counting down.
TAAATATAAGCTTAGCCAGTTATAATTGAAGTCATTCCAAATAGAGCAAGACAAATTATTCCACTAGGCGAAGCTATTGATAAATAAATCAATGTTCGCCAATCACTACTAGAAAAATCTTAAATACCGACGGCCAAAATTTGTCTCTAAAAGGTAAATATTCCGTCACTAAGCACGTTAGAGACGGATTTGATTTGGTCGTTAATTTTCTCGTCTCTAAGCCATTAGAGACGGATTTTATATTCCATCTCTGATTGGAGACAGAATTTATCCGTCTCTGATTCAGAGACAGATTTTATATACCTGTCTCTAAATGTTGAATTCAAAATACAATAAATCCGTCTCTATTGGAGACAGAATTATCCGTCTCTGAATTCAACTAATTCTGTCTCTAAAATTGTCTCTAAGCAAAAAAATTCGTCTCTGTTGGAGACAAAATTGTCCGTCTCTGAATTCAAATAATTCTGTCTCTAATCAAAAAAAATTTGTCTCTGTTACACACAAAATTATCCGTCTCTGAATTAAAATAATTGTCTCTAAAATTTCATCTCTAAGCATAAAAGTTTGTCTCTATTGGAGACAGAATTATCCGTCTCTGAATTCAAATAATTTTGTCCTAAAAAAATATAATTTCGTCTCACAAAACACATTATCCATGTCTTATTAGTCATTATTTTTGTCTATTTAGCAATTAAATGCTTATACAATTTTTTAAATATTAATTTTTATTTACTAAATGTAATTCACATAATTCTACAATGTGAAAAAATCTAATTTTGATTAACATTAAATTTGAAACATTAACATAAAAATGTATGTCATATTTACAAAGTATCAATATCAAACTTAAAGTTATCCAACACACAAATAAATTTAAATAATTTAACAAAAATACATAAAAGAAAATAACTAAAGTTAAACTTCATCACTTCTCATCATTTTCATTAGTCGCCTTCTCTTTCAAGTAGTTGAACCGGAGAATTTTCACTGCCTTTCTTTAATATCAGGCTGATCTTTTTGTTTCCTTCTTTAATTTTTTGCACGCTGCCTTTCTCTCCTCCTGTGTATGTTTGTTGTATGTTAGGTGGAGATGGTTTTGTGTGGCCTCTTGGTTAGCCTATTCTTTCGGCTTTGTATTTTCTTCATGTGGATTGATGTGTTCTTCTTGTACTATTCTTTTTCTATTAATAAAATTCTTTGCAGTTCAAAAAAAAATATTAGACACAAACCTTTTAAAAAAACATAAAATTAAAGTTCTATTAAGATTACAAGCTAGAAAACAAAGAAATATAATGAACAATGAACAAAAACAAACAAAACTCATCAAAACTCTAAGAACTCTTAGACTTTCACAATATTTTTGAGTGAGTATTGTTGTTGAACTTGAGTCTCTATTTATAGTAAAACAGACTCTTGGATAATATTCAAGTCTTCCATAAAGGATTAACTTCAATTTGATAAAGTTTGTTAACACCAAATTTTCATTAGACCTTTTCCAAAGATTTATTTTTCAAACAAGACAAAAATTTTCCAAAAACAGTTTGTGCTTCCAAAAAAAAAATCTTAAAAAAATATATTTGTTTGACCAATCTTCAAAAAATTACTTATTTGAAATATTTAATTTTAAATATATATCTTCAAACAAAAATATATTTGTTCACTTCCAAACGAATAAAAATAATCTTCTCCAAAGATATGAACAAATATTTGTTTCGAACAAATAATCTTGTTCGAACAAAAATATATTTGTTCTCTTTCAAACAAATAAAAATTTCTCCAAAAATATATTCAATCCAATTCAAACAAATAAAGTTTGAATAGACAATTTCTTCATGCAAGTAAATGAATCTTTTAATTTTGTAACAAACTTCTAACGCGCACACATAAAAAGACATTCACAAAACGCGCCTAATATAAAAACTTTTTCTTTTTTAACTACAAAATTTTATTAATAAAGGTTGAAATGCACAAAAAATACAAAGCAACCCAAAAGGGAGAAATACACCACTACAAAGGCAAACACCATAAATAACAAGAGACACAAAGCCTCGCCCCCCAATAGCACAAAAAGTAGCAACAGCAACAAGACAAAAAACAAGGCAAAAAAATAGCAAAAAAACCTTAGGAAGTTAGTGTAGAGACTATGTGTGTAAGACATCATATTTAATATGTTGTTTTTACAAAAAATAATTGATAATCAAAAGAGTAACACCTATTTTCCTTTAATTATTTATTATATTTAGACAAAATTAGTTTTTTAATTTTTCTAAAAGGTAGTTGAATTCTCTCCTATGATGCATTATAATTTTGGTGAATATTGTTTTTTTATTCTAATAGAAAATATATATCTTTTTTTTTTATTTTAGGTGAATTTTTTATATCTTAATTGACACAAATTAATTATTTCATTCGTTCTTAAATAACTGTCACAATTGATAAATTAATTACTTCGTCCGGGAATTTTAGGTGAATTTTATTTTAGTGTAGAGACTAGGTGAATTTTTTATATTTTAGGTGAGTTTTGAAGATGAAGGTGCTCTCAGGAAAAAAGGTTTTTTAAAAAAATTAATGTAAAAATAATTGTGCATATATAGTAAAATTATTCATCACTATTCAGACGAATTACAGATCCATTAACATATATAGTGTTCTTTGATAAATCAAAAACAAAATCATAGATTTCTAGTGTTTGATTCACTGTAAATACCATTTTACTTTTTCTAACATGGAAATAAAAAATTTATTGTTTCATATGCTTGAGTAAGAAAAAGAAAGATCCATTTATGGTGGTAGTGGTCGCCGTCGTGGTGTGGATGTTCGTGGGGACTTGAGTTTGTCCTGTGGTGTAGTTTCCCTTGAATAGAAAAGCATGTCAGACTACAAAGTTCAGAGTGAATGAAGGAGAAGTATTATAGGATTGTGTGCAGACATTTGCACATGTTCTTGTTTTTAGTTTTAACAAATCTAAACCATTAATTATATCAGATAGTAAAATTTTAATGGTCCACCGATGAGGGACTTAATAGAACCCTCACCTTAGAAGCCACCAAACTTAGAAAGCTCGCATTTTATAAGAATCAAAAACATATTTAACTTTTAAATTTTTGGCGGATAATAAAAAATTTGGCGGGAAATTTTTTGGCGGGATGAATTTTCAATGTTATTTCGTTTAGAGATGGATTTCAGAGACAGATTATTTCAGAGACGGATAATTTTTGTCTCTAACAGATGTTTGACTATTATAATAACAAGTTGACTAGTTAGAGACGGATACAGAGACGAAAACTATTAGACACAATCAAAATCTGTCTCTAACATCTGTCTCCAATTATTTTTTTATTTATAAATTAAAAAACTAATTAACTAGAGACAAATTTTGAGACAGAATATTTTTGAGACAGATCTTTCTGTCTCTAAGATCCGTCACTAACACATATATTTTAATTTTTGTCTCTAAACAATTTTTTCTGTCTCTAATTCCATCTCTAATAGAGATGAAATAAATTTCGTCTCTAAATTCCGTCGGTATTTAAACTTTTTTTAGTAGTGAATTTATCAGTGCAGTAACTTCCTTCGATTAAAATGTAAGTGACTTTGAAATCCACTTGTGAAAAAAGATGCATGTAATTCTGCCATATGTTGTGAAGAGTTTATGGGATAATGTGAGGTTGCTTGAAAGTCAAAGTAACAAGCTGTGAATTAGTTTCTAGCCAAATATCATGCTAACCCTTATCAAAAGTAATTTCAATGGCCAAGATAGCTCCCATTAATTCAGTATGGAGGGCAAAAGAGACGCCCATATTAGAAGCATAACAACCTAAAAAATTAGCTTGATAATCTCTAAAAACACCACCACAAGCTGCATTGCCAGGACTACCATGAGCAGCTCTATCTGAGTTACATTTAATCCAAGTTATTAAAGGAGAATGCCATAAGATCTCTTTGATTATAGGAGCTTTAGGAGGATGAATCTTCACATTAAAAATTTTAAGAATCACAAATTCTACTATGCTATGAACACCGGAAATGTTAGTATAATTTTCACTGAAAGAAACATTAGAAATAATAAAATTGATAGAAGTTCTTCAATCTATTTTTTTATCCTGAAATCTGCATTTATTCCTGTAAAACCAAATAATATTAAAAATATTAATAATAGCATTTTGGATGACAAGTTTAGATTGGTCAGACTAAGACTTATCCAAAGAGTTAAGGACGTGTTGAACAAAGCTGATGTCAATATGTATGCCAATGATACTTTGCGACCAACTTCATATTTAATTGACAAAAGAAGAAAAACAAAAAAGTTGCAAAGAGAATTCAATACTAACACTACATTGATCGCATTTGAATACTATATCTAACACGATAGTTAAACAATTTTAAAATAACTTTCATTTTCATAGGTGGTTGAGTTATCTATTACTCCTGCTTTTTGTCAAATTGAGAGTCCTAAACAAATTGAAACACTACCGAATTTAATTGCAGTATTTTGAAATGAGCACAAATTCAACGAAGAAGGATCAACGTATTTATTCACTCTCTACCTACCTTATACTCCATAGTTTTGCTCCCACATGGGTGAAGGACTTCATTGGTCCCACGTACCAAAAACAGCGCGTGGGCCACCAGATAATTTGGACAAAGAAAGAACACGTGCATGATGAAAGACACGACAATATTGAATTTCAATTTTCAATCATGCTGATGCTACTTTCTTTCTTCCTTCACTTTCTCACTTCAATGGTTGTTTTTTCTCGGCCATTCTTTCTTCGTGAAAAAGATGAAATAAATGTTGATATTACGGTTCTAGCTGAGAACAATAAATGGTTTGTTTGAGGCATTTTTCATGAAACTCCTGTATTTGTGCATGCCTTTTTTTTAACATTTTCAAATTTATCCTTTAATTAGTAAACGAAGAATATTAACAAACGGTAAATGGATCTAAATGATAATGAACATGATATTAGACTTCTTAGATAGATGATTAAATATTCAATTTCTGTCTTATGTACATGAAAATAATTCGGTTTAAAGAACATGAGTACTCAATTTGTATGTTTCACAAATTTTTCAATAGACATTAATCATATATTATAAAAAAAATCATTCTAGCTTCTTCAAAAAATGGTCTGATTAATCATTTTTTGGAATCAATCTCACCCTGCTTTTACCTCAAAGATTAAAGAACATTGATAATTTATGTACCAAAAACAATATATGAACAGTAAATTTTAAAAATAATTATACAACATAGAAACTTCTTCTAAAGCACTATGAGTGTGTAAGGATTTTGAATTTCAGCTAGCCCTCGTGTTTTTATGCTTTGATTCATGGAATGGTTACTTGTGACAAATGTTATCCTCCTGAAATCAAAAAGATTATTTTTTCAAAAAGAAACAAAAGAATATTGAAGTACAATAATTTAATATATAATTATACATGTACTTGTTAATTAACCTTTCGAAAACTTAAGGAATGAGGTTTGAAGAACGTGATATAATACAGGATGCCTTCCCATATCCTTTTGCATTGTACATCTTTTTATGTACCTGTTAGAAATAAGTATAAGTATAATTAATTTTCACAAAACTGTTTTATAAGGTAAAGACTGTCACTTGCTTATAAAGATTTATTTAGATTATCTCATATCTGATGTGAGGCTTTTTAACAATACTTTTTTTCTTCATAAAATATTTAATTTATATAAAAATTCGATGAGAAAAGGGGGTTAAACAAAGACATTCAAAACAAAAATTGGGAGGAGGGAAAACAAAAATATAAATTGGCATTATCAAATTTAATACGTGTTTTTTCACTGTTCATTTTCTATATTATTTTGATGTCAAATTATATTTATCTTATTATCAACATTCAACAAAATGTGACACAAATGGTAGATAAGAATGTTTTTTTTTATCCTAAAATTAAAAACATTGTAATTTTCATTTTATTTATCCTAATTCAAATAATCATTATGCATAAAATTGTCAAAACATGTAGTCAAATATACTGGAGTTGATTCATCAGAAATTGAGGATGTAATTAATTTGATTGGTTACATATATAAGAATATTTGACTACGTGAACTCAATTTAGTTATAAAATAATTTAAAATTTAACATAAAACAATCAAAACATCACATATAAATGAAATCTATATACACATTGTTTGAAAAAAAAATATAATAGAATTAAATTGTTATACATACACTAACAGTGTAAATTTTCTTTACACATACATCAAATAAAATCACACAATAACGTCTCTTTGATAAGTAAAATTCTTTAAATACCTGTATAAATATTGACACGATATTATAATTTGATTGAATACATGTATAAAAATAAAATTAAATCCAATATAAAATATGTATATGTATCCCCATGACGAGGGCAGGATATATATCCCTATCTCGTCCCTGTGTAAAGGGAAAAATTGCCCACCATGAGGTCCCTAAATGGGACAATATCCACTATGCAAAATTGACATCCTACTAGCTCACAAACCAACTCATTGATGGCTCTAGTCATGTAAATGTGGTCTTGAATATAGTTAGTTGTCATCTTTTTTTCCTCTATGTTTGTATCCATTTATCCTTTTTGGCTGTTAAAACAAAAGAAAGAATTTGTTAAATGCTAATTCTAACATTTTGGGACGTCTTTAACACATTTTTTGGAGCCTAAATCTTGTCTAAACAAATAAAGAAATCAAAGATGTATTCTCATGTATTAATTCTTTTATAGGGTAGTTTGGCATATATTCTAGTGTTTGTGGAGTGCATTGCCAGCCATATTATACAAAAGGCTGGTTTAGGTCTCTCTCCTAAATCCTAAAAATTTCTTTTTAGCCCCCCTCAATTCTCTTTCACCCCCTTAGAATCCCAAAATACCCTTGACTTTATTACACTTTTAAGGAAAAATTCGGGACGTATCTCACGAAGTGAGATGCGTCCCGAATTTGATTACACCCCCAAGTTTTTAAGTTCAGTATCGATACTGAAAAGTTCAGCATCGATACTGAAATGATTTCTGGGGGGTACAGGTACAATTTTTAAGTTCAGTATGGATGCTGAAAAGTTCAGCATCCATACTGAAATGATTTATGGGTGAGTTTTTGGGATGCAGGCCAAATTTTTAAGTTCAGTATCGATACTGAAAAGTTCAGCATCGATACTGAAATGATTTCTAGGGGGTACAGGTACAATTTTTAAATTCAGTATCGATGCTGAAAAGTTCAGCATCCATACTAAAATGATTTATGGGTGAGTTTTTGGGATGCAGGCCAAGTTTTTAAGTTCAGTATCGATACTGAAAAGTTCAGCATCGATACTGAAATGATTTCTGGGGAATTTTGGGGGGATTTTTAAGTTCAGTATCGATGCTGAAAAGTTCAGCATCCATACTGAAATGATTTCTAGATGAGTTTTTGGGATGCAGGCCAAGTTTTTAAGTTCAGCATCGATACTGAAAAGTTCAGCATCGATACTGAAAATGATTTCTGGGTGAAAATAGCAAAATTCGGGACGTATCTCACGAAGTGCACTTCGGGATCTACGTCCCGAATTTTGCTTAAATACTCCAAAAGGGCAAATAAAGTAGTTAGGGGGGGGGAAAGAATATAGGGGGGGTTTGAGAGAATTTTTCCTAAATCGGCCACACTGTAAAGTGAAAATAACTACTGCTACTTTCTTATCTAATTTGGTCAAGGCATCTTATTTTTGGAATATATGAATGCAACCAGCTGAATTAAAATGTGTCTTTTTTCTTCTTTTTTTATGCATGAAAGCAAAGTACTAGTATAGAACATTATTTTAGATATAATCTTTTTCCTTACCTGTTTTCTAGAAAAAGAAAAAAGCATTTCTTTTGGTTTTATTTAATTAATATTAATATTAGCATTCCTTTCTTTTGTTAATTAGAAGTCTTCATTAGTTAGTTCATTAAGGAATCAGTTGCACTAAGATATGTAATGTAGTAATGCAACATAATACGACTTTGGAAAGGAAAACAATTTGGTACCAAATCAATATAATCATTATTTCTTTATCAAATATGTATAATAATTTTATTTATAGTAATGTGCGTTTGTTCTACCCTAAATAAATACAATGGTCAAGTTCATTGTAATTAAGCAACTATCAGCCTGGCCACATGCAGAATGTTTGATACGTGAGACGTGCAAATTAACAAGATAATGAATAATCTGGAAAAAGAAAAAAGAAAAAAAAGAAGATTCTCAATAATTTTAGAAAGATTCATCTTTCTACTATATTTTTTTTTTTGGGTTATCTTTCTACTATATTAAAAACAAAATAAAAAAGATTAGTTGTAGCATCATATTTCTAAACACTCCAATCAAAAAAAACAATCACTTTTCTAAATACACTATTTTATTTTGGTTAAAATAAACACACTATTTCTTATTTGTTGAAAACTGGGGTAAAAAATTATAATTTTTGGAATTAAAAGATAATTTTTTTTGTTAAGTTAAAAAATATATTTGGACCAAAATCGCAACAATGGGTGAAATAGAGGACCTGTAGACTACGATGTGTTTTTTTTTAATACGCAATAATCTAGGTTTTGTTTGTGAGTTGGGTTTTAGAGAGAAAGGGAGGGGTATTTTTCTTTTCTAAATTGTAAGTCTATGTAATTACTATTTTAAAATAACAATTGAAAAAAGAAAGATAACATAATACTTCAATCAGACTTACTTTTAAAAACATTTTATAGTGTCCTTGATTCAGAGAAGAAAAATAAGCTTAAATTTTTATTAGAAGTGTTTTTTTTTTATACATAGTCTTTTCAGTTAAGATATTTGAAGCGTGTAAAAGACATACATATAAACGTCTCTTATAGTCAGATTTAAATTTTAATCCACTATAGTTTAACTCATTCTAATAGATCAACATTTGTTGGCACTATTAGATATTATTTGAGTGAAATTTCACCTTAAAAATGAATAAGTCGAGTGTTTCAAATTCAAACATGATCCCTGCATATAAAATATGATATCTTTCTTTCTAATATTGTCAACTGAGCTAAGTTCACAGAAATAAAATTTGAGTATTTCTATTGTGAACAAAACATTGCCATGTGTTTTGTCAATTTGTTGATTGCTCTTATATTTCACCATTCTTTCTAATTTCTAATTTTCGGTGGATTTGCCAATGATTTTCTTCTCTTTTTATTTTGGCAATGATTTTCTTCCCATTTTAGAATGCACACATATTGCAACCGACAGGGGACTTGTTTCCGTTAAAAGATGATAGTGCAAGATATTTCACATGGAAATGGTTTCGTTATCATACGTGTGGTTGCATATATTTAAAAAGCGAATGACCCTATTTAAAAATATCCATTTATAATCCCTCTAAATTAAAATGTTAAATTTCAAATACTATGCATGCTTAAGTTTTATTTTCTTACCCAAACTTTTCGAAGCATTTTGTTAACGATAATGGAATACAATCAGCATCATAATAAAATGTATTGTGAAGAATGTAAGAGAATAAGGGTGCGTTTGTTTGATTTTTTTTTCATTTTTGATGTGTTTGTTTCATATTTTCATAAAAATCATTTTGTTAAAAAAATTATTTTTGAGTCCAAAATGAAAAGCTATTTCCAAGTGATTTTCTCAAAATCTATTTTTTTAAAAACAAGGAGCATGTGTTTGTTCTCAAAAATGATTTTTATAATTGTAAACAAACACATGTTCCTTGTTTATCTTTAGAAAAAAATCGGGTAACTCACCTGCTCCTTGTTTTGAAAATTATTTTATTTAAAACACATATTAACAAAACTCTTAAAGTATTCATTTATATATACTATGACTCAAAAAAAAAAAAAAAACTAACATAAACTCAAAGGTAAAACTAACATTATATTTCATCTCATACCATGACTCAACGGATAATAACACAGAGAAATGGAATTATTTGTTGGTTTAATAGTTTAGTAGTTAAAATTTCATCTTATAAAATGAATAAATTAGTAGACCATAATTTAAATTTGGATTCCTACATATAATGATTTTTGATATAGAGTGGGGTTGAAAATTCAAAAAAGAAATTGGAGAGCACGAGTTAATTTTTAAAATGGAGAATTGAAGTTTCAAATCCTTTTAAAGTTTTTCTATCATGTGTAAATTTGAACATGTTAAAAAGTTTAAAATAGTAAATTTATATTGAAATTCATGTAATTTATATTAAATGTATAACTTTTTAATAAATAATTATTTTTGAATAAGAAAATTACTAATTTTAGTTGCTTTAAAAAAATTAGGGGACAAAAATACATTTAAACCAATTTTATATTGGTGATTACGCATTAATGGTTACGACATACTATAATTCAGAATAAAATTTTTTTGAGGTTATGAAACGATTGGAAATATAAAATAAAATTAATAAACTAATTTCACAATAATCTTTTGAACAAATGTATTCTTTTGCAATCAAATAAACAGGTCACAATCCGCACCCCAGTAGCTTTCATGGCCATGCCATACCAAATACTTCTTCTGTGTTTACAAACCTGCCATAAGTCAGCAAAAAACAAATTTGGCATATATACTTTCCTATTAGTCTAGTGTTTAACTCAGAAATGGAAGGGAGAAAAAAAGAAGGGGGAGATATTAAGAAACAGAGGAGAGAGGGAATAACTCTATTTAGATATATTGTTTGGTAGAAATAAATAAATTTTAATTAAACACTTGGGCAAATAGTGTAATTAAAAGTTTATGAATAAACTATTTTTTTACAATAAAAATGGATTGATTAGTTTTCATATATGTTATAAGGTGTTTTCACTAACTATTTAAGAGATCTTATTAAATAGGTTGAAAACAACTTGTGAACATGTGAAAATTTATTTTGTCAAAAAAAAAAAAAATGTGAAAATTTACTTTCATAAACATTCAAAGACTTGCATAAGTGGTTAAATCATAAGGTTCAAATAAATTATAAATACGTTCTCACAAACACACCCTAAATCCATCAAATCAACTTCATGTTCGAGGAGGATACAATTCCCATAGCGCCACAGTTGTGTCTGCCGATGCAGAGGCCATAAGCTTACAATCAGACGAAAAAGTTACCGCGTTGCACTACAAGATAGAAATGCCAGACAAAATACATATCAATAAAATTAATTTTCAAGTGAGTGTTGTTTTCTTGCCAATAATGGTATTTATTTACGCATTTAAACTACATCAGATATTATAGAAAACAGTGACTTACTGTGGCATGATGATACTTGAGTACGGCTAAAGCATTTCCTTTGCGGTAATTATATATCCTTACTCTGCAATAAGTTGACAGACAGATACTAATTAGCAGGATTTGTACCAACAAACATAGGGCATTTCCTTTGAAGAATAAAACACATATTACATAATGCAGGAGAAAATAAAAGCGAAAAAAAGGGTATCCACTGTGGAGTGGGGGCAGAGGATGGATAACTCATTTTTAATGTATCTAATGCAGTTATCATAAATATCAATTCCTGCTTAGGATTCAGATCTAGCTAACTTCACTGCAATGTGCATAATTCAACCGTGCTAGAAATACTCGCTCTATATTGAACACATTTTCAAAGTGTAGGACCCACATCAATTTCACTCAATTAGAGCGAGTGTCGGAAAGAGGGTGTTCCTAGGACTCCTTTTCAACCAAAGGAAGTTCTTAAAAAGATAGCAACTCAAATGTCATATGTTTGTCATATATTGGATGATTCATGCTAAGAATATTAAAATTAAGTCAGCAACTAATTATGGATCATCAAGAAATGCGGTGATGGTGGTTAAAATTTAAAAACCTGTGGTCCCAGCCAGCAGTTGCAGCAATTTTTCCATCAGGCCGAATTGAGGTGCCTGAGATGCCAGGTCGCTCCAATGTGATTTCTTTATTGACCACACATGTACCCTAAGGTCAAATATGAAAAAGTATAAATAAGCAGAGAAAAAAGTGTAGCACTAGCAAGCATTGAGCAGCAGACTGAAAAACCATCATAAGTTTTTCTATAGAAAATAATCGAAGACTCAAGAGATACAATTAAGCAATGGAAAATCGAACTCATAGTAGGTAATCCGGTATTAGACATATGAACTCACTACTGCAATGGCAAATCGATACATGATTCAAGATGTGTTAATAATACTTTTAGTTTACTTCATAAATCTTGATCTCTGTTCACTTAAATTATGCACGTTTGAATGGCGAAAATAGCCTGCTATCAATATCGTTGGGTGGTTTAACATTCCACCGAAAGCTTCCTTTTTGTATAGAGATTAATGGCTTCTGCCTCAAGTATTCTTGAAGTGATATCAAGGTTGTCTTACATTAGTTGGCATCAACTATTCATCTTCATATTTGAAGTCAATGACCAGCCAGTATGACTTCAATTACATCAACCCTTCAACTTTAAGTATCGAAAAAACACTGTATGTAGTTTTTAAGAGGATTGGTTTTGCCATCCAAAAAGAGTTAGCGGCGTAGCTTGTTGCCCGTTTGTCTTTCATTCATGTGTAATCTATCTTGAATATATATAAAGGAAAAAAATTACCCATTATTAGTGAAATTTAGGGTACCCATTTTGCTTTATTGATGATGAATATATTATTTTTTGAGTGGTACACCATTTTAATCTAAGAATAAGAATAAAATATTATATTATATTAGCAAGTAATAGAAAGAGAAAGAGAGCAGAAAAAAACAATTGTTTTGGTATCATTCTACCATATAAATAAGGCAACCCGAGAGAAAGAAAGAGAGTTATGTAATTATAAAACCAAATAAATTAAGTATGACTATTGAAATAAGAATAATGAAGATTTTATTGATTACTAGAAGCACGGTAGTTTTATGAGGACGGCTTGTCTCTAACTAACATTTAGATAAAAAATTATTAAAGAATAAAAAATAAAAAGTATAAGATCAGATGTTCAATTGGAACAAGAGAATAAAAATAAATGAAGGTACCGAAGAATGATCCAAGCTGTACATCACAATCCTCTCATCTGCAGCTCCAGAGATGCCTCCTTTGCAAGACTCGTCAATACAGACGCTCAGAACTACAAAATAATCAGCCATTGACTAAATATCTATTTCAAAAGTATTGAGTAATCTAAAGATGCTGATCTCCATACCTGGCTCAGAATGGAATTTCACAGAACTTATTGGAGTTCCGGGATTCCGTACATCCCACCAAAGCATGGAACCATCTTCATATCTACAACATGTAAGATATGAAAAAATAGTCAATAACTCAGTGTGTGTTTGGTTTAACTTTTGGAAGAGCCAAAAGCAATTCTAGAGTTGTAGAATTGATTCTAGATTAATTTAAGATGTTTGGTTATTCTAAAGTAGAATTGATTCTGCCTCCAGAATTGATTCTGCTAGAAGCTAGGATTTGTAGCTTCTGGCTTTTACTATCATTTTTACACTGAAATTTATTGTTCAACTCACTTTTACATAATTGTATCCAAACATAAATCAATTATACTACAATCACTTCTGATAAAATCAATTCTACCAGAATCAATTCTATCAAAATCAATTCTATTTAAAGTCAAACCAAACACACACTGACCTAATACATAATATATATTACTAATTACTATCAAGTACTAGTATTAGCAGTACAAGCTCGAACACAATACCCATAAGACAACACTAATTAATAAAGAAATTCGAAAATAATGTAAAGGCTATTAAAGATATTCTTAATTTTCTCTGATACTTCCCCACAGGTTGAAGGTGAAGCTCTTGTTACAGGTGGAAAACTTGCAAGCATATGACAAAGGACACTAGCCTTTAGGCAACTATCCTTGAATTAGAAAGCCTTCAATTCAGTACAGAGTACAGACCTCAGCAACCTACAGCAGAAAGAAGAGAAGGCAATGCTGGACCACCAATGTCAAAGAAGACACACTTAATTTTCAGCCCAGGGGGTAACTCAGAGACCAAAAACTCGAACCAATTTTTTCAGCATCCACATAGATACTTCCAGATTGACCACATATTTGAGTGTCAACCAAGTGACCGAACTCCAAAACGTGTTTGGCACGTGTCCAAGGCAATGAAACTAATATCTGTATCAGACGAACAGGGAGGAATATCTGGCATATACTCATATGGATGTTGGTTTCACAAGTGTGTCCAACATTCCAACACCTCCATAAGAAGACTTGTTTGTGTTGTGTTTAAAAGATGAGCGCCCTTAAATCAAATGTCTTCATATTATAACACCTTTTTTCTTTTTCTCTATTTTTTTAATGGTCTCAAACTAAGTTGGAAAGAGAGGGATTAATAAGATAAAACACTAGAGCTAAGAAGACACGACTGAGTTTCATGACAGCCAAAGGGAGAAAGATAGAAATTTCAAAATATAAGAAAGAAAATGTAATATCAATAATAATAAACTACCCTACCCTAATACTCCTATATTTATATAAACAACACCAACCTACATGAATTAAAAGACATCATAATACTCTATCAAGCACACACTAAGTAACTTCTAATATTGATGAGAGATGAATATGACCAGTCAATATCACATGGATGGTCTATATTATAAGTTTACATGTGCTCGCCCAACAACCTACCAATTCATTCTTAACCCAACGATCAACAAAATTTACTCCTCTCGCTAATAAACCAGCACCTATTCAATGTGTTTGGAGGGTGAGTGAGAGAGAGAGAGACTATACCCAGTCATGACATTTAAAAATCCTCGTGATTCAGATGGTACAAACAATTGAAGTGCCATGCACATCCCTGACAATAAATTATTCCATTAGTATTAGAGAGAGAGAATATAGCTAAAGAATGGGAAATCTAGTCAATGTTTGGCTGTTAATTATAAGAAACATAATTTAGAAGCATAAAAAAAGATGTAAAAAGTGCATTAAAATGAACATAATGTAAACACCAATAAAAGGTTTGACGTTGTTCTATTACTTTCCCAAGCAACAAGACAGTGTGATGGACAGTCAACTTAAAAGATAGAGTTACAATCTCACACACACAAAGGTCACATGTGCATATATACATACATATGCAAACACATTCTACATGCATATGCGCGTGTGTCTATGTGATAACACTGTGGAACCTGAAGAATGAGAATTACAAAATCTGATGACAGAAAGTTGAATAGCAAACCATACAGGCTAGAAACAACCCTCTACCTTTGCTGCTAACACTTGAAGAGTTATGACCAATATTTGTAGGGAGTCGTACAAATCTTTCAGCTGACTTGAGATCCCAAATTTCAACCTTTAACAATGATAGAATTGATGAGCATTGGGTCTACAGTTTACAAAAATGCAGATACTGTATCTATAGAAAGGTATACCTACCTCAGAAGAGTTCTCCCCCGACAAAGCCACATACGGCAGCCCTTTTTTAACAAAAAAGGTGGTTTTGTCAATCTCGCTTGTGAAATATAAAGTATGTAAAAATATTTGAACAATATAAAAGGAAAAAGCACAGAAATGAAAAATGAGGAATTCGGTCCATAATGGAAGCATCTCCAAAGTGCAATAGCAGCATTTCAAAAATAAGTAAGAAGACTTAGTGCGAGCCTTGTTTAAATAGAAATTAAATAAAAAATATTAACAGATATCAACGCAGACTTGCAAAAGTGTGCTATGTCTAAGAATTTGGTGAATATATCAACCCACAGTCTTTGATGTATAAGAGAAAAATGACAACAGTGGCAGAAATGAACTTTGTTTTGTTCAAATTCTTCCTTACAAGCTCAAATACAGCTATTCCCTAAATTTACTGTTGTACTGCTGTTAGCAATAAATTTTCTAGAAATAACCATGCTTATGCTCAGGGTTGGGGTTGTGAAAGATAAAAACAACACTAGTTAGACCATAAAGTTCTATCAATCCCCATTCTTGTGGCCAATGCAACGCTATCAAATCCATTATTACCTTAGCGCTGAACTTCTCACTTATAAAAGCAGAAAAAATTCCAAATCCAAATAGCATGTTCCAGGATGGCAAATCCGCCATGTTAAGTTTCAAAAACAATTAAAACACCTATTATAGACTATAACTCACCAACCTTCAGAGCTTTCAGAACCACTTTGATTAGTATGAGCTTCTTTTGTTTCAAGGCAATCTTTTGATGGTATCCCTTCTTTTAACCCAGTACTCTGATTCTTAGCCATGGAAAACTTACAAAAGTGGTAAGTGTTTGTCTTGATTGTAAGTGATGGAATTCTGGCAAGTGGGGAATGCGTATCAGAAGAAAGTAAGATGATGATGATTAATAATATCTATGTAGCTTGTATCACAAAACACACTATCCTTTTTTTTTTTGTACCATACAAACTTAACTCATATCATCAATGAAAATAAGATCAATACAAGGACATACCTAGACAAACCAGCATCATCAAAATCCCAAACTTTGACAGTTCCATCCCTACCCTGGCTATACATACATGCATACAATATACAATAAAATTTAATAGAGCAAGAATATCATGCAAAAAGACGGGAGATTAAGAGAGAAAAATATTACGCACCTGACAAATTTATTAGTCCCAAGCGTAGAACTACTGGCAAGAGCAACAATCCCATGTGCAGCACTATGTAACCTGCAGTACAACAATAATATCACGGGTTATGATACTCGGAAACAGTCAGATTAAGGGTATCGTTTGATTGACTTATTTAAGCTTATCTAATGGAATAAACAAACACTTGTGAGATTGTTTGAGAAACTTATGGAAACGGCTTATGACATGTCAAAAAGCTATTTTGATCTTATTTCCAAAATCTAGGATAGCTTATGAAAACAACTTATAGGTTATATAATAACAGTTTGGACTTTTGTTGTAAAAATAGCTTATACATAAGCACTTTAATGATAAGAATGTATGCTAAAATCGCTGAAATAGAACTACAAATAAGAAAGGGTAAAAATTGGAGAAGTAAATACCATGCTGATGAAACTGTTTGACGACGAAATGTATCCCAAATTCGGAGTTCACCATCAGCAGAACTGCAAAATAGAAGAGCATCGATGAAACCATTATCATATGAAAGAAAATAAATGATGAAAATGTTAGGAGTATATACCCAGAGAATAATATAGGCTTAAAGGGATGAAAAGAAATATCGGTGACGGAAGCGCGATGACCTCGTAGCACTGCCACAGGATCAGGTGATGGTCTTTTACTCATTCTTTGTTCCACTGTATTGACTTGTGAAGTTGGTGCATGAGAAATTCGTGTGATTAAGCGTCGAAAAGAGAATATGGGGGCGCGGTGGTGGCCAAAAAGGAGTGCAGTTGGCGCCGCCGTATATCGCGGTGGACAACGGAGGGAAAACGAGTGTGTGTGGGAGGGAATGCTCTTATTTTATTTTTTCATTTCATAGAACAGTGAATAATTTTTTCACCTTAACTAGCTATTTTTTTTTCCTTCTGATAATCACCTTAACTAGCTAATGATGATTAACTATTCTATATGCTTGTTTGGATGATAAGAGAAAGTTAGAAGAAAGAAAGTGATAAGAAACTTAATAGAAAGTGAAATAATCTATTGGTCGTTTGATAGGCGTAAAAATGTGGAAGAAAATAAAATTTATAAATAATTAATTTTTAAATAAAGATTAGTGTCTAACTTTTTAAAACAAAAGAATTTTTAGTGGATCCACTTAAAAAAGAAAAATGATTAAAAAATGTTCACTTAGAACATCTACAACAATGCTATTTATGGTGTCAAAAATAAAAAACAATGCTATTTATATGGATGATATAAATGGATCTCATATACATATATTTATATTATTTCTCACTTAAAAAACGCGATTTTTCAATGTCACAACAAATGCATCCAATTACTCAAATTACACTTGTAGGAGTGACACACTTAATAAAAGACATCACTGATATTTATGCTTTTAGTTGTCTTTCTCCCTTTCCCCTCTGAATTGAAGGGAGAAATTTTATGCATGGGTGTCACCAAAAAATCATTTTTCATTCCTCTCTTCTATGAAACCAAACTATGAAAAATAAATATATTAAATTTTGAGCTTTCTTCGACGGCACAATATATTTTTGAGTTTCTCTTGTTTCAAACATAATGTATGTTTTAGAAAAGAGGAAAATGAATAACTTTACACATTCAACCGATAACAATCATGTATTTCACTACGTCATCTCATTTCACCCAATTTTCTTAAATTTGCACATGATAAAAAAAATTCATTCAATAAATATCTATTAAAATTATTAACAAAATAATTTTCATCTTTTAGATTCTAAAAAAAGTGCCGAGACGAGTTATGACAACAAGAGTTTAAAATGAATTGTGACAATAAATAATTCTAATTCCTCTCAAATAAAATTGCAGAAAACTGAACTGTGGTATTCAATTACTACTTGGACAATTAACATTTTGTGGTGATGTATTGCAAAAAAAAAAAACAAAAAAAACTACTACTCCATTGAAATGTTAGCGAGTAACAGACTTACAGTAACTTGTAAAAATCAAATCGGTTAGTTTGCTATCTCTGCACTGTATCAATATCAACGGTCCTCTTCTATTTAGAAGTTAGTTTCCTTCTGACCGCCATGATTGTGCGTCACTGCCTGCGTAAGCAGTTGTTTGTCAACAATTCTATACTAGTACTATTTTTGATTCTCTGAATATCAAAAATTCAAAGCTACGGCAAATTCTTATTATAAATTAGTACTCCAATTAATTACGTTTGGTCTTTCAATTTCAGAGGGTTTTGTGATACCGTGCTACGCAATCTACCCTAATTCATATTTGATTCCATTTGATATTTATCATCATCCATACAAATACAAATTTAGAATCATCGAATCTACGGTAACGCCGGTGATTCATTCATTCATATTTATTGAAAAACAATGGCGGAACAACATATTAGCCAAAACGACGTCGCTTCATCTTCCAAATCTAGAAGCTTCTGGTCTGCACTCCGTTGGATTCCCACTTCTACCGATCACATCATCGCTGCCGAGAAACGTCTTCTCTCCATTATCAAGTAATTCCCTTTCTTTTCTAAACCCTAACTTTTCATTTCTTATCCCCTTTCCCTTAATTATCTTCAATTAAACCTCATTTTGTACAATTAAATGAGATTTGCTCCAACATTATTTATATTTGGGTGATTAAACCAAACATGCACTAATTTGGCCGTTTTATTTTATTCTTGTTTGGTAGGACTGGGTATGTTCAAGAGCGTGTTAATATAGGTTCTGGTCCTCCTGGCTCTAAAGTTAGATGGTTCCGTTCGTCTAGTGATGAGCCGCGCTTTCTCAACACTGTTACTTTTGACAGTAAACCTGATGCTCCTACCCTTGTTATGGTTCATGGATATGCTGCTTCTCAGGGTTTCTTCTTTCGCAATTTTGATGCTCTAGCCTCTCGTTTCAGAATCATTGCTGTTGATCAACTTGGGTGAGTTATTATGCTACTAAATCCTACTTTTTCTGAAATGTAATGTCATGTGCTTTACCTGGTCTTATGTCTCATTCCATTGTGGGAGAAGAATATTGAACTGGATATATATATATACGAACACTTTGTTATATTTCAGCTTTTTCTTAATTTCTAAGTAATTTTTGAAGATTGGAATATACATATACACTTTATGTTTCAAGGAAACTGAAATGTGTGAGTGCTTCTTGAGCTTAGTTAGGTATTTTACTAGGTACGTTGTTTCAGTCCTTTGAGGGGTTCTTAATTTTGAGGCAAGAGGCGTTATCAAATATAGGCATGTATATTTTACTTATCGGCCTTGAAACTTGTATTTTTGACAGTTGGGGTGGATCAAGCAGGCCTGATTTTACATGCAGAAGTACTGAAGGTTTGTTAAAACTTACTTTGTTGCTTGACTTTATGGTCACTATATACCTACTTAAAATTTGTTGTTGATATTGCAGAAACTGAGGCATGGTTCGTTGATTCTTTTGAGGAATGGAGAAAAGCCAAAAATCTGAGCAATTTCATACTACTTGGACATTCTTTTGGCGGTTATGTTGCTTCCAAATATGCGCTCAAGGTGAGTAGTCCGTTTCTGTATTGCAATAAAATGAACTGACTTCTTAACTTCTACCAATTGGCCTGATGTAAATGTTATTCATTTGAATATAGCATCCTGAGCATGTACAACACTTAATTTTGGTGGGACCTGCTGGTTTTACATCAGAAACAGATCCAAAGACTGAGTTTGTTACAAAGTTTCGAGCAACATGGAAGGGAGCAGTTCTGAACCATCTATGGGAATCTAATTTTACACCTCAAAAAATTATCAGGTAATATTACTGTGTCCGATTTTTATCATCATACGATAATTTGGCACAATTTTTTTAATCAGACAGTTTAAGATGCTTTGTGATAATGTGATGTTTATGTAGACTTTTATTTATAACGAGGCTTAAGGTTTGTTAGAAAATATACAATTTTCCATCATTATATTGGTTCTTGTGCCTCCCTTGGTATACCTCCGTATGTTGATACTGTTGAGTGTCGAGTCTTTTACTATCTCAGGCTTCTGTAAGATTGTTTGATTATTTCATCTGATTGTTTAATCAGAATATCTGTCGTGGGACTGGATGCTCATACTCACCAAATCTTAAAACTGAAAATAAGTTTTATTTGAAATGAAATATATTTCATGACAATGTAATAAATTTCGTATGAATTCAAGTTAATATTTCTGGACTTCCTTCCTTTAATATGTATTTGTAATTTTGTTATCACTGAAGTTGACTCTGACTGGCATATTGACTTAAATTCACTTTGATCACTAAGAGCATCTTTAGTGGGAGTAAACTAAGTGGGTAAACTACGTTATTTTTTGTGGGTCCAAAGTGATTTATAGGATTTAAAAAATTTATAGTTGATTTAATTTAAGTAATTTTTACTTTAGTGGTGATTGTGTATAAAAAACCAAATCTGTTGGTTGCCGTTGTTTAAATAGTTTACCATGCTCAAAAGTTACTTCACCTACTTGTCACATCATACATGATGCAACGCTGGTTTTTTATTACTACCAGTCACTATAAGGAATTAAGCATGTTAGTGTACTGCGCTATTGTTGCTCTAAGGAGTTCTAGTTAATATCTATTTGATAACTTTGTTATCACTGAAGTATATCGGCATATTGACTAAAGTTCTCTTTGTTACTAATGGGTTATTATTACTAATTCTAAGTCATGGATGGAATCATTTTGGAAGAACTTTTACACTATAGAATGAAACCCTTGGCTTAATCAATGGTTGGAGACTTGTTGCCTCCACGTGACTAAGAGGTCACAAGTGGTAAGAGTGCCTGTCAAAGATCCATTGTGGATTCAAGCCTTTGTGGGATTCTGTCGTGGCAAGAGCTTTATCGTACCATGAGCACAATGTCCTTTTTTATCTTATTCTGGTTACAAGCAGAAGGAGCTTGTTGCTTGGGTTGCAAATCACTTTCTATTGTTAGTACTCAAATCAAATATAGGATTGTAGATTGTGGGGAAGAGAGGACAGAGTCATTATTCTACTCGGAGGAAAAAGTTTGCATTCCCTTTATGCTTCTAATATCGAATTTATAAAGCAAGTAATAGGTTTAAATAAATGAGGGAAAGCTAGAAAAAATGGAATTAAATATCATTCCACGGAGCATTGAATCGCCAATCTCTCCTATTGGGAAGGAATTGTCATTTCTGCTTCTGTGGAACGGGCCACGGAAAGGAATCACCATTACATGTTACATACTTTTTGGCCAACAAAAATGAGAATACTCCATAGAATAAAGTTTAAAATAGAATCATCATTCTGCATACCAACATTAGTTATATTATTTTATTGATTTATTAAGAGTTTCATTTTATGCATTTGTGGCAGAGGTATTGGTCCTTGGGGTCCTGACATGGTCCGCAAATATACAAGTGCTAGGTTTGGTACACGTTCAA
The DNA here is from genome assembly GCA_951804385.1 of Trifolium dubium. Taxonomy (NCBI): domain Eukaryota; kingdom Viridiplantae; phylum Streptophyta; class Magnoliopsida; order Fabales; family Fabaceae; genus Trifolium; species Trifolium dubium. Next base: position 43,228,710 of record OX638063.1, on the reverse strand, counting down.
CTGGGCAAAAACTGACCGAAGAGGAATCAAGTTTGCTAACAGGTATTGCAAGATAGTAAATTGATATATGGTTTAAATGTAACAGTATTCTAATTCTAATTTGTTTTTCGGTCTATTCAAGATTATGTTTATCATACATTGGCGGCCAAAGCTAGTGGGGAGCTGTGTTTGAAATATATTTTTGCATTTGGAGCATTTGCTAGAATGCCCCTTCTTCACAGGTTTGATGATCATTCTCTTCCTATCTGATTAGCTGTTTTGCTAAAAAATGTATTCCGATTTTTGATGAATGATACTGTCTTCAAGACTTAATAACCATGCCATACATATATGCTAGATTATATATACTTATGATACAAAGTCAGTAGTCTGCTTCTTGACACGTGATTGTTATAAGGGGTCGTGGACTCGTGAGAGTATTGAAGAAAATGGATACCGGACTTGATTTGCAAATTTTAGATAAATGTTTTAAATACCAGGATTAATATCCTATGGTTTTTAGTCAATGTCTTGTTAAGTCTTGTTAAGGCTTCACCTCTCTATATTTTCAAATACGGACTTCCCGTTAACCTGATAATTAGTAATATGTTTTATCCTACATCACTTTGTTGCAGTGCTTCAGAGTGGAAGGTGCCCACCACATTCATATATGGTTACGAAGATTGGATGAATTATGAAGGTGCCCAAGAAGCTCGCAAACATATGAAGGTTCCGTGTGAAATTATCAGGGTCCCTCAGGTATAATTTTCACCATTACCCCAAACATGAACTAATTTTTGTAGAACTGCAAAATTAATTACTTTTGTTGCAGGCCGGGCATTTTGTATTCATTGACAACCCAAGTGGCTTCCATTCAGCTGTGTTATATGCTTGTCGAAGGTTTCTTACATCAAATCCGGACAATGAATCTCTTCCCGAAGGGCTATCCTCTGCGTAGGATATAATTTTGGATCGATCCTGTGTATATTATTTTTATTTTTTTCACGGATGAAATTTCATAATTTAATGTAGCCCGTGTGTTGTTTCTCAGTAAAGTGGGACTTACTGGAGATATATGTAATTGTAATTTCAATAAAATGATTTGTAGGAGAACTTTCATATCAATACAGAAACATATTCTGGTAAAATATTGTTGTTGCACATGCGACAAACCTATATGCTGAGAAATCATGTGGACGGGTCATTTGTAATAAAAGATCAAATATTTTTCACAAGAAAGATATTTTCTGATTTACACGAGGTCCCAGTCCCCACACAATCAGAACTGTCACGGAACTTTTCCTTGTTAATAAGTTACTAGCCCATTTTACCTATTTTTTCCCTGCTGTTTTTTGCTTTGGAGACTTGCTTGAATGAAGAAAGAGCGATGGAGTTAAAAAAGGAGTATACTTCCACATTGATTTGGGGTTAAACAAGTTGCCACTTGTGTTCTATCAGTAGGTAAATGGATATTTGAAAATGAATTCTCTATATTTTATATTTTGTACTCCTATAAACATTGAATAAGTGGAGTGATAGTAAATTTTATGAACAATAGGACCACAATGATTTAGAAGATTCATTTGACAGCTCTACCCTCTCTGTCTCTACATATTTGATAGTATGAACTTGAAAAAATGTGAGCATGTGTTGTTACTCACACCAAAAGCCTGAAGAGAGTTCAATTAAAAAGGTAAAAAACAATGACATATCTTGCTTTCAAGCACTCTTCATAACCTCAATTGTATCTCTCTAGGGAACGAACTGCCATTGAAGTTAAAATGGGCCATTCATTGAAGTTGAAATGGATGGACAACGGCCCCTCATTTCTGCATGAAAATGTTATAAGAGTGAGTGAGTGAATGAGCCTGAAAATTGTCGTGAGCTATTGAATTCGTTGCGGGTTTTACGTTGTGGGGCCATTGTTATTAAATTTGACGTTGGTTGGTTAGGACTTTCCTCACGAATAAAACGAAACTCGCAGGAATACATTAACTCACTCAGGCTTTTAATATGCTGAAGAGTTTTGGCCATGCAATTGCCTACTACTACATTTATGACGCAATATCTTCTTCATGTCTTTTCCAACTAGCTAGTATCAACTTTGTCAGTGTCTACAATTGGATTCTCTTATATCGTCAGTAATACTCTAGTGGGACTAGTGAATACATGTATTTTTCGTACTACTATGTAATAATGGCTTCACATATTATTAGTGTATGTGTGACAACGCACTAGGGTCCCGGTTCTGCTCAAAATTCCCAGTACATGCGCCCATAGTGTTAAAATTAGAGGTGTGCTACTTACTTGCCATTTGACTACATATCAATTTGGCTATATTAGCTGAGTAATAAATAAGCTAGATGATATTTGACGACTAAGTTTAACGTCGATTACAAATACATTAGTTAATAACTTATGCTTATGCTCCGTCCTACTAGATAAGTTAACAATTTGAGTTTGAGTGGTAAAATTACATGATTGATAAATATAAAATGACATGTAGACGTATATTTTTAATATATAAGTTTTAATTTCAAATGCTACTTCAAATAACATTTTTAAAAACTAAATCATACTCGTAAAAAATAACTATATATAAATTTGTAAACAAAAACATATGTCATAATCATAACATTCACAAAATTGGCATAACTTTTTTGAGGAGTCCATATTTGAGATAAACTATTTTACAAGATATGTGTCAAATGTTGCGTGCACATCTACTTGAGCACAAAGTGTTGTACGATGTTGCTAGCTACTAGGTCAGAACAACTGAACAAGTGCGTGTAATAACAAATCTGATCAAATCTAGAGCTAAATATAATTAGATATACTTGATCGACCAAGTAAATTTATGACTCCAGTGACCCAAAAGCATAAGGCTCATGAAGGAAGTTTTTTCACTTTCTATACAAGGAGTATAAGGCTTATCCTATTCCAAATATTAGAAGCATAATGCTGTTTACATGTATGTCTCCTCGAACCAGCACCATCTACCTTCATTGAGGTTAATTAATTTGTGTTTTCAGATGAAAACACTCTTATATCATAAATTTCACATGTGAGTTGAGTGTCACACACAGTTTTTACATTAATGATTCAAGAAAACGGGTCGTCATTTTTTTTTATAGTTCCCCCTCATCATATGATTCCATATTAGCTAGTGAGGGTAGTTGGGGCTAATCAATCAGATGGTGAGAGTGGCGACAAATGCTAATAAATGTTTAAAGACATTGTTTAATGCATTCTAAAAAAATAAAATTTATTGGATGTGTATTTAATTATAGAAACATTAAACAAACACGTTAGAAAGGACCTAATGCGTAATTAAATAAATAAAGTGAAAATTAAAAAACTAATTTAAAAAGTTAATGTGTATGATGGATGCTCTTAAAAAAAATGCGTATGATGGATGCACTACCTATCAAATGGAGTGTGTAGACTATTATAACTAGTAAACTAATTTTAAAAAAAAATATATTTTTTTATAGATTTTTTTTAATTATTTAGGTATATTTAATAACTGATTTATATCATATATTAAATATTAAATATTATATATAATATATATTTTAAAAAATTAAAATTCACTTATAATAATATCCGAATGTAATTTAAGGCTTTACCATTTTTTTAACTAAAACCTGGTCAATATTGAAAAACGTTTATTGTAAATTGAATTTTTTTTTAACTATAATAATGGTTTGTAGTACTGTTTTGTATAATACTCATACCTTGAGCAGTAAATAAGGATAGATTATCATAATAATGATCTCCAATTGATACGAATGGAAAAATATTTGTTAAAAGAGATCAACTTCTTAATGAATTTTAATTATTTTGATGAGATTAGTCTTTACAATTGTTTGCGGATAATACTTTGCACGTGGTTTTGTAAGTTGTAACATATGAATATGATTGCCTTCAATTCGTTTGCTAAAAAATCTTTTGATCCACTAACCATTTTTGTTTTCTATTACAAAAAACAACAACTTTCGACGGAGCACACCATCCATTAGCCTTTTTCCGATGTTCTTGTCTGTTTCTTCTACCCCACAAACCATCATCTTAACGGCTACTTTTCTTTACGTTCCTAACATGACACGTGGACATATCCTTTTCTACGAGACTACGACCATGGTCAACGAACCTCATCCTTTTTTTTTTAGCCTTATATTGTCTCGTGCATGAAATTCCGGAAGTGCAAGTTGTTTGTTTGACCGTTTAAAAACGGCGCCGTTCAGTCAAAGCTACACTTAGCAATAGCATAATACTGTGAATGAAATGAAGAAGTGGATTAGAATTAACATTGATAATGGTGCGGATAATCATGAGACTTATACTAGTATAGTACTAGTAAAATGCTTTAGGGTGCTTTGAACTTTGAAGGGTTGCGTTTTGCTAAAGAGTGAGTGAGACCACATATGCTTATGCTCATTGGCTTCTTTATTAGTGATGAATATGATTATATCAGTGTGGTGCTCAACTAATTTTTATCAAAAGATTAATCTCTTGAATCGAGTAGGACCGCAAGACTACAAATGATGATAAAACGCTTTCTTAAGAGAATTAAATATTACTGCATTCTTATGACTGAATTTAAATCCATGAGCCTTGACATCTAGCTAAGTTGGGTTTGAAAAAGATCGCTTACTATATCATCCAAGTGCTATTGAGTGGTGCTTAAACTCATTTATTGTGGTACTTTGCAAGATCGGATTGGCTAGTGTAAAAAGTTTGACACACACCGGCGCAATTTTAATCCAACAATTACGAATGTGCTGTCTACGTGATTCCCTAACTAAAATTGTCTATTGCATTGTAATTTCATTATGTAGGACTAATAATAATATTAGGCTTACCATAATGTTACAAAAAATATAAGTTATGGCATTTTAATTTAATCTGAAATTAATAATGCTGGACAAGAGAATATAAGGATAACTGGTTGATTAAATAGAAAAGTTAAGAAATTGAGTAATAAGGATGTCAAGGATTCCATCTCCATGCAACATAAATATTAACAATACTACTAAAATTTAAAAAAAATAATCACCCAACAAATTTTCATTACATTACACAAAATAAAAATTGAACAATAATCAGCATACATGATGAGATGAAAAATGAAGAATCAAGAAGCAGGGGAAGGTAGTGTAGTGGGATCAGCAGAGGAAGGGATATCAGGTCCAACACGACAACCTTCAAGCATGAAAACAATATCATTAATAGAAGGTCTATCAAGTGGATCATGTGCTGTGCATAGAAGTGCAACTTTAACACCTAACAAAAACTCTTCCCATTCTGATGATTCTTGATCAATCTCAAGTAAACCAGGTTCCAACAACTCTGAAATCAAACCCTTCTGTAACTGTTTCTTCACCCACTTTACTATGTCTTCATCTTGTGTAAACATCACAGCTTTTCTCCCTGTCAATATCTCCAACAACACTATGCCAAAACTATATATATCTCCTTCTTTTGTCACTTGTCCGGTTAACACCGCTTCCGGTGCCACGTAGCCTAATGAACCAACTGGCGTTGTTGTCAGCGATGACGATGACGCTGCTGATTCTATTGCGCCAGGGACATTAACCATTGTTAACCGGTCTAGCCCGAATTCGGATAAATGTGCTTCAAAATCAGCATCAAATAGTACATTTTGAGGCTTAACATCACCATGAACAATTTCCACTGAGTGTAAAAAACCCAAGCCACGAGCAATACCTAATGCAATTAAATGACGCATCGGCCAATTCAAAACATGACCATCTTGTTGTGAAGCTTCTTGAAGCAATGTACCTAAATTTCCATTTGGCATGTAATCATAGACTAGTAATCTTACATCAGGTGGTGGTCCTGCATAATAGCCACGTAAAACGGTTAAGTTTCGATGCTTAACTTTACCTAATGATTCTGCTTCTTTGCGGAATGTGGTTTCGTCAATTAATGTTGCTCCGTTTGGAAGTCTACGGATTGATAGAACCATTCCATCTTGATATGAGGCTTTGAAAACAAGTCCATGTTTTCCTCGGCTTAGAACGTTTTCTTCATCGAAGTTTCTTGTTGCTTCTAATGTCTCTGCATAGGTGATTTTGTTGTTGAATACTATGAGTTTTGGTCCACCATTTTCACCACTTCCTCTGCTGTTTCTTTCTCCATTTGAGCCTGCACTTGCTGGACTACGTTTCTTCTCGCCTGTTACTCCTTCTCGAAGCTTTCTTCGCCACCTTAAGAGACTGTAAACATAGCCACAGCAACACAATGCTAAAAGACATAGTCCTGCTGCTGCAACACCTATGATGATGATTAGTTTTTTTCTCTTTCGCCTTTTTGATTTTCCGCATTCTTTATGCAATGGTTTCCCACACAATCTCATGTTCATTGCATAAACAGAAGGGTCGTTGAATTTAGAGCTCAGCATTTCTGGAATCTCTCCCTCTAGGTTGTTGTTGGAAACATTTAAATACTTCAAACCCGAAATGTGCGAAAGATCAACCGGAATTTCTCCTGTCAATTGATTTGAAGAGAGGTTCAACCATTTCAAACTTGATAGTTTTGACAAGGATTGTGGTATGTGACCAGTTAAGTGATTACCATCCAAATTAAACAAATTCAAAGATGAACACTTAGATATCTCATCTGGGATATCACCTTTGAATCCATTTTGTCCCAAATTAAGCTCTTTTAAACGCGAAAGCTGAGAGATAACACTTGGAACAATGTTACCTACTAGGTGATTTGATTGAAGCTGAAGCACTTCAAGTTGAGAACAACCACCAATCTCATTAGGTATTGAACCAGAAATGAAATTGTGAGACAAAGAAAGAACAACTAAGGAACTCAGAAAACCATAAGTTGTTGGAATGTTGCCAACAAAAGCATTGGAACTGAGATTGAGATACCTTAGACTAACAATGCTGCTGAATCCTTCAGGAACAGAACCACTCAAATGATTTTCATCAAGTGCCACAACTTCCAAACTCGGTAATCCGAAAACCTCAACAGGTAACTCACCTGAAAGATTTTGTTTACTTAAATCCAACACTCTCAGTTTCATCAAATTCCCCAATGCAGCTGGAACACTACCAGAAAAACCACATTGACTCAAATTAAGAACCTGCAAAGCTCTTAAGTCTCCGATACCAAACGAAAGTTGACCGGAGAATCTATTGTTGCTGAGATTCAAAACACTCATGTTACCTAACTGCAGGATCTCCAAAGGCAAAACCCCATTCAGTTTATTTTTGCTTAAGTCCAAAATCTCTAACTCATTAAGAGTTCCATAACTCTTTGGAATTGAACCAGTAAAAAAGTTACCACCAAGAGATAATTCCTTCAAACTTTTCAACTCTCCAAGAAAATAAGGAACAAGACCCGAAAATCGATTCCTTTGAAGATCAAGAACCTTCAACAACCTACATTTGACAATGTTACTTGGAACAACACCAGATAACAAATTATCAGAAAGTCTAAACTCTTCTAACAAGATAAGATTTCCAATATCTTGAGGCAAAGAACCTGAAAATGAGTTTCCAGATAGATCAAGAGTCCTCAAAGATTTCACATTGGTCAACCAAGAAGGAAACAAAGTGTGAATAATGTGATTCCCTTTAAGGTCTAAAAACTCCAAAAAATTATTAACACATTTTCCATTTTTTGGATTTGAAATACCCGTGATTCTATTAAAACCAAGTTGAACAATTCTAAGATTGGTGTTATTGTTGCTATTACTGTCTTCATTGCAAAACAGTGAAGTGGGGACAAAACCAGAAAGTTGATTCATTGAAAATGACAACACTTGAAGCTTTGTCATTGTCCCTACCGTTGAAGGAATCAACCCACCAATGAAATTATCCTCTGCACTAAGGTGCACCATAGAAGAACAGTTAGCAATAGCAGAAGGTAACGTTCCATGAAGATGGTTATTGTCTAACCACAAATACTCCAAATGCTGTAATGCTCCGATACTAACCGGTATTCCTCCGGTGAAACCATTATGTGAGAGGTTAATGAGTTGAAGCTGAGATTTCGACGAAAAGTTCCCCGGAATATCGCCGGAGAATGAGTTAGACGAAAGATCAAGGAACCTTAAAGAGTTAGAAAGATGATTTGGGATAGTACCAGAGAAAAAGTTACGAGCAAGATTGAGAATCTGAAGGTTGGTGAGGTTGAGAAGTGAAAGAGGAAGTTTACCGGAGAGAGAGTTGTTGTGAAGATAAACAGCACGAAGGAAAAGACAGTGAGAAAGAGAAGAAGGTATTGAAGAGTTAAGGTTGTTGGAATGAAGACTAAGTTTTCGAAGCTGTGAGAGATTTGAGAGTGATGAAGTGAGTGAACCAGTGAGTTGAAGACGAGGTAAACGTATTGTGTGGACTCTGTTGTTGTTGTTGTAACAAAGAATGCCATGCCAGTCACATGGTGCTGATGGTGTTGATGGATCCCAAGTGGTTAATGCATTAAGTGGGTCGAGAAGGTTTTGTTTGAAGGTTAATAAGGCTTGGATTTCAGAGTGAGTTGTGTTGATATCTGTTGTTGTTGTAGCTGCATGTGTTAAGGTTGTTATGGTTAATGTTGCTACTGTAATGAAAGTGAGAAATATAGCCGTTGTTGTTGCCATTGTTGTTGGTGGTGAGTTGAAGGAAGAAGAAGAGAGAGAGAGATAGGTAAATAATAATGAATAATGAGTGAGTGAGTGAGTGGTATGGTGGGTGGATTTCTTCTGGGATTGGTGTTTGTTTGTTTGTGAATGGTTTTGCAACTAGCTAGTGTAGTTAAGTTCTTCTGGTTTAGAGGAGCGTTTGGTGACTGCAAACGCTATTCCCCACAACAACAAGACTCAGTTCCTGTATTTGTATATGTGTAATGGTGTAATAGTAATGTGATGTGATTCCCTTTCTCTCTCTCTCTATTTTGTTTTATTTTTTACTTGGCTCTTCTTGGTTTCATTCAATTGCTCTGTTCCCCAAAAGGTTTGGATTCTTTTTCTTCTTCTATAGTTCTATGTTTCTTTAAGCGGATACTATTATTTTCATTTTTCACTATCTTAAATAAAAGTTTATCTAAAAAGTTTAATGAAAATGTTAACATATGCTCTTGTTGCACAAAGTTTAATGCATATAAGAGGAAATAGATAAATAAAATTGATGTATTTGATCTAAATTATAATATATAATCAGACTAACCTCTTCCATTACAGCAAAATTTGATATAAGAGGAGATGAACCTCATTGATAGGGGGTCTAAAGGTTGCCATTCGTAAAAAAAATTGATATAAGAATTAATTTTTATATTAAAATTTATTGTTAAATTTATTTTTAGTTGAATTTAAATTTAATTTTCAGAGCTAATTCATTTAAAATCAAATTTTCTCACCGTAAAACTAAACATATACTAAATCATTTTAAATTCAAGCGAGTTTTACTTGGGAGTGTTCTCATTCCACTTTTTTTATTTATTTATTTTTACCCTCTAGTTTTTAAAAAAAAAGCCTTAAATCATAATAGTCAAGAGTTCGGGACAAGTTCCCAATCTCCTTACATACGTAGTTGTGAGAAATTGCATCGTAGTCTTGCTTATCAAGTTCAGTATCAATTACTATTTAATTAACTAAACGTTTGGTTCATTCACTTTTTTTTGACGTAAAAGATGTGTTCTTTTTTATATATATAAAGCGATCCCTCTTTAATAGTATCATGTGATTGTGAAAGTATATATATATAATAATGAAAAAGAAAGAAAAACCGGATAAAAGCATGAACTTTTGGAACATGAACATTATAGGACTCTATTCATTACATAACATACGGGGTTATTTGGATATCTACCAGTGGATACGGGTTTTAAAGTCTTACCCGACAATAATGGAAATGGATGTTTGTAATGTAACCTTTTACTGTTCTGTTTGATGGGCTTTTTTCAGTGGCTGTCTTGCTGAGCTCGTATATTCCTGTGCCGTATCACTCAAATTTTAGATCACACTATTTTATTGTGATTAAAATTTACAATACAAGAGATTCTATTTTCAAGTTACTGCTATTAGTAAGACATAAAATGCATTTTCTCTAATTATTTTTTGATAAACACATTGAATATTATATTTCTATAGCAATGTTTTCCTCACTGATGCATACTTTTGCACCCTTGACATAACAAATTAATAAAATAAATAAATAGAATTTATAATGACTGGGGATAAACAAACCAGATATGTTACATAATATTCTCTCCCTCCAAAATGCTGTCACTTTCACAATTGCATATATGTCAAGTCAGGTGCGGTTATTCTCAGCTCTTACCAGTGTAGGTTATTTGAACAAGCTTATACTTTAAAAATAGTGGAAGAAGATTTATCATTTCCAGATTTATTTGCACAAGAATTTTATTTTTCTTTTGTTTGTTTCTCCCACTGTATGTTTTAACTAATCTTGGCTTGGGTATCAAGCATGATGTGCGTCACAGGGTTTTTCTCATTTTCATATGACACAGCAAGCAGAAAAAATAAGCCTGCACCAAAAATTAGCAAGTTGTTAAAAAAAATTAGATCGAACACATAATCAACTCATCGTGACAACTTGTTTACGAATAGATGAAGAAGAATTGAGGAAGGAAGCATTTCCTTTAATTTAATCACTAATATCTTACATTTGTTTTAAATGTACATACACCACAACAGAACCTAGAAGCAAAAATGGAAGTGCAGACTGCAACACTAATTGAACCGACCTGAATTTAAACTGCTGAAATGTCTCAAGCTAGCTCTTTTGTTGCCACCGGGTTTTGAACCAGTCCAAGTTTTATTAAGGAGTAGACATTGTATCATTCCAATTCTGGGATCCCCTGCTCGTAAGTCGGGTTAAGAAGCCAAGTCCAAAAGTTTTCTTTGGGGTCTCACCCGTGTTTATAAAACCAACAAGCTTCCCAACAAGTGCAGCACTTTCTCTAATGTGGCTCAAATTTCTTGTATCCGTCCATATGAGCCATGCCAATTGTATACTTCTGTGCTTAGTCTTCAAGTCAATACCCCAACTCTGGTATAATTCCTCTCTTCCCCTCCTCGAAAACTTCTTATGCACTTGCTTGCTGAGCATTTTTCTCTCACGAGTCAGAGAATTGAAGCTGTTAAGTAATTATGGCATAAAAGTAGTGTAAAAAATACTGGATATATGACTTAAAAATAGAGTAATTGTGACTTTATGCAAGTATTTGATGTAAAGTATTCACAATTGAAACACCAGTCATTATGTCTCATGAGTCATGAGATGATCTATCTCATGCTTCACATTTTCAGAATGTTGAAAGCCAAATGGCATGAAACCAGGTATGAGACCATAGAAAATCTTTTAACTCTAGCACTTTAAAGAACAAGAGCATGTCAATACAATAGGGAGTTTGATATTATAATCTGCAAGAAGTTTCTATTAAATATATTTTCGAAAAAGAAAAAACTCTCAATACCAGTGTATTTGCTCGGAATTTTTTTTTTGTTTTTGCATAAGTATAATTATATTCACATTCAGGAAAAACTATACATAAACAATTATGAATTTCAGCTCTAACTGTAAAAGGTGTTAGGCAACATCATAACATTTAACAACTACAGACCATAACTATCTTTCATCATATATTACAAAATATGAAACATGCAATGGACTGGCCTATCCAGTGAAAATCAATCAAAACGGTTGATCATGTTTGCAAATGTGAATTGCATGTCAAAAATCTTATGAAACAATTTTTTTTACCTTGAATTAGGTGTGACGACGTTGAGACCTTCTCCTGTAATGTAATTTCCACTAGAAAAGGCGTCCTTTAAAAAGGACAATCGTCTGAGCTCTACATCCAAGTACACAGAATCCGAAAGTTCACCTTTGATGAGAAGGAAAAAATAGGATCTATGTACCAGTGGCACATGGCATGCATCCCAAAGTTCGATTATATCTCTCTGCTGCATCTCAAATTTAGAGGGTATTAAATCCCCCCAAACTCCAGAGAAACTGAGACCTTTTACTCTGTTCACACTTTTATTGATTTGAGGCGACCCAACAGGTACCTATCATTCATAAAAACAAACATTCAAAAGTGGATGCTTCATGAAGGAACTCAGCAAAGAGATCGTAAACTTTTAATCATGTGACATTTAGTTAATCACAAAAGATCCTAGGGTGAGAAAGACGATCAGACAAGACTTCCTATTTTCTATATAAAGATAGCTTATATATAAAAACAGATCTAGTAAGTAGTAGCAAATTACATTTTATAGTGGAAACTCAAAGATAACATTTGGTGCTCTGAGTATGTGTAATTATTCTGACTTGAGAAAACCAAGTCTGGTGCTCACACTATTGTTAAACAGCATGAAAAACTTTTAACCGAGTGGGAAAACTGACATATGCTTATTGCATCTCAAATACTACAATTTGACACACTATTAAAGTCATTTTAAGTATTAGCATAATGAAATAGTACGTGCTATTATTATTATTATTATTATTATTATTGAGTTTCGACTTTTCACCAAAAAGTCGTGTATTAAAGTCAAAAAGAGATGCGTCAAAAAGAGTTTGAAGCAAGAAAGATAGATGACATCAGAATTTTCATTTCTGCTTACCATACGATAATCAATGTCATTGTCCGCTGGTTTTGGCTTAGCACTTTCGTTCATTCTTGCAATCAAGTTGACGACACTGGAAGTTTCCTCATCATCGGAATCCACAACAGATTCCACATCTTCCACTGAAGCATTCCTTTCGTGAACTAGAGATTTTCTGGAATATCTTCTTCTTTTGGCACGTAACTTCGGTTCAGATAGCTTCTCAGGAAAGCATACCAAACTAGTAGAGTACTCATTTTCCTCACTAGCTGATGATTTGAAGGATACTTGTTCCAGATCATCACGTTGAGGAGGTGACATAGATTCAAGCTCTTCCTGTTCAGACTGATGAAGTGGTGACATGGGTTCCTGGTCTAGCTTATTAAACGAAGGTGACACATTCTGCTCCAACTTAACGAGCCGAGGATGGGGTGAATTTTCCTGATCCACCTTATCTACCCGAAGAGGAGACACGGCAGCAAAACAACAATATTCAGATTCGGATTCAAATGAGTCATTAGATTTCTTGGAGAGGTCCACAAGATGGTTGTCTTCGGTTTCTTGGTGAGGAGCATCTTGATCACTATGCCCATTCCCTAAGGATGATTTAACATTATGTTCCAACTTATCTCCTCCCTTAGGAGGAGACATGGCAGCCAAGCAACCGGGGCAACCGGGTTCGGATTCAAACGGTTCATTAGATTTCCTGGACAGGTCCACAAGATGGTCGTTGTTCCTTATAATGTCCTCGGTTTTTTGATGAGGAGCATCTTGATTGCTATGCCCATTCCCTGAGGATGATTCAACATTCTGCTCCAACTTACCAAACTGAGGATACAGTGAATTTTCCTGGTCCACCTTATCTACCTGAGGAGGAGACTTGGTAGCCAAGCAACAAGGTTCGGATTCAAATGAGTCATTAGATTTCTTGGAGAGGTCCACAAGATGGCCATCTTCGGTTTCTTGGTGAGGAGCATCTTGATCACTATGCCCATTCCCTGAGGATGATTTAACATTCTGTTCCAACTTATCTCCTCCCTTAGGAGGAGACATGGCAGCCAAGCAACCGGGGCAACCAGGTTTGGATTCAAACGGGTCATTAGATTTCCTGGACAAGTCCACAAGATGGTCGTTGTTCCTTATAATGTCCTCGGTTTTTTGATGAGGAGCATCTTGATTGCTATGCCCATTCCCTGAGGATGATTCAACATTCTGCTCCAACTTACCAAACTGAGGATGCGGTGAATTTTCCTGATCCACCTTATCTACCTGAGGAGGAGACATGACAGCCAAGCAACAAGGTTCGGATTCAAATGAGTCATTATATTTCTTGGAGAGGTCCACAAGATGGTCGTATTCGGTTTCTTGGTGAAGAGCATCTTGATCACTATTCCCATTCCCTGAGGTTGATTTAACATTTTGTTCCAACTTATCTCCTCCCTTAGGAGGAGACATGGCAGCCAAGCAACCAGGGCAACCTGGTTCGGATTCAAACAGGTCATTAGATTTCCTGGACAGGTCCACAAGATGGTCGTTGTTCCTTATAATGTCCTCGGTTTTTTGATGAGGAGCATCTTGATTGCTATGCCCATTCCCTGAGGAAGATTCAACATTCTGCTCCAACTTACCAAACTGAGGATGCGGTGAATTTTCCTGATCCACCTTATCTACCCGAGGAGGAGACATGACAGCCAAGCAACAAGGTTCGGATTCAAATGAGTCATTAGATTTCTTGGAGAGGTCCACAAGATGGTCGTATTCGGTTTCTTGGTGAGGAGCATCTTGATCACTATTCCCATTCCCTGAGGTTGATTTAACATTCTGCTCCAACGTATCTCCTCCCTTAGGAGGAGACATGGCAGCCAAGCAACCGGGGCAACCGGGTTCGGATTCAAACAGGTCATTAGATTTCTTGGACAGGTCCACAAGATGGTCGTTGTTTCTTATAATGTCCTCGGTTTTTTGATGAGGATCATCTTGATTGCTATGCCCATTCCCTGATGATGATTCAACATTCTGCTCCAACTTACCAAACTGAGGATGCGGTGAATTTTCCTGATCCACCTTATCTACCCGAGGAGGAGACATGACAGCCAAGCAACAAGGTTCGGATTCAAATGAGTCATTAGATTTCTCAGAGAGGTCCACAAGATGGTTGTTGGCCCTTTTAATGTCTTCGGTTTTATGCTGAGGAGCCTCTTGATTGCTATGCCCATTACCTGAGGATGATTGATCATCTACATCCACAAATTGAACCATGGGTGAATTTCCTTCACTTTCTTCAAAAACAGGAATGGCCGTATTATTATCTGTGTTGTGCTCTGTTTCCATTTCTTTTATTTCAAAACACGGTACTTCGTTGCAGCTATCTTCAGACTTGGATCTTTTACCCATCTCCTCCCAACCTTGACATGGATCAGGCCCAACAAATGTAGGAGGAGAACCATCCAAGAGAAAGTTGTCTTCAGAATTCACAGATTGCTTGAAAAGGTGCTCATTAGAAGAAATAGATGAACTGGATGTTGATCTGTCAAGATTCTCACAAATGATGTTAGCAACTGGACTAGGATCATTAGCAACACATGACCATTGTGAGGCCCAATCTTGATCAACTCTTAAAACCTGATCTTTCCCAACTGACTGGAGCAAATTTTGAAAGAGATCGCGTTGTCGAGTCAATTCTTTGATCTCCTTGTCCATCTGCATATTTTCAAACAAAATTTATCAACAGATAAAAATAACACAACAAAATTCTATATCTTTTCTACATTCGTTTTGCAATTATCTGTTAGTGTAAACCACTAGCCCCATCCATATTTCATTTCCACGATCTAACTATTAATAGGAATTCTAATATATAGTCCTCTTAAGGGCCTTTATTATGATGATTGCAAAATCTAAGTTATTAAATAAGCATGGCAATGCAATGGGCTGTATTATATTTTAGCAGCAAACTCAACCTGATAGGAAAAATAAGCATCATAATGAATACAGGCTGATTACTTTCATTTGAAGCTGTTAGTTAATATATTTTTTAACCAAGTTCATATCTGCAACATTCGATGCAATGCTAATATTACTGTAGAGTATAATTACCCTCCAAAACACTGAATTGATTGAGTCTTCCTCACCTGTTCAATCTGAAGTTCCCTTTCCTTAAGTACGGTGGTATTTAAGCTCTTCAACTCGTTCTCCATTCTAGCTAATTCCTTTTGTAGTTGCTTTACCAAAACCTTGTCTGACATCACGATGTTGACCCGAGCATTAGTGGTCACCTGTTTTGCGCAACCAGCAAAAAATAGAGTATTTTTTGATTGCTCAACCTGGCTGCGTGCAGGACTAATTGTACAAATTATGGCTGTTCTGGCATTTCCTCCTAAAGAGTTGTGCAGAATGCGAGTAAGCTTAGAGTCTCTGTAAGGAATGTGTCCATTTCTTTCCTTGCTGCAATCAATAATTGTGATTTCTTATTTAGACTGTTTATGTAATGAAGTAAAGAGATGAAGAAAAACGGCAGGAGTTATAAAAGAGAACTTTCAATAATGAATAACTAGAGGCAGGGAAACACAGTCAACATCCAAAGTCAAAGATGAATAAAAACACAGAATAGAAAATGCAATGAAAAAGATCAGTGAACTGAAAATCGAATGCTTGATAAATAAAAGGAAGAGAGTGCATACTCCAATGCCATATTAAGTCTTGAGACTATAGAACATTTAGTCAAAAGACTGAAGAGCATAGACCATGTAAGACTACCTAATTAATCAGGATCGCCAAATGTAGCATTAGGGCTAGCCAAAATGCTTTAAATATATGTTTAGAAACACAAGCTACACTAATGTTATGCAAAATAAATGAAGTTTATAATTCATAAAATTATTTTCTTAGCTTTTTATTATCCAAAATTTATGTAACATTGCCTCGTCAACACAACTTGTGAACTCGAAGTGTAAAACAAACCCAACCCAAAAAATTCATTCAGGACTGATTTCTAGAACCCAAATTAGCTCTTGGATTGGCTGTGTCTTGAATGGCCCCAGTAAATTTAGTATCATGTTTTGTATATTGGGAAAATGGAATCAGAATGTGGGTAGTGAGCTGTAGGATATAGAATAACGAGCAAGATTTCAATATTTTACATGACCCAAATTTACTAGTGATCAGTGTTTTGTAAAAACTAATCTTGAGTTGTGACTTGAGAGATCCTAGCAATGAACTTTCACAGAGAAATGTAAACCAGCAACATGAAAGAATATCCGCTCTTTAGATTTTCTGACAAACAAAACTATTCCACCCACTGGTAAAGAGAACACCTTAATCAACAGTTTCAATAAATTATATGAATAATCTGCTATTGCACGACAAGCAAACTTATGAAGAATAAGAAGCAGAAAAGAAAGCATAGGAGGCAATTCTACCTTAGTTTCCTTATTACAGTTCCAAGGGTCAGTAAACTGCGATTTATGTGGCTACCTTCTCTCAATCTTGTGCCTGCTGATAATGCTTGAGAAGCACGCTCACTTCCTGCTAGATCAACAAAATTCTGTGCAAAGAAACCAACTCTTGTTCATTTCATCTACCAGACAATTTAAATATATATATACACACACAAACACACATCCCCCCCTCTAGAAGGGGCAAAGAACTTACCACACTGGCAAAAAGTGCATTAGATCTTGCAGTGCCTACAAAATCACTAGGGTTGCTTTCAACTGTCTGAAGAAAACCAATTATAAACTCATTATTTTGGGAAAATTCAAGTATAAAATACAAAACATTAATCAAGTAATTTTGTGATAAAGTGAATACCAGTCGAAGAATTTGATGAGATCTGGAGCTTGTTTCATTCATGGCAGTCTCTTCTGTTGTCCTTTCAGCTGCAAGATATATGCAGATAATGATATGGCTTGAAATGGAGCATCGGAAGGTATCAAAAGCATTATAAGAAAAACACTAATTAGACCCTAGTACCTACCTGCACATTTTGAAATAAGTTGCTGCAACCGACTTCTCTCTGTCAGAGTCTCCTCAGTAAGTTTATCAACAACAGTCCCTTTCTGTTCAAGGTGCATAGACTCTCAATCATTCAAAAGAACTAAAGCCAGAAAGTTTCGACATTAACAGAATATAGGAAATATGCTAGTAAGTTTACCTCTGGATCATCTAGGAGTCTTAGTGTGGTAGAATTTGAATTGAGAAGGTCTCTCACGGCTTCATTATATATTTCCAAGGCAGAGAACTTCACAATAAACTGTCTTTCTTTATGCTGAGACACAAGAACACATGTCATTTTTTGCCAATAATCAAACGATATCATCTAATTGAATTGTTTTATACCTTCTCTATGTGTTCATATATATCTTTCACAGCAAGTTCAGTAATTCCTGTCATAGTATATGTCTTTCCACTACTTGTTTGCCCATACGCGAAAATGCTTGCTGAGATTATGATTCATCAACGAAAAAACAATATAAAAATAACATTTCCACAGGCCACCATAATAATAAATAAATGCAATCACCAAGCACACAACAAAAAAGAAGAAGAATGTTATTAAACTCACAATTGATACCCCTAACCACTGAAAGGGCAACTTCCTTAATCCCTTGCTCATACACCTGCTTAGTAGGACACTTTTCCCCAAATACCCTATCTGCTTCCAAACAAATCATCATTAAAATAAGATTAGGGATTCATAAAACGAAATGCTTGAAAAGAATATAGAATAACATTCATGAATTCAAAAGTTCCATAAATTACAACTACAACGAACAAACAAAACAAATCAAAGAAATAAATAACACCATAGATATCAATTTTAGAATATAGAAACACATAAATTAACATGTTAATTACCAAAAGCGTATGTATCCGCCGATGATCGCTGTTCTGCATGACCGTTGTTTTTAAATCTGATGGCATTTTGAGAAATGCATTCCCATTCTGATACATCGTGCCTCGCTTTTTCTCTCTCGTTCAAAGGCCTTACTCTAATGGCAACGTAAATTTTCTCTTCTTGTTCATTTAAACGAGGAACAGTGTTTCCTTGTTCCACCTCTCCGACTTCCATTGCAGACGTCGTCGTTTCTTCAACAAATCACAATAAAAAAAACCAACACGAAAATCAACGAATTCGAATTCGTAATACCTATCTTATTCTTATCCATTTCGTTTCTTCAACGTTTCGCTATCGTATTTTCCACATTACTCACAAACCTACGGGAAAATAAACGCGAGAAATTAATTAATTAAATAATCTGCAAAGCAAAGCAACGATCGCTTTTGTGATTGAATATTTGAATTGCAAGATAATTAGAAAGGAAAAAAAAAAAAGGAAAATGTGCGATACCGTAGTCTCTGTCTCGGTGGCCGCCGGTGGGTGACCGGAGAAAGAGATAACGGAGCGGAGAATAAAATGAAGCGGGTTATGGTGTGGGACTGTGGGGGTATAAGGCTTTGAATTTCGTGACCACCGTTGAAATATATGAAACCGTTTCACCCGCTAAAACTAAAATTAATTGATTTACTATTTTGCCCTTGTGATTGCATGGAATACCAACGGGTTGTTTTCAATTTCTTACGAGTTTCATTGTCTATTGTTTTCTACTTTTTCTTTTTCCTCAATTTTAGTTCAATAAATATATCACTGCTGGTCCTTCGTTGTCAAGACATGTTGAAGTTTCGTCGTCAAAAAAGTAAAAATAATGTTGAACTTTCTTGACAAACAAACATGTTAACTTTATTAAATAATAATAGTTGGTTCATAAATCATAACCACTTGGGTTGTTCTTGACAAACAAACATGTTAACTCCTCACAAAGTTTCAAATTCGATTTCTACAGGTGCCAATTTCGGTGAGTTAATTCATACAGAGCAAAAACTCTGGATTTAAATGGAGTCCCCTGCAAATGAGCGGTGAGATTGATCCTCTCGAATTAGTCGGTCCTTAGGCCGGATACCGAACTTCAAAAAAAAAAAAAAATAGTTGGTTCAGTAGTGATTAGTGATTGACATTGAATTTACTAGAGAGGATCACAATTCAATCATATGCAAATGCATTTGAGAGAAATTGAAATTACTTGATGTTAAAATTCGTCCATAACTTTGAACTATTAGGCGCTTCCTCTGAGTAAATGGAGAAAACCAACAAAAAAAACATGTTAATGATTGAACTTAAATGATTAATGAACTCTCTTACAAAATGCTCCCTCTAGTTCTTATTATAAGAAAAAATTGACTATTTAGATTCATAAAATGTTTGATGTATCTAGTTCATAATATAGTCTAAATATATAAAACATTCTATAAATCTAAAAACTAAATTTCTTCTTATAATAAAACCGGAGGAAATATCATTAGAGATGATTCGAGTTTAATTTAGAGAATATGTTTTCCTACAAAAGGAGGGCTAAGACAAAAAAAATTCATCCTATAACATATATCAACTTTTTCTTTTTGAGGAAAAATAATACTCCTTCTGTCCTAAATCTTTATTCTTTTTAATTTTTTAGTTTTGTCCAAAACTTTGATTTTTTTAAGAAACTTAAAAATAATGGTGATTGGCGCTAAACAATTGGTAGAGATGACCACAGTTCGATCCCTGTAATTATACTAAGATTGTGTTTGCTCTGCTTATTTTAAACTTTTTTACTCTATAAAAGGAGAAGTCGGGTCAAACAGTTTTCCTACAAAATTCTTAATTTTTATGCGTAAAATACATAAATTAAGTACATTTAGCAAAGTTAATATATGGAGCTTATTTAGTCAAGACACAACTTAAACACAGTACTATTATGCAAGTTAATAATATTTTTTATTTAAAAAAGTTTTCATGTAAAACCCAAAACAAAATATAAAAAAAAACAATTTTATTTTATTATAAAATAAAAAGCTGTTTCATAAACAATTATAAATTTTGGTAAAAAAAAAACAATTATAAATTTATAATCAATGTGAAAATTTAATATTTAATAAAATTAATTTTTCAAAGGTGCTCTCTGACTTTTTCAAAGGTAGTATATAATATTTACCTTTTTTGGGTCAACACTATAGTAATATTTTACCACTATGACTTTATATATATGGGCTAGCTGCACACAAGTTACTCAAATCAAGAGAAACAAAAGTATCAGCCAACCAAATTCATGACTTCTCTAATGTTGGTGTTAAGTAAGATTATGGTGGTTGTGATTTTAGCAGCATTAACATTGATTCAATCCTCATCAATGGCACATCCTCCTCTGGGGCCTATTGCTCGGCCATTATTAAGGGACAACATGAACTATCAAGGTGACAATTTTGATCATCATGATGAAGATTTAGAGGACTATCGCAGTATAGATCCTACTCCTGTTATTGGTGGAGGAATTCATGCTGGTCCTGTGGTTTATCCATAGAAATCATTTTGAGTTATCTACTTTTTTAGTTTCCTGCCTATTGTCTAGTTTGTTTGTTTTTTGGAATAATGGCCTAATGTTTTTATTATTTAATTGTAATGATTATTTTAAATAAAATTGGTGTGATGCTCAAACAAATAAAATACATATATGTGTTTGTTTAGTTACGGTTTTTTTGCTGACAAAATGTTTAGTTACGGTTGTTATTTGTTTTTTGCCGTCATGATTAATTGATTAATCCTACAAGATACATACCTAAAAAAAACTACAAGAAGATACCCATATTATATTTGTCTCTAAATATAAGATCATGCTTGATCAAATTGTGTTATTTATCTATCATGTTTTTTAACCGTATTCTTTTTAATAATATATAGACTAAATTTTAACATATAAGATCTTATTTGCTCAAAAAGAATCTTATTTAATTTGTTTTGATGAGTATTTTAAAAATATCAAATTTTTATAAATTTTACTGTTAGATAATTAAATATATTAGTTATCAAAATTGTACATTGACATATGTGAAGTGGTCAAACATAATCTTATATGTAAAGGACGGTGTAGTAGTAAATTCTTTCATATTTTTATATTACTCACTCCCTCCAACTCAAAATTTTGATTATTTTAATTTTTTTTGTTTTGTTTTAAATTTTATTAGTTCTCTTAGAAATCAATGTATAAATAATGATATTTTACTATTTATACTCTTGTAAAAATTGAAGTTGGACTGGGCATGACCCAAAATCTCAAAGTGGACCTAACGAGGGAATTAATGATTATTGCTTTATCCGCCCCCTGAATTACTCCCACGCCCCCCAAACTACCTAAATTACCCTTCAGATTTTATCTTCCGAAATACATCAAGGCCAAAAAAATTCGAAAGATATAATACGAAATCTCAAAAAATTTGGTAGATAAGATCCGAAACTAAAATTTTGGGAGTTACGATCTGAAAAACCTTATTTTTTAGGAGTTACTATCCGAAATATATCAAAAAAGAGAATTTTCGTCCAGTTTGGTAGTTACGATCTGAAATGTATATTATTTTGGTAGATAAAATCCGAAAAAATGGGAAATTTCGTCCATGGATTTGTCCATGTTGTAACCTAAAATAAATTGTAATTTTTTTGGTAGATACGATACGAAACTAAAATTTTGGGAGTTACGATCTGAAAAACCTTATTTTTTAGGAGTTACCATCCGAAATGTATCAAAAAAGAGAATTTTCGCCTAGTTTGGTAGTTATGATCTGAAATGTATATTATTTTGGTAGATAAAATCCGAAAAAATGGGAAAAATTGAACCACTCAATTGATTATTTCATTTTGTCCATGGATTTGTCCATGTTGTAACCTAAAATACCTGGCAAATTAATTCAGTTCAATGCAAAACACATAACCATAATTTATCACATAATTAACGCACAAGTACAATAAAACTTACTTGTTGATGCAATTTTGATGCTATTGGAGATAAAGAAAGGATCATTTTCTGCCACGCACGTCGTCGTTCGCAAGGTTCGGCGAAGGAGAAAGGATCGGCGGCGAGAGAAGGAGAATGAGAAAGGATCGTAAATAAGAAATAATAGATTTTATATTAGGCAGTGATTTTGGTAGATAAGATCCAAAATAATACATTTTTTAGATTATACATACTGAAATTTTTATTTCCCTAAACTGAGGGCATTTTCGAGTTTTTGGGGGGCCTGAGAGCAATTTGAGGGGCCTATAAAGCGAATTTCGGAATTAATAGGACACAAACAAAACGTTGTGGGCCAGGCCCAACAACAACAACACACATCATTTTCTATTTGTTTCCTTTTTTTCTTCTTCATGTTTTCGAATAAATTGAGAGAATAAACTGATAAATTAATAGAAGTTTATAGACTATTTAAAAAAATTATAATTCCAAAATCAAAATGAGAGTCTGATATAGTTCAGAAATACCAAACACATGAAACAAACCACTGGATATTTGACATGGAGCACTAAATACATTACACATGCAAGATACATGATACAACATTTATATGGTGTGAATTTAACACTGTTCTGGACTGGGCCGAGCATCACCCCAGTCCTCCTGCTCGACTACAGCTTAAGGCCGCGAGCAAAGACTCGCCCATTTATGACTAAGAGCTGCTCGCACATATAACACAGGCCCTCGAGCACTTGTATGCTCGACATAGGATATTCAAACGCTTCACACCGTTACACACAATCGTAACGGACGACATCGGGATAATGAGCATTCACTGCCCATTATGACAGCAAGTCAGAATCCCGACAGCCATTGATGGCAGGGACGGATCATTTGCCTCCTCATTAATGGCCTTGGCCCAGCGCTGGGGGTATATATATGCCATTCCTCATAATGGTTCAGGTATCTATTTTTCTAACTTGTACTCGCTGCTCCTACTCTCACTGACTTGAGCGTCGGAGTCCCTGCAGGTACAACCCCCCCATCTCCTCCTTCAGCAAGCTTACGGCGGAACAGAGGCGGCCATCACTTTTCTGATCAGGTAAGATCAAACACTAATTTCAACTTAAATTATAATTTTATTGTAAAAAAAAACTCAAATTCTAATTTATATCTAAGTTATAATTATATTAAATATTTTGCAAATTAATAATATTGTTTGAATAAAAAAGTTCTCTTATAAAAAACCCAAAATTTCTAAAATTGTTATAAATTGTTTACTTAAATTTTTTCAAAGCCATAATAAATTGTCCTCTGACTTTTAGTATAATAATATTCTATACAATATGACTTTCTGTCTATATGGCTGCCCAAACTACTCACATCAAGAGAAACAAAATTATCATTCAAACCAAAATCATGATTTCTTTTATGGTGATGTTAAGTAAGATTATGGTGGTTGTGATGATAGCAACATTAACACTAATTCAATCATCATCAATGGCACAGCCTCCTCTGGAGTTTATTGCTCGGTCATTATTAAGGGACAACATGAACTACCAAGGTTACAAGCTTGATCATCGTGCTGAAGAATTAGAGGACTATGGCGGCTTTTGGGATCCTTCTCCTGCTCATGGTGGAGGAGGTAGCGGTGCTCCTATTCCTCATCCACAAGAGAAATCATTTTAAACTTGTTTTCTACTTTTTCAAGTTTTTAGCCTATTGTATTTTTTATTTATTTGAATAATGCCTTACTTTCTTGACATTGTTTTTGTTTTATTATTTAATTAATAAATTAATTATTATTTCATTAGAAAATGATTTGACAAAAAAAAGTAATTAGAATGATAATACTTGCATAGTTTAAATAAAATTCGTGTGATCTACCAAAAAAAACGTGTGTACACTTTAATAAAAAAGAAGAAGTACATTTGCTACCTCTAATCTAAACATCTACACATACATACATTTGTTACTGAAAATGCACGTTTTGGCATTCGCGTCCTCAAATGATTTTTTTTTTTTGAGGCACTCTCAAATGAAAAATTATAAATTGCAAATTTCTAGATGTGTATAGAGTGATTGCAGGAAGGGGAAATGAGAGAATGAAAGATAAATGAAAATTGAGCGATGCTCATTCACATTTTTCAATTTAATATACTTATGTGTACAGTATCTCCTATTTAAAAGTATTTTTAAATTTGAACTTTTTTATTTTTATCAAGGAGTTTTACGGCAAAAATTTCACTCTTAAGGCGGATAAGTGAGATAATCGTGGTTCGATTTTCTGTCCTTCATATATAACACAATATCTATCAACTGAGCTAAATTCACGAGACTAATTTGAAGGATTTAATTTTAATTAGACAGTCAAATTTCTTCTAAATACTACTTTTGTATCACAATATAAATCGTTATAGAAATTTTTTTGTATAAAAATATAAGTGATTTTACAATATTAATAAAACATTAACGAAAGATAATTTTGTAAACTACTTATAATTTCTCTTTTACATACAATGTTAATTACATTTTTAATTTGTATAATATGGTAAAAATCACTTATATTTTAGTACGAAAGGAATAATAAATATGATTAACGACTTTGTCATAAAAATAGGCGGAATAAAAAGAACAGGAAATAATTTGATTGACGTTTTACAATTTCTACGGGAAATTTTCTTAAAATTTCACGGGCTATTTAGCATTTCACTCATAATATATTAATTGTATAGAAAAAAATGAATAATAGAATAGATTAGATATATCAATTATTCAATTTAATTAGAATGTAACTTAAATTTTCTATATAAAAAAAAAGAATGTAATTTAAATTTTCGTCAATTTAGCTCAGCTGGTAAGTCATCACACATTATACAGAATTGGACTAGGTTCAAACTTGATTCGCGTGGTAAAATTTTAGCCAGAGCCGTATTCGAACAAGGGCAACACAATTTATAGCCCAGGCCTCAAAAAAGTAGGGTCTCAAAAAAAAATTATAGCAGTTATATTATTTAGTTTAAATAAAATGATCAATCAATAGTTGTCCCAAAGTACAATAGTCTATTATAAATGTCTTAATGAATTAGGAATGATAACAATTGAGAATAATTTGTTGGAGAATATATAATATGAAGAATTGATCGAAGAATTTATTTCAAAAAAATGCTAGGAGGGAGACTATTTTTTTAATTAGAGTCTATATTACTACCTCCGTCCCAATTTATAAGATCCATTTTGACTAAATGATACTATTCATGTATCTTGTTTTGACCGTATTTTTTTCATTATTTACAGATATAAATATTAGCATATAAGATCTTGTTTAATTCATCTTGATGAGTATTTTCAAAATATTAAATTTTTATAATTTTTACTAATGTACAATTAAAAATATTAATAATCAAAATTGTACTTTGACAAAAGTGCAATGGTCAAAATAAGTATTATAATGTGAGACAGAGGTAGTAATCAGTTGTCTGAGACCTCTGTATCGACTACGAAGCTAGTAGATTACTTGAGAAAACCAAAAATGTAATTTAACATTCAAATTTGTTTAATCATGTTGAAGACAAGTGGCGATCGCGCGTGCTCAAGTCGCGGGAGAGCAACATGTGTTTCCCGCTCGTGCGAGTGGAAATAACCGTTTCGTTTCGTCAAACACGGTGCGAGTTTGAACCACTAAAATGCATAGCTCCATTTTTTCATTTCGATTCTACACCGCCCAAAAGAAAACCTGGATTTTACGTTTCGAATTTTCGCTCAGACTTCATTTCATTGCAGTTCTGAATTTGATTTGAGTAATGGAGGAAACGTCAGTGATCCTGTCACCTACTCAAAGATACGCATCGGCTGCTTTGTTTTCTCTCGTACTGCATAGGTCACAATTTCACCAAGGTCGACCTTCGACTTCTCCTCGCCGCGGCGGCAGCGGCGATGGTGGTGCTCCGGAAACCTCTGACACCTCTTATGTTTCAGACCATCACGATGTTCCCAATTCGAGTTTGCTTTTCCCTATTTTTAGGTAATATGATGCAAGCATCTTGATTTTTATGTTATGGTCATTTTTGCTTTATGTTTTAAAATAATCTGATAATAATTGTAAGAGTTTGCTTTTCCTTATTTAATGTATACTAGAATACCGTATGATAGCTCAAGTGGTAAGAGCTGAGGGACATATGGGTTGGGTAGGGGGAGTTCCAGAGATCAATTCATTGTGGGAGCAATGTACAAAAAAAAAGTATTCAAGAATTGAAATTAATCTGTATGCAATTTGACATCTTCCTTCGCTGATAAGAATCCGTGGTAAAAATCAACAGGTTCCTCGGAGTGGATAAAAAAGCCTGGGATCGCCTAAAGGAAACTGCTAGGTCTACTTCCCAACTCAGGCATAATTTAGGATATGTATGTTGTTCATTGTGTCCCTTTTCCATTTCCTGTATTACATACGAAAGTTGATTCTTGGCATTACAAATTACTTCTGTCTCTTATTGGAAAAGAAAAACACTGAAAGGGTAGTTATTTTATTCCAGTTCTTTAAATTACTGTCTGAGGAAGGTGATGCATCTGCTAAAGATAAAGAAGCTGCATTGACCAACGCAGTTGATGCAACAGATTTAAGCATGAATAGTACTTCTGATTCTTCATTCGGTGGCCATGAGCAGAAAACTAGAAGCCACGATAATTCATGTGATACCGAGTTAAAATTATATCCGGTGGCTGCTGCGCCTCATGATGAAACCAAGGATTGCACAAATTTGCTTCCTCTAGAGACACAATCTTCTACTGCACTTGAAAATGAAAAACCTTTGAAGGAGGCATCCATCCTTAGTTACAAGAGAAAAGTGACAGTTCTTTACACTCTACTTTCTGCTTGTATAGCAGATACTGCGCATGCCGAGTTCGACAAAGAATGCAGCAAGTCAAAGCAGGGCTATGATGCTCGTCACCGTGTCTCTTTGCGGCTGTTTGCTGTATGGCTTGGTGTGGAATGGAGTGAAATGGTTTGTGTGCTTGGAACATGTGCTTGCATTTTAAATACCATATGATATTGTATATTACATTTATGTTGTGTGAATCTTCGTAGGAAGAAAATCTCTCATTATTGATTGGGTATAATTATCAGTATGTCTATGGCTTGGTGCATATAAGAAAGTGATTCTTATGCAGCACTCCATTGCTAGAATTTACCCTCATCATAAAATTTTGTAGGAAGCAATGGAGTCTATGGTTGCTTTTTCGTTAATGGAGTCTGTGAGAAAAACGGGTGAGAAGGATGAAGAATCTATTGTTTCAGAAACAAGTTGGGATAAATGGAAGCGTGGAGGTATTGTAGGAGCAGCTGCTGTAACTGGAGGAACCATAATGGCTATTACCGGAGGTGTATATCTGCATATCTAACACGTATCTTTATCCAACCCAAGTGTGAGATAGTATCAATATCTTAGTTATTTGAATGCTATGACAGGTTTGGCTGCCCCAGCAATTGCCCAAGGATTAGGTGCTTTAGCCCCTACATTGGGCAGTATTATTCCTGCCATTGGAGCGGGTGGGTTTGCTGCAGCAGCTACTGCTACAGGATCAGTTGCCGGATCTGTAGCTGTTGCTGCATCATTTGGAGGTAAGGAAGATCATATTTCAATTTACATGTGTCATGATAACACTGACCATCAATATTTTATTTATTTATAAAAAAATAGTGATGTATCTACAAACCAATGCATGCCTATAGGTTGCCTTTTATAAACTAAGTATTCTTATATATAGAGACACACACATACACTTCTCTCGCTCTTTGTGCCAAGAGGGACTTTGATATTTTTTTCACTGCATTGATAAATCCTCAGTGACTTGCTTCTTTTGTACCACAGCCGCTGGAGCTGGCCTTACTGGGAGTAAGATGGCTACAAGAATTGGAAGTCTTGAGGAATTTGAATTAATAGAAGTTGGAGGCATTCATCAAGGTGTAAGTTCCAAAATGTCAATATATTATATGCATTTCTGTGGACATGTATGAATTTTCAAAGTTTAGGGAAGGGAGGGAGGATGTTTTGTTTGGTAGGTTCATTGGGGACTTTGTGCAAGACTTGTCGGTGAACCTAGTAGTATCTTAATTGTGATTTACATTAATATAATTGTTGAAATTTGAAGTAAACCCTGCTTTTTCAATTTTTCAGCATCTGGCAGTTAGAATCTCTATTTCTGGGCTTGCGTTCGAGGAGAATGATTTCATAAAACCCTGGGAAGGTCACAATGATAACATGGAGAGGTAATTCAAAATTAGTTCCTCAGAACTGAAAGTCTAACTGTGGTAAAATGCAGTTTTATCCTTGTATTACTCTCTGTAGCATTGGTTTCATGCAAAAGTGAAATTATTCTATAATTTCTTGCCTTCCACGTGACTAGTAAATTAATTTTTTTTTTATTAACTTCTATTTCTATTAGAAATTTTATTTATCATCATTAATTGCTTATTTTCAAAAACCAGTATATGCTTAAAATTTAAATGAAAGGCCGTGTCAATGCTCACAAATCTTAAAGCATATGATTTCCTTCTACAACCAATAACTTTCTATAATTAATTGTTAACTTTACCAGTTTCAGTCAATGCTTCTATAATTAATTCAAATTTCAAACCCATTCTGCTTTCTCTCAAAAGTTGCATTCTCAATATTTCTATTACTTTATTTACACTAACAACCTGTATGTTTAGGTATGTGCTCAAATTTGAGTCTAAAAATTTGATTGCTCTGAGCACTGCCATCCAGGACTGGCTTACTTCAAGTAGTTTCATTGAACCCTGTGTATGTTTTAGTAATGATCAAATAGATTTTACATATTCATACTGAAAATATTTGATGGTCAATATTGTAGAAATTGTGTCTGAGTTGATGAGAGGAGGTGCCATGATGACAGTATTAAGCACACTCGTAGCAGCGCTAGCATGGCCAGCAACTTTAATCACTGCATTTGATCTTATAGACAGCAAATGGGCAATTGCAATTGACAGGTACATGTGCTTTTCTTGTAAAATGTCTCTGATGGTGATATAATAAAATTTTCCTTTTCAGTAAAGATGAAATTAGTGATGATATTGTTTAGTTTTTTATGGTTCATCAGTTTGACATGTATTATAAAATAGTTGCAGTTCAATTCTTTAATTTTAGAACAGTTTGGTTCGGAAGCATAAGAACCAAGTGAACTGAACCTTAAAACAGTTAGGTTTGGATTAAAAGCAAGCAGTTTGGTTTGGTCAAGCGAACTGTGTTTTGGGTTTGGCTCAGTTCGGTTCAGTTTTCTTCTTTAACTAAACCACTGATATCCCTATTGACTATTGTTAACATTTTATATTTTAATATTATATTTAGCTCGCCTTTCCTCTTTGTTGGAGCAGATCAGAAAAGGCTGGTAAGGTACTTGCCGACGTGTTGCTGAAAGGCTGTCAAGGGAACAGGTGACACCATCTAATGTTATTGCAAAAGATTGATGATAATGTTGCCTCATTGTATAATTCATTATCTGTTTGTGATCCAGGCCTGTGACATTAGTTGGTTTTTCATTGGGAGCCCGTGTAATTTTCAAGTGTCTCCAATGTTTGGCCGAATCCAAAGGAGACAATGGTAATCTGGAATCTTTGCCGTATGGTTATATTGGAAATTTATATCGTTTGGTTTATAAAATCTACATGCATTACTTCCTTCTACAGCTGGAATAGTGGAAAGAGTTGTTCTCCTTGGAGCACCCATCTCAATTAAAGATGAAAAATGGGAGATAGCTAGAAAGGTACCTAGACCTTGTCTACTCTTTTTAAAAAGCAAAATAAGACTTAAATGCAGTTTTGGTCCCTATGGTTTTTTTATGAAGAAGCAGTTTTGGTCCCTCTATTTTTTTTATTTTTTTTTTGAGGCACCCTCTATTTTGTTAAAACTGCAATTTTGGCTCACTTTTCAGTTTTTTTATTTATCAAATCCATGATTAGAACATCTCCTACTTTTTACCTATGTTTTAACTATCCTGCCACTATGCAGATGGTGGCCGGAAGGTTTATAAATGCTTATTCTACCAATGACTGGACACTTGGTATAGTTTTCCGTACCAGGTATGGGTTATCTATATGATATATGTCAGCTAGCAAAATGTTCAATATTTAGCTAAATTTTGTTATATCTAAAATTAGAACAAGGGAAAAATTATATTTGTCACAAAATGGTAAAAATAGATTCTTATGATGTGACAGTTAGTGTTATTAATATGCTTGTGGCTGTCTGTTTTAGATTCCTCTCATCAGAGACACCACTAACAGGAAAAAACACTTCCTTAGGCAATTTAACAAAAGCAACTCTTTTGTTCCTTTGAGTCAACACCATTTCTGAGGTCTTGCAATCTTAAAACAAACATAATTTTGGTCATCTCTACTAAGTACTACTATCATCCTAGTTTGTTATTCTACTTTTGCATTACATTTATAGGTATCAACCAACAAGTATATGCTGTTGTTGAAATTGTTATAATCCTATGATTCCTGTCCATTGCTAATTTGCTATTATGATCTAATGGAGAATCTCAAATCAAATCTTTGCTATCGTTGGTTAGGTTCTAATTGCTTGATTCATCAATAGGATTTATTGAGCTGAATATAAGCAGGAAGAAAATAAAGACCCCTGGGAAAATTACTTTAGAATTGGTCGTTACATCAAAATTATGGAGTTTGAAATGAAGTTTAATTCATTTTCACTCTACCCTCCCCTATCTGAGTCATAAAGCATGAAATTGGTGTGATTTTCCTTCCATTTTCACTCTCTAGTCTCTATAGAGCAACAATGAAATGGAAAAAAAAAAAAAAAAAACAGATTTTCTATCCTAATGAAGCATGGACATTGAAAGGACACGACACAGACACGTCAACATGGATAAAAATTTGAGAAAATGATACAGTTCAATGTAATCATAAGTGTCAATCGTGTCCGACACCAGGGCACGCGTAATCCGAGGAGTGTGCGTGCTTCATATCAATTATCACTCCTTGTTTTCCACTTTACCTACAAAGTATACTAATGGAATCATATCCTAGTCTCTATAGAGCATATAATTGGTGTGATAATATTTTTTTCTTCTGTTCTAAGTAGTATTCTATCATTAACTAATCCTATTAAATTGATGTTTTATCAAGTCACGTACCCTTGAGAGTGAATAATCTTGTAAATATATTGTGAAATATTTTCTTGCATGCACAGTTTACTATCTCAAGGTTTATCTGGAATCCAACCTGTTGATCTTCCCGGGATTGAGAATGTGAGCTCTTCACCAATGTTTTGTATAAATTATTTACTTTGTAATAAATAATGATGTATTGCTTGAAGGTGTCATCTCCTTTGTTGCTTTGCAGGTCGATGTGACCCAACTTATAGAAGGACACTCTTCCTACCTGTGGATGGCACCGAAAATACTGGAGCAGCTTGAATTGGACAATTATTTTGCTGTTTACAGAGGTGAACATGAAAACCCCCAGGAAGAAAAGAGTGCCGTGAACTAGCTTCTATTCCTTTCTCCGCACTGCTCTCCTCCAACCACTTTATTATTTTTCAAGAGGATTAACATCAATCTATGGACGGAGGAGGCAGATCTGACATGGAAACCTGGAAAATTATGAACTTTTTAGGTTATTCATACGGGATTAGAGCTTAGCAGTAACTATAAATTCACAAGTCAATAAGTGTATCTGTGTGTAAATGATAGGAAGATGAAGCGGTTGTAGTGGTGACTGTTCTTTCGATAGAATGATAAAACTAAAATGTCACATTAGAATTTACCAAACTATGTCTCGAGGAAAGCTGAAATTATTCTGTTCAACCATTTGATTAATCAGCGCCCTATATATTAGATATAAGGGTGCTCGAAGTTTAACGGCCGAATGGCTAAAGATCACCAACTTTCTTATTAAGAGGAAAATATTCATATTGTTGTTCTTTTTTGTAGTTTATACTAACCATCATTTCTCTAATTATGATTCTTTATTTGTACAAATTAGTAAAAATTGAAGATATTTGATATTAGGACAGTACTACGGGGGATACTATTACATAAGTGTTTATCTTTGCTACTAATTTTTCGTAGTCAATTTATGCATTATGGAAAATTTTAGTTTAATATTGGATTTCACGTGGTTGGTGGGAGGCATGTGTATTGTATAGGTGATAAGTGATTGGAGCTATCTAGTTTGGATAGTAGCTGATTAACTTTACTATCCGTCTCCACTAAGCCAGTGGTCTTGTAAGACACGTTCAATGGAATCGTAGGCTTAAAGACCAAGCAATTGTAATTCACAAGATACGACACAGGGTAGTTAGTAGGACACTAAGACGTATAAAGTGATGCTGAGTATACAAAAATTATACAGATAGAAAGCTATGTTATTTTCATTACATATCATTGTTGCTTTTAATGAACAACCTACTAAAAAAAGATGATTTGATCATATTTGATTGATGCACACCTCAAATTAATCTGTTATTATATCATTAAATGAAAATAGAAATGCCTGTTTCTATGGGCATAACTCAATTGGTTTATGTAGTGTGATAAGTGGTGAGAGGTGTTGGGGACAATATATATATATCCGCAAGTGGCTGAAGTGGGGATAAAGTGAGGACTAAGGCACCTTAACTAAATGTCAAACACAACTGTTCAAGTTTTCTTATGGACCTGACTGACTAAGTAGGTGGGGACGGAATATGATACTCATAATTAGTTTGTCTATATATATACAAGCTTAAATTGAAGGAGACAGCATGTGTAGCATAAAATATTGTTTGCGATAGTGTGTGGTGTGATACGGTGAAGCGGAAGATGGAGACCTTAAGAAATTATAGGGTCATCTGTCTAGTACTACTCGTATTGGTAATCGATGGGCTCAAAGGTGACGAAGAACACACAAATGTCAATGTTCTTAATAAAGACAATGCCACTTTTGTAACCCTCTCTAACTCTACTCAAGTTATGAACAAAAAAGAGAAAGAAAAAACCGATAATTCCTATAATAAGGTCGTCAAAGGTAGTTTGTATGGTGGAGGAGGAGGAGGAGGAGGTGGTGGTGGGGGAGGCAGTGGAGGAGGAGGAGGAGGTGGTGGTGGAGGTGGGGGTGGAGGTTCTAGTTGGGGTGGGGGAGGGGGAGGAGGAGGTGGTGGGGGTGGTGGAAGTGGATGGGGATGGGGAGGAGGAGGAGGGGGTGGTGTTTGGTGGAAATGGGGGTGTGGAGGTAAACCAAAACACGGTAAAAGAAAGGGCTGGGGAAGAAGCATATCCCATTATAATAACCCTTACCCAGACAAGGTGGAAAACTATATTGTGGGGCAGTTTGCACAATGCATGGCAAAAACTCGATGCAAGGGAATGAGATTGGATTGCCCTCTTCATTGTGGTGGACCATGTTTCTATGATTGTCACCATATGTGTAAGGCACATTGTCGCCAACCCTAAAATAAAATGCTCAGCCATGACCATTTCTAATTTCCCTTCATCCTTCTTTTTGCTAGCATTAGTAGTATCTTTGCTTTTGTTTTCTTGTACCCTCTACATCTTTTGATAAGTTAACAGTGTTTTCAAAGTTACACATAGTAGTCCCTTTGTTCCACATGGACCACATCTCTAGTATTTTTAACAAGTTTTTTCTTTTTGCTTTCATATTATATATGTAATTTAATTACATATGAATAGAAGGTAATCGGGCAACAAGCTGCTTCGAAATATAGGATGCTTTCGAAATCTAGTTAGGATAAGATTGGTTTTGCAACGATATCACTTATTAGTATTTTCATCGCCGTTTGGCAGTGGCTGATGTATGTCGTGGAATATATGAAATACACACGGTGATTCTCTTTCTCGATCAATTTTTTTTCATACGTACAAATTAAAGAGTGAACTTGTGGCCACTTGCTTTTAAATATTCAAGTTTCTTACAACTTGCTAAAGATCAAACTCTTCTTTTTTTAGAAATGTATATATTATTTAATTTTAAGAAAAATATATTGATTTAAATAAAGTTAAATACTCATTCTCTAATATAATTACTCTTCATAAAATTTAATTTTGATATCATAAAACTTGATATTTAAAATGGAACATCAATTTAATATTAAATGGTCGAGCTCAAAATTTCAAATCACTTGATTCACCTAAAATAGCAAAATAAATGGATTTGTGCGGTAGGTTGAGCCACTTTTGCTACCCCTAAAATAGCACTCAGTTATTTTTTAATTTTAACAAGTACTAGTAATCAAAAGTTAAACAACATACATCTCAATCCAAGTAGCAATCAAAGTTCATAATATATTTAAAAAATGTGTAAAAGATATTTTACACCAATTTATGAAGAAGGTACACGTAACAAGGCAGAGTGTGAGTGTTCAAGGAAAGAAAGTGGGGAACAAAAATAACAAAATGGAACTAAATAAGTGGCAATATTGTTAATTGGGAGAAGGATTTATTATCTGTGGAACTGTCATGAAATGATCATCCCCCAAGCAGCTGCTGCTGCTGAATAATTTGAGGTTGTTGGTTTCTTTAATTGTGTCTGATGATTTGTTATTCATTTTGTCAGAATAATAAAGAGAAGATGTTGGTGCTTGAGGAACCAAGATCCCTGAGAATGAAACCACAATATTTTCTTCATCAAAATCATCATTATGCACTAACAAAGTAGTAGTAGTAGTAGTAGTAGTAGTATCTTCACCAATAATATTATGTAATTTATCAGAGGGAACAGAAGAGGGGGAATCCATGAAATCTTCAAACTTCCAACCAGGGATAGTATTTATCAAGTACTCTGATATGGTGAAACTACGTGCAACTTCTTCATTATTTGTAGTAACCAAATTACCCTTGTTGATGCTGGGAGGAGCAGGAGAGAGTGATGAATCAGAAGGAGAGAGCAGTTTAATGCCACTCAGAAGAAACCTATTATGCTTCTTTGTGTGTTCATTGGCACTATGAGTCTTCAAATCACACTCTTTGCACATAATTGCTCTATCTTCCTGACAAAAAACAAATCCTCTTCTTTCCTACAAAGAATGAAACCCAATGTATCATCATATATTAGTTCATGAATTCATATAGTTAACTGACTTTAAAATGTAACTACTGCATAACAAAATGCGCGAGCTAAAGGAATACAATACAACCAATTTTTGAATCTTTTAGCTCGAATTTTGTTAAGCATATATATAGTACTTAGTGAAGAATGAATTACGAGGCAGATGTCGCAAAGAGGAAAATGGTTGGGAGAATTAGGGTGGTTGAGAGAGAAGCGATGGTGTTTGGAGGCGAGCTTATTAGCATGATGGACACGGTGGTCGCAGGCGCTGCATAAGGCAGCTTCGTCGGCGGTGCAGAATAATGTAGCTTGGTGTTTGTTACACACATCACACTGGATCTTCATATTTTAGTACGCTTGAATCAACCATGCACTAAATTAATAGTACCTCTGAATCTCATCATAAATATATGACCCAGGTAGGTAGCCAAGACAAGAAACAATCAAGAATTTAATTTTAATTGACAGATGTAGAGATAGATGGTCACCCATACGTACATATATAAAATAATTAGCAGCTCCATTTCCCGCAATATTTTCTAAATAAAACAATGCTTAATCTACGACTATATTTAATCTATAACTTTACTTATTTCACAATCAAACTCTAAAGCGCTTATCATGAATACTAAAGGGTTAAACAAAAAAGTGATATGTCATTGGTCTACCAAGTGGTGGTACATATATAGTATCAATGCTTAATGGTTAATGCTACCTCATTGCTGACGGTCTTAGCATCACCAATAATTCACCATTATCAATCTATACATCACTTATGTGTATGTTTACTTGTATAGTTGTTTTGTTCCGCGATAAGAAAAATTGATTTTTGCAAAATTGATTATGTAAAATTGAGTTGAAAATAAAATGATTTATGTTTGAAGATATTTATGCAAAAGTGATTTATATTGATTCTGTAAAAATTAATTCTAAAATCAGAAGCTATGATTTCTAATTTCAAGTGGTGTTTGGAGTTTGGACCCTCTCCTACCACTGATTGATCCTGTTCGATCTCAGCTATTAATTTTTATTAAAAATTTGCAGTCAATATCATAGTATTATTGATGGACATTTCAGATATGTGCATGACATAAAACTGAAGAAGAATGACATGAGCGAATCTTGATTCCTTCAAGTAGAATCAATTATAAAAACAAAATTAATTCTACTTTTGAAAAACAAAATAAGTTAGAATCAATTCTACACCTTTATAATCAATTCTAACTCCTCTAAAATTGTAACTAAACATGCACATAATGTATATAATCTTATAAAATATAAAAAAATATAGTTTTCGATATAAAATTTACTTATTTTGAAATTAAACATGCATTCCTTACACTAGTTAGCACTTAGCATGAGACTCTTGTTATGAAAACCATTTTAAAATACATTTGATCCTCAGACTTGAGATATTTCTTCTGTTCCTTCTCATCGTGTTTCAACTTTCAACTTGCCTTTTTTTCATAAAAAAATAACTCTCAACTTGCTCTTTAAAACTGTACGAAATGTATACTTTTTTACGGATAAAACTGTACTTAATGCATAAACATTCACAATAACCATAATTTTTCACCTAAACTTTGGTAAAAGAAATATGTTTGTGCCGAGCATGTGAAGAACGTGCAAAGGAGAGGAAGATAACAACCGTACAATTTTTATATAAAAAGTTGATAAAAATCATTAATTCCAACGGCAAATTTTAAATTTTCAAAACGTTGTGGTCCAAAATAAAATTCTCAAAACGTTGTGGTCCTAACTAGAAAAGAGCAATTAAAAGAGATAGACAAAAATACCAGCTTCATCTATGAACTTACTTTCTCTCATCCCTAGAGTTAGGCATGTATACTAATCCAATTTGATCAAACCATTTACTCGATCTAGTCAAAAAATTAAATTTGTGATGAGTAAAAAATTCAAATTTGTCAAACGGAAACCAATCAAATTCAACCACGTGATGAGTATGCTAGTTTGAACCGATGATAAGACAAAAAAAAGAAGTAAAACTCCATAAAAATATGAATATCTATGTTTGATATCACGGTGGTATGCCAGAATCACGATGATTCGGCCGTGATAACAAACATTCACTATATTTCATTGTACAACACACAAAATGACCAGAACATCCTTACCTAATGTCAATAAAAATATCTAATTCGCATTTTTTTTTGCACCTGTCTCATTTGTTTCTACTGTATTATCTCAAAATATTAGAAGGAATGAAATTCATATTATGAGTTCCGATAAATTTTCCATTTTACAAAACTTTGGGGTTGAAGAGCTATCTACTCTCGCGCGCAAAGGAATACGGGGGAGAAAAGGGGACGGGGAAAGACACATCATCAATAAAAGCAATGACATACAACATCAGGGCTACTCCGCACGAAAAATCAGAAAGCGCGTAAAATGAGCACCTCCTATGTTAATGGACCTCTTTGTATAATCTACAATCATACTAAAAGGTCAGAAAATTGTCAGTACTACGATCGAGCCACTACTTCCTCATACATCTATGATTTATCTCGAATATGAATTGTCTGCCCTTCAACTGCAAAATAAACCATTTACTTTATTTGAAACTTGCAGGGGTTTAACAGAAGCACAACCAATATATGAAAGAAGGAGCTATAAGATCATACCTCAATCATATAATTAGAATGCAGTCTTTGAATTTGACCAGTGAGCAATTCTTTTTCATTTACCAGCATCGAACACTTTCCAACATTTTTAATATAGAACGATCCATCTTCATCCATCTTTATAATTGCCTAAGACATAACAAAGCAAAAGTTTAATTTGTATGTTGATTGAGTATATATATATATATATATATATATATTTGTAGTGAAAATGACACCTCTTCATTCCTACTATTTGAATTTAATAAAGTATGTCAACATGACATTTAAGAAGAATGGCCATTGCAGAGTTTGCAAGAGGAAACCAAACATTTGCCATTGAAGTATTTTATTAAAGCATATTGATGCGAATTAATTCATTACCATAGCGTAACTATAAACAAATTTTCTGAATGCATACACAGAAAAGTCCAGATTTAAAATGAGTTGATACAGAAAAAAATCCACTGCAGTAAGTCATAATTGGTAAAATAACTAAATATAACCAACCTGACGTCTAGATATTAGATTGCCACACCCTCCTTTGCATAAGTCAATATCTACGTGAACACCTTCTGTTGCCCGTCCAAGTAAAACCTGCAGTATGAATTGAACCATCATTAAAAGCATGGTCCACTAGTTATTAAATTTAATTTGTGATATGACAGAAAATATTGACCCTTTCAAATTTCAAAATAAAACATAACAAAATGTGTATTTTCGTTGGGTCACTTTTTCAAAGAACGCGTGTGTTTATAGTTGCAAAACAGGTCTCTTCAACTATTAATTCCTTGATTGTTTGATTTTCACCACAAATCACTTCAAAATATACAAAGAGATCACTACCTCAAGTTACAAACACAATCTGAATAAAACAACCACATATGTGTACTAATCTAAGTAGTGCATGTGAAATTTGTTTTGTAGTAACACATTAAATTTAATTTGCAATATCAACTTCAATTAGACTAAATTAAAACATCAGAAAATATTTACTCTTACAATTTTAAAAAGAAAAAAAGAAAATGTTGAGTGCGGGGCACTTTTGAAAACATTGATGTTTATAATTGCACAACAGATCTGTGTTGTTTGACATAACAGAAAATATGTGAACCTATATGTGTAGTAATGCATGTGAGGTTTTTTTTGCAGTAGTGAAATTAGTACAAAAAATGACATTAGCTTGTTAGACTTTAAATATTCAATAAGTAATAATTAGAAAATATATCCCAACAATGTGTAGATCAAGGAAGTAGTTTACATGCTTAAGTGACAAATACCTCAGTTTTTGTGATATAGTACTTTGAGTGGCGACCATATAATAAGGCCAATGCTCCACGTGAAGCCATGGCTCTCTGCGTATGCGAATAAACACCCTGCTCCAGCCTTATGATAGTCCGCTTTGTTTCCTCATGTTGAAATCTTAATACTAAATTGTAACAGAATATATATTGTTAAGCTATAATAATGTAATAAAAAAAACATTAACCGCATTACACAAGCAAATCAAATAATGTTGGTCAATTTTTGACAAAAATATGCGGATCAATATTTTTGACAGAGACATTTTGATCATGGCAAAAACATTAACACGCAAAAGTATAGAGACAGCGCACATATTTGGTAATTATTCACATATTTCATGTTACACAATGTGACAATTAACTACCAGGGAACAAATAAAATATGATAAACAAAGTCTGGTCCATAAAGTACAAGTCAAAGCCCACCTCAAATCCAAAGCTAGATCAAAACTTGAAAGACATGCATCTTCTAACCAAAAACATAGCACGTTGTACAACAATAAAGCTTCTAAGTTTTACTTACAGTGAAGTTTGAGTAACAAAAAGTTTACCAATGAACTAAAACCAAAGGAAAGATCATTGAAAAATGGGCAGAACCTTAGGAGGCTATCCCCCTACCTCGTGGTATCGCAAGCTCTTAGCATACAAAAAATGCCTAACCTATCCCCCTGCTATTACCTATATCTTTATTCATCAGTTAGTGAAGACATCTAAAAAATGGGCAGAACCTTAAGAGGCTATCAACAGCCCAATTAGCTGAAGCATGATCCCATACCACGAGGTAGCATTAAGAAATAGAAATGTTGTTTAGTTGGGTTACTAAGTCTTACTAATAGAGAGCAATTTACAAGCAGAAACCAATCAACCATCACTAAAATTCTTGGGCACATAATTGTAATACCTTCTTCATTATCATATAAATCCTGATCATCAGGTTCCAAGTCCATTTCAAGTACCTGTAGGAAGGAATCATGAATAAGACAGAAAATTGCAAAATATATGAAAAAGGTAAAGTCAACTGTTGACTGAAAGGTCAACACAATATGACATACCATGGCTTCAACATCAGAATAATAAGGGATATCATCATCACTTTCAATATATTCTTCTTCCTCCTCTGAATTTTGAGGATCAACCATCAGCTCTGACTCCAGAACGTCTGTCGATCCCATTATTGCAAGTTGCAACTGATTATCATCAACTGGCAAAGCTACATCTTGTTCCTGTATCAAGCTAGAACCACTTTGTTGGGCAGGACTTCTGAAGCCATTTCCAAGAGCTGGCTTTTCATGTGACAAATTTGTGACATTATTGCTTAGATGCGTTACGAAGCTAACATTGGCAACATTTTCCTTAGGATTTGCTTGAAGAGCAGCTTGAGTTTTGTTTGTTGCATCAATGTTTCCACCCAATCCACCGGAAGCAATAACTGCACTCTTGGACAGTGTGTGCGATGCATGATTATTAGACAACTCACGATTAATCTTAGAACAAGAAACTGGCCTCGGAAGGCCATGAGCTCCCGTTTTTTGAGAAGACATGTGAGCTCCTAAGGAGTTTTTTTGTTCAACCTGCATCAAAACTTTGCCTCTTCCGTTAGCTCTATGTCCATAATCATTAACAGGTGATGGAACTGGTATACTGGATTTTCTAGCAGCTGATTCAGATGAAGAGGAAATTGTTGGGGGAGGCTCATTAAAGGGTAGAAAAACATCATCATTGGATGGAACTTCTGGGTCCTCAGTATTTAATCTACAGAAAATAACTCCGCTAATTGGTTCAGGAAATTGAGGGTCTTTAGCTGAGGCGGAAGTTGGCATCTGGAACTCTGATTTGTGAACTACCTCCACACCATTAGATTGTGACGCTGTGTTGAACTCTACTTCTGCACAACATGAAACTGACGGATCTTTAACATGTGCATCACAGGTCACTAACAATTCTGTTTCGGCCTTTCCTGCATTGTCGTCTACTTCTGCATGACATAAAACGGACGGGTTTTTAACGTCTTCACATGAGGTAAATAATAATCCTGCATCATCCGTTTCAGGTATCTGATCTGAAACACCATGAGTTGGAGAGTTTAGTAAAAGTGAACTCAGACCATCATAATAAGATTTACTAATCCCATCTTTCTCGACAGAATCCATCAGAAATAGCTCTTCCTCACCAGTGAAGTCAAGGAGCGAATTGGACAGTTCTTCCAAATAAGCATTCTTGAAAGCAATGGAATCTTTTGAACCATCAGGTGGAACCGGCATGTCAGGAAGCGAAGTAGTTAACTGTAAATCTTCAAATGAATTTTCACGCTTTAACTCTGGTGAATCAAACATATAATCTTCATCAAACTTGGAGCACAAATTTGCAGGGTCATTGTTGATTGGGTCAAATGCAGACAAAGGCATATTCTCTAAACCATCATCTCTGATAAATTTTTCTATATCCAATTCTAGTGGAACATCCAATTCCTCAGCAGCTCCATTCAGAGGCACATTATCTTCAAGAACTTGAGGTTCCTCCTCAGGTATATTGTTTTGGTCAGTGGGGAAATTCTCTTCAACTGTATCATCAACTCCGTTGTAAAACCCTTGAGAAGTAACTCCATTAATTGCAACATCAACATCAACATCCATAATATTTTCTGGAAGACCATACTGTAACGGATCATGATCAGAAAAGTGATCCAAAGTTGGACCCTCGGGTACGCCGGTTTCGGGTAAATACTCATTTCCATTTACATAACTGCCATCTTCTGGATCAACCAGAAAATTGTAGTCCATGGAAGTTGGCATATCTCTGCGGATTCTTTGACGCATAGCATAATAACAATTTCGAACACTCTGAGATTTTCTTTTACCAGTAACAGTTTTCTGCTCTTTTGAATGTCCAAATTTGTTATCTGACACAGCCACAGAGACTTGCTTTGATCCGACAGGGTCAAAGAGTAACATATTCCATCGATCTCGTATTTCAGCAAGAGTAAATTTTCGAGAAAACTGAACTGCACCTTTTGCAAGTGACTCCAAAGAAGCGTCATTCTAGAAGAAAAAAAACTTGAAAAAATTAATTTAAACCAGAACCCTAGACTAATTAACGTTGTCTATAATCTATATCCCAAAAAACAAACAAAAAATTTACATGATAAAAAAAAAAATAAAAACATAAAATAGAACAATCAAATTGACAGACATAACAACCTAGAAAAAACATGATTAGAGTACAATGTGTTAAAAATCATAATTATTTCAAGAATGGTTGCGAGTATTATTAACAATAACAAGAATGTGAAAATGATAAATTAATTAACAGTCGAAGGTAAACTACTCCAACAAACTAAAATAAATAAATAAATAAATAAGAAGAAAAGAAGAAAGTGAAAGTGAAGAATATTGAAACCTCAATGGCGTTCTTGAGTAAAAGATCGTCATCGGGAGTCCAAGGGGAAAATGCAGCAAGAGCACCCATCGAAGAAGAAGAAGAAGAAGATAACAGCGTCTTTGTCTTCTAAAACCCTCTCACTGAGACTCAGCCAGCTATGAGTGAGTGAGTGAGTAACTGTTGGTAGAATGAAGGTGCGAGCCGAATAAGACGCTGGAAACAAGGGTTTTAGTTTTTTACAAACAAACAAAACCCAGCTAACCGCCTTCT
The DNA here is from genome assembly GCA_951804385.1 of Trifolium dubium. Lineage (NCBI taxonomy): Eukaryota > Viridiplantae > Streptophyta > Magnoliopsida > Fabales > Fabaceae > Trifolium > Trifolium dubium. The sequence goes on along the minus strand of OX638063.1, from coordinate 43,185,658 downwards.
CTATTCTTTTGCCAACATTTTCGCATAATAAAAATCAATTTCTAGATATTTTAACCGGACTACACTACAGTTCAATCTTACAACTGCGTTTGGATGGAGATTGAAACCATGTAAAAATTCGTTTCGAATTCTGAATTTTAAGATTTTTTTTTTGACTAAGAAAAAAATATATATATATTTAAGATATTTTATACTTTTCCGGTCAATCACAATTTTTTTTTAAATCATTTTATATTTTTATCACAATTTTCACATCATTAAAATATTCCTTAAAATCTTTCAAAACAATATTCCTTTAAAAAAATCATTAAATATTTGATTATTTTCTTTTGATTAAATAAAAATATTTGATTATTTCTTTTGACTAGATTAAAATATTTGATTGTATAAAAAAAATTTGATTTTATTGATTAACAAAATCAATTTTTAAAACATATGAATTTCCATTTGTTGAAATATAATTATTTTTTCCTTATACTCCCTCCATTCATTTTTAACTATCACATAGTTCACTATTACATGTAAATCTTTGACCATAAATTGAACAATATTTTATATACTAATATAATATTTGTTTTTATTAATTATATATTAATATTTCTTTAATAAATATAATTAGATACTAGTGGTCAAAAATATGTATGTAATTGTCGACCGTAATAGTTAAAAAAGAACTGACGGAATATTTATCAAAAGATAATTCTATTTGGTCCAGTTTAAACATGTACAATAAGTCTTTCATGTAAATTTTTTTTTTTAATGTTGTAAAAAATATACTCTCTTGGTCCCTAATTATAATAAGACATATTTCTCATTCTCAATATACTCCCTTTTTTTAATGTTATTGGTTTGAAATATTTTTTTGTCTTTTTTTATATTTTTTATAAGACATATTTCTCATTCTCAATAACATTAATTTTTTTAAAATTATCTCTTATTTATTATTCCACTAGTCCACCAATCAACTATTTCATTACCTATGGAATTAATTGTGTTGGTTTAATAAGATGAGGTAACTTATATGGAAATTTATTATAATATATCGATCAAGTTATTATTAAAATCAACTTTTTTGATACCTGTATTTTGTCAAACTAATTTTATAATTAAGAACGGAGAAATATAACAAGACAAATGAATGCTTATAAAAAAAAAATAACAAGACAAATTAATAGTTGAATGAGATGAACTGAATATATCGAACGGTGTCGGATTTTTTCATATTGGAACGGTGACGGTTATGTTTTCTTTCATAAATTTGAACGGTTACATATACATTTCCACGTTGGAAAAGATATAGGAGTATTTGTTAGTTTAATTGTTTTCACTTCCCGTCATGGAAAATATATAGTGTAAGTATATACATGAAATATACGTACCACCAAAAAATATATACTGTATACAGGAAATACCGAAATATACAGGTAACAATATATCTCCCAAATCACAATACAACTCCAATTTTGAAGAGAATATATAAATGAAATTTTTAATAATATTTTTTTGAACATAGACCAAATAAAATGACAAACAATTACTAAATATTAATGGGGTCACCAATTTTAAATCCCGGTCATATAGATGTCCGCCCTAGTAATTTTAATATTTTGTGTTAATTGAGCCTGAATTTCTAAAAAATGAATCACATGTTTCAAAGTTCAAATTCTAGTTTCTCCAATAATGTTTTTGGTAATTACTTTATGGGATAATTTTATTTATTTATACCATTAGTCTAAATATATTTTATTTCGTAAATTGATCATCATAAAGATTCGATCATTTGTTTTTTCCATGTCATGCGAACAAAGTTTCACATAGACTTCAATTGAGAGGACTAAAAAGGTTAAGACTAATATAATCTAAGACAGATTTTCTATTGTAAATTTTCATACAGTTTTACATAAGGACCATCCAATCTTAAATGTTGGGATGGAATTGTTTTAAGTGATTTTATAATTGTATTAATCTAACTCGTCTAATTTATAATTAAGTCAAGATTTATAGCAACAAATCTCAATTCAAGACTACTATAAAAAAAGCTAAAAGAACTGAATTTTAAATGATTTAGTGGTGATTGAGGTTGAACTTGATAGAGAGGACCACAGTTCGATCAGGCAATACTGGAATCATTTGATGCCAGAAAATAGCTCGAACTCTAAACTATTATAACCCCTTCTCCTAGGAACTCGAGAGTGAAAAAAAATTCAAAGAAGACTAAAATGAAAAGGAGGAAGTTACAAGCTCAAATAAAATCTTAATTTTTCCTTTTCATTCTACGAGCAAACAAAGTCATGATTGTGTCAAAGTTAAGCTCAGTATCAGTCAGTCATGCTAATTAACTGGAGTAACTGCTAAGCATCCTCCTCTTAAGTGAATAAAAGCATACATCACATCATATAATCTGATCTGAAGTACAGTTAACAGTTAATCAGTTGTGATTGTAATTCATTCAAACATTACATGCCTTTTGATGGAAGATATTTGAGATGACAATGTTTAATTTATAAAAGGTACATACAATAATGAATTGAAAACAGAACTTAGGAGTGTATCTTAAACAGTAGTACGTGACATATAATTAGCTAGTCATTAATTTTATTATGGTATTTTGTGTTCTGAGCTATATTATATAGCTATAGCAATAGCAGCAGCATGCATTGCATGCATACTAGAAGAGTAATGGGTAAGTGGTGAGATCAGAGGCAGCAGATGGTCCATTGTGGTTGTGAGGGTTAGGAGGATGAGTAGGCTGTAAGCTCAATGCAAACATGCGCGGACCTAAGTTTGAGAATCCAATCACAGACTCATAATCTCCTCCATTGTCCATCATTTCAAAACGTGGATCTTCTGCTCTTGCATCCTTTAATTAATAATAACATATCAATCAATCAATTAATCAATATAGTATAGTAGTATTGCATATATATAGATATTTTTTTAATTAAATTGAGGTGCTATGCTATGCTATCTATCTATACATACCAAGTCACGCAAGAGTCTGTTGTGCACCTCTCTCTCGTTATTGAACTACACAAAAAACATAAAGAAATTTTAACTTCAAATAAAATTAATGAACCAATTAACTATGCAAGAAGAACAAGAAAAATGTTAATTAACCAATTTTACCTTCTTCCTTTGGGTGTCAATCTGATTACCTATCACCTTATACTGCCATCCATTATTGTCATAAGGAAAAGGAACTCGTTAGTATGGAATAGGTTTTTAGTAGGTTAATAGTACTACAGAAAATTCTTGGAGAAAGCAATTTGATTTTGTAGAATACTACAGAACCAACAATTTATACTAGATACAATGAATTAAATAAAGAAACATTAGGCAAGAACAGAGTTAATACTTAGAAATTTTTGTATATAATATATATAGTTTGCAAGGTTCTATTGTGGACCAGTTCTGTGGTTTTTTCTCAATTTAAAACATTGTATGACAATGACACAAATTAAGCTAGCTGTCTTGATCAGAATGGCATCACAACAGATTCCATCGCATGGATGTTACTATCATGGAAGTGTATATATTCAATTTTTTATTTTAATACATTGCAGGACACTAATTAAGCTCTGAATTTTGGTAATTTTTTGTGAATTGTGATGATCTAAAAAAGAAATAAAGTTAATTGTGCATTTAGGCCAGGAGTTCAAGCTGGCATTAATGATGGATTTGCCAATTGCGACATAGACACAATGAATGCAAAAGAGGGAATAGCTGAATGTTGGCATACTTTTCTCAAATGACATTTTGAGCTAAGAATATATATGTGTTTCGTTTTAATAAATAGTAGTAATATTTTATCTCATTAACTATAAAATATTATTTTATTTTTCATTTCTTTCATGTTTTTGTCTAAGAAAATGTTTGAAATTTTTTTTTGAACAAGTCAAAATGAGATATAATATAGAACCAAGAAAAATCTTTGAAATTAAAAAAATAGTATACTTCAAATAGACAACTAAGGGTTTGATTTTGAGTACCTCTTGTACTTCTTATAATTTAATTTTTGTTTATCAAAAAATGATTCATAGGAGAAGGGGACTCTAATAATCCAGAGTTCGGAGCGAGTTCTGACATCAAATAATTTTAATATACTCGTAATGTGGTCATCTCTATCAAGTTTAACGGCAATCATCACTAGACCAACTACGTTTTGTACGTAACCAAATACCCTTAAATTGCATTGACAACTACCTAAATACATTTATTCATAGTTATTTAATCTAAATTAAATTAGAAAAACACCAATGACAATTTGAATCTATGTCGTGGCATAACCACTCGTGGAACAATTTGATAGAATTTATAGAAATAATTTATGATCTGATCGCATGGAAATTGTACATTATTGCAGGACTAGTTTAGACTACTTTAATAATATTAGATCTCAGTCTGATATATAATATATTACCTATGGTATTAGACCTAGTTTTTTATGCTCCTCCTAATCCACATTTAGTTCCACGAGTGTTCAAAGACTATATATAAGGTGGATAGCTTAATCATTTTAGCCAATCTATTTAAAAGAATCTCACATAGATAAGACCATATATATACCTTTTGTTGGTCCAACCTAATCTATTTGCTATTCAGCTTATTTCATAAATAAGCTCTCTAAGGTTGATTATAAAAACATGCTTATAACTTATATGACAACAAATTGGCTTATAGTGGTTTTTTTCAACAGCAAAAGTATATGTATATATATCAGAATGAAAAAAGTATAAGTGGTACTCTACATAGTACAAACTACAAAGGGGTAAGTACAAAATCGTACTCAACCTAAACATCAAAATTGGCTTATATATAATATCTTAAATTATAGCTTATTCACAAGCGTTTAAATATAATTAAGCTCATGCTTTCAAATAGCAACAACTGATCAATTAGTTATTCATGTCATGGCAAATTAGGAGTAGTCTTTCATGATCAAAAGTATTTGAATATATTGAACACGAAAAGGAAATAACTTGATACTAGAATTGACTCCAAATTAGATTAAATTGGTGGTAAACAAAAAAGTATTTGAATTTGAATATATTATCTAGCCAACACACATACATAAAAATGCATATTAATTACTCCCTCCATCCCATTATATAAGCACTTTTACTACCAAAGTCTAGTCCCAAAATATAAGCCCCTTTACAATTTACTAGGTACATTTATTACTTTTTTGCTTACACATACCCCTAATTATTACTACTAAGTTGCATTGGAATACAAAAATTGTAAAAGGGCTTATATTTTTGGACTAGACTTTTGTAGTAAAGGTGCTTATATAATGGGACGGAGGGAGTATTTCAAAAATACATACTCCCTCCGTCCCGAAATATAAGGGAAAATAAAAAAAAACACACTTATTAAGAAAACATAAATATGAGAATTAGAAATATGGTTTTGTGAGATTTTTCTTAAAATAAGTGCATGGAAAGATGTAAAATCAATTTTGATTGGTTGTTGTTTATAGAGAAAAGTGGAGAGAGAGAGAAAATTAAATGCAATTTACATTTAATTTCATGAGAATAAGGAAAAACATTCTTGAAATTGATTATTTTCCCTTATATTTTGGGACAAAAAAAAATGGTTTTTTTCCCTTATATTTCGGGACGGAGGGAGTACTTTTTAATTCTTTTTTCGTTCTACCTTTTCTTAAATGTGGTCACCAAATACTTGTAATCAACTAAGTATTTGTTCACAAATCTTAATAGTAAAATTGAGTTATATATGACTCCAAAGATTTAAAAAAGTCCATTTTGTAAGCAAAACATGGGGCAATTTGGTGCACTGTAATTTGCTAACTGTTTTATTTTATAACAAAATTTCAATAAGCCACCCCATTAATATAGGACCCTAAACAATAAAAAGAAAAATCTAACCTTGCGCTGACGAATAGCCATGGAGGATTTGTCCATTTCTTCCTCAAGTAGCCTCAGCTCTTCCATGCTCAGATCATTCAAACAATCTCCCATCCTCTGCCTAGTAACCATATTTTTATAAGATTTTTGGAATCAAGAAATTTTAATAATTTAACCAAATAAATTTGTAATAATATACCTAATCTCCTTGCGAAGATTCCTATTGACATCTTTCAGTTTCTTCAAGTTCTCTTGCATATTCTGGAAAACAAACCACCAACCCCAAAATAATATATATTAGAACAATTTATTTATTATATATAAAAAAACAAATAAAAAAAAAAAAGGAAAAATTGGATCTAAAGGAGAAGAAGTACCTCATAGTGAGAGTTCCACAGATCAATTCCTACAGTCATCTGATACTGATCAAAAAAGTGCTTTGTTCTGAAGAAGATTAAGAAAGTAATCAGGAGAATAAATAAGATAAGATAAGGTATTTAATTTAGGGTTAGAGATGGAAAGAAAAGACATAACATACGAGGTAGAGGGGCTAATATACTCATGAAGTTTGCCGGTGCTGGAGAACATAATAATAGAAACCTTAGCATCACAAAGAACAGTAAGCTCATTAGCTTTCTTGAAAAGACCATTCCTTCGTTTTGAATAAGTCACTTGTCGGTTCGTCGTGTTCTCTATTCTCTTGATCTGAATCTTTCCTCGAGCCATGAGAAGATAGATAATGATCTTTCTTAGCTTCCTATATATATATGTATATAATAGCTAGCTTCTTATTGTAATTTCTTGTGATCTGATATGATATATATCTTCCTAGTTCCTACCCTCTATAATATACTATGAATGAGTACCCTTGTCTGGTTGGCTTACAATCACAGAAGGGAAATATAGAAAGATAAAGTTGAGACTGCATTGCCTATAATGGTAACCTCTACCAAATTCACGAAAGTTTTTCCAGGGTTTGCTATTAATGTCTTATACTTTTACTGTTAACGCCGTTTCATGTTGGGAAGTGGGGACCTTTACTTTCCGTCCTACTCCGTCATTCATATCGTTAACTATCTTCTTCCATTCTCACCAAATATATATATATATATGTTACCTTCTACCCCTGCAGCCTTGGATTATTTGTGGATGATCATGTTGCTGTATATTCTTAATTAAGGCTTCATATAATTAAATGTGTTTACTTTTTTTGGCGCCACATACAAATTTCAATTTATTTACTCTAATTTAAATACAAATAGATGGCAAATACTCCTACTTGTTATCACTGGAATTACTAAATACTAACTAAACCGGTTTAATATAATTTAAGAGGTCCGATTATAAAAATGTTGTCTTGTTCTTTAAAGACAAAAAGTTGTCCTTTGCTTTAGTGGGAGACAAATATTTTGGGTTTTGGGTTGTTCTTAGACCTCTCTTATGTCTCCATCAACCAAGCATTGAACAACTATTTTTGTCTTATTTATAATAGAGAGTAGTTTTTTAACAAATCAAATGCACAAAGTTTCTTTCTCGATTTTTTGTTCGCTCTAGTTCGGAATGTTTTCGAAAGTTAGTGATTTTTCATTTTTCCCCGTTTAGTTGATAAATTTAGGATGTTTTTTATTAGAACATGTTAATAACATTGAAAATTTTAAATAATGATTGAAAAATCATGTTAGAACATGTAAAATAATGTAGTTTCTTCAAAGTTGAACATAAAAAAATTTGAAAAATATCATTCGACTTTTTAGAGATTTTTTTTATTCTGAAAATATTTTCCAAATTTTAGTTACATTAATTTTTTTTTCAAAACTAAGGGAAAAATAGGTAATTTGAGAGTCTGCGAGCATCATGGAGGGGGGTAAACAACAATTTTATCAACATATATACCACAAAGGAGCCCAAAATGTAAGACCAGTCTGAAAGGCCCGAACACACCAATAAGAAGCCTGAAGAGGATTAAAAAAAAATTGACAAAAATAATACATATAGGTTTTTTCTTGTCTGTCTCTCAAGATTTGGGGTATCTATATCTAAATAGTCAATAATATTTTAATCGATATAAATCATATAAATTATTAATTTTGATATGTGTATCAATAATATATTAAATGATTTTAGATTTTGGTCTAAAATTTATACAAATAATTTATAATTTTTAATCTAACAGCGTATTTTATAAAATTTATATCAATTAAAATATTATTAAGTTGTTGAGATAGATACCTCAAATCTTGAAGACATTGTCACTTACTATATATATAAGCAACAAGGAAAATAAAACATTATATACTGAAAATTGTCCCATAAGTGTTTTTTTGACGGAACTTTGTCCCATGAGCTGTTCATATCTTGATGACAATTTTGTTCAAATACACAAAAAAGTTTTACATTACTTACGAATCAATACTAATGATAGTTTAAATTAACACTCACACTCTCTTCTGTCCAACTGACATGGTATATTTAACTAAAGATAAATTTGTGATCGTTTAATTAAAACCTCCATAGCACCACAAAAGTGTTATGTAGCAAATTTGGAAAGGCTTATAAGCCACACATATATATGAGGGCTAATGACTTCTTTACGTGAGCTTTAAATATTTTATATTTTATTTTTTGGTTTTTACGATCAATATGCGGTTCACTGAAATGATTAATTTGATTCAAGACGAGAATTTTAGTATAAAATAGTTTCAGTCTTTTTCCAAACAACGGAATCAAATCGCATTTTTCTCTATCAAATCTAATGTCAATTACCACCAGACCAATTAAAGCGAGCTTAATTTTTGTTGACAAAAAGATATTGTCAATGTTGTATATAAAAATCTTACTAATAAAGTAGTATTTCCTTTCGTTGGACATTCAGAAGCAAACAAATTCGCCGTACATATGCATTATATTTTTGGTGTGGCTTCGAAGAAAACAATAATAAAATGCAAGTTTATCTTCAACTGAGTTTGAAATAAAACTTCAAAGTCGTATACACCTACATATAATAATCCGTTTGATTTTGATATTCCGATTTTGTTTATATTTTTGTTGAATTTTTATATAAACTCGACGATGCTCTATGACTTGACCATCATATCACACAATATAATCAATTAGACCAATACCATGCACCCTTTGTCCTATTAGTTATTAAGTACTATATATATGTTATCCAAGCAATTGCTTTCTTTTTGGGTATAATTAATTTTTAAAAAGGTCACTAACAAACTATTTAAATATTTCAAGCTTATGTAATTTTCAATGACCACAAATGTTTTCATCTGTCTATGCTTATAAAATAATGACCTACTGATCTTGCTTGATGTTATAGAAATGTTTGCGACAAGATATAAAAGAAATATTCTCATCTATATTGGAATTAACGAATTAGGTAATAGGCATATTGTAGTAGACCACAAATTATAAACTTGCCCTTGTACAAGAAGATTCATGAACATATATATATATATATATATGTTGCGGCAAGTGGGCACTTGCTTGTCCAAATTCGCTTTCTCCTTGCGTGGACCTTATATTTTTTTATTTTATTTTATTATTATTATTATTATTATTTTTACTTATTTTATTTTTTTTGAAAGGTGTTATTATTATTCTTATTATTATTATTATCATGTTCACCATGTATTGCTCAGAATATCATTGTTTTTTTTTTTGAACAAGACAAAATGAGATATTATATATATAAAGCAACCCTTAGCATAAGATGTGCTAGAAATAGGTTGACAGAGCTCAGAATATCATTGTTATCGCGCCGACAAATTTTTTCCTACCGCAAATCAGTAAGCAGCCACATCTTTTTCATTCTTAATGGGCAATCTAACTCCTCTTCGTCACCAGTCTTAATCTTGCCAATATCGGGAGACCAAACATGAATCATATGACCACATGGCTATTCATGAATTATATACTTTGTTATTATTTCTCCCTTCCAATCAACACCGCTACTCCCAACAATATTGTGTGCCACAAACCATGCGAAACTCTTCTTGCGATTCTCAAAATTTGTTTCTGCTCCAAATTGCTTATCAATTATCATGAATAACGTTAATTTTGATGGATTATGTTGGTATATATACATCATGCACTGATGTGGTTTTTGATTATTTTTTTTTGACGAAAACAAACTTAATGCATTTCATTCATAATAATAAGTTCAATACAGGGTGGACAATAATTAAAAGTTTGGGGACTAGCTGTAAAACGAGTTGCTTAAGCTAATTCATGAGCCACTCGATTTGCTTGTCTACGGATATAACTGACCTTACAGTTCTGATTTAAAACTAGTAACTTCCTACATTCATCGATAATACTTCCGAACTCAGTATCGTTCCTTTTTTTACTGGTAAGTGCTTGCACCACTTGTAGGCAATTTGTTTCTATTTGGGCCACGCTATATTGGGTCATGTGCAGCCATTGAAGAGTTTCCAATACTCCCATTGCTTCTGCTTCTGCAATGCTTGGTGTGCCCTCAAGTTTCTTCGCGAAAGCTTGCACAAAGCTACCATCATGATCTCTGATACACGCCCCGACACAGTAGCTATTGTCTGCCACGTAGCAAGCTGTATCTACGTTGCATTTGAGTGATCCTAGAGCTGGTTTAAGCCATTTATGTGTCGTTACGGTGTTGAGACCCACATTGTTGCTGCGTTGTTGTTGCGCTAGTTGCCAGTCATGTAAAGTCTCTTGGGCTCTTCTTAGCACTTCAAAGATTGTTGGCAGCCTTTCATTCCAACATTTCTGATTCCTCCTCCACCATAGTGTCCACAGAAGCATGGCTATTTTTGACATGGTGCTGCTATCAAAATTTTCTATCATCTTGAAAACCATATGGACGAATCCTGATGCGTTCAATATGGGGTCTTGTACCTTCGACCATAATTTTGTATTCATCCATACCTCTTCTGCAGCCATACATCCGAAGAAGCAGTGCCATTCGTTTTCCTCGTTTGTGTCACAACAAGGGCATCTATTATTGCATTGTACACCTTTTAGAACTAACCTTCCACGTACTGGTAGGCAACCTCTAAGTACTCGCCATAAAAATATTTTTACCTTATTTGGCACTTGCAACTTCCATAATCGTCGCCAATTGCCTTCCACCTTGAGGTGGTGATTGTCTATAACAACTTCCATGAGATGGAAGTATGCTGATCGTACTGAATATATGCCATCCCTACTTAGGTTCCAGATCGGAGCATCGGGTTCTTGGCTTAAGTTCAATGGTAATTTGAGTATTTCAGAACTGTCATGTGGGTTAAAAGTTTGGTAGATTACCTCGCGATTCCATGTGCCAGTGTTCTGTTCAGTGAGATCAGATACCTTCATATTTTCATTTCCTTCTGCCATCATGGTAGTTATATATGGTTGGTTGTCCCTAAGCCATGGATCTCTCCATACATTGATATTCATACCATTTCCCACCCGCCATCGTATTCCTCGTCTGACAATTACCTGAGAAGCGTGGATACTACGCCATACATAGCTTGGGTTATGACCCAATTTTGCAGTAAGAAATCCCTCTTTCAGATAGTATTTAGCTTTGAAGACTCTAGATAAAATAGTATCATGGTTGGTTAGTAATTTCCAACCTTGCCTCCCTAGCATCGCCAAATTGAAGCCGTACAGATGACGGAAACCCATTCCTCCATGTTCTTTTCTCATAGCTAATTTATCCCAACGTAACCAATTAATTCCCCTGCCAGATGATTTGTTCGATCCCCACCAAAACGAGTTAATCATTTTTTCCAACTCATCACCTAATGATTCTGGTAGAAGTATTGAGCTCATACAGTATGAAGGTATTGCTTGTGCAACAGACTTTACTAACACTTCTCTTCCGGCCTTCGATAGATGTTTACCTGACCAACTTTGAATTTTCTTCCACATTCTATCCTTCAGATACCCGAACAATGCCTTCTTGTTGCGACCTATCATGGATGGCATACCAAGATATCGACCCGTTCCCATAACTTCAGTTACTCCGAGGATATTACACTACAAAAAAAGGCAACATTTCCGAGGAAATTTTTCCTCGCAAATGGGCCAAATTTCCTCGCAAATGTACGTTTGCGAGGACATTTGGGAGGAAATCAGTCGTGGGTAAATCGAAGTCTCTTGTGATGAAATTTGCGAGGAAATTTTCTAGCAAACGGTATCAGGTCATTTCAAAGGACATTTGCGAGGAAATTTCCTCGCAAATGTAAAAGCTGATATCAGCGCGCATTCACGTAGGGGACATTGATGTGACATGTCAGCTTTTACATTTGCGAGGAAATTTCCTCGCAAACGTATTTAATTTATTTTTTTAAAAAAACACAACAAATCATATACATAAATTTATTTATAATTAAAATAATTATAATTTTTAAAAATAATAATTAAAATAAAATTAAAAATTAAATCAATATTAATTTTAAAAGTAATAAATAAAATTTAATGTATATTAATTGGAAAAAAAATTTGCGGGAAAAAATGAAATTTGAATTTTCGTTTGAATTTATTGCGGGAAAATTGAAAATTGAATTTTGCGCCAAAATTTTTGCTAAATACATTTGCGAGGAAATTTTCTCGCAAATGTCAGGAATATTAAAAAAAAATAAGCAGAAAACATTTGCGAGGAAATTTCCTCGCAAATGTTTAAAAAAAAATAAAAAAAAATAAAAAAAAATGATAAAATACGTTTTAAAAATGATAAAAACGTTTTAAAAAATAAAAAAAAAACGCCAAAAATAAAATATTTCAATTAAAATACCTATTGAATTTGTTAAAATATGTTTTAAAATTGATATGAATTAAAAGTAATTTATTGAAATGATAAAAATAAAAGATGATAAATTTGTTAATGATGTTGTTGAAAAGAAAATATGAAAAATATAAAATTTGTGGAATATATGATGTTGTTGAAAGTGTTTTAAAGAAAAGATTTTATTTTAAAATTATAAAAAAGAAAGAAAAAGTGTTGAAGAAATTGATGAAAAAAAAAAAAAGAAATGAAGAAGTTGAAGAGAAAGAAGAAAAGTGGTTGAAGAAATTGAAGTGAAAGAAGAAAAATGGTTGAAGAGAAGAATGAAAGTGTTGAAGAAATAGAAGAGAGAAAAGAAAAATGGATGAAGAGTTTAAGTGAAAGAAGAAAAATATTTAAGAAATTGAAAGAAGGAAGAAAAATAGTTGAAGAGTTTGAAAAGAAAGAAGAAAAATGGTTGAAGAGAAAGAAGAAAAATGGTTGAAGAGAAAGAAGAGAAGAAGAAAAGTGTTAGAGAGAAATGTTAGAGAATATTAGTATTGAAGAGTAGATAGTGTGGTATATATAGAAAAGTTGTTGGATGTATAAATAATATAATAACATTTGCGAGGAAATTTCCTCACAAATGTTTAAGAGTGACTGATGTCCTGGGCCAAATACATTTGCGAGGAAATTTCCTCGCAAATGTTTTCTAATACATAAAATGCGCTGGGACCCAATACATTTGCGAGGAAATTTCCTCGCAAATGTCTTTTTGAATTTTAAAAATCATATTTGGCACAAAATTAAATTATAAATCGAAAATTCGAATTTCAATTTTTGCCGCAATAAATTTTACCGAATATTCAAATTTCATTTTTTCCCGCAATAAATTTTATCGAATATTCGAATTTCACTTTTTCCCCCAATATAATTAAATATTTATATAGAAACTTTGAATTTCAATTTTTCTCTTAATAAATTTTTATCAAAAATTCGAATTTCATTTTTATCGAAAAATCAAATTTAATTTTTTACTTCATTTTAATTTTTGCGTCAATATATATACATAAATTTAGTTTTTTTGGCAGAAAATTATCGTAATTAAAGTTAAATTATCGTAATTCAATTTTTTTTACAATGTTACGTTAAAACTGAAGTTAAATTTTGAATTAAAGTAAAAATGATAAAAATAAATATTTTTGTTGCATAAAAATAAATAATTACTATAGATCCATAAAAAGTAATAATATTACATAATATAAAATATCATTATTTAAAATTCATCCGGATCTGATTCATATTCCTCTACATAATATTCTTCCTCCGGATCATCACTGTCACCCAAATCCTGCTGCTCAAATGTTGGACCCCCATGTGACGTCGATGCTCTTTGAAACCTAGGATCGTTGGATAGTCGTTGCATCAAATCTTCTTGCCATTTTACCCTTTCGGCTCTTTCATCTTGAATATGTTGCTGTAATCTTTGAGTCTCTTGAGCACTCTCTTCATCCCTTTTCTGCATCTCCTCCTTGAATCTTTGCCACATTTCAGCCTCAGACATCCTTGGCTCAGGGCAATCGTCAGGACCAGGAACATAAGTTAGGCTGGTTCCTTGATAAAAGTTACGTGCCATCGTCCCTAAACCAGGCCACCGATTTTCTCTTCCTCTAAGTCCGACATTTGTGGTTGCCTCTTTCCATATCTCAAACTTAATTCCATATGGTATATCAGAATAGGAGGCATACTCGGGATGTTGAGACAAATACATTGCAGCAACTTTACCATTCTCTTCCTATATATATATATATATACATAAAAAAAATTAGCGAATGAATAAAAATGTTTGAAAATAATTATAAAATATATATCAAATTATAAATTTACCCAAAGTTGTTCACTTGTAGGATGAACCCAAGAATTGTCTCTGGTGCTGAAGTGAGTCTGTCTGTAGACTTCATTAACATAAGGTTCTCGCTTCATTAACATAATCTCTGCAACCTCGGTATTAACGGCAGATAAAACATTGACTTAACCGACACCCGTTTCTGCTTGCGATGCACATCACTGTTGCGGACCTGATACCTCGGTGCATTGCAAAATTTACACTCCTCCAGATCACCGTCATTCGTACCGAACTCGTTGTCATAGAACAACATGCAGACATTAACGCAACAATCGATCTTGTTAACTCGCAATCCCAACTTCGACACCAACTTCTTCGCTTCGTAATAACTAGATGGCAGATTTTCTGGTACATGCGACACATTCAACATCACCTTGTTAAAGAACTCCAAGCAATCTTCAGGTACATTCCATTTTGACTTGGCGGCTAAAAACTGAACGCACACCGATAACTTCGACTCAGACGACCCTTCATACAACGGTCGGTTCACTTCCTCCAACATTGCATAAAACTTCAGCGCTTTCTGGTTCGGGATTATTTCCTCTTCGCCTCCCCCTTCGTACGACAAGTTCACCCTGAGAGCGTCACCAACCATATCATCCATCCTATCAAAGTTTCCAAACTCCGCATGCGCTTCACTGCCCGAAGCCTGCGCATTGCCATCATCCTGCTGAGTGTTAATATCCGCAGGCTCTTCTTCACCGTGATGTCTCCACACGTAATAGTCATTCATAAATCCATCCTTTCTTAAATGAGACATGACTTCTTCTTGCGTCTTAATCTTGACACACATACATTTGATACACGGACATCTTATCCCTCCTTCCGTCCTAAAATCTTCTCGTGACTTCGCATACTCAATAAATTGTTCAACTCCTTCCTTAAAACGAGCTCTAATCATCCTCATGCCCGGATATTTTCTTTTGTACATCCAACCTCGTTCAGATCTAATTTGATCCATCTATATATATATACGTACCGAGTCGTTTCCAATAATAAAAATTAATCAGTTTCAATAAATTAATTAAATATTTTATCCATTAATTAATACATTAAACTAAATTAACGATTAACTTATAAATATTTTACTATCATATATTTATAGCACTATCTTTTTATAAAATTGTTTTCATAAATTATAAAATATCTTTTTATCAACTAAAATATTAATTAAATATAATTTTTTTACTAACAATACATTTAAAAATTAACAATATTTTTAACGACTAACATTATTTTTACTAACTACTACTTTTCTTACATTAATTTTTTCACATTATTTTTACTAACTAATTTTTTTAGTCAAACTTACGATATATTAATTAAATTTAAACTACGTACAATACATTTAATTAAAAACTAACATTATTTTTAACCACTAATTAATATTTTTTTATTCAAAACAAACTAACACATAAATTAATATATATTACTAATAAATAACTAATTAAACTAAATAAGATATATGTACTAACCTCAGATAATTATGTCGGTGAGTTTAGAAGAAGGAGAAAACACCGATCCAACAATCAACGAACAGCAAAGAATCACCCTAAAAGATGAAATTAAAGATTATAAGAAAATATCATATTTAAATAATTTTTACTAACTAATTAATTAACTTTACTTAATTAATTTTTAAAAAACTAACATTATTATATATTTAACTATACAAAACTAATTAACCACCTAAATAAAATTGAATACTTAATTAAAATAAAAAGTAATAATAAAATAAATTATAATTAAATAATTATAGAGGGAGGGGCGTACATATTTTTTTAAAAGTAATGGGTGGGGGAAACATATAACACATACATACAGTGGGTGGTGTAGCACCACTGTGTTTGTTTGTTTTATTTTATTTTTGATAATTTTTTATTTTAAATTAATAAATAATATAATACTAATAATATTAATAATTAATACAAGCTTATAATTTTTTCTAACTAATTTTTTCTACAATATTATTTTTACTAACTAGTTAGTTTTGTTACTAATAATGTTTATATATTTTTACTAAATAATTTTTTTAGTCAAATTTACGATATATATTAAATTTAAACTACAATACATTTAATTTAAAATTAACATTATTTTTAACCACTAATATTTTTTTAATCAAAACAAACTAACACATAAATTAATAACATATTTAATTAACTAATAACTATTTAAAATAACTAAGATATATACTTACCTCAAATAATAATGCCGATGAGTTTATAAGAAGGAAGAACCGATCCAACAAATCAACGCACAACAAACAATCTCCCTAAAAAAGATCAAATTCATTAAGATTATTAATTAACATTATTTAACGATTATTTTTAAAAGACTAACATGCATTATTATATATTAAACTATACAAAACTAATTAATTAACTATCTAAATAAAATATTTAATTAAAATAAAAAGTAATAATAAAATAAATTTTAATTAATTACTTATGGGTGGGGGCGTACTAATTTTTTTTAAGGGGATGGGGGTTTCAATTTGGAAACATATACAGTAGTAATAAGGGTGGGGGGGAGTAGGGACGTGACATTTTTTTTTTTGAGGGATGGGGTTTGTTGCAATTTTGAAATACAGTGGGGTGTGTTTGCTTTCAAAAATAATATTTATAAATTTATTAATTTATAGTAATAATAAGTAATAATACTAATATAAATTATTAATCAACAATTAAAAATAAATTAACCAAGTTAAAGTACTAACCTCAAATAATATGATAGTAGATGGGATGAAAAAGAGCTCCGAACCAAAATATTGCAACAACAATCCAACAACAACAACAACCTAATTAAATAACAAAATCAAAAATGTGTTAAAAAATATAAAATAACAAAGATTTAGATAATAAAAAAAATATTAACATAATTTAAGAAACTAACCTTGATAAATTATAAGATGATAAAATAGAAGTAGATAAATATAATTTAGATGAAATTATATAAAAAAAATTGAAGAGAAGAAAATTTTGTGAAGTAGGAATTATGAATGAATGAATTAAGAATGAAGGGAAGAAGAATATATAGAGGAAGTGAGGGAGAGGGGGAGCGTATATACGTACAGAGCCGTTACAACGTTCGGATTTTTCGAGGTGGGTCCCAGACATTTGCGAGGAAATTTCCTCGCAAATGTATTTGTGTCAGTTCGTGTCGGACGCGTGCTCGCACGCGCCAACGGTTCAAAGTTTCACGCTGTTTGCTGGGTCCCACTAGTACATTTGCGAGGAAAATTATATTAATTTCGTCGCAAATGTATTTCCGTGAGTCAACGTGTTTTTCCTCAATGGGCCCACTACATTTGCGAGGAAATTTCCTCGCAAATGTAAATCATTAGCGACGACAGCAGTTTCCTCGCAAATGTTGGTCGCAAATGCGAAAAATTCTTGTAGTGTTAGAAATAGATTTTGAGTAATTTATTGCTTTGCCTGACACCTTCTCATAGTCATTTAGAATTCTCTTCATTTACTAAGCTTCTCTAATGTCTGCCCTAAAGAAAAGGAAACAATCATCGGCAAAAAGTAAGTGTGAGAGGCTAGGAGCTCCTCTGCATGCTCTAACGCCATGAATGTCCCCTTTGCTTTCATACTTTTTAATGAGCGAAGTGAGACCTTCCGCACAAAGAATAAATAAATAAGGTGATAGAGGATCGCCCTGTCTAAGGCCTCTCCCTGGTGTAATAGGTCCAACACTCTCCCCATTTACCATAACTGAGTATTGAATCGATCCTAGGCACAACTGAATCCACTTCACCCATTTATCACAGAACCCCATTTTAGTCATAGTTTTCAAGAGGTATCTCCAGTCTACTCTATCGTAAGCTTTGCTAATATCTATTTTGAGAGCCACTTCGCCAACCTTCCCTTTAACTTTACACTTCATATGGTGAATAGTTTCCATTGCTACCATAACATTATCAAGGTTAGATCTTTCAGCAATGAATGCAGATTGTTCAATAGAGATGTATCTATTAAGGAGAGGCTTCAGTCGATTGGCAAGCACTTTAGAGATTATCTTGTAGAGCACGTTGCAAAGAGATATTGGTCGAAGATCTTTCATGGAGATAGGATTCTCAACTTTAGGGATCAATACAATATTGGTGTCATTTAGGTTCTCTGGGAGGCGCCCTCTTTTTAGCCATTGTGTACTTGTCTGAAAGATTTCGGTGCCACAAAGGTCCCAGAACCTTTTATAAAATGCTGGATTTAGACCATCTGGTCCTGGTGCCTTATCAGAGTGCATGCTAAACAGGGCATCTTTGAATTCTTCAACCGTAAAGTCCTCGGTAAGGCTTTGGTTATCATCATTTGTAACACACATATGCACAAGAGGTGATACATTATCATCATCTCCAGGGTCTTGCTGGAACAGTTTATCAAAGTAATTTTTAGCTATCGTACATAGTTCCTTTTGATCTTGTGTCATGACCCCGTCGCTATTGCACAACTGTGTAATCTTATTTCTTTTCTTTCTTGCTGAAGCCATGGCGTGAAAGAATTTTGTATTTGAGTCCCCGTCTCTAAGCCAGTGAGCTTTTGATCTCTGCTTCCAATAATCCTCTTCTTGTTTAAGAACTACACGAAGTTTTTCTCTTGCAGCTTGATATTTTTGAACACATAGTTCATTACTACTGTCTTGATTTTGTGCCATTTCTTCACGATATTCAATTATAGACTGTCTGAATCGAGTTCGGAGGCGTGATCCCCAAGCTTCTAGGTCCTCTGTGCATCTATGTATCTTAGATAGTAACGGATCGCTAGTCTCTCTATTCCATGCATCACGTACTACATTATTAATATCTTTCTCTTCCAACCAAGCATTCTCAAATTTAAAAATTCTAGCTTTATGTTCTGTAACATTATTGATAAGTTTTAGCAAGATTGGTGAGTGATCAGACCTGTCGGCGATGGCATTGGTGAATTTGAATTGAGGAAATTCATCAAGCCAGCTTTGAGTAGCTAAAGCACGGTCTAGTCTTTCTTCCGTTGAATTCACAGTTCGACGCCCCTTTGTCCATGTATAAGGATAGTCATCCATTGGCAAGTCAATTAACCTGCTATCATGTACAGCTTCTCTGAACCCTCTAATGAGCCATTGTGGTTGTGCATTACCTCCTCTCTTGTCTTCTGTTGAAAGCATGTCGTTAAAGTCTCCCATGGCACACCAAGGAAGGGATACATAATGGGCCAGTGAGCGAAGAAGGTCCCATGAGTCTCGTCTTCTGTCATGTTCCGGAAATCCATAGAAACCTGTAAATCTCCAAGAGTTCCATTTGTCTGACGTGATTTCGACATTGATAAAATTTTGAGAGTAATTAATGACACGACAGTTGATATGGTTTCTCTACAACAACGCAAGACCACCGCTTCTACCAATTTTGTCTACTGCAAATGCTCCATCGAAACCCAACTTTGTGCGAATTTCTGTTATTTTGTTCACATGTACCAAAGTTTCACAAAGAAACATAACGTCCGGTCGGTATGTCCGAACGAGGTCACGTAGAGTGGGAATTGCACTCGGGTTACCCAGGCCCCGGCAATTCCAACTAATGATACTCATAATCCCTGGCGGGCCCCGCCAGGGCCGGCCAATAAAAAATGGTTGTTTGTATTGTTATTCTCCACATTGTCATGTGTTATAGTTTGTTCCCCTAGCGCTTGCTTTCCATGGAGTGCGTGGGACTTTGACTCCTGGTTCCTAGATCTTTTTCGGTCACCCTCAACAACTAGTGTCATCAGTTCATCTTCATCCATATTTTCCTCGTAAGTTTTGTCTTTATTTCTCTCCTTTGGTTCATGAGGGAATAAAGTCTGTGGTTTCCGGAAAATATCTGCTAGTTGTTTCTTTCCCCTGCTCTCATCAGGCTTGACATTGTTATTTCTATCATTGGTGTTATTTTCTCTTGCTTGGTTGCTGTCATTATGATTGCATGTCATTATTGGATTCGGAGCCATCCAATTGGGGTCTCCACCATGTCTGAGCCACCGTGATTCACCTCCTTGTTTCCGCCCCATCTCTGCACGCAGCTCCGGGCTCCATTCTCGCTTGACTTCACCTTCTCCCAACTCAAACAGTTTAGGACAGCGGGAGTCAGAATGTCCCATTAGTCCACATATGTAGCAGAATGTTCCCAATCTTTCATATTTGAATTGAACAGTCTTACTTTCACCTCCAGGTTTCTTTATCTTCTTTGTTCTTTTCAGTGGCAGTCGAACGTCCACTAGAACACGTATCCTCATATATTTCCTCCACGAAAAATTGTCATTCTTCTCATCATATTCAAGGTATTCTCCAATATAGTCAGCTATGTTTTTTCCAGCCTTTTGAGACATAAATCCGGCGGGTAAATTGTGAACTTGTATCCAAATTGGCACCTTAGTTAATTGTACCTCTCTTGGATCTTCATCTTCAGCAAGGATATTCAACACTAGTGTGTGATTGTCAAAGGACCAAGGTCCCTGTTTTAAGATATGTTGCACGTCTAGTTGATGAAAGAAGCGAAAAACAAACAGTCCTGGATACGCTTCTTCAACATCCATCCCTCTACCGGGTTGCCAAATATCACCCATCTTGTCAATCATCATCTTGACTCTTATAGGTCGATTGGTTAAGAATTTACCAACAAGGCAGTATGATGGTTTCTGCACTTGTGAACAATCATCATCAAAAGAAATTTCAAGTTCGTCTTCCTCGTCATCCAGAGATAGTTTTTCAACATTGAGAGTTTCATTGTTGTTGTTTCCATCGTTGTGTTCTGCCATGTCTGTTTATTAGGTGGCAGTAGAATCAGTATCAATAAAGCAGAATCAAGCAGAACCAGTGAAGCAGTATCAGAGAATCAAAGTCGGTGGAACAGAATCGGTGCAAACAGAATCGGTGAAGGAGAATTGGTGAAACAGAATCAGTATCAATGAAACAGAAACAGTGAAGCAGAAATCGGTGAACACAGAATCGGAAGCAGAATCGTCAAGTCGAAATCGGTTGGTCGGAATCGGTTGGTCGGAATCGGAGAGACGGGATCTGTCAAAACGAAATCGGCGGCAGCGAAATTGGTCGAACTCTCACCAGAGAGAAGAAACTCTCATCAGAGAGAAGCACTCACAATTGGAGAAGCTGAATCGTTGATGGTAGGTTTTGAAGCTAAGAGCTAAGTTCTGAATCGCGCAGTTTAATAGTTAATTTTGTGTTTTGCAACTGTTAACCCTAGCAGAGCTTTTGCGATTAGGAATTGGGAAAGCCAGCTATTGCACTTGCATCTCTGTTTTGCAAAATGTGGTTTTTGATTTTATATTGCAGAATTTGGTGGGATGTATTTTTATAAGCTTTGGAGAATATAACAAATATGTTATTTATTGTTCTCATTCTATTTATCTCATTATTATTCATGGTATAATGCTCTATTTATAGAGCTACAAAAATATATATTTAGATCATATTAATCTTAAATAACAAACAAATCCTAGATATTCTAAACAAAAATATAAATATTCTAAATATAAATATAAATCTTAGATCTAATATTAATTTATTTTAAATATGAATCTAAACTATATTTTAATCTAAAATCTTCATAAGATATTTAAACATTACTCTCAACGAATTTGGCATTCAATTTTGATATCGCACATTGTTGATTTGATGAATGAAACAAAACTTAAGGCCTAGGAATCGTTTTACCGAGGTCGCACAGTGGGCGCCCCCCCAAATGTTCTCGCCTAAAAATGAGCTAACAAAATTAGTAGGATATTTTGTAGAGATTGGTCAATTATATTTCTATGTTTTTGAGAGAGTTTTCGTTATAGCTCGACGGGAAAAGACCCTGATCCTATGTATCCCTAGATAATTAAGGAATCAGAGCTACGTAGTTCTTGTTATGGTAGTTGATATGATGATGAAGAAATGAATGTTCTTTGTTTATGAGAAGTCCCTTCTCTGGGGTTGAATAAGGAGGTATACATATCCCCTAAGGATATGATTTCAACTAAGTAATATCAAGAGTCTTATTCTCCCAATGTTTCCTACTCTTTAGGAGGTAGGTGCTTTGCATTATCAGTTAGTGGGGGGTCAGTGGACCGAGTGAACTGAGGGCGAGTGAACTGAGAGAATTCCTAGATCGAGTGAACTGAGAGATAGTCCCTGGCCCGAGTATATTGGACCGAGTTGTTTAAGTCATTGCGACAGTTGAAATCTAAATGGACTGTACCAGTACATTATCATATATATTTTATTTGATAACTCCTCTTTGCGTATATATTTGAAGATAAAAGCTATATTCATTCATCAACTAGCAGTTAAAATGTATATTGTATATGTTACCTTAAATGTTAGTGAAAAAATTATGTGTCAATATTTATATGTTTGAATTTTCTTGTCACCCCTAACTATATGTACAATATGCATAACAATACATAAAGTGTTCAACCTGTTAAAAAAGTGTTCAAATTTAATTTTGTTATGGAGTTGGACATCATAATTCATAAGAGAGACGACTTAAATATAAATTTAAGTCAATTTTATAGAGTTGAGTTAGACCCTACCCAATTCTAAAATAGTAGTTGAGTCTCTCAAAGATATGTTTGAACCACTTATTATCAGGTCAAGTCCATTTGTATCCACGCAACAAATGTCCCAATAATGTTTGGTGTATAGTATTGGGCCAATCCTATAAATTTTAAAAGTTATGGATAATTTATTTTAAAAAATAGCTAGGGACCAATTATAATTTTTGAAAATTTGGAGACCAATTGAAATTTTTTACGAACGAATTTATAATTTTTAAGTTCAATTGCTGTATTTGTTGATAACTTTATAAAAGTTAACTCAGAAAATTTGGAAAAATATGGGATATGAATGAATTTTAAATTTGTGTAGTTTTTAGATGTCATTTAAAATTTTTACCACTTTGTTGGGAGATTCATCATTTGCCAATATTTTTATTTCATGTATGCTATCAATTTAAACAAATGAAATATCCTATTTAGTAGAAAAAAAATTGAATAATAAAATTGTAGACAATGTTTATTTCATTACATTATTTACATTATATAAAATGATATAGTAGATAAATATATAGATCAAGGATGCCTCCCCTTTATAATTAAACAATTTAAATCACGATTAAATGAAGTATTTAATCATTGATTTGCAATGTTGGTAGTAATAAAAGAATTAAACAATGAGCAAACTTGCAATAGGATCGTTATTATCAGGTAGAAGCATCTTAGAGTTGATCAAAGTGAAGACCGTGAGAGAAACAGAGACCAAAACAGAAAGTGCCAAGAGAATGAGCATTAGAATGTGTGAAACAGTTCCTTTGACTTGTTGTGCATAATTTGTGGAAGCCATAGCGAGCACCGTAACAGGAAAAGAGTAAGCCCACCATGCAACATTAAACCTTTTCATAGATCTCTTGAATAGGGCTGGCCTACAAACCTATTTGATTCAACATGAATAAAAAATGATAATCATTAGAAAATCGATGAAACAAATTGTTATATTTTGTTCTTTCAATCAAATCAAATGAAAAATGTCATTAGATTAGTGTTGTTCTAAACTAGATACCAATACATTGAGCTGAGTACAAACACAATGAACGACAAAATTATCCATCGAATTTTATAATGCTACTTCATTCCTATGACTAGATTCAAACTTAGATTCGATGGTTAAATCGGAAGAGATTCAACTCATATCATTCAAGCTCTTACATAATATTTTGTGTTTTGTATATATAACTCGCTGCATTTTCACTTAAATATAATGACTTTTTCTTTTGACAAATATACTCTTATAGTATTTTATTGATTAAAATGTGTTAAATTTATAAAGTAATTAAAGATATAGTTATCTTTGTTAAAACATGAACAACTTTCTTTGTCTCCGAACAAACGCAATGCTAGAATTTTTATGATTTTTATTATAAAAAGAGAAGAGTATATATAAGTTGACAGATGATAGATTGAATGGAAAGATTTTAAGCATATGATGCAAAAGGATATTTGTTAACTATGAATTAATAAGGACCTTTCCATTTTGTGGGTCCAAATTACAGCACAAGTAATGCAACAAATTAGTAAATAAGCGCATGTACGTATAAGAAATTGATAAGGACATTCCACATTGTACGGCAGCCCGCCAGAAAAAGAAGAAGGTGTAAAAGGAAAATTAGTGTCGAGTGTCGACTATGGTCTGTTTTGTGTTAAAAGCCAAACTATTAAGTAAATGTAATGAGTTTCTTTATTTCATATTTGGTATAGATAGAATTTAAAAGACATACAATTTGATTAAAAATTTGTCATGATGTACTTGTCATTATATGTCCAGCTTGCAGTGATTATTTTCATAGGGAGACTTAATTTGCATGCATGAAAACAACAACTACTACAATTTAAATTATAAAGTGTACTACTTATTAGTCCCTTTAATTTTAAATAAAAACAAAAAACACTCGCAATCATATTAAAAATATAAATAAATTAGTTAAGATATATTGGACTCAAATCATAACTCAAGTGATTAATAAACTTCATCGAAAAACGAATTTCAAGAGAACTAAATTTGAATTCTAGGTGGAACAATTTTTCGGTCAGGTTCACAAACAAATTTAAGGACTATATTAAAAAAAATTCACATAGTAGTTGATGATTCTGCAAAATAATCAAAACTAAAAATATTTCATTAATTCCAAGAAAGTAGATAAATGAATGAAAGAATTATATATATACCAGTGACATGAAGAGGAACATAGACAAAAAGAATAGCATCTTGGAAAAGGTATCAAAATCTCCAACAATAGATTCCCAAGCCAAACAAGCCACACCAGGTGCTGCAAAGAACAAGAACAAAACTGGTCTTAACAACACTGGAAGACGATCTCCACCAGACAACCTTTGATAAAGTGTAACAAACAACACCAAATAATGAACCATCCCTAATGAAAACAAACAAACAGCACTTTCTTTCCAACCCATTTCTGCTGCAGCTTGTGCTCCAACCAAATTCCCTATAACTGATAACTGACTTGTCGGATTTGCAACCGTTGTTAAAAATCTTTTTCCTTTAGTAAACCACTGACCGTAAATTTTAACATCGAGAACAACCACCGGAACCGCGAATAACCACCACAGAATTAGGTAAGTAACAGTTTTTGGAGCTATAAATGGTGCTGATTGAAGTAATAGAAACCATGAAATTGATGGAGCGAAAAGATAGTTAACTCCTACATGGTGTAAGAATTCAGATTTTACCATCTTAAAGTAAAATAAACATCTTAAGATGTAAAGAAGAGAGAGTAATGTGAGTATGAAAAGAGACAGAGACCATAATACTATGAAAACAGAGGAAGGAAGCATGCTAAGCACGTGTCTTAAAGTGCTCGTGTCTTTTGTTGGTTCAATTATTAGTGTTTTCCATAGTAATGCTTGGCCACCAAGTGAGAGACTAATTCTGAAATAACCTGCATGAAATTTTGTTAATATTGTGACAAATAACGAGGTTGATTTTTGGTTAATGTGGTTTGTGGTGTTTGTCTCTATTATGACAAGTTCAATGTTTGATTTGGAACATTTTTGGGTTGTGCATTCCATGCTGGTTTTGCTATTGTCAAACTCATACAACAATAGTATTAAGTGATTGCTTGATTTTATTTTTGGTGTGCGCATTTTGCTTAGCATACATGCAATGATTTTATAGTGGGGGAAAGCGTGAGGGTGGACACAAGTGGTTGAATTTAAATCAATAAAAAAATGTTAAAAGTTTGAAAAAAGGATGAAATATTTAACATTTTATGACTATAACAAAAAAGTGGTCCATTCTGGTTGCCTCTACAAGTTATTGGTGTAATAAAAGACATAACAAATTTTCAATTTTGTACGTAAATGTAGAAGGAGTATTTTCTTAAAGAAATCATAGGGCGGTAATCCTCTTCGGGCAATTTCTTCCCAATATTTTTAGAAGAGTCTTATATTAAAGGGTGATAAATATAGAAAATGGATTTTATAATTATAGATGAAGATAATATTCCTTTTTGCCTATGTCTCCTTCCTAATTTTGTAGTTGTTTGTCCTTTTTGAAATTGTCTTGATTTTGTTCCGTACTTATAACTGAACTTCTTTTTCTACCTTTGGTGAACTCACCTTGTGCTGATCTAACGAGCTAATATAGTTACTATTTTGATGTTTTCAAAATAAAAATATTCCTTTTTAACTGAAGAAATACATATCATGTTACTTAATAATATAATGAAACAAAATCATATCCAAAAGAACAAATCATACCAATAATAAAAAAAGTAAGATTATTTTTATCACTACCAATTGCATCTTTAAAAATTAACTGCTCACAGTCACACCTACTATGAGTCTATGAGGTTTAAGTCTATAATTATGCAATTGATAGATTATATGTAAGCTTAAAAATAAAATCACACGTTATAATTATTTGCATCATTATACTTAGAAATTAACTGGCTACATGACGAAACAAAGTTGGAAATGAGGAAAAATTGTCAACAGGTTTGCACTCTGAATTCTTCAAGTTGAAACAAGAGACTTTGCTTTCAATATAGAAGTAGATGCAATTACCTTCACATCCATCGTAATCTTGAGTCAATAATGCAAAATTTGAATCTTTACCCAAAACAAAGGCAACATCACCCAAATCTTTTACTTCTAACCATTTACCCCATTCTTGATCAAGCTTATAAACTTCCAATAAAACAGCTTTCAAGAAGTAACCCTTTTTGTAATACCTTTCATCATTAATATACATATCAACCACATATAAACTTCCATCATACTCTACTAATTGCTTCTTGTTTATATTAGATTTCACCCTTATATGCCTATTTTCAGCACAATAGTACATGTTTTTTGGTGAAAACTGAAACAACTTCAAGGACAAAGCATTGATCCAGAAAATTGTTCCCATATTATCTACAACATAAACTTGTCCCTTGTAATGTATTATATCGTCAAAATAATTGTTTTCTCCATCATTATTCTTTAATACAATACTATTCTTTTCTCCAATTATGGAAACAATCAACTCTTTATCATTATTCAGTACAAAGACCATACAACGACCCACACTAGAAAACACGATTACTTTGCCAACATAATTAGGTGAACAACTAAAACCATTTTTCTCATCATAATGACTTGGAGTGTGTTGTTCAAACAACTCCACAACTCGAAAGTTCATCAAATTCAAAACTTTTTCAGTAGTTTCCTCAATTTGGAGTCTCTTATTAGTGAAGACATCCAAGAGATGGAATTTGGAGGATTTTGGATTCTGGAAAACTTTAATGATCGAGCATTTATTAGAACAAGAAGAAGTTGTTGTATGTGGTGATGGTTGAATAATGCTGTATATTTTGGTTTGAATTAGAAATAAACCTTGATGGTGAAAGTAAATGTTGTGAGGGGTAGGTGGTGGAGGAAGAAGAGAGCGCCATAAACTACAAACACTGCGTAATCGAACAACGCTAGCTGTAGTGTTCAGTTTTTTGAATATAATCACCCACAAATCTTCAAGAAGATTTGGGTTTGAATACTCCACTTTCTTATTCATATTCATGACATTCATGCACACTCTTATTTCTTCTTCAACTCTTGTTCTTCAATTTTTCACTTAGTCGGTTGCACCTTTTCTTCAAGTCTTTCTTATGTATAAACCAATGCTATCTTAATTGAAGAAAGGGATATGAACAAACAAACAAACAAAGCAGAGCAAATGACCGGAGACTGTTCAGCAACACGTGACCTCCGTCGGTTTTTCCCTGTGGTCTGTGTTGAATTTGTACTGCAGAATTTTTGTTGTGTAGATAGAAGTCTGTGAATTTTGTAACGCTAAAACTCTTCTCTTTTTATAGGATTAGGTTAAGAAATTAAGTTTGAGAGATAGTTTGTTATAGTTTTTTTTTTTAAATCACTTTTAAAAAAATAGCATATATGTTTGTTATAGTTTTTAAAAATAATTAGATTTTTTTTTTGGTAAAGTAAAAATAATTAGAATTTAAAAATTGTTAAAAATCAGAAGTTGATATTATTAATTTATTTTATAGATTTTTTTAAAGAAAAGAAATTACTTTAGTCTACATGAGCTTAGCTCAATTGGTAAAGGATATTGCACATTTGTGCAGGGACCGGGGTTCGAACCCGGTATGCCCACTTATTCACCTTTAAATGATGAATTTCTAGCCGCTAAGCTACCTGACCAAAAAAAAAAAGAGAAAAAAGTGTCAAAAATTTTCAAATAAAAATATCTTTAAATTTATAGGATTAATTTGTTATTTTTAGAAGATATAATTTTGTCAAAAAAAAGTTATTTAGAAATTTATTTTATTCGTAATTGTATGGAGTATGTACTACTATAGAGCCATATGACTATAATAAAAAATAAATTCTTGAGTTTTCTTCATGTATTATATTTAGATAATTGTTCTTTATGAAATACAAAATTAATTTTATAAGGTTGTATCCAAATAAGCTAAAAATTATTTTTATAAAAAGTACATAATTTTTATAAAGGAAAACAAAAAAAAATAACTTCTACTTTTTTTTTATAGTTGATGGACGAATCATTTATTGTGTTTAGGCATTTGACTCACGTTAGCTTTAGTGTTTGTTTTTTCTTGTCTTGTTGTTGGCTCATGTTGATGCAAACTTTTATAGTCTGCTCTAACACACCTTTTGTTGAAAGAATTGTACTATTTATATATATATATACATATCTGGACCGTACCCAACTAATAGGATTGGGCCTCATGATCTATAAGCAATTGGGCCTGCGTAGAAGGACCAAACCGGCCCAGGAAATAGTGCACCAAGCCCAACCGACTCGGCATCCTCACAAATAGCACGTGTTTCATAAGTCAAGAAAGGCATGATCTCCCCATTCCCATGACCATGCACACGATCTTCAGCATGGGAAGAGGCTGCGCGAATCACTCAGACGAGTTCCCCCCACGATTAAGGGAAATAACTTCCCTGATTAGAGGCCTATATATAGGGCTAAGCTTAAAATGGAAAGACACACACTAAAAATTATAAGAAATATTTGTAGCTGCTAATTACTAGCTTACTCACATCTCTAAACGAGAATAATATCATTTTGACTTGTTTAAAAAAAACATTGTAAAATTTAAGAAAAAATTGTAACGAAATTTGTTTGAGGGACCATATCCAAACTTAGTGGGTTAAATAAAAACAGGCCCAAATATACGTAACAAATGTGACCCACTCGGATTGGATAAATTTGTTGTTAAGCCCAAAAGGATTCTAACACAGTAAGAAAAGCAAGAATTACATCAAAATGACGAAAGTGTACGAAAAGGTTAAACCCATGCTTCACCAAGGTCTTTTTGCTACTTGATATTTTTACATCAAAAGAATACATACATATAATGGAAATTTGCTAGTACTTGATTTGCTTTCCTAAATATGTGGCATCAAAGAGTTTTCACCATTAGAAAACACAAAATTAATCTTAAAATGTTTGAATATTCTCAGATAATTTTTTTTGGTGGAAAGTAGGCTAATTTAAGATTTTTAATTTCTTACACAATATGCTAATTTAAGTTATAGATTAGCATGTTATAGATAAGAAATATCTATATGACGACTAATCTTTATTAAAGAATTTTTGGAACACATAAAATAAATTCTCTTCTCTATATATAAAAATTAGAGACTGGACTGAATTTATGTGGACAACTTAAAAAGTATAATATGCACGGCTTAACAATACATGAACTATTATAAGTTTAATCATTTTCTTAGTCATCTTCCACCAGATTCAATCAATCTGTTATGACAGAATGTTGGTGATGTTTATTTTAACCGTCATGTTATGCTGTAGTTTGGCTTATGGCCTCCTCTATATATTAAAAAAAAAAAACTAAAGGGAAAATAACCGCAGATATTACATTATAACATTTTTCTTTTGGTTTATAACATTTGCTCCTTTTTTAATTTGTTTTATGTGGTTAAAATAAACACGCTTCCCGTAATAGCCCACTTGTTAGTGAGTAAGAGTTCCGTATAGACGACAAACGGATGCATTTTCAATTCTTATCTTGTGTCTGGCTTGTGTGTGTCTGGCCCTATTTTGCATTTCAGGTGTTGACATCTCCCTCCAAAAACTGTTTCCTAATACATCTATCCATAATTATTATGCAAAGAATTTTGTTGACATAACTAATACAATTTTTTCATTTAAAAATAAAAATTATACATGGTTGATTTTAATTAATTGTGCCATTGTGGATAACAGATAACTTACCCACAAGTTTGTAAAGGCAACTGCCTCACATTTTTTGCCAAAAAAAAACTTAGACCTCACATTTTTTTAAATCACCATAGTTTTTATTTTTATTCTTAAATCAATTATTTTTTGCTTGCAAATTAATTTGTATAGGCCAAATTCATCAACCTGTTCTCCTTAATTAGTAGAATTGGCTATTTAGTTCGCGTGGATTGAAACTCTCATGTCTACAGCGAAACAAACAAGCTTTGCTAATGCTTTAGCTTTAATAGGATAGGATGTCCTATGCAAGGTTTCTTTTATTTTGATGTGCCGCTAATTAATTTAGAATTAGAACAATTGTATTTAGACAATGTTTGCACAGAACTCAGATTTATCTGCAGGAGATTGTCCGCTTCGGTGGTTTAAGGTGTATGGCGTGTTGTATATAAACTACCATTAGCCTCGAGTTCCAAGCAATGTGGGACTTAAAGTGAGCCAGAACAAATGCTACTGTTCGTACAAAACTCAGATTTATCCGCGGGGGATAAAGCAGAGGGTATGTTCCGACCCGACCTCAAGTCCACATCTCCGAGAGATTGTCCGCTTTGGGGCTTTGCCCGTCACGGTTTTGTCCTTTTCCTTTGTAGAAAAGGCGCCTCGGTGGTTTAAGGTGTATGGAGTGTTGTATATAAACTACAATTAGCCTCGAGTTCCAAGCAATGTGGAACTTGAAGTGAGCAAGAACAGATGCCCCCAGTCGAGGCTAAGGGGCCGTTGATTCGAGAACGAATTTTGTCATTCCCACAGACGGCGCCACTGATCTCACCTGATCAGAAAATGATAGTCACCAATGTTCCGCCGTAAGGTTGCTGAAGGAGGAAAAGGAGAGGTTGTACCTGCAGGGACTCCGACGCTCAAGTCAGTAAGAGTGGGAGCAGCAAGTACAAGGTTAGAGAATAAGATACCTGTGTCATTGTGAGGAATGACATATTTATACCCCAGCGCTGGGCCAAGACCATTAATGAGGAGGCAAAAATCCGTCCCTGCCATTAATGGCTGTCGAGATTTTGACTTGCGGTCATAATGGGCAGTGAATGCGCATTATCCCGATGTCGTCCGTTACGAATTTGCGTAACAGTCTGAAGTGTTTGAATATGTCGTGTCGAGCATATATTTGCTCGAGGACCAAAACAGTTAGCTCGGCGCATTGGATTATATCGAGCAGTATGAGCCGAACATCTGCGAGTCTTTGCTCGCGACTGCGAACCGCGTGTCGGACATTAAGGACTAGGGGCGCTGCCCGGTCCAGTCCAGAACAGATGATCTTATGGGAGTTTCTACTCCCCATATGTTGTAACCGTATAATCATTTTTCTTTGGACTTTGTCGCCTTCATTATGCAAAAAAATATTCATGAAACTAAGCAACTACTACAATGAACAACAACAAAAATAACTCAAATTACTTTAACCTTTAAAATTGGATTTAAGCTCGTGATCTCTAATTAAATTAAAAAGTTAAATATATTTTTGATCCTTATAAACATCTAAACTTTCTACTTTTAGTTATCTAAAAATTTTCACACTTCTTATAATCTCTAAAAAATTCTCTAAGATGACTTTTGGTCGTACTTAAGTCTACTCATGTGTATTATCTAAAATTTTGAATTATATATTGCAGTTATATTTAGTATATTAAAAATTGAATTGATTGACAAAATTTTAATTTTTCTTAATTAAAAATGAATTAAATATGAATTTTTGAAGTGTTTACTTTAAAATTTTCATATTAATTTTATCATTTGTTAAAAAATATGAATTGTTGTGGGAGTGATTTTTATAATATTATAAACATAAATACAAAATTTCATTAAGTTTTTTGAATAATACACTTAGTCGATTGAAAAACGGGACAAAAAATCGTAACGGAATAAATTTTGGGAACAAAAAGTGCGAAAAAAGTTCCTAAAATTTTGAATCATTAAAAGGAGGAAAAACTATTTAACTCTACATTAAAAGACGCCCAAACTTTTAATTTGTACATGAATCACATATAATATATGGTTAGGGTTCGTTTTTATTTTCTCTCCAAAATATCTATCTGTTGGGCTAGCTAGAGTTACAAGAGCCGTCGATTTGAGTTTTGATAAGGCAAACTATTAGAGTTGTGATGGAGACGTGTATGTAATGAAAGTTGCAACGTAGATGCATGTTGTGTTGAGTTGAGTGTGTTACACTACACTACTACATTTCCACATTTTGGTAGATTGTTTTAATTTATTTTTTCAAAATTAAATAAAAAAGAGACGGTCAAGGAAAGTACTGCTACCGGGTTTTCCGGTGCAAGGACGAATAAGAAAAAGTTGATGTAACACGTGGAATAACATTGTCCGTTGGATGGTCAAACTTATTCACTCATCTCCCAGCCGAAGAGAACTACTGTAGAGAAATTGGCAGTGATATAGATAGATAGATAGATAGATGGTAGCTAGATTTTCATGTCCCCCACACACATTCAAAATATGATATGATATGATCACACACTCTCTCACTCTCTCTCAACCAACACCATAGCAAAAGAAAAAGACCAGTCTCAATAATAATAATTCCTCTACAGTAGTACTTAGTACAGTAACTTGAGAAAGAATGAAAGTAACATAAAACGAGGGTTAAGTTGTACAGTATAGTTGATATGGGTGCAGTTACCATTGACGGCGTTGCAGAGGAACTCATTCCGTGCCATGCCATACTTAATTAATTTCTGCTTTCTTTATTACTAATTTTCTTTTTATTTAGTAATTTATTTTCTGTTCTTCTTTTTTTGGTTAAGAAATAGTTTTTCTCAAAAGCTACCTGCAAAACTGCAAAAACTACTCCACAAGATATATATCATATACTACTTGAGTTGATATATTGACATTAGACAACATCAACACACCACAACAAGTCACAAACACAGTGTTACTAATAATACTATTGTGAGAATTCAGCTTTTGAGTACTGCAACAAATGGTTGGGATATTATTTTGTCTAGGTAGAAAGGAAGGTCAAAAAGAAGAAGATCTATAAGAAAGGGGTTAAAGATATGGCAACAACGTAACAAAGGTTGAACTTGAACAGTTAGAACAGTACTTCTGCATTTGGAGTGGGTCATAGGTATAGTAGTGGCAGAAAGTGTTTGTTTGAAGAGGAGTGTAGAAGAAGATTTGGTTTAAGGAGTTAGTGTGAATGTTATGATGATGATGAGGCGTAGTGGGGGAATGAATTGTCAGGATTGTGGGAACCAAGCAAAGAAAGACTGTAGACATATGAGATGCAGAACTTGTTGTAAGAGTCGAGGGTTTCAGTGTCAAACACATGTTAAGAGCACTTGGGTTCCAGCTGCTAAACGCCGTGAAAGACAGCAACAACACCTCTCTGCTGCTATGCAACACCAACACTTTCGTCGTCCTAAACGACACTCAAACAATCCAGATGATGATGGTGCACCACCCTCTTTTACCATCCCTACCACAGGTATTATTGTAATCTATCCATAGGATGATAGTAAGATATATTTTTTTCAATACCTAGTTTAATTTTTTTTAAAAAACTATATAATATTGATAGTCTCAAATTCTTGCTTCATGATTGATCTATCTATGTATAGGTCCATGAAGAATTTTCAACTATACAATATTATATAATTTTGCTAGTAATGCAAATAAAATGTATATATATGCATTATTGAGATCTTTGAAGGATTAATAACTGGGATGATGTAGTAGTATTTGACAATACCTTAACTACTCCATCCTTATAATTTATATATGATCAATTTGATTGAATATGGAACCCCACTTGGATGATCTATATCCATCACAACTAGCTTTGTTACTGTTTTTTGTGTCCCTCTCCCTATCTTATTGATATTCCATCACTGTTTTTAAGTAAAACTGACGAATTCATCAAATTATTGGTTTAGATAATGCTATTGTATGTTTTCTTTAATTATAAATGAAGAAAATAAAATAGAGGACACACAAAATAATTAAGACTCGTCCATATAGCTAGCTAGATTTTCCTTTCATGAATAATTGGTTTGTTTTTTTATTGATTGAATTTTCTTAATCATTATTTTTTTTAGGGTTGGAGTTGGGACAATTCCCAGCTGAGGTGAGTTCTCCAGGAGTAACATTTAGGTGTGTGAGAGTGAGTTCATTGGACGGTCCAGATCATGACCAGTGTGCCTATCAAACGGCTGTGAACATAGGAGGACATGTTTTCAAAGGAATTCTCTATGATCAAGGACCTCCAACTCTTTACAATAGTAGTATTGCACCTATTCATGAGGGTTCTTCCAGTGGAGGTCATCATCAACCTCAACAACTTGATTTCTTAACGGCTGCAACAACAGTCACAACCACCGGTATCTCATTCGATCCCTCGCTTTACTCCGCTCCGCTAAATGCTTTCATGGCAGCAGCTGGTACACAATTTTTCCACCCCCAACATCCTAATTGATACATGCCACTGATAATTGGAATTGGAACCCTGTCTTGTTTATCCTTTCTCTTTTTTTGTTTGTTTGTCAGGGAGTCTAGCTTGTTAGGACTAATTAGGATTAGTGATTCTGGTTGTTAACATATATAAGCTCATGTATCTAGAAGGAAAAGTTGTTTTTATGAATTTTAAAAAATGATTACGATTTATATGACAATAGTTCTGGTATGGTGCATGAAATTAAAATGGACAAGGATGTAATTCATATTTG
Source organism: Trifolium dubium (assembly GCA_951804385.1). NCBI lineage: Eukaryota > Viridiplantae > Streptophyta > Magnoliopsida > Fabales > Fabaceae > Trifolium > Trifolium dubium. Next base: position 43,150,141 of record OX638063.1, on the reverse strand, counting down.
TCATGCTTGTTTTGTGTTATGCTTGGCAAAGATAGCATGTATGCAATGCAATATTATCAATTTATCATGCATCTTTAAGTTTTGTTGTGTTGAATTGATCATATTTGATTTCATATTAGTATTTTGTTCTTTTTCCAATTTATTGTTGTCAAGATGAGAGCTTTCTCATTACCATGATTTTAAATTGCGATTGAGATTATGTTCGGAACATTTATATTGTGGAAATAAGAAGTAGGTCGAAATACAGCTGTAATTAACCGCAATTTAAAACCATGATAGTGATTAAGTTTTTTTTTAATGGATATATATTGGTCCATCTTTTTCTAAGTCTCCATGCATTGCCAATTGGCAACAGCTCCCAAAATTCAGCTGATCAGTCTCTAAATTAAAGCAAAAAACCACCGGATAGTTATGAATGATCACCATACTTTCTATACCTTTTTTAATTTCCTTTTCTTTGATCCATATATATCTTCTGCATATGTTATACTCCAACTAGTTATTATTACATTACATATAAATGGAGAATTGCAGCTAGCATTCACACCAACTACTTCTCTGAAAAACCAATAAAATTAGCCACACTGAAATAGACATCCATGATCCGCGGATGTCACTTCCATATTACTTGAGTTGGAAAAGTGGTTTTCTTTGTTCATAATGTTTAATGCTTCTAAAAGTATGTGCATAAATATATGTGATGTATAATACTTCTATAAGTATGTACTGCCACTAATGATATAGGTTAAGGTACATACCATACAATAGGGCTAATGATACAATTTCATAGATTGCTTGTTTTAGTGCATATAGAAGAATCAGAAACTCTACCGAAAATTTCCCTACATTTGTAATAACTGGCCCATTACATGTGCTATACAACCTTCAAGTCTTCAACTGATTAAGACATACCACTCTCTTTCTCTTTCATCCATGCTTGTGTTTTCTAATATTTTATTTATAATCTTCTTTTTCTACTCTCTAACCCCTTTTTGATTATATTCATTACTATAGCAGTGAGAATTTATTATGCTTTTTTAAAAAAATGGGAAGAAAAATTATCATTAATATAGTTAAAGTGACGTTAATGATCATTTTAAACTGTTTTTGTGATCCCGGTCTTGTGTTTGGACCAATATAATGGTCCATTGTGGCATTGGTCGGCTTTGTTCGATGTTTGTTTTGTTGGAGGATATAGTTGTGTACTCAACAATTGCGTGATTCGATCCGTATAATGGAGCACTCAACAATTGAGTACCTATTTGGTTTGAGAGAAACAAAGTTTAAAAGAAAAGAAATACACAAGTCGATTAATTAATTTAGATATTAATTGATTTCTGTATTTTTCTTCATTTCCAGTTTCTTTCCTCCAACTAAACATAAGGTTTCTCTTTTGCACAACACTCATTTATATATATTTGATATTAATACATATTTAATAAACATTCAATTTCTCCCATCTAACATCTCTAAAAATATACTAAATTAATCTCACCAATAACTCTTTATTACTCCATCTTCATATTTCAATATCAAAATACTATTTTAATATTAAAAAATAATGAACCCTGTATAGAGTGCTTAATTAACGTAGCACCTATCCCTCATCATAAGTATCGATTATATTTTCTTCTTAACGGGGTACCTATGAGCAACCAATGCTTATTGGGTGAACACTCCATTTAAAGATGATATTATATAATCTAAAATTATAAGTTCAATTTCTTACGTGTAATTGACAATTATAGAAAATTTAAAGTAAAAGTAATTGAATTAATGTTGTATAATATATTCTACTTTCTTTTCCATATCAAAGAAATCAAATGCATTGTAAAATTTTATTCTTAAGCAATAAGATCAATCTTCATTATATAAAAAAAAAATCAATCTTCACGATGATATTTATTAATACTAGTAGTATAAAAACGAAAATTGAAGTTGACTTGATTTTATACTTTTTGGAGGACATATGCAAATAGGGAATAGAAAAGGAGTTGAATCTATAATTGTAGCTCACAAGTCTAGTCACTTCTGTTTGCCACATGCATCGAGAGAATCGAAAGAAAGTTGGAAACAAAATAAAGCTAGTTTAAGAAATCATCGTTTCAATACTTCAGTGATGTTGAAAATAACTCAATAAAACGTTTAATTTTGCTGAATGAAATTGAATGCGCAGAAGCATCATAGTAAACCCACCACAAGGGTAAAGCCGCTGAAGAAATATTATTATTTTTTTAGGAGGATATATTTTGAGTCTTAGGCACTATTTGGTTCAACCGAGGGGAGGGATTTTTAATTATGTTTGACAAAACTATCCTCATTTTTTTTATTAAAATACTTAATTATCCTTGTTGAAAAATTAAGTTTTTTACTCATTATATTTTTTTTGTTATATATATCCATTAAATTTTTTTGACATAGTGTATCCATTATAGTTTAATCCTTATTTTGAGTTTATAAGATTAAGAATAAAAAAGTATATTACTTCTCCCCTCCCCTCGTTAAAAAATTGAACCAAACACAAAAAATTTAAATTTCACCACCCCTCCCCTCCCCTCCAAAAACCCCGAACCAAACAGGGCCTTACGTAAAAAAAAAAAAAAGAGCATATTTATTTTCTTTTATATACACAAAGGTAAAGCCTTTTTTAAGAAGAAAAAAAATTACACTAAAAAAGGTAGAGATACAAATTCTAGACACTAAATTATCCTTCTTTATAGGATTTAGTTGTGGGAGAGCTTCTAAGTGAAATCCGCTACTTTAAAATGTCCAAAACCTTTCTAAATGATCTGAAACTTGCAAAGAATTATGCAGCTTCGCCTCATTTAAAATGATTGGAGTTAAATGCAAAATTGTTAATTTAACGGAAAACAAACCGTTGTGTTTATAATTAAATATAGAGAATTTTTAATTACACGTAGAGAATCATAAAATCTCTTTTTGTAATTTACATAAACACAAAATGGTAAACATTTTTCTTAAAAATATCTAAGGACTAAAACAAAACGTATATTCATGAGGTCTCAAAACAAATAATTTTTTTAAATGACTAAAAATCAAAACTTCTAATATTTTGCTAGACCATTTGTACAGTTAAGCCATTTTAATGTTACCATATTATTATTTTTTAAAAATTATATATTACATTAACATTTATGTGGATACATAACATAAACTGATAAACCTCTAAAAATTGTGTTTCTCAAATTTTCTGTTTATTACTTGCGTCAATTTTTTTTTCTTTCTGTTTACACTATTATTATTATTATTAATTAAATATATAAACTTATTGCTATTATCATAAGAAAATGTGCATGTGAGCATTCATCGGGAAAAAGAAGCATTTTATACCGCGGGATGAAAGTAGCGGCAACATTTGATTTGATGTATAACATACATACATATTCACGCCATGCATTCTTCACTCTTTCATTCAATTATTATGTGCCTTTGCACTTTGAAAATTCATATGAAAACTGAACTTTATAATATTTTCCTACAATATGGATCTGCTACGATCAGAACCCATGCAACTTGTTCAATTGATCATTCCAAATGAATCAGCTCATCGATCCATATGTTACCTTGGTGATCTCGGCATTTTTCAATTCAAAGATGTATGTCTCTTTTCATTTCCAATTTTGTCCCTCTTTCTTTGTATTCTTCATAACGCTCTATATTACATTTTCAATTATGTTGTAATCTCATTTGTTTGAATTTGTGCTATTCATTTTCTATATTGATAAATCTTGTTTTAATCAATTTTGCAGCTTAATGAAGATAAGAGCCCATTCCAACGAACTTACGCTTCTCAGGTACCTGATTAAATTTCACCAAAATATGTTAAGGATCATGATTAAATTGATGCTAGCATATTTTAGTATGTAACATTTTACATAATTGATTTACCACATTGCAGTTGAAAAACTAACAAATTTGCCTATTAGGTTAAAAGATGTGGGGAAATGACGCGTACATTACGATTATTTAAGGAACAAATGATGAAGGCAGATATATCTCCCCCAACACGGTCAACAAGAGACAATGGTCTTAATCTAGAAAAATTGGAGGTTGTTAAGCTGTTTTGAAATTTTATTTATTCAGGTTATTTGTAAAGAATGCATTTAACAACAGTTTTTCTTCATGGTTGTAGGTTAAATTAGCGGAACTTGAATCTGAGTTGCTCGAAATTAACGCAAATAATGAGAAGTTGCAACACACATACAATGAGCTTGTAGAGTATAAGCTTGTTCTAGAGAAGGTATAGTTTTAAAAGTTTAGCATTGCTTTGGCCAAGTTGCCAATCTTAAATGTTTGTATTCAATTGAAATTTTATAAGCAAATTATTGACAATGTTAAATTAATTTTGGGGCTTTAACTTATAGCTTATAAGTTCATTTTGAAAAAAAAAAACTTATTCATTAATTTGTTTCTTATGAGCTTTTTACTATATTTTATTTTGATAATCTAATATAGCTTAAAGCTTATAACTTATTGTTTTTTCTTCCAATTTTACATCTATAAATTCAGCTCAAATGCTAATTTTACTAAACACTCACTATAAATTCAATCAGCTAGCTTATTTGTTGTAAGCTATAAGCTAACTTATATACAATCTCCGGTTGGATTCAAAAGGCAATTGGATTCAAATTTGTAATGTGATATTGATTTTATAATATCAGGTTGGAGAGTTTTTCTCTTCAGCACAAAAAAGTGCTGTAGCTCACCAAAGAGAGGTTGATGTTCAACCAACTGTTGAAGCGTCTATTGACAGCCCATTATTAATGGAACAAGTAAGTATACCATGAAAAACTTTGTAGTTTATATTCGTCACTTTTGTTCCATATATATCACTCTTTGATGATAGTTAGAAAGTTTATGTTTTATAGGATGCAACTACATATCCAGTAAAGCAGATTAAATTGGGGTTCATAAGTGGTCTTGTTACTAGGGAAAAATCAATTCCTTTCGAAAGAATTTTATTTCGCGCTACTAGGGGGAATGTGTTTCTAAAGCAAGCTATTGTTAATCATCATGTTCAGGATCCTTTATCAGGAGATAAGGTTACTTATTCTAAACTGTAAATTGAAGTAATAGTAGTAGAGTACTTTTTTAATGTGTTTATCCTACATTTTTTACAGGTTCACAAAAACGTATTTGTTATATTTTATTCTGGAGAAAGAGTTAAAAGTAAAATTATAAAAATTTGTGATGCTTTCGGAGCAAATCGTTATCCTTTTTCAGATGAATTGGGTAAACAATTTCAGATGATGACAGAGGTAAGCAAATAATTACATTTTTTTATGCTTTGTTTTTCAATTGATGTTCACTAACTACTTTATAACAACTACATTTTTTTGTTTCAAACATAGAAGCAAGAAGAAAATTTCCATAATGTGGATAAGCCACACAAAATAATAATTTCCCATAATATTATGAAATTACTAGGTGTCGGGAAGACTTGCAGAATTAAAGACAACAATTGACGCAGGTTTGCTTCACCGGAGCAATTTGTTACAAAACATTGGATATCAATTTGACCAGTGGAGCCTTCTGGTATGTTTCACTATTTAATATATATTTTAATTTTTTTTTGAGTCAAATAGTCTCGTGGCTAGAAATTCCATCCGTGATTAAGTGGGGTGTCTGTGCTTCGAACTCCTGTCCTTACATATTAAATGCGATGTTTCAGCTAACTGGGTTAAGTTCGAAGACATTTTTAACTTATCTTTAAAGGACATATGCATATGTTATATGAATATGTTTAACTTTTTTAGTTTTTTTTTTTTTTTGAAGCAACTTTTTTAGTTTTACATTTAACCTTCTGCAATTAATTTTTATTTTGAAGCTGACATTTTCTTTTATAAATTTTCATCAATATATAGTTAAAGAAGGAAAAATCCATTTATCACATTCTAAATATGCTAAGCATTAATGTGACAAAGAAATGTCTCCTTGCAGAAGGTTGGTGTCCTATTTTTGCATCAAACCAGGTTTGTCCTTGAAATGTGAATTTAATATCTGATAAGATGAATGTAAATTTATGTGGATTATAATTTTTTCTTGTCATTATATCTAAATAATTTGAATGCAGATTCAAAAAGCATTGATGCAAGCAACTATGGAATGTAACTCTCAAGTGGGAGCAATATTTCAAGTTTTACAAACAAAGGAGTTACCACCCACCTATTTCAATACTAACAATTTTACTTCTTCTTTTCAAGAAATTGTAGATGCCTATGGGTAAGTTACACAGCGTTTAACTTGTTCATACGACTGACATTTTATTTTATCTTTGACTTTATGGTATCGTTGACTCTCTCTAGATCCTTTTCTTTTACTTACAATACTATATTTGCATTTCAAACATATAAATAAAACTGCCAATACTTGACAGAATTGCCAAGTACCAAGAAGCGAACCCCGGTGTATACACAATCATCACATTTCCATTCCTTTTTGCCGTAATGTTTGGCGATTGGGGTCATGGCATATGCTTATTACTTGCAACTTTGTATTTCATAATCAATGAGAAAAAGTTTTCTTGTAAGGTAATTAACTCATAGTAATTAATTTATGTTCACTCTGAATATTTTATCCTTTTTTTGTGTCAATGACGAGTGTATTTGATGTTGTAAATTGCAGAAGCTTGGAGACATATTACAAATGGTTTTTGGGGGGAGATATATTATTATGATGATGTCACTTTTCTCAATTTACACTGGTTTGATATATAACGAGTTCTTCTCTATTCCATTTGAACTATTTGGACCAACCGCTTATGGATGTCGTGATCCTTCATGCAGGTAATGAATGCGATTCAAATTAGTTTTAGATCAGATTCATCACACATATGTACCGTTTATATGTTTGATATTTGTGAATCCTTTTTCAGGGATGCTAATACAATAGGTTTGATAAAAGTACGTGACACTTATCCATTTGGTGTGGATCCTAAATGGCATGGTACTCGGAGTGAACTTCCATTTCTTAACTCTTTGAAAATGAAGATGTCAATTCTACTAGGAGTATCTCAAATGAATCTTGGAATCATATTGAGTTACTACAATGCCAAATACTTTGAAAACAACATAAATATCTGGTAATTAATTACACAAAGCAACTAACTTTAGTTTAATGTGGTACTTTATTCATATTTTTGTTTGATTTATCTATATATATGTTGCTTCAGGCACCAATTTGTTCCCCAAATGATATTCTTGAATAGCCTATTTGGCTACCTTTCACTCCTCATAATTGTAAAATGGTGCACTGGATCACAAGCTGACTTGTATCATGTGATGATATACATGTTCCTAAGTCCAACAGATGATTTGGGTGAAAATCAACTTTTTGCTGGCCAAAAGTTCTTTCAAGTAAGAAATTTCATAATTTTTTATGAATAATGCTAGCAACATAATCTTTTTGACACACACTTTCAAACATAATATTTTTTATTGGTTAAAATTCATATAAGTCCCACAAAATTTATATGAGACTTATATAATTTGTAGAGATATACATGAATTGTAACTATACACAAAATTCTTATTTACAAGTGTGTTGGTAGAGCTTCTCTTTTGTTTTGATACAACCATACGTTAGTTAGTAATAGTGGCACATCTAAATTGTCTACTATTTAATGTTGTTAGGTTATGTTACTACTTTCGGCACTCATTGCTGTACCATGGATGTTGTTACCAAAACCTTTCCTCTTGAAGAAGCAATATGAAGAAGTATATATACTCTAAACTATTTTAATTTTTGTTATTTAACTCCAATTCTAATTTTTATTACTCTGTTTTCACAGAGGCATAAAGGCCAATCTTACTCTTTGCTCTATAGTGGAGAGGATCCTCTTGAATCAGAGTCACATAGTACTAATCATGGCCATAAAGAGTTTGATTTCAGTGAGATTTTTGTACACCAACTTATACATACAATAGAATTTGTGCTTGGATCTGTGTCTAATACGGCTTCATATCTTCGTTTATGGGCTCTTAGGTAAGATATTGAAAATTCTAATATCATTATGTGCATTTTTGTTACAAGATATTTTTGCCACCTATGCATTAATTAATTGATTCTACATGTTCTTCAAAATATTTGACTCTAACTTTTTTGAATTACATAACTTGAAGTTATATATTTATAATTATAAATTTATTTTTGAATGCATCATAACTTATTATTTAAAATTTTATTTGACCTTTTTAGTCTAGCTCATTCAGAGTTATCAAGCGTTTTCTATGACAAAGTTCTGCTTCTTGCTTGGGGGTAAGTACTTGTAATTGTGTTATGTAAGTTATAAGAGACTATTGAGTCAATTATTTGATGTATTAAAATCTTGTATGTTTTGTGTGATTGATGCAGGTATAACAACACCATTGTTCTCATTGTTGGCATTATTGTTTTTATATGTGCAACCGTTGGTGTCCTACTAATAATGGAAAGTCTAAGTGCTTTCTTGCATGCTTTGAGACTTCATTGGGTAGAGTTCCAAAACAAATTTTATGAGGGGGATGGTTACAAGTTTTCTCCATTTTCATTTACATCAATTACCGATGAGGATGGACTATAGTTGCTTAATACCCTAGTCAATTTTTATAGCTGGAAATATCAATTTTACCTCAAGAACTTGTCATATTCATATAGTATAAATAAGACACTAGCTTACCCTACATACCACACCCACTTATAGTTTCATAGGAAGTGTATATCTTTTTTGAAAAGATAGGGCGTGTAAATTTATATTGTCATATTGCCTATTAAAATAATTGCACATAATTAACATTGAAGTATTTTGTTTTTCTTGTTTGTTGGCTTTGCAACACAATGCATGCACACTGAGATAAAAATTAGAAAGAAGAAAAAAAAATTGGACTTGCTTATGAAGATATTTTAATGGAAGTAAATGATAGGCATAAGTTAATATATAAGAGAAAGAATAAGAAAAAGGGTCACACTCATCATGAACTGTCACCAGCTCTCATAAGTTGTCATCAGAGCTCTGTCACTAGCTCTCATAAACTTGGAGGAGGGGATATACATGGGACGTGTGTCCTCTTGTGAGTGGATGAGTGAGCCTATATAAGTCATAGTGATTGTGTGAGTGTAATTATGCATAAGTTGAGCTAGTTCTAGCAATTGAGAGAGACTTGGCCTCTCGAAGAGCCATTCTATTCTGAATAAAAGCACTTAAGAATAAAAGCACTAAGTGCTTTTATTCTTAAGTGCTTTTATTCTGTAATTCATCCTTGATTTAGATTCCGTTTGATCTCTAAATCAGTTATCATCTATAACATACTTCCATTTTATTATTTCTATACTATTTTATTGCTTTTCTATTGATATTGGATCCTATCAGAACACAAATGCATATAATAAGAATAAAAATAAGAGAGAAAAAATTGTCAAAACCTTAAATGCGACTTCAAATAACATATATAAAAAAATGCTATAAGCTCGTGAGATAATGACAATTATACCAAACATTTTTCATAATTTTCTTGAATCATTTTTATAAATGCCAAAACACTATTTTTTATTGTTAATAATTTAACAAATATATATTTTTAAAAAATGAAAATATACTGTTAAGTAAACAGGCCTTAAACTTAAAATATATTTCTAGTGTATCACGTCAAACATAAAATTTTAAAATCATAGTGAAAAATTTGAAAAATGTATAAATTAATTCCCTAGTAAAATTTTGTCCTTGTAAAATAACCATTTTTAAATTAGTTTTTGTAAAAATAATTGTTTATGTATTCGTAACTTGGTTTATAATAATTGTCAAAAAAAAAACTTGGTTTATAATAAAATATGTTTATGATTACTCCATTTATCAAAAGTACGTTAATCCAAATCCATCTAAGATAATTAGTTTCACAATTTAATTAATAAACTCATTTATGAAAAGTTATAAAGTAATTAGGGGAATGCATTAGAAAAAGTAAACGGTGGTGCGGACAGCAAATTTCCTTCGTCCCTAGTATATAGGCCCAAAAGCCCCATTTAGTCTGAAGTCAAGTAAAATTGACTCGTATATCGTTCGTTACTTACTTTCAGACAGAAAATTGATTGACTAGGGCGTTGCTGCGTTGGAGAAAGAAGAAAGAAGAAAGAGACAAAGAAGAACAAGAAAGAAAGATGGAAGAAGAAAGTAGCGGCGGTTCTTCTAATTTGGAAACATCAAAGGCAGATAGATCTGTGTGGCTTATGAAGTGTCCAGTTGCTGTTGCTAAATCATGGCAGAATCATCCTCCATCTCAACCTCTTTCTAAAGTTCTTTTCTCCATTGATCCTCTTCTTCCTGAAGACGATCCTTCTCATCTTCAGGTATGGTTTCTTCCTTTTTTACCCCTACTATTACTTTCACTTCTTTAATTACTACTATACTTTGTTATCTATCTAACATAATTTGAATTGTCCTCAAACGGCGCTGTAACAAAGTCAATGCGAGATAAAATGGAAGAAAATAACAGCGACGACGAAGAAATAAACCCTTTCACATCTCTTCTAACCGAACAACACAACAAACCAAATCCATTAACCACCATCAACCACGAACTTCTTCAAAACCACTTCCTCCATTCGATTCAATCAACGGTCATCATTCGTCAACTCCCATCAGAAGGCATCTCCTTCCAGCTCTGGCCAGCCGCCACATCTTTCGTCTCTCTCCTTGACACCCACCGTATCAACCCTACCACCAGCCCTCTCTCCACTGTCTTCCCACCACGCACCACTCCTTTAAAAATCCTCGAACTCGGCTCTGGTACCGGCATAGTCGGTATCGTAGCCGCCGCTACACTCGGAAGTATAGTAACCCTAACAGACCTCCCTAACGTGGTCCCCAATTTAAAATTCAACGCGGAGGCCAACGCCGGTGTTGTGGGGTCCAGTGGTGGAGCGGTTACGGTTGCGGCCCTTAGGTGGGGTCATGCTGCTGATGTGGAAATGATTGGGGATGAGTTTGATGTTGTTTTAGCTTCGGATGTAGTGTATCATGATCATCTTTATGATCCTTTAATTGAAACGCTGCGTTTGATCTTGTTAGGTGAGAAGAATAAGAATAAGAAGAAGGAGATTGTGTTTGTTATGGCTCATATGAAGAGGTGGAAGAAAGAGTCGGTGTTTTTTAAGAAAGCTAGGAAGTTTTTTTTTATTGATGTTTTGTATGTTGATACTCCTTGTAATGGGTCTAGAGTTGGTGTTGTTGTTTATCGTTTTGTTGGGAAGAATGTTACTAGTATTATTAATTGACTAACACAATTCAGTTATTGAGAATATTGATGTTTTTGTAGTTTGACTAATTTGTGTTTATTTTCCTAATTTAGAATGTTCAACCTTAGCTGAATTCGGATCTAAAGAATAAGAATAACTATAAGTGGAAATGATAACAAGTAAAAGACACAAGGGACCATGTACAATGCGACTATGTTTGTTTTTCTTTAATTTAGAGTAATTTGGTCCAGGTTTGGTCCAATGGTGATCCTTGCGGGCAGGATTATAGTTTAATTCATTGCAATTATTGAAATCACTTGATGAATTTATTTCGAATGAGATTAGTTGATTCAACAGGTCAAATACTAATATAATCAAAAACAAAAAATGGTGGCGGTTAGTTTTTTGAACATAGCTAAATTCGGACTCCAAAGGGATAGAAAAACAACTATAAGCAGAAATGATATGATGACAAATATGAAACACCGTTAATTTTTATGTGTCTCAATAACATATCAAATAATTTTAGATTTGTCTGAAATTTTACAAATGATCTATATGTTATAAACTTTTAATTCAATGATGTATTTTATAAAAAAAAATTATCACTTAAAACATTATTTAAGGTCTGTTTGGTAAAAATAGCGATTAGCTGATAAGCTATCTTATAGCTGATGGCTGATAGCTTATAGCTTATGCTTATAGCTGATGACTGGTAGCTTATAGCTGATAAGCTAGTTGAAGTGTTTGGTAAATTTAACGGTTTGACTAGCTGATAAATGTAAAATGACATAAAAGAACATTCTCAATTATTAATAAAATTAATATCATTTTATAAAAAATTAAACATATATGTAAATTATTTTATAAAAAAAATAATAATAATATATAATTGCATTAAAGAAAGACAAAATGAAAAAAAACAAAATAAAGAAAGACGTTTGTCTCAAAAAAAAAAAAAAAAGACAAAGCCATTCGCTGGCTTGTTACAAAAAAATAAAAAAAATTGAGTCGATAAAAAAGAAGAAGACATGAAGTACCGTAAGCAATTCTCCAGTAAGCATTATCAAAAGCACAGCAGGTCATTCACTCTATTTAACGATACAACTATTTGCTTATCGAAAAAAAAAAAGAAAAAAAAACAATACAACTATTTATTTTAAATAATAATAAATGATAGAGGGTAAAAGTGGATTTTAAATAAAATAATAAGGGTAAACATGGAACAAAATATGATAAGCTATAAGCTATAAGCTCATAAGCTACTTGAAATAGCGTATCAAAAATAAGCTATAAGCTAGTAAAATAAGCTATAAGCTCATGATAAAATTCAGTTAAGGTTTGTATGACAAAAATAGTGGTTGACTGATAAGCTAGCTGATAGCTTATAGTTTATAGCTGATGGCTGATAGCTTATAGCTTATAGCTGATAGCTGATAGCTGATAAGTTAATTGAAGTGTTTGGTAAAATTAGCGGTTCAACTGATTGATAAGTGTAAAATGACATAAAAGGACATTGTTAATTATAAAATCTCTTGTAAAAAAACTTAATAAAAACTATAATTAAATTAATATTTAAGATACTTTAAATTTATAAATTTAAATATATTAATTTAATATATCTTTTATATATTAAATTATTTATTCTTTGAATTTTTTTATTTCATTTTTATACTTTGTAAAATAAATTATTAAAAAAAAATATTTTTTTAGTGAACAAATAATATTCTTTTATAACAGATAAATTAAAAGACTACATAAAAGGATTTGTTTAGTTAAAAATAAAATGAAAGACAGAAAGAGTTTGATATATATTAATTTCGTTTGCGTATTCAACATGCAGTATATTCAACAACAAAGCATCGTAAAAAAGCAAAATATAAATACGTAAACAAAAATCCAAAACATACTAGTCAACAAAATAATTAATGCCAATCTCCGCCGCAAGGTTGGTACAAATGTAACGTTGACGTGGACTTCCACCGAGAGCAGAATAAGACAAGTACGGGACGGTGTTTAAGGGATGATCATGGCAGATTTATTAAGGCCGGAACTACATGGCTCGCGGGTTCTTGCTCCATACTAGAAGGAGAGTCCTTAGCACTACTTGATGCTGTGCAAGCAATGGAACAACTAGGCATAAACCAGGTGCTAATGGAGACCGATTCCAAGACTCTAGTAGATGCTATTGGAAACCGGAGTAGTGGTAGCTCTTAATTTAGTAACTTAGTGGTTCATATTAATGCTATTTTACAATGTAAGCCAAACTTACTTTCAGGTTAAGTTTATTAAGCGACAAGCGAATATGGTTGCTCATACTCTAGCTAGGGCGGCCATTTCTTGGGCTAGTCGCTGTAGTTTTGAGACATTACCTCTTTGTATTTCTACTTTGCTGAATAATGAAATAAATTAAGTTGTTGTGCGTCAAAATAAAAATAAAAATAATTAATGCCATAAAGTTAGATAGAAGAACAAGAGTCACGTACAGTGTATTCAACATACGGTGCAAGTTTTGTTAATAAACTATAAGGGGTAAAAAGGAATTTTAAGTAAAGCAATAAAGGTATAAATGGAAGAAAAGATGATAAGCTATAAGCTAAAACGCTACTTAAAATAGCGTCTGAGAAATAAGTTATAAGCTAGTGAAATAAGCTATAAGCTCGTAGTTACCAAACAGGTCTTTTTTTCTCATATGAGTTTATAAGTTATAAGCTATAAGCTATAAGCTAGCTTTTTGTTCTTACCAAACAGACCCTTACCAACACAGGGCTTATGAGCTTATAAGCTACAAGTTAATTTTTTAGCTTCCCAAACAGACACTTAGTAGTGGTTGGAAGTAAATATCCTAAAATCTTAAGAGGATATACAAGTTGTCACCAATAAAAAAAACATGAGATTGACGACATGTAATTTTTATTTTTATTTTTATAGTCATGCTCTTTAAGGTCTCGTAGGAATTAGGCTCAAATATCCCGAGTCATATCTATCACGTGTGAATATCTTTAGTGGTATGAAGCCCCGATACTTTAAAATTGATTAAGTATCGTGTCAGATACCGTATCCGATACCGATACGCGTCAGATACTTCCCGATACTTCCTTATATGTATCTAGGAAGTATCTAATTATTAAATTAAATAAATAAAAGCCGACACTTCTATGATACTTGTCAGATACTTCCCGATGCGTATCAGAGATGTATCCAGTGTTTATATTTTATCCATTCTTTGAAAAGAAATAATGGATCCAAAAGAGCTAATGATTTGGTTAATGTGCATACAATTTTTCAACTTTTATCAAAGAAAGATGAAGAATATATGAAAGAAGCGACAAAATTATAGGTCATTAGTGGAGATGCGCATGACTCGCTTTTTGGATAGTATTTAAGATATATAATTTACTTGTTTTGTAATTTTAATAATGTAAATATTTCTTTATTATCAATTTTAGTTATGTTTTATATATTTTGCATTTATATATTTAATTTTTTATTGAAGTATCCTAGCCGTATCGTATCTTAAATTTTAAAATTTTCTCGTACCGCTGTATCCGTATCGTATCATATCTGTATCGTATCAAGTATCTGGGCTTCATACTGGTTAGACAATTCAACATGACAAATATGATGCCACTCCATGAATGAGCATCTATGGGCAATTATCCATATTAATAGGGAAATGGGGTGTGCAGAGTTAAGCTCTAAGCCTCTAACCACTCCCCTATTACTTGCCTATATAAACTAGAGTTTTCTCCCATAGAAAGGAAAAAAAAAAAAACCAATACTAATAAAAACGTACAAAAGCAAAGCTCAATATCAGGCTATTTACATATCATACACAGCAAAAAAATAAGGATTAAAATAAACAAAGAATCAATAGATAGGTTGTTTTAGTATATCGGTGGTGCGGACAGCAACTTAACTTCGTGCCTAGTATATCGGCCCAAAAGCCCTATTTAGTTTGAAGGAGTTTTTTCAAGTCAAGTATAATTGACTACGATCGTATATCGTTACTTTCTTTCAGACAGAAAATTGATTTTGCGTTGGAGAAAGAAAAAAGAAGAAAGAGACAAAGAAGAACAAGAAAGAAAGATGGAAGAAGAAAGTAGCGGCGGTTCTTCTAATTTGGAAACATCAAAGGCAGATAGATCTGTGTGGCTTATGAAGTGTCCAGTTGCTGTTGCTAAATCATGGCAGAATCATCCTCCTTCTCAACCTCTTTCCAAAGTTCTTTTTTCCATTGATCCTCTTCTTCCTGAAGACGATCCTTCTCATCTTCAGGTATGGTTTCTTCCTTTTTTACCCCTACTTACTTTCACACTTCTTTAATTACTGTAATTGTTAGCTCGTAGTCGTAGGGTTTTATTCTAATTTTATTTCATACTACTATTTAGGGCGATTTTAGGATTCGGTTTTATCTAATATTATTTGAATTGTTCTGTGTATTATATTTCTAAGCAATGGTAATAAAGTAAATTGCATAGTTCATTGATTTCCATTAATCTTGAAAGTATTCCAAACATGGAATTTTATTTGCAAAAATTGAAATGATTTTTGTTTTTATTAATGATGAGTTCGAAACAAGGGGGATTTATTTCTAAACCTAGTTATTCGTAGTGCTATGGCTGCGCTATTGCGCCTGAAGAAAATCACAGCCGAAGCTAATCATTTGGATGCATCATGTTACATTTTGGCTATCTGCCGTAGACTACACTGCTTGAATCTTGAATACTTTGATGATTTATATAAAGATTTGATTCACAATTCAAAAAATAGGTCTTCCGATTCATTGTTTCAATCTCAATTTCATAACCATGCTTGACACAAAATTTTTCCCTTGGATTAAAATGTTGACTGTGTGCTTTAACAATTTTCGTTGCCATGTGCCATTATCTCGGATTGGTTACTAATTTCCAAATCAAATCATTTCATTATTTCAAGGATTATATATGTTATGTACTATTGTGCCATTTTAATTTATCGAGTAGCAAGAGGAGCGTAGATTCAACTTGTAGATTCATCAGCATATAGTTATAGTTAATTGCTTTTGATTAATTACTTTTGGCTGTGAGACAGTCACTGATATATAACTCCTACATAATTATTTCAGTTTACAATGGAGATGTCTGGCACTGAATCTGTGAATATGCCAAAAACTTATTCTTTGAATATGTTTAAAGACTTCGTTCCTATGTGCATCTTCTCTGAGGCAAAAGAAGGTACGAATTGCAATCTTCGTTCCTTTTTTTAAAAAATAAAATAAATTCAATTGTAAGTAATCTGTTTTCCAGTTCAAAAAACAGAGGTGAGGTTACTAGGGTTAACTGCTGCAATTCAACTGTGACATATAGAGATAGTTTTTTCATAAAACTAACTATTTGTTTTGGCATAATTGAGGCTTAATGCGATTTCATGCCATATTATAATTGTGTATTTACTATTTATGATTTGACTATTTATTATAAATGTTGAATATATTCTACTTTTTCAATACTTTTTGGGTTTACAAATTGTTTGCAATGTATTTATTATCAGTCATATGGTTTTTATTTTTAAGACATCTTAGTGATATGGTTAAAATTGTAAGAAATTTAGGTATTAAGCCACTTTGTAGTGATGAAACCTCTTGCATTGATTTTTGAATTCTTTAATATCTAGGCTGCTCAGTCCTTTGGCTGTTTCATATGAGCAACATTTAATGTTCACTAATATTTTGTCCTTTTCTTCCTGGTCACCTGTTTTTCTCCTTCTCATGTGTTAATTGTAAAACTAAACTCAGAACTGAAAAATTATTCATTATAGTGAAAGTGGTGATGTTTATGTTGATAATTGACTCTTGAAAAAGTAAATATGACATGGAAGGTCTTTTATTTTAAGAATTTCAACCATTGCTTCATGTTAGTAAAGACAAGTCCACAATCAATGTTTTTTTTTCTGGTTACAGCAACCGATATTCTTTTATTTCTCCTGTGTTTCTGATAACTGTGAGTTGTGGTATATTTGATAATAAATAAATGACAAGTACTTTTCTATTCAGTTTATTTTTCTTTCAGTTGTCACTACAATAAAGCTTGGCTTCCGTGAGTTAGGCTAACAACTTTACCTTTATTTTAGGTGACAAGGTTTCATTGGAAGGGAAAGTAGAGCATAAGTTTGATATGAAGCCACGCCATAATAACATTGAAGATTATGGAAGATTGTGCCGAGAGAGGACACATAAGTCTTCAATTAAAAATCGCCAAGTACAGGTAGCATTTCATGTTTATCATTGAATGATTGCTTAATTGTTCTTATTATATGTCTAAGATAAAATAATTGATTCTTTGGTTTCCTTGATTGAACTGGAAGGTTATTGATGATAATAGTGGAACACAGCACATGAGGCCAATGCCTGGAATGGTTGGATTAGTTTCGTCCAATTTTAAGGTACTAATTTTGCATACATGTTATGATCCGTTGCACATGTTAACTCTTGCTTATATAAAATACCTGGCACTCTGGCACTGTAGAAGTTTTTACACTATTGTTATAATGGTGAACATTATACCACGACTCTAAAACACTATGATATAATAGGCACTCATAGTTGTATTCATTAGATTATACAACGGCAAAATTAATGCAAATCCCAATAAAAGTTCATTGTAATTGCTCCTTGGAGAAGGTTTGTTCCTTCAAATGTGCGTGCGTGGAGTAGTTCTGCGGGGCTTTTTCTTGTTCTTATTAAACTCTTGTAGGATAAGAAGAAGACACAGCCAGTCAAACAAACTGATACAAAGAGAACTAGAAGAGATCGTGGAGAGCTGGAGGATATAATGTTCAAGCTTTTTGAAAGACAGCCTAACTGGGCCTTGAAGCAACTTGTCCAAGAGACTGATCAACCTGCGGTATGTTTTCTTGCCCTTTTTATTTAGTATCGCATTGGAGTCCTTTCCCACCCTGATCTTGGTTTATCATAGCTCTGTCGTACACGTATATAAATGCGTTAAAGGTAAGTTACTAACCCGCTGTTTCTATTGCAGCAATTCCTGAAAGAGATCTTGAATGAACTGTGTGTATACAATAAAAGAGGAGCCAATCAAGGAACTTACGAGCTGAAGCCTGAATACAAGAAATCTGTTGAAGATGCAGCCGCTGAATAAGCACATTGTTTTTTTACCTCGTATCTCTCTAACTTTGCATGCCCTCACTGAAAAGAAAATTGAAATTCAGTTTCTTTTTCTTTGCTGAGAGGTTAAGAGACGTCAACGTGTTAAGTAAAGAAGTTCACACCATAGCAAAATATTATATGACAACAAATAACTAAAAAGTGTTTAATTTCACTCTGAGTAATGTTCGGTTCTTTTTTTACCTAAGATGCAGTTATATGATAAGTACAGGATTTCTGAATATATTTACTGCCACAGAACCGTTCTGCTCCAGACCGTGTAGAGTAACCAATAGAATGCATCGTGTGCCCGTTTTAGTTTTTGAAGGCCATTCTTTCTCTAGGGTACAATTTACAGCAAGTTTATATAATCCAAATTCATTTTCATGCTGTTCATTTTCATACCAATATTTACTTTTGGTGTTTTTTTCCCCTTCTAATTTCTACATTAATTTCAAAAGTAATTTACTAGAGATATTTTCAATTACAGTTCAGATAATGTGTTAATCAATTTTTTTAATCATTTTATCTTTCTTTTTTTAAGATCTCCATTTATTATGAATTTTATGTATCTGCAAGTCTGTAACTGTATATCCACGGACCACAGGTCCACAATCGAAACATTTTCCGTGCATGGACTTTTTAAACAAGGACTGGGGAATCTGATTTCCACGATGAGATCAATTGCAATATTGCATGAAACTAAATTGCATCATGTATATATGTTAATTTTCTCTTCCTGAATAAGTCTGCCACTAGCATAAGCTAGATATATTTGCAAAGAAGATTCTAGCTAGCAGTATTATTTATTCAAATATCGCAATAATTTCATCAAATAATTATGTCCACTCTTTATTAGCAAAATGTTTTTTTTTTTTGAAACATTTTACATTACAAATGTCTTTTATATTTTCGGTCCTTTATTTATGTTAACCCTTTCTTATTTAATTTAGGTCCACAATTTTGATATAAGTTTTAAAAATTATAGATTATTTTAAGGAAAAAAAAATGATCATTTTGGTATAAGTTACTTCCAAATAAGTGACTTTTTTAGTCCATAAATCATGACTTCTACATAAATCATTTTTTTTTTACATTTTTATTCCCTTCATGATATCTTTGTCTCAGTGCGGCGTTGTTTGATTTATCGTCATGATGCGATGTTTGTTTGATTTCCCTTCTCGTGTGATACCCGTTTGACTTAGATCGACAGATTAACTTCAATGAACTAATGACTAGACCGTCAACAATGCAAATTCAAATACATGAGTATTCTAGTTATTTTAATTTTGTCATATCATTTATATGCATGAATATGCCTTTTATTTTATTAACTAATACTGTAAATTTGCTCACAAATTCATTGTTTTTTGTTTTTAATATGTTGAATTTAGGTTTGTTTCTGATGTACTATATCAATTTCAATGAATATCGTTGTTTTAGTAAAAAGAATTCATAAAATGATTTTTTGAGATTTTGCTCTTAAATAATCTGGAATCTTATTTTTTTCTTAAAGGCCAATAAAGTATAAAGGTGACAATCAAGACATCTCAACTATATTGGCACTTTAAAGAACCAATTTTTTTTTGGTACATCGGAAAAATAAACTGCTCCCTCCATAAATTGATCTCTGGACCTCTTCTTACCCAATTTATGTATGTCCCTTAGCCCATACCACTTGAGCTATCCTAGATAGACTTTAAAGAACTAAACTAAGAAGGTACAAAGGGAATCATGTATTTTAACTTATAATTAATTTATGACAAGATCATTTTAGCATTTTACTTTTTTTTTTGACATCATTTTAGCATTTTAGTTAGTTGTTGAAACCTTCGGTTGCATGCGGTGTTGAATGCATATATGACTAAATTAAAAGTAGAAGGCATATACATCAAGTGAAGTTTTGAATGTGAACACTAAGCAAAGAATAAAGAGACATTGTGAGGTCACACCACCATACATCTTCTATCATGCAATTCAACTATGAATCTTCTTTGTCAGCTTTAGAAGATTTTTAGACATCCTTTTCCCCTTCAAATTAAGATTCCATTACCATCTTCTCAATACATGTACTGCTAAGAAAAATATCAACTTCAAGTAGACCTTGCATTGCATGGTGGGCGTGTTACGTTAGTGGGTTGAATGTCTCATATTTTGGGACCCTTCTGCCACCACCAGAGACCCCTTTAATAAATGGAAAAATATTTAGGACTTTGTTACTCCCATGAATGTGGATTCCAATATACTTACACGTAATAAACAAAGAGAGAAACATACTCCTATATTAATTAGATGCAACCAATTGAGTTGAATAAACAAAGAGAGAAACACACTCCAATTTAACTGTATTCAATACTATCAAGAGTGCAATTTAGACTATTGTTTGTTTTGTTTATTATGTAGAATACATACCAATGTTGATGGATACAAATTAAAATCATTCATTTGGTAAAGTATTTAGCTAGTAGTAATTATGTTTTCATTCAAGCATATATATATTGACCCACAATGATGACCAGTCAAGTCTGAAAATGAGAGATATATATAGCGGGTCTCATTCTTTTGATATTGATGACTTATATATGTATACCCTATTATAAAGGCATGCTATAGCTATATGCTATTGCTAGTAAGGTGAGGTGTAACATTCATTCAAGAATCAAGAGGCTCATGCAGGGGTCAACAAGCTGGTCTCGTGACTTTTTTAAGTACATGCATATAGTATAATGTTAAGAGATAATCCAAATCAGAACTAGCTAGTCCTAAATATCCCCATATTGAAAATGACTAAACATTAGAGATCAATACATATATGACCGAAATTAAAACTGATTAAAGTGTACATGATGAAATTAAAGTGGGGACTATAATGAATGTAACCGTGAAAAGAACGTATATATAATTACTTTCTCGGATTATCTCAACTAGTGTTGATTTTTTTGATTTTTTCTGTCTTCAATCCTTTTTTTCAACATCTTAATCATTGCTGCTTATTAGCAATACTGTGCCATGCAAACTTTTCTAACAAATTAACGAACATGATATTTGTGCAATTTGCAGTCATTGGATATTACTATGTGTGTTTCATAAAACATTAATTATTACATGCTGCTGCTACTAATTGACCGCATGCTGCATCACTTTCATTATTAAGCTTCTTTTTTTTTGTCTTGACCGGACTATCATAACCGAACACAGTGACTAATCTCTCGCTAGATTATAAACACTTTAAAGGATGAAACAGTTGGCCAAAGAATTTAAAATTGCTTCATACTCAACTGTTCAACTACACGCCTGAGTTCTTTCATTATTAAGTTGATATTTGGATACAATTAAGCCACATATAATTAACTAGAAGACTTAAATGCAGTTTTAGCCATCCTATTTTGACGAATTCGAATTTTCAACCCCTCTATTTTAAAACTCGGAATTTCACCTCCCTATTTTGATTTTTTCCAAAAAAAATCTCACCTCAATCACATTTGACTTATTTTTGCTTATGTGGCAATATTGATGTGTATATTATTTTATTTTTTTGACACATGTGTATTATCTTTATCCATTATTTCCTTTAAAACTTACTAAAAAATTCTAAAAAATGCCATAAAATTAGGGAAAAATTATAAAAAACTATAATAAATTACTATAAAAAATAATAAAAAAATCAAGATAAATACTAGAAAAACAAGAAAAATACCATAAAAAAGACATTTAAATATATTGAAAAAATTGTTTGACAAATTTGCTTGTTAAAAAATTTGTGAATACACTCCGACATACTCCTTAAATGAAAGTGAAGGGGTTGATTGTTTTAGCCATTGAAAAATGGGGTGTGAAGTTGTCATATGATAAACAATTTTTTTTTATGATATTTTTCTTGATTTTATAATTATTTTATATAGTAATTTATTTACAGATTTTATTTATTTATAATTTTTTTCATTGATTTTTACAGCATTTTTAAGAATTTTGTAGTAATTTTTTAAAGAAAATAATTAGATGGATAAAGATAATACACATGTGTCAAAATAAATTTACATATCACCATTGTCACATAAGCAAAAATAAGCCAAATATGATTGAGGTGAATTTTTTTTTGAAAAATCTAAAATAGAGAGGGTGAAATTCCGAGTTTTAAAATAAAGGGGTTAAAAATTCGAATCCGTCAAAATAGGATAACTAAAACTGCATTTAAGCCTAACTAGAAATTACAATTTTCAAATTAAGAAAGCATAAAAACGTATCTAATTTTGTTTTGATACAATAAACGTATCTAATCTGTTTCTTTAAAGAAAGAATAGAAGAAGAAAACAGAGGGGCCCTTAATTAAGACATTACAAACGGAAATGAGATTATATTAGGTGGTGATGGAACTATATATGTTATGTTAAAATTAATGTTGAACAGTTGATTAATTTTTGCGTTAATTTAAATTAATGAATGATCGATGTTATTTGTCAGGTAAATTGATTTATAGTCTGACCTTAAAAATTGAAGTGAACAACCAATTGTTAATTGATTTAGTGGTGATTGACGCTAAATTTAGTAGGGAAAACCACGGTTCGATCCCACGCAATATAATTGAGAGGGAGCCGAAATCACTTGATATTAGAATGGACGCCCGAACCAGATTAATCTGGTGGGGAAAAACAAAAAAATAAAAATAAAAATTGAAGTGAACAAATTAGTTCAAGACTAAACAAGATTAATGGTTGATTAACTTTATTTTTCAAATTATGTTACTCCCTCTCCCTATCTTTATTTACAAGGTCATGTTAAAAAGCTCAAGTTATAAGGTTGATTTAGGGGCTGAAGTGAATGAAATAGAGAGTGAAGTGATAAGAAGGTTAGAGGTTTGATTCTCACCTACAATATAAAATAAAATGAATTATAGTTTTTTTTAATCTATTTCTTTAAGATTTAGGGATATTTACCCATTCAACCACTCAATAATCTCAAAAATATTTTAACAGATATGTATTTTTAAAAAATATACCGTTAGATTGAAAGTTTATATCATATAGATTATTTGTGTAAAATTTCAGACAAATCCAAAATCATAAGATATGTTATTGAGACACATCAAAATTAAATGTTTGTGTGATTTTTTTTTAAACATCGTTAATCTTTATGTGTAACATATAAATAATTTTAGATTTATCTAAAACTTTACACAAATGATCTATATGATATAAATTTTCAATCCAACAGTATATTTTATAAAATTTAGATTAAAATATTATTGAGTGGTGTAGGGGTAAATACCTTCAAATTTTGAACGGGTACTTATTAACTACAAGCATTTGCTATTTTAAAAAAACAAAAGAGAATAACTTTTATATTGAAAATAATTTTTGCTGTAAATCCTTATTATATACATTTTAAAACAATTTTATCATATTTATCATAGTTAACATTTTTCTTATTGTAAAAACAAAAATTAATCTTATAATTTTTTAGCGGTCAAAAGATAAACAAATGTCAAGTGTCAAACTATAATATATTTCACCTATCCATATTTAATGCTATTTTCTAAAAATGTCCTTGCACAGGACCATCTACATACAATTTTTTTAATCAACCATCAACATACATTTATATGCATGATAACATTATTAGTAGTGGTTTGCCTAGCCATGTGATTTATTTGTCATGGAATGTGTGTAATCAAGATTTCAGTAGAAGGTAGTGGTTGTCATTTTGCTTTTGGATCTTGCATGTAAGCTCTATATGGAGTTGGTTCATAATTAGTAGGCTTTGTTTATTGGCTTTTTTCTAACATTTTTGTTTCGATGTTGCATGATTTTTGCGATTAGCTCTGTGTTGTTGTCGTTGCATACCTTGCGGGTCAATCTAAGTAGTAACATTATGCTTTTCTAATTCGTGTACGTATAGTTGTATAATGATTTGATGTATTAGAAATGCGTGTTTGATTTTAAGATTCTTCATTTTTTTGTTTGGTGACATTAACTTAAAATCTTAAAGTGTACTCCTCTTCGAGATCTTAAGTTCAATTCTCGTGTCAATTTAAGTGAAATAATTTAGTTTCTTCAAGAAAGAAATTCTTCATTTTTCTATTAAATGTATGATTTTCACTTACAAATTCAAATATAAGAATTCTCCTTGCATACTATACAAACTCTCACCATTAGACCATGCTTTGTTCAACTTAATTTTAGAAAAACTTACTTACCTAAATATATATCCACCGTGCGTGAGAGTGAACAGTAGATTCCAGCAGAGAAGAATGATATAACATAACAGGAGGAGGAGGTGGTGTGAAGATTGTGTGGTGCACACAAAATCTTGAAGTTTAGCTGTCAAGTATGTAATTATTATGTGAGGCAAGGAAGGAAGTTCGTGGAAACGCAATTAACATCCCAACTGGCTTGGTCTGGCTGATATCCGACCGGTTCATGCAGGCCGGAACAGACCCACAAACTTAATCTGCTCTCGATCCACTTTTTCTTAATTTGTTTGTCACTTAATTCAATTACTCCTACTCCTTCTTATTCAAAATAAATTTTTACTTGCCAAAATAAATTGTGATAGAGGGAGTAAGTTTTTATAGAATTTTTTAAAAAATATATAAAGTCAAGGTATCGGAAATTGTGTTATTTAACTTTTTGAATAAATAATGTTTTTAAATAGTATACTTAAAAAGTGCATTGAGTGCGCTCGTTAAATCGGGACTGAAATTTGCTTTTTAGGCTCCCTCAACATGCTCCTAAACCACCCAAAAATCTCAAAATGCCCTCAAATTTGAAACTCATCTACATTGACATTTATGCCAAAGGTTTTCGCATCCTACAATGCGAACATGCGTAATTTCGCATCATAAAATGCGAAACACATATTTAATCCGCATCCTATAATGCGAAACTGCGTGCATTCCTATCCTATAATGCGAAACATTAGTTTGGTTCGCATCCTATAATACGAAATGCATTAATGTTAATTTGATTAAGTTTGTAAATGTGTTTTGTATGTTACATGCATTTTATCCTAATACGCGAATCATAATCAATTTTGTATTATAGAATACGAAGCATATTTTTGTCAGAATAAAAATCCTGAAAATAATTTAAAGAGTCTAAAGAACAATTAGCAACGAGACACCAAAATAACACTTACACCATCGGGCCTATTTCTATTGGGCCTCTTTTAGTTTATTTCAATGGTCTCTCCAAAATAACTAATGAAAACAACATATAAATTAGAAAAGAATTAACTTTATTTTATTGCGAAATGCTAACCGATGCCCCCAGGGTATTGGTTAAGGAACCAAATATAGAAATCTAACATTAGAAATTGTGCAGTCAACTTCTCAAAAGTTTAAAAAACAATAATTTTATTTTAAAACTTTCTTTTTTTATGTTCCTTAACCAATGCTTCAGGGGCACCAGTTAACATGACCTTATTTTATTTTATACTATAAACATCACTTATCTATAAATGCTTATCATATAAGTGATTATAATATAAAGTTGCAATCTAGAAATTCAAGCACAACTGATAAAAATACTGAAATTGTTAAGTATGTGTGTGTAAATTTTCAATAGCGTTGTCATTTCATCTACCTATAAAAAAAATAAAGTTGCAAATCTAATTGTTTATCCAAATATGACTTTATAAAAATGGTGGCCGCGTTTTAAAAGAGGGACATGATGTCTGTTAAAAGCAAGAAGAAGGTTGTGTGTATTCATCTCAGCAACAACAAGTCCGCATATTATGGTTACTTTAGAAGTGGAGGAACACTTCATTCACTTCCTTTAATCCATAAATTTCATTATAACTTAGTGCTCACTGCCAATTTTCTGCACGCAGATATTTATATTGGTACGGCTCTGTGTAATTTTTTAATGTGAATATGCATATCAAAAGAAGCTAGCACAATACCTCTCATGATCATATTTTAAATACAGAATACCCTGTAATAACTTTATTTGTTAAAAAATATATAAACTTTATATCATTGAATTGATCATAAAAAAACTTTTATACTATTGAACAAAAGAACGTAATTAAAGGATTAGACCCGTCGGCCGTCGATATAAGTTGATCTAGTTGATAAAAATTCATTATAAAATCTTTAAAGATATTAATTTGAATACAACTTCGTTGTTGATATGTGAAAAATTTATACATAGACAAAATAAGTACTTTGTATTATGAACGGATTAGAACTAGAAGACTTCGATGACGGCATGCAGGGCACGAAGGTTATGGCATTGCGGAAGGATGTTCAAGCCAAGACGAAGTTTGATTTTCACACGGGCGAAGATGTTAGAACTTCACCGCTCAATAGTCAATATGTGACAAAGATGGAAAATATGTGAATGTAAATGAATCGTGCTTTAGGGGCGTGTCGCTGAGTCATGCTTATATAGGTGTAGACGCCTTAACCATTTCCAGTTGATCCGACGCAAAACGCGGAAGGTATTTAGGAGTTGATCTTACAATCCTCGATCAACTTAAGAGACATTATTCGATGAGGTGGAGCGCTGGAATGTCCTCTAAAGTCTAACCCATTGACGCATGTGAGACTGTAGCCAGTTAAAAACATTACTAGCTTTGAAGTTTTCTCTGACTCTAATGAACCCGAGAAACCAAGTAATGTAAAATTTTTAATTATTGATGTGTATATGATAACGCATGGGGTATATAACCAGCACTCCACTCGTGTGCGCTATCTATCAATGGCGGCTTGGCCCTCTTTGCTCTGAGTATAGTATTAGTATCATCATTAATGGCGTGTCAAAGCAGATTATGATACCCTTTGTTGAATAATTTGCTTATTCTTTTTCTGAATTAGTAATTAAAATAATGAAGTGCGGTGGGGGTTGTCTTGTCAGCAAAGGAGGGTGTGGAATGAATATCAAAGAATGTGGGAGACAACCCTAAAACACATGAATAATAATGCTAGCTACCAATAGTTGACATAACGTCTTTTTATGGTCCTTGTAGGGTCATACTTTTCTCCCTTCTTCACTATATTTATATCCTTGCTCTTCCCATCACCTCTTCACACCAGTTTCATTTCCTTCCTTCCATCTTAATCTTCTTATTATAACACAAATTTATAATTAAGACTAGCTAGTTATTAGCTAGATCATCTTAATTAAGTAATATGGCTGATTCGGGTGGAACTACGGGAAGAATGTGGTGCTCTATACCAGAACGGTTTCAGCTGCATGCGGCCATGTTGGTCCTGCAGTTTGGATATGCTGGTTTTCATGTCGTCTCAAGAGCTGCACTTAACATGGGTGTTAGCAAACTTGTTTTCCCAGTTTACCGAAATATTATTGCTTTTCTTCTCCTTGCTCCTTTCGCTTACTTCTTGGAAAAGTAATTCATTAATTACTACTACTACTAATCCATATTATTATAGTACCAGTACAAATGTACAATACACATACACACCATAATTAAGTTTAAATTATGTTAACTTGCAACACACACAATCAATTTTCCCTATCTATTATTCACTCTGTTTGATTTGCATTGTTTCTTTTTTTCTGTTCAGGAAGGAGAGGCCAGCTATCACTTTTAACTTTCTCTTGCAATTTTTTCTTCTTGCCCTTGTCGGGTATGCACAATTTTGTAATTAACTAGCTAGTACTACTTAATTCAAAATAAAATAAACATATGAAACATTAGTAGTCATGTTAGTACAACTCCGTTGATATTTGCCGGAACTCTGATATATATATGTAATGATCCAGATTCAAACTCAAAATTCCATACCTCTTTACATCTTAATATGTGTGAGTTTAACCACTAAACTACAAGATAAAAAAAATAAAAATATTAATATATTTTAAGCATTGATCCATAGGCATGAAGCTATTAAATAGTAGTATTAATATACTTAATATAGTCCTTTTAATTAAAATGAAATTTTCACTTCACAGAATTACAGCCAACCAGGGTTTCTATTTGCTTGGTTTGGACAACACATCTCCAACCTTTGCATCAGCTATACAAAACTCTGTTCCAGCCATTACATTTCTCATGGCAGTCATACTCAGAATAGAGCAAGTTCGGTTGAACAGAAAGGATGGAATAGGGAAGGTGGCAGGAACATTGTTCTGTGTTGCAGGGGCATCAGTGATAACACTTTATAAAGGACCAACAATATACAGTCCAGTTCCACCTCTACACAGCAGCAGCAGCAGCAGCAACAGTACTGAATTAGTAGTATTTGAGTCAATTTCAGAATCAGTATTGGGATTGGGAGATGCAAAAGGAAAAAACTGGACCCTTGGATGTGTGTACCTTATAGGACATTGTTTGTCTTGGTCTGGTTGGCTGGTGTTACAAGCACCTGTCCTTAAGAAGTATCCCGCTCGCCTCTCTGTCACTTCCTATACATGTTTCTTTGGACTTATTCAATTTCTCATTATTGCTCTGATTGTTGAAAGAGATGCTCAGGCTTGGATTTTCCAATCTGGTTCTGAAGTTTTCACTATTTTGTACGCGGTTAGTATTTTCAATTTATATAATTCTGTATATGTCATATGTATTCGTTATAATGAAATTAACAACTTGTGCATCATATATATATACCATACCATATTTTTGACAGTTTGGAAAAACTTTACAGTCAAAGTAAAGAATATAAGTATATATTACTATTAAATTGATTTTATCTTAGAGGTATGCAAAAATATCTCTTTTTATCATCCCAATAGGAGAGCTAGAGTTAACTTCTTAATCATTCACTGTAACAAATAATTTAGATGAAATTCACTTAAGTATATATGTAAAAAATGGAATTTTCATTAAGCTCTTATAGATGATACATCAGATCAGTTTCCAGCTTAATAAAAGCTGGCCATACACACTTTATAGGTACTACTGTAATGAAAGTTATACAATAAAGAATATCTATAAAGTTGTATGTGCATGCTTTAGAGATATGATATGCAATCTGCATTATGAAAGTTGTTAAGCAATAATGTTCAAGAGATATAATGGTAGGTCATATATGTCTTGTGTGTGCGCGTGTGTTGATAATGATAATGATAATGAAAGTAAGAGAGAAATTAAAGTTCAATTTTGTACTATAACATATATTAATATTAATAATATTAATGCTTGCAGGGAGTGGTGGCATCAGGAATTGCATTCGCTGTACAGATATGGTGCATAGACAGAGGAGGCCCTGTATTTGTTGCAGTGTATCAACCTGTTCAAACTCTTGTTGTCGCTATTATGGCTTCCCTTGCTTTAGGAGAAGAATTCTATTTAGGAGGGTACGTTGCTTCTATCTACCTTATACTATATCTTTTTCATTCATTTATTTTAGTTGTTCATTAGTCCCTTTAATTTCATCTTATCTTTATCTACTACTTTTCTTCAATTCTTAAAACACACAATAATACATATATATAGTAGTACGTGCATTCTTGATAACTTTGAAGGTCCACATATAACATATTTTATTATTAATTAGAGTAATACTATAGTATTGAGTCGTAAATGACGACCAAAAGCATCCAATAGATGAATAATCGCCATTTTGAAAATGACAAATGATTTCCATTTAAAACAACAAGTAAGCTTTAAGTTAGAACTAACTCAACTAACAAAGGCTAGCTACTAGTATATTTACAAGCACTATAAAAAATATATATTACATTTACAAGCACTATTGAAATAAAATAAATAAACACTAGTTCCAACCATAAATATAAGATAAATGTTTGATCTACAAAAATTGATGAATTTAGTTTAAAATTTAGTTTATATACTTAATTTTTGTTGACCAAATTTTTCATCTTATATTTAAGATTAGATGTAGTAAAATTAGAAAGGCTTAGATAATACTTTTGTCTCTGCAAGTACGTGTGTTTTTAGTTTTAGTCTATGTATGTTATAATTTTTGGAATTTATCTCTGAATATTAAAATCATTTTGATTTTAGTCCCTAAAACCCACAGGAAAATTCAAATAAAAATCAGCAAGAAACTTGTGAATTTTTCTGCGAATTTTAGTTTTATGGACGAAAATCAAAATAATTTTAACATTCAAAATTAATTAAAAAAATAAATAATATACAAGGACTAAAATTACACGCAAACTTACAGGAATCAATTGATTATTTAAACAAATCAGAAAATTAGGGACAAAAATATAAAATGAACAATTTTATTTTGTGTCAGACATACTTTTCCCTTTTAAGTTTTGTCTATAATTCCAACTTTTTACATGTGAAAGTAGAATGAACAATTTTTTTTAATGATTCCACGTTCCATAGGGTCAAAAAAAAGTTTAAAGAAGAATCACCTTTTTTTCTTCTTTATATACTTTTGTTAGAAAAGAAAAAGAAATGGAAACCTTATAATTGATTTGATATAATAAATAAAGACTTTATGGGTGGATTGTTGTTATATAGGATAATTGGAGCAGGATTGATAATAGTGGGGTTGTACCTAGTGTTGTGGGGTAAAAATGAAGAAAAGAAATTTGCTAGGGAGCTGGCAGCAATCACAACTTCTAATTCCACTCCGGAGCATAGCAATAGCAACATAATCAGGTCTTCAAGCCATCATGCCAAAACATCACTTGCTCAACCACTTCTTCCTTCATCAACGGAAAATGTTTGATCAACAAAACCTTATAACTTCAAGCTCACTCAGCATTTTCTCAGAAAGGAGAAAAATGAATGAATGAGAATGAGATTAAAGAAAATGATACCAGCTGTTATACATTAATTAATTACTACTACTTTTTATGTTAGGAAGCTTTGTGTGTGTACGAATGGGTTTGATTTTGGTTAATTCAAGATGCTTTCTTACTTAGATTCTATGTAGAATGAGGTTTTTTATGGGAGTGAATATCATAGCAATGATAGATGTCACACTTATTTTTGGGCTTAGAGCCTGAAATCCCATTATGCCTATATGTTAATTAATGGTTTGATTTACAAAATAATATTATTTTGTATTATTTAAGCAAAATTTATTAACAAGAGTATAAAGGGTATGATAATTTGTTAATACATTACTTAAAAAAAAAAATGTGTGGTCTGATTATAATTCTAATGAACTAATAATGATTAAATTTAAGTGAATAATGAGTAAGGTTAGTAACAAATCTTTTGAAAACAACGAGTTTAAATCAGGCTAAAGCAACGTGGTCTGATTTCATTTACTTTTAAAGTGAGCTTGGACAGGAAATAGAGAGTTTGTTCGGACAACAAATTTTGCTAAATATTTTAGTAAAATTGTTAAGTAAACAAATTTTCTTTTACAATTAAACAAAATTTAATTTGCTTCTTTGTTTTATAATCTATATGGTTTATCTTTTTGCGTCAAAAAAATATATATGGTTTATCTTTTTTCTTCTTTCAAAACTAGCTTCCTTAAGTAGTGTGATGGATCTCACAAGTCATTTAGTGTGCTTGTTCATTCTTTACTTTATTTGGGCTTATTGGGCCTCCTAGATCTCCATTAGGTCTCACCATTGGTGTAGTAAAGCTGGGAAATTTTTCTACATGATGATAGTAGCATGTGTCATCATGATTCTCATGAACTTGATGCATTATTAAAATCCAAAATTGTCTAATTAAGGGGAAAAGTTATCTTTAATTACGGGGGAGAATTATTTTGAATTTTTGATGAAGTTCTAATAACTTGCCCTTGGATATAATTTAACAGAAAGCTTTGACATACACTAAATCTAAATATGTAAAAAAAAATTAGTCTATTAAATTATGTAATTTATAGCCTATGTTTGGTATCATAGTGAATATATCAGAATTGTGGTGATTCACTGTGATTTTGTAAAAGCTACAACTTATTATTTCTAAAAATCATGATAAGTCACTGCGATTCTGACACACCTACCGTGATATCAAACATGCACATGGTTATACTTGTCAAAAGAAGGCTTTATGGTGGTGGTCACTTTCTGAAAGGTAATGCAAGAAATCATTATGACTTTAGATGGGAATGGTAAGTAACTAACAGAGACCTACTAATTTGTGAGACGTGAAAACTTTAAGTTGTTTCAAAAGCATGAGGCCAAGCATGAAGATTTTGATAAGCATAATTGTCACTCTCAAACGGTATCATCATTTCTGTCGGATT
This sequence comes from Trifolium dubium, assembly GCA_951804385.1. NCBI lineage: Eukaryota > Viridiplantae > Streptophyta > Magnoliopsida > Fabales > Fabaceae > Trifolium > Trifolium dubium. The sequence goes on along the minus strand of OX638063.1, from coordinate 43,117,673 downwards.
TAATCAATATCTCTAATTTCTCATCATTACACATGTTTAACAACTTTTACTTAATCAGGTGCGTCCTGATATATATAATGTCAAGCACAAAAAGTACAAATTTAACTATAGCACTGTGTTAGAAAAGACACTGTGTGTGTGCCATGCTTTAGCAATGGCCGACAGTGTGTGATTGAATTTTTAGCAAGTTAATTCACATTTATCCTTAACGTATCTTAATTAACTTATTAAATAGATAGGCTGAATCTAATTATATTTTGTCGCACTATGATGTATGTGGTCACAGTATCGCTACGTTTGTTAAGAATTTTACATGAAATAAGATAAGATTTAATCACATGTTTATAAGTGAGGAGAGTCGTCACCTTGCAAATCGATTTTATTAGACTAAGATTATATTTCAGATTCGTTGAATCACTTGCTATCAAATCACCGCTGCCGTGTCACTTGAAATTATGAATCAGTTGGGATCCACACATGGTCCACTATCAAGATAATCCCCATTTTTTTTAAACTTAATTTGAACCAAAAATAAAAAGGCCAGTGATGACAAGAGTAACCAACAAAAATATAACAAGTTAAAACATTTAATTAGAAGTTAGAACACAATAATCATGTCAATAATTCAAAAGCATATTAGGTGAATTGCAAGCAGTTGTAGCAGTAGGTAGAGGTTTTTTATGTGGCCATGTGGTGATTGATGATTTTACTTATTTTTCTTTTAAATTTTGTGACATATATGGGAGAAGCTACTACAGAAAACCTGCAGGTATTGAAGGCAACTTTGCACAACTTTGAGCTACTTTTAAGTCTAAGAACCAATTTTTCATAAGATCAATATCTTGTATAAAAGTGGATGAATCATGTTTAGAGTTAAAGCGTCAAAACACATGTTTAAGTCACTAATTAGATTCATTGTGAGTAGTAACCTAAGAACTGTGTGAAGTCTATCATTTTTCCTCTTCCTGAGACAGTTATCTATCATTTTGATGCATAAGAAAGATATGATGGACATGTTTATGTAATGTTTATATATCAATTCCAAGCATCCCACATAACTGCTAAAATACTGTTCTGTCCATGCAATTCGAAGATCGACTACAATATTATGTATCATATATAATTTGTTTATGAGAATAATAGATTAACAAGAGGATATACTACTATAACTTCTCTAAACAATTGATCATCTTCATGGTTGTGTGTGTTGGCCTCTGCTGAATTCAACCATGTTCTCATCTCTCATAATTGATTCTTTCCCTTTATGACATTTAGCCACCAACAAATAAACCAAGAAATTGATAGCATTGAGACCTGCCAATATCCAATAGAACCAATCCAACCTGCTTTGATTAAGATCATTCCTTAACCACCCTTTATCTTGTCCTCCAGTTGCAGCTATAACAACCTTCACCAATGCACTACTCAACCAACTTCCAATTCCAACCTCAGACAAAAACAAAGCACTACTAATACTTTTTGTCCCGTCCGTTGCCTCATCGTAAAAAAACTCCAATTGTCCCACATAAGTAAAAACTTCAGAAGCACCTAGAAGAAAGAATTGAGGAAACAACACAAATACATTCATGCTATTTGTTTTTGGGTAGTGTTCGCGTCTTGTCTTTTCAACCAATGCAGCTGAAGCCATAGCGATGATTGAGACAAAAAGTCCAACTCCCATCCGTTGTAGAGATGTGATGCCACGCTGGTGGCCGGTGAATTTTCGAAGAAATGGGATTATTATTTTTTCGTAGAAGGGTACAAGTATGAGACCGTTGATGGCACAGTAAAGACAGAAACTGAGCCTGGTGGGATTGCAAAGTGATTTCCTAGTTTTAGGTTCATGAGTTTGGCTTGACTTAAAAAATAGGTTGATATTTGAGCAGATGAAATATAGAGAGCTATGGTAGATGCCCATATTGGAAGGACTTTAGTGAAGGATTTGAATTCTTCAACTTGTGTAACTGTGCATACACACCATCTGTTGCTAATTGTGTCTTTTTCTGTGATAACCGCGGCCTTATCAAAAAACCTGCAAAATTAATTTGCTCCAATCTCATGTACCAAGATAACGTAATGTTATGTAAAAAATATTTGACAAACTCAAGATGAAAATTGACAAAAATAATTGAAGTATACTACGTCTTTTTTCCGATGTACCAAAAAAAGAAGTATATTGCGTCTGTGATATAATCTAAAATTCAATATCTAACCTGTATTGTCTAGTATGAGGAAGCTTGCGAGCGCCAATAATATCAGAGTATGTGGTTTCAACCTCGTAGAGAGGAGTTTCATTATCCACTGACACTCCTCTTCGATGTTTCTTGACAGAGGCTACCATAACTTGAAGAAACCTAGTGAAAGGGCTTCCTGTTGGCTTCTGAAAACGATAATACCGAACACCAGCAACTAAGACAACAATAGACAGAATCGTAGTAACTGTAGGTATTGCAAAACCAATAGTCCACCCTGCTTTTTCTTGTATATAAACCAATAGGGTAATTGCAAGAAGTGCACCCATGTTGATGGCAAAGTAAAACCAATTGAAGAATGAGTATTTGTTTTGGACTTCTTTCTCATCTCCCTCATCAAATTGGTCTGCACCAAAAGAGGACACACAAGGTTTGATTCCTCCTGTACCTAAGGCAATGAGGCCAAGTGCACCATACAACAATGAGATTTGGTAATTGCTTGCTTCCTTGCCCGGCTGTGGGCGCAATGTGTGGAAGGAGGCCGAAACTGTCAGCAAAACCATCCCCTGAAACAAAATTCGCAAATTAGTAAACATCAATTTTAATTCTATATCAATTTTAAATACTCCCTCTAGTCCTATCTATAAGAAAAAAATTTACTTTTTAGATTAATTGTAAAATGGATGTATCTAGACAATAATATTATCTAGATACGTCTATTTTACAGTAAAAAATTTCTTATATAAATGACCGGAGGTAGTAATCTATTTTCTCGTAAATCGTTTTCTTCTTGTTGGTCTCTAACATACTCATCAACATCATTGAGCTTTGTGAATAGAATTAAAGGTTATGGTTACCACAGCATAGATGGCAGAGAAAACAACGATGGTTTTGAAGCGACCCAAATAAGCATCTGCTAGAAAAGCTCCAAGGAGAGTGAGGACATAAGCAGCTCCAACCCAGTCAGTGACATGAGTAGCAGCATCTGGAATCGTTTGATGCATTTGAGTTACCAAGTAATGTGCTATGTTCACTAGAATTGCAAAGAATGCCAACCTCTCTATCACCTCATTCACTGAAAAAATGATACCATCAAACAACAAAGTCAGTTACTAATAGATACCAAATATTAAAATTATGTGTAATAATAATACTAATACATTGTGATGATTCTATGTCTATGTAATTTCATAATGTTTGTATGTAGTATTTCATACTTATGATATAGGGAGCTGCCCTCCATCCTCCGGTTGTTCGTTTATCAGCAATCCTACCATGCCTATCCACGCGATCATTGCTTACCAAGTAACTCAATCCATTTCTTCCTGTTTCATAAGATTCAAAAAAATAAGAAATTTATATGAAAAAATGCATAACTATGTGTAATAAGGTAAATGACATGTATCCATTCAAATCAAGCTAACAAGTATTGCCTTGTAGTATAGTTTGCTATGAGGAGTATCCATGGATTGAAGGGCTAAGTTTGGCTCAGGTGTGATGTTAGTCAGAGGAAAGTAACACCAATTTTGCAATTTATATATGTTGGCAGACTATATAAAATACTCCTACAAAATTATGCTCCCTCTAATCCTATATATAAGAAAAAAAATATACTTTTTAAATTCACTGTAGAATATATCTGGTCTATAATATTGTCTAAATACATCAATTTTAAAATGAATTTAAAAAGTAAAATTTGTCTTATACTCCTTCCGTCCTAAAATATAAAGGAAAATTGGTCAACTAAAGTTGATGAATTTAGTCCAAATTTTTAACCAAATACATCAACTTTTTTTGATCAATTTTCCTTTATATTATGAGATAGAGGAAGCATATATATATATATATATATAAGGCTAGAGGGAGTAATATCTACTGTCATTTTTATAAACAAATATGACTTTTCAAATGGAAAATCGATGTATTTATAGTCTATAAAATATACTAATAAATCAGTTATAAAATGTATGTATTAAAAAATTATATTTACTTATAATAATAAATATTCACTCTAACAACAATGTTGACACTCATGCTACACAAATTTTGGTAACAAAAGGAAGCGTTACAAGCATCAGGGTGATTATTATATGGGTTAATAAGATTGATGGTGATCAAATATTAGTTATTCTCATTAATAATTAATGTTGAATTTGATAGAAAGAATTATAGTTTGCTTTTAAAATTGTATTTGAACGGAGACTGCAACCACTTGACATCAAAACATACATGTCTCTAATCCGATTAGTCGGTGGCCGAATAATGATAGTCGTGGAAAAAAAATTGATGGTAACATGTAACTTTTTTTTTTACAAAAGGGTCAGATTGTAGCTTAATCATTTTTGAACGAGTAAATATACATATATTATTAAATAAGTCTATTTGATGATTTAGTCAGAAAACAAAAAGTCTATTTGATGATAAGAGTTTTTTGGGTTACAAAATAATTTTTCATACACACTAACCATGGATTGAACCCAAAATTAAATAGTTAAAATATCTAAATATCTATCATTTATGTCATACTATGTTGTTGGTAGTGGTCATATGAGTTTGTATCATGTTAAAGAGAAAGAGTCATAACAATTTTTATTAAAATAATTCAAGTTCAACTCCTTTTTCTTGAGTAATAAAAGATTTTCTTATGTTTATGAATATATATCAACAATTAATTTTTTATCACGGTATACATCTTTAACATGGTGTTACCAATATGCTAAAAATTATTGAGTCTATAGTGATGATTGTCGCTAGATTTGATAAGAAATTAGAATTTGCCCCGAAATCTGAGTCCTTTTAAATATTTCTCCCCTAATGTTTCTTCCATTAACTTGTCCTTAAAAGATTAAAATAAGGAAAATAATTTTATTAAAAATGACAAAATTTATTTGTTTGTGTTGAAATAATTCTAAAATGACATCTTTCTCAACGAAAATCATGCAGAATAAAAATAAATGGAAAAATGAATACTTGCCGTGAAACGTACGGACTTTGATCCATTAGAGACTTAGAGTGAGTGTTCCCATTGTAAAAAAATTGCGTTCTCCTGAAAATTATCTCTTCACTTGATCTTGCTGCTTCATCTTGTAAGAGAACATTGTTCAAAATAAGTACAAAAGCTTATGAAGTACTACTAGTAGTAATACTGTATTTTACAGTGTTATATATTATTCTTTGAATTAAAGCTTTTCATATTTTGGAAAAAGCTAGCTAGTATTTAAACTAGCTTTTTTCTTTGGAAAAAAATTACTACAATTATAGCTATTTCTTAATGTAGGACAGTGCTATTGATGGAAAATTAAATAGAACGACGCTCACTCATTAATCACTTTCCTTTATTTCTATTGACTTTTGGTTATCACTTATCACGATCCATTGAATCTCAATGGCGATAAATTAAAGAAGTCTCTACTTTAATTAATCTTGATTTATTTATTTATTTTGGTAAAATCTTGTTTTGTTTATTCCATTCATTCCTGAAAGGCTTAAACATCATTTTAGTCTTTGTGTGTACGTGAAATTTTGGTTTTAGTCCCTGTATCAAATATTGTTCAAAATAAATCCTTGAATCAACCAATTTTTTTGATTTTAGTCCTTAAAGCGAAAATCCGCAGGAAAATTCGTAGGAAAATCTGCAGGAAACTTACGAATTTTCCTGCGGATTTTCGCTTTAGGGACTAAAATCAAAAAATTTGGTTGATTCAAGGACTTATTTTGAACAAAATTCGATACAGAGACTAAAACCAAAATTCCGAATACATACAAGAACTAAAATGATGTTTAAGCCTTACTGAAAATACAAAAGAAAAAAACAATTAGGAACTAACGAATTTTTTGTATTTTTCTCACTTACATTAAGTTAATCAAGCTGTGGTTAAAATTCTTTTTATAGCTATATATTAATACTACATACTCCCTCCGTCCCAAAATGTAAGCAAATTTGACTTTTTAGGTATATTTGACTATTGATGTATTTGGTTCATAATATGAGCTAGATACATCAATAGTCAAATGTACTTAAAAAGTCAAATTTGCTTACATTTTGGGACGGAGGGAGTATGTTTTTAAATATAAGGCTATGTTGACAAAATTATAGAAATAAAAAAAATTTATAGAAGTGATAAATTTATTGATAGTGAATATTATTTTATAAGTTTTTCATTCAAGAGAGAGAATTAATTTATGTTACAATCATAATATTAGGATGGAGTGAAACTATTTGATGTCAGAATTCTCCACGAATCGGATAAGTTGGCCCAGTCGACGGACACTTGTGGTGAATTTTTTTTACTGTAAATGGTAGAAAAGAGGTCAAATGTCCAAAAATCTTTGTTCAACTGGTAAAAATGACGCTAAGTCGGACATTTATGAGCAGAATTAGAACATCGATTTCTCCACTTGTGTGTGTAAGTTTTCATATATGACTTGTTATTTCATAGTGTGGTACGTACAAGTGGTATAGATACTTGGGTCCCTTAGTCATTTGGTCCTGGGTTCGATCCCTGACCGGTGCATACATATGGAGAAACATTTGTTGAAAGAGATTAACCCTTAAATGGATCTCAGTTACCTCGAGATGATTAGTCTCCGTAGTTGCATGCGGAGGATACATTTGATTTACCTAAAAGAAAAAAAAGGTTAAAATTCATCACAATTATTATCTTCCTTTTTTGGAAAGTTTTTCATTAATTATATATTTACCAACTTTTTTATGTGAATAATTAAAATATTTTGAAAAAAAAAGTACTCCATTTTTTAAGAAAAATTCTTCTTTCATGCTATCCTAATTCTAATCATCCATTCACCTTTAATTTTTTCTCTCTTCTAAATTTATTTTATGCACTTTGTGTTATCAACTCATTTATAATGAAAAAGATAAAATATCATTCCTTATAAACTGAATTATTTTCTATGTCTCAAATTATAAGTCACTTAGCTTCCAATTAAACATAATGTCTCTTTTACAATTTATTACCTTTTTTTCTTTTCATTTTTATTTTATCTTCTCTATTTCAGTAATTAAAGATAATTTTGTAATATATATATATATATATATATATATATATATATATCTTTTGTGTACATACATACATACATACATACATTCTTTTCTTAATATTTGCATTTACAAAAAAAAAAATTGTGCCATTTTCAAAGTTTAATGATATTTATTATTAATATTATTATAATACTGTTTTTTATAAAAGTCAATATGGTATAAAAGTGGCTATAAAACATTTCAACTATGTTGACCCCAGAAAAACCATTCCCTAATAAATATATTAAATGAAATATAATAATAGACTATAATAATTGTAAACAAAAATTTGTCAAGAAAAATAATTGTAAAAAAAAATACGTATTTTACATTTATTATAGGTATTATTATATGCGTATTTTTTTTCGAGGGATTTCGAGGGATTATTATAAAAAAAAAATTGGGATTTCGAGGGATTTCGAGGGATTATTTTGACAAAAAAGTCTTGAAGATTTTAAAAGACTTTGTGGGATTATATTGATTTTGTGAGATTTTGAGAGACTATTTTTAAAAGATATTTTACAATCAAGATTATTTTTTTTTGACAAAAACAATCAAGATTGGATAACAACATATTTTGTGGCATTACAAAAAAAAAAAAATTGATTAAAAATCTTAATTGAATAACAACGGGATTTTGTGGCATTGAAAAAGAAAAAAAAGTCTTGATTAAAAATCTTCATTGAATAACAACGGATTTTGTGGGATTGAAAAAAAAACAAAAAAAGTCTTGATTGAATAACACAAGACTTTTAAAATCCATTAAAATCCCTCAAAATCCATTAAAATCCCTCAAAATCCTAATTGAATAACCCCCCTAAACTTATATAAGGATGGGTAAAATTCAAACTTTAATTTTTTTTTTTGACATAACTTTAAATTATTTTATTATACGAGTATATAAACAAAAGATAAATTTATCTCTTTTATATATAAACTTTATATACAAATTTTATTGCACAAGTTTATATATAAGTTTAATTACTTTGTGTCTTATTTTATCCATGATTCAATCATATCTTGACAACACTATATGGGATACGTGGGGAAGAGTCATCGAGAGAGTTGCTGCTTATCAGCCTTGGATTTGGATTGTAGGAAATCATGAAATTGATTTTGCTCCAGAACTTGGATATAAATAACAGAACTTGAAATATGATATGAGAGTTATTATCTTAGGCTTTTATAAGAGTTTAAAGGGAAATGAGGGAATGGCTTTGGGGGAAGGATATATGTAGACAAAAAATTGAAAGATCTTTCATATACTTTTTCTGAAAGATTGGATCATCGGTCAAATTAGTAGATCATTAGTTGAACCAAATGTGCTGGTCTTTTTTTTTTTTTCCATAGGTTTCTTCCGCTTCAAATAATTTTATTAGACAAATTAAACATGGACACATTTTATAGTTGGAATTTTGATTCACCAGTCCTCACGAACTTAGTTCAATTGGTAAAGAACATTGCATATTTGTGTAGGGAGTGGAGTTCAAACCCAATATACCCACTTATTTATTTTTAAAAGGTGAATTTCTAGTCGCTAGACTATCTGACGGAAGAAAAAAAAACTTTGATTCACCGTGTCACAGAAGTATAGCTGTTTCTTAGACTCAATCTTCATTGGTGAATATTTCGATAACTCGACCATGGTGTAATCTTGAATCATTCAAATTCATTCTATCTAAAATTTGCATACGTTTATTTATTTAATGAATTGTAAGAGATTATATTGTATTTATTCATTCATGTGTAAAATACCAAGAGGATTATGTGACGTAGAGATGATCAAAAGTCTTCTTCAAAATTACGAGTGACATCCGAACATAAAAAAAATTGTATCTTTGAGTTATGATTTTGGAGTCAACATTAAAATCGGAGAATCAATTTATGGCCTAGTATTAGTTCTAGTTCAAAAATTATTTTGAACGACAAAGAGAAAAATATATATAAAAAAGGAAGCAAAAAGTACAAGAGGTATTAATCTCATCGATAGTAGTCATTTTAGTTCATGTGCACAATCGCTAAAATAAGTTGCCACCATGGGTGTGGATCCCATGTGAAATAGTAATACTTGAACTAAACAACAGTACTATTTTTGACATTAAATGTTAACATACATCATATACTTATCATATTTTAATTTTAGAGAGATGATCCTCATTGTACCTAATGTGAAAGATTACGGTTCGAATCTTGGTACACTTATTTATTCACACTTTTAGAAAATGTGATATTCTAACCACTAAACTACTTTACCAAATAGAGAGAATAATGAGTAGCTGAAACTGTGAATTATAATTATAATTATAATATTATAAAATCAAAAATATAGTAAAACTGATCGATAGAGACTATATATATATATATATATATATATATATATATATATATATATATATATTACTCCAATAATATATTACATTCAATATCAATATATTATTATTACACATTGCATATAATAATACACAATATTAAGCTATTAAGCGCATAATTTAAGCTATGAAGCACGAACAACAAAGCTTTGGAAAATTGTTTCCAATAATATTTATAGAATTATTATAGATTAAAATGAAAGAAAAATGATATCTAAATGACCACTGCACACATACATGTATAGTGGATAGCAATCAGGATGGCATGCGAATTGAAACGAAATATGATGGTGATGATTTTTGTTGGTAATTATTACTTTCGTTCCTTGGCTCCTAAGGCTGAGATAGAGATGCAATAAAGAGTGATCATCAACTTACATGTACCATGGAGTCTGCAACGAGTCCCAAACACTTCCATCTCTCATGTTTGCCTCTGTGAAAGTCCCATAATTTGCATAATTAATGGGAAACTCCATTTGCATGGCATCATTTGTCCATATAGAATCATGTAAACTTGAAAACTCATCATTATTCATTGTTTCTAGAGATGGAAAAAAGTCCTCAAAGATTGGATCAATTGGATTAGGGTTGTCATCCGCGGGTAAAGGTAGTGCACTACCATTGTTGTGTAATGGTTGAGAAGCCATTGGTATTATTGTAGGGCTAGGGTTAATATTGAAATCAGAACCGGTGACCATATCTATGTTGTGATTAATTTGAGGTTGGTGCGAATCTTCCGTTTGGACGACAATTTGAGGGTTAGGCAAAGATTGTTGACCCTGAGACATAGAAACTTCAGGTAGATTGAGCTTGGCTTTTGATCCATAAAGCTTAGAAGCTGCAGAATCATAAGCTAATGCAGCTTCACGAGATGTTTTAAATGTCCCAAGCCAAAGGCGAGAGCCGCGTCTGGGTTCGCGGATTTCAGCAACCCATTTACCCCAAGTTCTTTGTCTCACACCCTTGTAAGAGCAACTTGCGTTTTCAGGGCCTCCTTTACCTTTCATGCAACCTTTTCTGGAGTTGGACTGTGATGGCTTCTTCAAAGTTTTTCTCTCCTCAACTGCCATGCTCGATTTCGTCATTAGGATATCAAGTAAGTAACACAAATCTGAGGATACTGTGGATTGTGGAGGATTGAAATATAATGAAAGTTATAGGGGAAACTAGTTAGCTGATGCATACAATTTATATTTCCAAAGCAAGGAAAGTAAATGAGAATAAATGCATACATATGTACCTAATATGTGGCCGTTGTGGCGGGCGCGTCACATTGCTATCTGGCGTGAGGGTTCATAGATATCGTGTCGAATATGGGCTTCAGTGTCCATTTCTCTCATATACACTTGGCTTGCGCTTTTGTTGGCATGCAACTCAGGTGTCAAACGACCAAGTTAAATAAAAATATCGTATAATTTTTTTTTTTTTTTATTTTCCTTTTCTGTAAGAACTTTTACAAGTGACTCCATTGCTACCTGACGTCAGGGTCCATAGATATCGTGTCCAACATGGGCCTCAATGTCCATTTCTGTTGTATACACTTGGCTTGCGCTTTTGTTGGCATGCAACTCAGGTTTCAAACGAGCAAGTTACAGTTTATGTTCGTGAGGCAAATTCAATACACACATTACTTCGTTAACCTTTTTAAATGCTGTAAGAAATTTAAATTTGAAGTTTAAGGGGGGTTATTCAATTGGGATTTCAATGGATTTTAAAAGACTTTTTTATGATAAAAAAGTCTTGAAGATTTTAAAAGACTTTGTGGGATTATATTAATTCTGTGAGATTTTGAGAGACTTGTTTAAAAAAATTTTGCTTATTTTTTATAAAAGTCTTGATTGAATAACACAAGATTTACTTACTTTTTTAAAAACTCTTGATTGAATAACACAAGACTTTTTTATCATAAAAAAGTCTTTAAAGTCTTTTATAATCCATCGAAATCCCAATTGAATAACCCCTAATTATATTTTTTGGTAAAAAAAAATATTAATTATAATTTTAATCTCCATAGTTTACTTTTTCTGATTTTTGTGGTCTATGTTTAGAGCAATTTTAATCCCTAACGTTTTTATTTGGGTGGGAATCCCTAAGGATTTTTTTATTGTTAAAATACACTATACACACACCCGTGTGTGATACTGTGATGCACATTAATCTTGTATTAATTTCATATTAATTGACTAACAGATGTGTTTACACTTTACATCATACAATGGAACTGAAAACCATTTTGCGCAAACAACTCTCACTATAATCAAATCCAAATGAGTTAAAATCTATCCAAAAAAAAACCCAAATGAGTTAAAACCTGCATTTATCGTACTGTATCAATTAATATGTAATACATGTAATATTTCTATACCATCCTCTTTGTAATTCAATTGCACAACATCGTCGATGGATTAATCCAGATGTATTAGATGCTTGATAGATTTTTTTTTCTCTTTTTCTTTTATTATTGGCTGTTTTATAGTAAGACACATTCAAAAAGTGCACTGTTTTGGATTGGACCTGACAAAACATTAGGCCCATTTTCACCTTTGTTGACCATGCCCAACAAAATCATGTATTATGTAACAGTTGATATAAGAATAATGGACCACTAATGGCGAGGACGTGACCGTAGCTCTACCTTTAATAACGTTAACTTAACGCTGGAGGCTCTATATATAACACTCCTAATGTATAATCAGGTATCTAATAGTAACTTCTGAAAATTTTAACTTCATGTACTTTCTCAATTGAGGTGTTTTGCCGGTATACACAACACATCTCTCCACTTCAAACTTACAAGGAGGATCGGAGAAGACCATCCGCCATTTCTTTCTGATCAAGTAAGATCATGCACAAATTTAAAGTTTACATTTAATTTATTTTTTAGTACATAGATGAAATGGTCAAGCCATTAAAAACTCACACACACACAAAGTATAGTGAGCATGGATTGAACCCTGGTTATGAATATCCTGCCTAGCAATTTCGACATTTTTTGTCAATTGAGCTAGGACTTCTGGACAAATGTACATTCAATTTAATAGTGACTTTTAAATAATCTTTCTTTCTGTATGTAGACGAAATAACAAAGCATTGTATTGTATCTTTCTTTCTGCATCTAGACGAAAAAACATCGTTTATGGATTATTACGTTATAGGTACAATTTATTTTTATTTTTTGACGGAAGGTACAATTTTTTTTTTTTTTTTGCTAAGAATTTATGTGGAACGCAATTTTTTGTTCCCTTCTAATCATATTTGTGGTCAAACACTTGACTAAATAAACATATGTTTGATTTGACTTTAGATATAATTGATTTTGATAGAATTGATTTTATCAGTATTGATTTATGTTTGAATACAATTATATAAAAGTGAATTGAACAATAAATTCCAGTCCTCATACTTAAACTTAGAAGATACAAATATCATTTCTAACAGAATGAATTCTAAAAACAAAATCAATTATACTTTAGAATAACCAAACATCATAAATTCAATTACGTATAAATTAGACTCAACATTGTTATGTTACCCTTCCATTAGAACCAATTTATCAGTGGTGTAATGTAGTTGTGATTTTGTTAAGTTGTTGTTAGTTAATCACTTAATTGTACTGGCGCATAACTATATATATAAAAAAATAAAAGCAGGTTGCTAGCTCAATCTGGTTCTTATCTAATTTTATCTTTAAGCAATCAATCAATCAAAACACAGACACTTTTCAACAAAAACAATGAATCGTTTCACTTTCATTTCACAACTTCTTCTCCTTTTGTCTCTTTCATTTTTGGTCTCTGCCTCCGACACTTCTAAACTCTTCGATGAGTGGACCAAACAACATGGCAAAACATACCCTTCTCAAGAGGAAAAGCTTTACAGGTTCAAAGTGTTCCAAGACAATTATGAGTTTATCGAACAGCATAACCGAATTGAAAATTCCAGTTATACCCTCTCCCTCAACGTTTTCGCAGATCTCACTCACCATGAATTCAAAACCACTCGTCTTGGTCTTCCACCTTCTTCGTTGCTTAAATTCAAAATCGACCATTTTCAAGATCAACAATCTGATGATAATAATAATAATGATGTTCTACAAGTTCCTTCTGAGATTGATTGGAGAAACAGTGGCGCTGTTACTTCTGTTAAAGACCAAGGAAGCTGTGGTACTTTCAAATTATTATAAAAATTGATTTTTCAGTTTTGTGTATATGTTCTAAAATCTGAATAATTTTTGTGTCTCTCAAATTATAGAGATATTGTTGGGTTGGTAATCTATGAAGCACGGACACGCCTCTGATTAGACGTGTCGCAGTGTCCGACACCGACAGACACCGACACTTACAGTTACACTGAATATTATCATTTTCTTAAATTTTTATCTGTGTCGGTGTCCGCGTCTGTGTCCATGCTTCATTCTTGGTATGACTCATTGAACATAGATACAATTTTGTTGATTATTATAAGATCAATGTGCTTTTGTTGTCATTGAGCATAGCTCTAAATGTATATTTGTACATTATGCAGGTGCTTGTTGGTCATTTTCGGCAACTGGCGCTATTGAAGGGATAAATAAAATTGTGACAGGTTCTCTTGTAAGCCTTTCTGAACAAGAATTGGTAGATTGCGATACCACGTATAATAGTGGTTGTGATGGTGGACTCATGGACTATGCATACCGATTTATCATTGAGAACAAAGGGATTGACACCGAGGAAGATTATCCTTATCAAGCTCGTCAAGTACTTTGCAAAAAGGACAAGGTATTTGATTGTTTTTGTTTTATAATTATGTTGATATTAGTGTTTGGCTATTTGCATTGACCTTTTACTTACCTTTAATCCTACAGCTAAAAAGGCGTGTTGTTACTATTGATGGTTATACTGATGTGCCTCCAAACGACGAGAAAAAACTACTAAAGGCTGTTGCAGTTCAACCTGTTAGTGTAGGTATATGCGGCAGTGCAAGGGCTTTCCAATTATACTCAAAGGTTGAGCTCAATGATATTGGTAAATACTAGTAATATAGGTACATCAATTACTATTGCAATAAAATGTTGATCTTATTTGTATTTCAGGGTGTCTTCACTGGACCATGTTCAACTTCTCTTGATCACGCGGTGTTGATTGTAGGATATGGTTCGGAAAATGGAGTAGATTATTGGATCGTTAAGAATTCATGGGGAAAATATTGGGGAATGAATGGTTATATACACATGTTACGAAACACTGATAAATCTGCAGGGTTATGTGGAATAAACATGTTAGCTTCATATCCAACCAAAACTAGCCCTAATCCTCCTGTCCCACCTCCACCAGGTCCTGTAAGGTGTAATTTGTTTACTTCCTGTTCATCAGGGGAAACATGTTGTTGTGCCATGAAATTTCTTGGAATATGTTTCTCTTGGAAATGTTGTGGTTTAACTTCTGCTGTGTGCTGTAAGGACAAGCGTAGCTGTTGTCCACTAGACTATCCGGTTTGCGACACAGTAAGGGGTCAATGTCTTAAGGTTCGTAACAATTACCTCCTTTCTATACTCATCATGAGCAAATGGTCTATTAATAGTAAATAAAAAAAACAGAAAAGCAATTGGTCTAATATTAAACAAACGGGTGATAGATTTGTTAACATATATGCTCTTAGAGGAATGCTAAGGATTCACCACTTTCTTAAAATTATGTTACTAGAAACTAGTTCTGGAAAGCGTTTTGATAATTTTCTTCCTCCCCGCCGTTTTTGTTCTTAACACTGATGATTAATTTTGTGCCATATTGTCTGCAACTTTTCCCATGAGAGACGGTGCTTGTACAAAAGAGTACCACTCATTTTTTCTTGTTGGATGCCTAGAGGTCCAATACAATTGCAACCTCAAGAATAGTACCGCTTATTTATAAGAAACACCAATCCCAAGTATAATTTGAATTTACTCGATGATGCTTGTCAAAAAACAGTAAATTCATAAAAATGACATATTGAGCCGTAATATTATACTATGCAAAATATATGTTCACCCTATGGGAAAACAAGAAATTAAATGTTGAGCCTTTGTTTTTCAAATCTATCACTAACAGATCCACTAAAGGTCTCTGAGCCAGCCAGAAGTGTAGGCTTGAAAAATAGTAAAGATTTTGTCTTGTTAAGATAAGAGGTGAACAAATAGAGTGATAGAGAAACCTCAAAAACCCGTCAGCTTGGTTTGGTGTTCTGTTTGGGGGACGACATGCATTTATTTTTTAAATTAACAAATAGGTTGTCCTTATCATTCCTCATGCTATACTCAAATTTATTCATTACTATTCATGAGCTTTGAAATCAACACTACATTTCTAAGCTGACTACCATGCTACTGTGCAGTTTTCTATTTATGTTTACTGACTTCAGTCTGTAACTTGCAGACAATTGCAAATGGGACGACGACAGCAATGCCATCTGATAAAGAAGATAATATCCATCAGAAAAGAGATTGGAGTTCTTATTGAGTATTTATCATTTACATCTGTCATTTGAATTGTTGAATCCTTCCAACTGCGACTGAATTTGTGTTGCTCTGAGTCATTAAATTTCTAGCAGTCAAATGGGGTCCTAAAAGAAACAAATCATAGTATGGGATATTGATAGGTTAGGGAATGCACGTATGATCCGAATGTAATACTAGGGAGGATGCATCTGTGTTTTAATATATGTTCCTTCCTCTTCAAGGTTTTATTAGCAGAGTTGTTAAAGCAAGACTGTATAGTATGATGCTAGGCCTGATTATGGATTTGGCCAACATGGCAACATTCATAATATAAATAATCCATTGTTGAGTTATAGAAAATTGCCTTCAGTTCTGATAAGGACCACCATTCAATTGTTTCAAGATTCATCTTAAGATTGTAATTTTCTCTACAACTAGATGTTCAGATCGCAATCTCAAAAGGGGTTTTTATTTATCAATAGGCAATGCCTTATATAGAGTGACAAAATACTAACAAACTTAACAAACATCACAAGCAGCTTAACTAACTAGTAACCAGTTACAACAAACTTAACTAACTTTGGTCAAAAAAAAAACTTAACTAACTAGTAACCAGTTGCAACAAACTTAACTAACTAGTAACTATTTACAACAAACTTAACTAACTAGTTATAACAGTGACTTGAGTAGCAAGCAACTCCAAATATCTAACACTAGATACAATAAGATGACAAATTGAAAATTGTACTTACAAATAATAGTCTAAGCTTGCCTCCAAAAAAAAACTACAAATAATCTAAGGCTGCGTCTTTTGTATATATATATCAGAAATAGAAAAGTAAAAAGCACATTGTTGATATCTCAAGAAAAACCATGAAGCGTTTCAATTTCATTTCACAATTGGTTCTCCTTTTATCTCTTCTTTTACCTTTGGTCTCTGCTTCCTACACTTCTAAACTCTTTGAAGAGTGGAGCAAACAGCATGGCAAAATATATCATTCTGAAGAAGAGAAGCATTATAGGTTGAAGGTGTTTGAAGAGAATTATGAGTTTGTTGAACAACATAACCAAATGAAAAATTCCAGTTACACTCTCTCCCTCAATGCATTTGCAGATCTCACTAACCATGAATTCAAGACCAACCGTCTATGCAAACCTTCTTCGTTGCAAAAATTTGAATTCGACCATTTTCAAGATCAAGAATCCGATGATAATGGTGTTCTACAAGTTCCTTCTGAGATTGATTGGAGATACAAAGGCGCTGTTACTCCTATCAAAGACCAAGGAAGTTGTGGTACTTGTTTTCTACTCTCTATCTTTCCCATTCAAATTATGTGTATTAAGTATTTCTTGAATTAAGCATTTCTTGAATTTTGAACTCAATACTTATAAATAATATATGGATTAAGTATTTCTTGAATTTTGAACTCAATTCTTGATTTCAAAAACTGTTCAGTATCAAAATCATATTGGAATATAGGACATGTAATTCTTTACATTTTTTGAGTCAAACCGACCGATTTCTCTTGTGGGATTGATTGGAAGAGCTTATGGAATAACTTATTATGACATGTTTGTAACTTGTATTTTTTGCTTATTTTTAGAAGTTTTGTAGAATAGCTTATAGTTTATACGTTAATAATTTGACTTTGTTTTATCTTTTGCTATGGAAATAAGTTAGTTATACATAAGCACTAATATTATACTAATTCTTTATGTTATAAATGCATAATTAAGTCATTTATCCAAAGAACCTAAATCAATTTGCGTTTGTTCTAAAAACTCTAACATGAAATTGAGGAAGCTTTTAATTTGACTCTAATGTAAAGTTTGCATTAGAGGTGCTTATGAGGAATTTAAGTGAGAGAGATTCTAATGAAATTGAGATGCAAAGTTGATTTCAAGTTTCAACTTATTCTGGACGTGCATGGCTAAGTTAATGGTGTTGATAGCTTCCGTGCGGTGGCTTGTGAAACTATAATTTAGAATTCTCATGATTATTATAACTTATAAGATTAATTTGCTTTTTTTTCCCTTGCTTTTCTTTAAGTATTGGAAAACTTTATTTAAAGTAGCTCTAATTGTATGGATATTATGCAGGTTCTTGTTGGGCATTTCCGGTAACCGGAGCTATTGAAGGGATAAATCAAATTGTGACGGGTTCTCTTGTAAGCCTTTCTGAACAAGAACTGGTAGATTGCGATACCGTTCATAATAGTGGCTGTGATGGTGGAAGCATGGACTATGCATACCAATATATCATTGACAACAAAGGGATTCACACTGAGGAAGATTACCAATATGAAGGTCGTCGATCAAGTTGCGAAAAGGACGTGGTATTTGCTTGTTTTATCAAAATATTGAATAATTTCTGTAGTTTGTCAAAATACTTATAGATTGTCTTATTATTCCCTTTAACTCCTTATTGTTAATCAGTTTTGTAGATATTAGTATTTACATTGACCTTTTCCCTGCCTCTAATCCTACAGTTAAAAACGCGTGTTATTACAATTGATGGTTATACTGTTTTGCCTCCAAACGATGGGAAAGAACTACTAAAGGCTGTTGCAGTTCAACCTGTCAGCGCAAGTATATGCGGTAGTGCATGGGCTTTCCAATTATACTCAGAGGTTTGGCTCAATGATTTTGGTAAATATTAGTAACATAGGTTCATCAATTACTATTGCAATAAATTAAAATGTCAATCTTATTTGTATTTCAGGGTATCTTCACTGGACCATGTTCAAATGATCTT
Organism: Trifolium dubium; assembly: GCA_951804385.1. Taxonomy (NCBI): domain Eukaryota; kingdom Viridiplantae; phylum Streptophyta; class Magnoliopsida; order Fabales; family Fabaceae; genus Trifolium; species Trifolium dubium. The sequence continues at coordinate 43,098,865 of OX638063.1, read as the reverse complement.
GATCATGCGGTGTTGATTGTAGGATATGGTTCATCAAATGGATTAGATTATTGGATTGTGAAGAATTCCTGGGGAAGAGATTGGGGACTGAATGGTTATGCATACATGTTACGATACGGTGATAAATCTCCAGGGTTATGTGGAATAAACTCGTCACCTTTATATCCAATCAAAACTAGCCCTAATCCTCCTATCCCACCACTTCCACCACTTCCTGTATGGTGTGGTTGGTTTACTTACTGTTCAACAGGGGAAATATGTTGCTGTGACGGGGAATTTTTCGGATTTTGTTTCTTTTGGAAATGTTGTCCACTATCCTGTCCAGTTTACGACACAAGAAGTGGCCAATGTCTTAAGGTTTGTATCAATTACCTCTTTTCTATACTCATCATAAGCAAATGGTCTATTAGTAAAAAAAAACAGAAGAGGAAATGGTCTAATGTTAAACAAACTGGGTGATAGATTTGTTAACATATATGCTCTAAGAGGAATGCTAAGGACAATATCTCTAACACTCTCCATTGAATACTCTGAAACATTGGACCACATCACCACTTTCTTAAAATTATGTAACTAGAAACACTACATTTCTATGCTGATTACCATGTTACTGGCTGCAGTTTTATTTATTTATTTATGCTTACTGACTTCAGTCTATAACTTGCAGGGAATTGCAAATGGGACGACGACAGCAATGCCATCTGATATAGAAGATACTTTCCATCAGAAAAGAGATTGGAGTTCTTATTGAGAGTTTTACATTTACATTGCTCATTTGAATTGTTGAATCCTTCCAATTGCTATTCAGTTTGTATTACTCCTTGTCATTATATTTCTAGCAGACTAGCAGTCAAATGGGGTCTGAAAAGAAACAGATCATAGTATGCGATATTGATAGTAGGTTAGAGAATGCTCAAATGATTCGAATGTAATACTAGGGAGGATGCATCTGTGTTTTGAAATGTATTCCACCTCGCGGTTTTATTAGCAGTATTGTTAAAAGCAAAACTGTATTGTGTTCCAGAAATATTTTTTGGTAACTTCAGTTACTTCTTACGTTAGCTTAGAGTTACATACGCCTTGTTGTGGATTGCAAGATGGTGCATATGGGATGATGAATTGTATCCATTGATGACTTAATTGAACTATAGTTCGCCGTGTACCTCAAATCCGAACAATTTGAACTATAGATACTGCAGTAAGAAACAGCTACAAGTCTACCATTGAACCCATGTATGTCTTAAGTTAGCTTAGGTTAGCATATGCTTGGTTGTGGATTACAATATGGTGAATAAGGATATAACTGGAATGTTGTTGGTGCACCTTAAACCCGAATGACTTGAATTTCATCCTCAAATAAAATGTATGCCATCAACGTAGTTAGATTTATTTATTTTCAAATCAATTTGAGATCAGAAATCGTGATTTTAGTTAAAATGAACTTTTTTTGCTTGTCAGGACACTCAGGATAAAACATGCAGTGCATAAATGGATTATGCCAATAAAAGAGAATAGCAACGTTTTCTATAACAATAATGCATCAAGCCGCTTTGTCGAATTTTTTAGACTAGTCTAGTCTTTACTTCAGGCAATTTTATCTTAAGACAAATAATATGTATTAGTATTACTTACAGCACCAGAAGTGCTTGAAAAGAGTGCATTTTTGTAGTTCCGTATACTTTTTTTTTTGAAAAAGTGTAGTTCCGTATACTAATAACAAAACAGAGGAGAAATACAATTGAATGCTCAACATGATATCTAATAACAAGATATGAGACGACTTACACAAGGAGAGAGCTAAAACAGTCACAGGATAACAAGATACAAAGTTGAAAGTTCAAATACTTATAAAACCATGGCTCTAATTAGGGAATACAGATATAGTGTACTCCACCATAAACCATTGCAGAATAACTAACCAAATTAGATATGGCGACTGCAAAAGCACGCCAACAAAACCAAAACACTGATTGATTCCTTCAGTTTCTGTATTGGGCAATATCAGTAGTGTGAGTTGAGAAAATGAAGGCGTATTATGTAGGAGGTTCATGATTCAATCTCTTCTGCTAACAAATTATCCCTAGCTCTAATAAGTTAACTACTAGCAGTTGCCTATAACAAAAACATACTAGTGTAGATTTCAGACCTGCATCAAATCAGAAAAGAAGTTGTAGCACACCAAACCAACATTTTATCCATCACACCATAGTATTATGATGCCAGGTTCTGGATTTGGCCAACATAGCAACATTCATAATAATATTAATAACACATTGTTGAGTTATAGAAAATCATCTTCAGTTCTGATAAGGACCAGCATTCAACCGTTTATATTGAATCACGAGAACTCTCAAGAATTGGAGAACAAAGAAACTTGATTGAAGAACCGACTCAATGTTTTCAGCTCTGATGCCATATTGAATTAGGATAATCCGCAAGGTTTGAAGAATATGGAATATTGATTGAATTAATTCATCCGATAGTTAAACACATCTGCCACCAGCAAGCAGAACAAAGCAAAAATATATTTAGCTTCATATCCTAGAAGATTGATCCTTGAGCTTCATGTTCTTTATTTTATCTTTTATATTTATAAGCCTATCCCTCAAACTGGAAATAAATTTCCAGTCTTCAAATTAAAATAATAAGCATCCATAAGTACTGTTAATTAGTGTAGCTATATTTGAATTTTGAACATCGATCACGCGTAAGCAAATCTTAAAAAAGAGAAAGGCAGCATCTAGTCTACTACTATCAAGTATCATCGTTGTTGTATTGTATATGAAATAAAACACTAAAATGCATCATCATCATCCAAAAATTAAGAAAGAACAAAGACAACATGATTAGCATATGAAAAATTACACTTAGGAGAATTTACAAAGTGTTTTTCCCAGTATATACTATATGGGTGCTACTATTGCCTATTGTCCATTCAAACAATAAAATACCTTTCATGAATGATCAAGACGGCGACGAAGGAGAAGATGAAGATGGAAAAACATCTTTAACAGCAGAAGCAGCAGATAAATAATTAAGCGTATTCTTCAAAGTTTCTTTCTCTCTCGCCAATCTAGCACCAGTATCTTCCAATTCTAACAGAGCTTGTTGCTCTCTAGGTGCACCTTCAAAAGTGCTTCCAACGAAAAATGAAAACGGCGTTGGAAATAAGTTTCTCCTCAAATCACCAACCTCTTTCTCTGCTTTTCCACCTAATCGATTCGATAATCGAATTACGTCTTTCATGTAAGTCTCAACTTCGTTCGCTAAACCGTCAACATCCACGTCGGAAGAAGGTGAAGGTCTATCTTCCAACCACGTCACACGAGCTACAAGATATGGTTTCTTACGAACAACTTTCGTGACGCGAAAACGCTCTTGACCTTTGCAGATCAAGAAGAATCGATCATCGACGAGTTTTTCGTGTTTTATGATTTCACCAACGCAACCTACTTCAGCTGTTCCTGAAACGGGATCGGTGTAGATGACGCCGAATCGGAGATCGGATTGGAGGAGTGTATGCATCATGACACGGTAACGAAACTCGAAGATCTGGAGAGGGAGTATTGCTCCGGGGAAGAGAACCAAAGGAAGAGGAAACAGAGGGAGTTCGGTTACGTCGTCTGAGTTAGAGGAGTTCGCGTGGTTCTTCTCCGGGAAAGACGACGCCGAACAACGGGAAGTAGGTTTCCGGCGGCGAGAGTTGTTGAGAGCATTAAGATACGACGGCGGCGGCGGCGACGTAGGTGTTGAGAATGGGATTTTAGGGTTTAAGGAAAGTGGAGTGAGGTTTAACAAAGGAAAGTTGTAAAACGGTGATGTTGATGAAGGGATAAGCTGTGCAATTGGAAATGCCATTTTACAAAGCTAAACTTAGAACAGAGGGATAGAATTGAATTAATCGGAGAAACTATAGGTTAATTTGTGAATATGTGGTCACTAGAGGTTCCACTTAGTGATTTACCATTATCAATCATACTCTAATTGTATTATTTTTGTCTAAGTAATTAATTTGTTGCGACTCACTCACAGTCACACTCGAACTAGCTAAGCCACTGAAATGGAAAATGGAAAATAATCACATATACATGAAGATGAAGATTTTGAAAAAATCCATTGGTTTTGAGCACAAGCTAGATTCTGTGGATGAGATGATAACAAAATGGATTTAGCACGTGGCTATGGATATTCCACGTGGGAATCTCGATTATTAATTGCATACAGTACTTTGCGATTTCATGAATGGGGTATGATATTAAGGCCTGGTTCATTCTCTTCGGCCCAAAGAAATTCTTGGCCCAAACTTTAGAATTAAAAATTGCCGACAAAAAAATATATATCATAAAATAATCGAATTAAAATTGGTGTGAGTTTTCAAGTTTTCACATTAGACGCGTTTTTCATTGATGTTATGTTATGACATGGGTGATGACATGTACAGATGTTGACATATGAGAATGTGCCACGTAAACGTTGACAACGCAGAGAACGTGCGTAACGTGTATTCATCAGGGTTTCTTTCAGTATATAAAGGCTAGAGGGGTTTTCGATTTGGGATCAGAGCAAAGTTTGAAAGAGAAGAGAAAATATTTGAAAGCGAAAGAGAAATTTTCGAAGAAGAAAGAGAAGAATGGCAGCAGAAGAGGGACAAGTGATCGGAGTTCACAGTGTTGATGCTTGGAAGGCACATCTCGAGAAGGAAAAGAATTCTCAAAGATTGGTAACTAATCTTAAACTTTATTTTGCGTTTTTATTTTCAAATTATTATTAGGTCGTTAGGGTTTTGGAATTTCTTGCTATGGATAATTGATATGCGTGTGTGGTTTGTTAAAATTTTGTTGTAGTATTTTGCTATGGATAATTGATTTGCGTCCTTTGTAAGCGGTTATTTTACAGCTTTATTACTTGCACTGTTAGTTCCTTTGCTGTTTTTCATGTGTGAATTTCATGCTCTAATTGGATAGATGCTTCTAAATAACGATTAGGGATTTAGGGGCATAGGATGATAATGGATATGAAATCATTTTAACATTTCAGTGTTTGGGAATTTGGTGAAATGTTATTGATGGATTTTAGGTTTAGAAGATAGAGAGGGTTTGAGATTTTTGTTTTTGTGTGTAATATTTGGAGCAAAAGAATGTTTGAAATGGTCAATTAATTAGTTTTGCAATTCACTAACCAAGGGGTAGCGGTGCAGCTTGCTGCTCGTTTACCTTCGACCCATTTCAACAAACCAGCCTGTTGTTGCATATCAACATGAAAAAAATCTTCAATATACCCATTTTTTTATGGTGAACCAACCTGAAGTTACAGTATTTACTTTGACACTATAAAACTTCAATGATAACTGGCTTTTTGTAATCTTCAATTAACCATGTGTCAAATGTTTGACTTTTATTCTTAGAACTTTTTTTTTCTTGAGAAATATTCTTAGAACTTTTAACTTCCTATTGTTTTTGTTTTTAAGCTTTGTCTTGTTATTGAAGATTGTGGCATCTTCAGTATTATTTGTGATTCTCTAAAATTGTTGATTTTTCATCGCTTAATTTTAAACAAGTTCAAAATACTGAATGGAAATGAAATTGACAGATTGTAGTTGATTTCACTGCTAATTGGTGTGGCCCATGCCGATTCATTGCTCCAATTTTGGCAGAGATTGCCAAAAAGCTTCCACATATCACCTTCCTTAAGGTTGATGTTGATGAATTGAAGGTGAGCATAACTAAAACCTAAAGCTTTTTGAGTTTCTTTAACTAAGAATCTTGCAATTAACTATATTAATTTCTTCAGACTGTTGCTGAGGAGTGTTCAGTTGAAGCTATGCCAACATTCCTGTTCTTCAAAGAAGGAAAAGTTGTGGACAAGGTTGTGGGTGCTCAGAAGGAACAGCTGCAATTGACAATAGCCAAGCATGCTGAAGCTCCTGCTGCAAGTATTTGAAGGGAACAACATATGAACCAAACATTTTCTATTTTGAGTCAGTTTGCATTTCGCTATGTTTGAGTCAGTTTGTCAGGTTTCTGTATGGTTTGGAATTTAGAATCCGTAGAACATGGTTGGACATGTGAATAAAATTGTTGTGTGGTAGTACTCCAAACACTTTCGCTTATGAAATAGCAATAACATAACCAACTGACTTGCATTTATGGAAATATTTAGCCTGTTCGTTATATTTTCTTATTGTCTTAGCATTATTATTATCTGCTTATTATCCATCAATGAACCCCAATTTGATTGGGTGGCCAATATTTCAATTTTCGTATATTAAACTCGAAACAAAACTTCAAGTGTGAATTGCCATCGGTTGGCAGATCTTTGTGACTCTGATAAAGACGCTTTAAGGGTAAAATCTGCGAGTATATGTATATGTATATGTAATGCACTGCTTCCAATTCTGTAGATGGTTGGAATGCACAGGTATTTTCCGATGGAGATTGAAGAAAACTATTGATGATTAAACGACAACCATGAGCATATTTTTAACTCGTATCAACAGATAAATAAATTTGAAGAAAAAAATGAAAGAAAGCCTAGTCTTAAGTTTGTAATTTCCCCTTCCAACTAGATACAATAAAATAATCTAAGCTTGCCTCCAAAAAAACCCACTACTAAGTACTAGGCTGCATCTTTTTTATAAATCACAGTGGTTTCAGGGATACACACGTAACCCCTAAACGAAGTCACATACAAACTGAATCTGATTTATTGCAAGCTATATAATTTATTCTTGCTTCAAGGCTGCCACCCACCCTCATTTCAATCAAAGAAAAGCCGGACAATTCACGAGTAACAAACAATTGGGTTCATTACTCCTGAATTGCTGCAGTATGTACTGTTCTCTTAACCAAAGATATTTTCCAAGGATTTCCGCCTAATTCTTCAAACACTACTATCAAATTCTGTGTTGGCTTTAGCCACGACCTTGGAACGTGATACCTGCAAGCGACATCATTCCATACAGAAAGTGGGTAAATATGTCCATTATTTAATCAGTATACATACAGTTATTATATTTTTTACTCGAGAAAAACTATACCATCGTTGAGTGGGTTGTCCGCAACCAAGTTGGCACTTTACAGGCTTGAATGTCCCAGAATAGCTGCAGGAGCTACAGTCACCCTTGGCATAAGCCATCCAATATCTTCCTATGCTCTGGCCATTAATCCATACTTGGCCCTTACCCATACTTCCCAGGTCCAAAGCCAATGGTTCATTTCCCTCAGGTGTGTTAAAATATGCCTGAAGGTTTGCAAGTTTATGGTAAGCTTCTAATTGAAGATCACAACAGATTATGCAATAAGCTAGTAAACTGTCCTTACTTTGTGCCATTTTAGTTGTGACCGGCTTCGAGTAGCCTGTGAATCTTGAACCCAATCAACGTATGAGACCCCATTCGGTGACACCAAATTCACAGCCTCTCCTTTTAGGCCAACCTGTTAAACAACATAATGTAATCAATAAAAAGTTTTTCTTCAAATTGATTGAAGTTTAAGAATGCATAAACTATACTGTATTATGTATGTTTTTCTGAGTAAATCAGACCTGGTAAGTCCATTTATTATGCGTCAAATCTTTTGGTGCATGGTCGAGACCATGGAGCAAAACTGGACCGGTGATTCCTGTCTCCCATGTTTCATAGTGTCTGCCAACGTTCTCCCAAATAAAAAAAAAAAAAGTGGCAAACTCAATCAGTAACGTGTCAGACAAGAAAATGGAAACATTTGAAGCTATGCAACCCAATGCCCAAGTTCAAGTTGGAATGAGAAGCAACAAGGTATTGAGTACTAACTGGCAATCCAACAGTCACACTAAGAAGAGCAATTTTATTTGTTCCAGCATGTAGGTTAACTGGTCCACTAAACGTGCAACTTCGCTGTTTCCTTGTCCCAAAAGCCGACCCTGTAAAACAAATCAGTCATCTTCGCATAAATCATAATCAGTATGCAAATAAATCGACTACTGTGTTTAAGTTTAGCTGAATGTCTGCATACCTGAAAATTGCCCATTAACAAACACATGAACAGCGTGTCCTGCAGACTGCACATTAATGCTGGGTTTATGTCCTCCTCGAATAAATGATTCAGATGAACTTACATCAACACTACAGCATGCCAACCAAAAAACAGTACAGTAAGACTCAATGCTGATAAGTATTTAATGCGTAACAGATTTTAAACCGGAAGATGGTTAAAATAGTCAGGTGCCGAATTTATTGGAAAAAAAAACAAGCAAATTTCTTCTGATTGAAGCTCCGTTATGATAAAATAGACACCACCAGAAAATTATTGTTTTGTATTGAAACGAACAGCTCAAAAAAGTGGTAAATCATTTGATGGCCTGTCTGAAAATCTAGTAATCGCTCGTCTTACCTGGTTATGTACCATAGATAGTCACTGGTGTCTCTAGTGACATTCAGGTGTTCTAAGAGTCCAACAGCTGTAATCCTTGAACTTTCATCCAGAGAAGATAGATCTTCATCATAGGTCTCCCACGAGAACCTAGAATCGACAGGAAGCATTTTTACCACTGAAGTTGGAGCTCCCACCTTCACGAAGACATAACAATCCAATCAAATACTTGATTGATGCAAAGGACAAGGCTTAATAGGAAATAAATTATGGCGAACAACAATTCCATCACGTTTAATCAACATAGGATAAAAGGTCCTGCAAAATATTCTTACTTTTGCAGTGTTAAATACAGATGTTCTGCAATCAGGAAGGATGCTTATGGACCACGGAGGCAAGTCATAATGCTTATTATTGAAAATCACAGTAACAGCAGTCTGTACATGATAGTTTGCTAGAAAAGCCGCACATCCTGCAGTTCCTGCATGGAATACATGAGCCTGGAAAATCACCAAGCCCATAGAGAGCATAGGGTAATTGTTTGTCACGACAAGAATAGTTAATCATAAACAAGTACATAACTAGAAGAGACCAGAGGGTTAGTTGCTTAATATCAGTGACAATTACCTCTTGAAGTGTTCCTAAGGATGTAACGGTAGGTTCCGAAGAAACCAAAGCATGCTCACATCGCTTGATAGCTTTATGAAGCTCCTTCAAATGAATATATTTTGGTTGCCTAATCAAACCTAAACATAGTGAAATGCTCAATTGTAAAGGTTCTCTTTTGGGTTATGATGGAACAAGAACATCATTAAACTGTCTATAATACCACACAGGTCTCGAAATAATCTAAGAATCAATTGACTTGAGGGTCATATGCATGTATATTAATTTTAACTGAAAAATTATGATACGTTATTTCATAAGCTCAGTAAACTATATCTATACTATCCATTCAAAATGCTCAGCGAATCATGTCGCAAACAAAAAAATCAAAGATACTGAGCATAACAAGAAAGATTTTCTTACCATATTCATCAATTGGAGCATCATAGTCATAGCTTGTAGTAATGAATGGACCCCCAGCTGATCGTCCAAAGTTGGTTCCTCCATGGTACTATAATTTATCAGTAATGACAAAGGTGAAACTCAGGGTTCAAAGCAAGGTACCAGATGTTGCAACAAAGAGAAGAAAATTGAATCGTATCCCAATAGTTAAAATTACTTTTGGAAATATGAGAAATGTTTTGTAGATAGAAACCAACCATGTAGTAATTCACATATGAGCCACCATTCTGAATGAAACGAGCAACTGCAAATGCTAGATCCTGAACTGGTCGCTGATGAATTGGGCCACCAAAATCTGTAAACCTTATGATCATGAGGAATCGAAAGTAAGAGATCAGAAGAATAAAAGGGTGAAAAAAATAGACAAGTGTATCTAACATCTATTTATAGTCATAAAACAATATATAGCTTACCAGCCACTCCAAGACTCGGTCCACATGCTAGGCTTATATGGTTTATTTGGAGAGAAATTGTGACAGTAAAAACCATTACATGAATTAATCTGTAGTGGAGAATTGGATGGATCATATTCAACCCTCAATATGAATTTAATGAATGACAGCCTAAACATAGAATTTGAGATTAGAACATTATTTCAATACTTGAACTCACCACAGGATCAGGGGCATCATTTTCCTTGCACATCACCCAAGGGACTCCTGTTTTCAATCCAACAGCCATATTTGCGGCCCAGTTTAGGTATGCATGACCGGCAGCTCCCGTTGCCCTGCTCTCTGGTCCATATTCGTTCTCAATCTAGAAACACAAGAATGTAGCAAAAAAGGAAAAGGATGAGACTTCATCTTGAAGAAATAATTTACTGGTATGAAATGTGAATACACTAAAGTTCCATCTACTCCCTAGTTTTTTGAGCATTTTTTCGATTATGCACACATTGAAAAAGAACTGCATACCTGAGAAATAATGATTGGACCTCCCTGAGATTGAAACAACTTTTCATTCTTCATCATTTGGACAATCTTCTGGGTAAAACCTTGCATTGCTGCCTAAAAAAATCAAAAACAAATTATATCAATCAGATTATTCAAGACTCAAATCAACAATCAACATCGATAAACCAGGTCATGAAATCAAAAAAAAATTAACCTTGAAAGGCCCATTATCTGTTCTGAAGCTTATGCCAGGAACAAACTTCAACCAAACAGGAATTCCCCTATAACATCAATTAAATAATGAAATTGTTAATCACAATAAGCTTACATAGAAATAAAAAAAGAAAACTAAAGCAGTGGCATGGATTGTACCCAAAATTCCACTCAGCACAAACATAAGGTCCAATGCGAAGATTGGCGTAAAGCCCGACTTTTTGCACTGTCTTAATGAACCTTACTAGATCATATCTTCCTTCAAAATTGTACTACAATCAATGCAACCCATAATCAGAAGAAAAAAACCAACAAACAACATAAAAAAATTAGTTTTTTTTAAAAGGGCTTCATTAAGATGTAGGGAATTACATTGCCAGGAGATGGTTCATGAACATCCCAGAAGACATAAGTGTCAATAACATCAAGACCACCATGTTTGGCCTTCACAATTAGATCTTCCCACATCTAAAAAACACACATTTAAAACAAATTAACAAAACAATAACTTGAACTATATAAGCTTAACATGCAAATGCAAAACTAGTGAGTGAATGTGTTAAAGAGAAAACATACCTCAGGAGTGCTTCTAGGATAGTGAATGGAGCCAGAAATAAGGATTCTTCTTTGGTCATTGATAAGAAGAGACTTTCTATCGTAAGTGACATTGCTATCACAACCCAAAAACAAAAGAAACAATGCAATTAATACTAATAGTAGTAGATTTGAAACTGAAGTAGTGTTCATGTCTCTTCAATTATCTACTCAAAGATGAAGAAGAAGAGTGGTGAGGTAAGTGAGCATTATGATGGATGTTATAGTGCTGTCATTAACTTCTTTTCCATTCCAACACCACACATGATCTTCACTTTTGTTGTCAGTAGTTACCTTATTTAATTGTTTGTGTCAGTTTTGTGGAAGCAGTATTTATTTACAAGAATTGAAATGAAAAATGCAAATTTATTTTTGCTTTGTAGTACTTTTTTTTTCTTCTTAGGGAGAAAATAACCGTTGGGTTGGGTAATTGGGTTTGCTAATGATGATAATTGCCAAATATAAATGACGTTGCTAATGCTACTCATTTAAGGTTGAAGAAGAACATCATCATCATTCTTTCCAAATCCCATTCACTTTATAGATTTCTTTCCGTTAAACATTTGTTTCCTTTAAGTTTTAAGTGTGTTAAATATTGTGTAAAGAATAAGTATCCAAAAAATGGAATTTTAACCGATCGTTAATTTTTTTAATGGTAATTTATACTGAATTTGGTAAGCAAAATTACAATTCGATTTCCACTATTACGATTGAAAATGGACTAAAATATCTTGATATCAGAACTGAGTTTCAAACCAAATAAAACAGGTGGTGAAGAAAAAAAATGATATTATTTTTTCTGAGTTTTTAAATATAAAAAAAATGAATATCTTTGTAAAAAATAGTATCCTTAGAAAAAATAAATTTGTATAACCAAAATAAAATAAGATTTGTAAAACAAAGGAAATGTTTGAATATATAAATTATATATCCAGCAAATAGGACCAACAGGGGATGTAGCTCAGATGGTAGAGCGCTCGCTTAGCATGCGAGAGGTACGGGGATCGATACCCCGCATCTCCATTTCTTCTCCTTTTGTTATTTTGCGCGTCATTTTTTTTCTTTTTCTGCTTCGTGAAAAATGATAGGCCTATAGAAAAGGCCCATCTCGCTGGTAAGTGGCCCATCATGTCATTATTACGTTTTTTTTTTGCGTAATCGTTGGTTTTTTTCTTCTTTGATTCGTTGTAAAATGAAAGTGCTAATGAAGTTGCCCACTATGGATGATAACCCATCTGGTTGTTACTTTCGACTAATAATCCATTAATTAAGTAATATAATAATTAATTCAGTCCAACTTATACAAAAAAATAAATGAGACAGTACTAAATTATAGACACTTTAGTGTTGTGCTAGACACAAATAACATATAGTGTGTTGTGTACATATAAATATAATTTTAATAATATAGAGGACAAATCCTCTATGTGAACAAATTTGTTTATTCACTTTGTGTATCCTTACCGACGGAGAATAGTCAATGTTAAATAATGGTGTAAACATATTACGTATAATATAGTGATGAAAAAGTCAAAATTTTAGTCCATTTACCTCATGGACGACCCAACAAGTAAGTCTACATTAGAATATGACCATGAAGTCTCCCAATAGTTCTATCATACATATTTAAAATACCCACTTCGGATGCGACCATGATAGGACATGAAATCTTACCTTGGATGGTACCCAACTCGACATTAGAATAACTATATTGAAAAATATATACAAACTTAAAAAAAAAAGTATTTTAAGTTATGGCACATGTTAAAAAAATCATATATATTATCGCATAATTCATTCGAATAATAAAACCCTCTACTTTTATTTTTTGTTTGGTTAAATTTATATCCCAACATCCACTTGCTCTTAATTTCAGATTGTCGGGGGAAGAACTTTAATTAATTAGAATAATGTTGTCTCTAAATAAATACTGTAAATAGACTCTCTAACTACGTTACGTACCGCCATGCAATCTAAGCCTTAGATTTTCTATTTTAATTTTTGAACCACTGAGAGGTGGGTGTTGCAAAGCTTTCAGATTTGAAATTGGAACATAGTTGAGTGATTATGACCTTATGATTATACCGCTAGCATATACTATAGGAGACACATACACCTGCTTATTAAGCTATTGTCGAATTAATTAAGTAATCTTGCCAATGCAAATGAAGCTATACTATACTATAAGAGAATGAGAGAATGTTGAATTGGTTAGTTTTGGCGTTTTGCTTCTCCTTTTTCAGTTGAGCAAGCTTGAGAAGGATCACCAAAGTCCCGGTTTGTGCACCCGGTTTGTGAGTTACATAGAAATTAAAAATAGACATTTTATGTTGGAAATAAAATTTTAAGATGATATTTTGCTATTGAACTCTTTATAAATGTATGTGTTATGATTTATGAAGATATATGTTTGTTAGTATAGTTTTTGGTGTTTTGTATAATGGGTCTTGTGTGTATAAGCCCAATCCATTGTATTAGACTTGCCTATATAAGGCCTTAGTAATGAAATAAGAGGTATTGGACCTCATTGCACAACAATTGGTATCAGTGAAGCCCAGATCCTTTTTTTACTCTCTTCCAACGATAAACCGCAGTTTGATCGTTATAACGGTTTCAACCGTTTCTTTACCTTCATCTTCTTTGTTGAGCTCGCAAACTCTGCCATGGCTGAAAACTCGTCATTCGTTCAACCTGCTATTCCCAAATTCGATGGCTACTATGATCATTGGTCCGAACTCATGGAAAACTTCATTCGTTCCAAGGAAAATTGGGATTTGATTGAACATGGAGTTACCATTGCAGCACCTGATGCAACTGCTGCACAACAAGCCACAGCAACTGCGAGCAAGATTCGTGACATGAAAGTCAAGAATTACCTATATCAGGCCATTGATCGTACAATCTTGGAAACCATCTTGGTTCGAACTACATCAAAGGATATATGGGATGCTATGAAGAGAAAGTTTTCTGGATCCACGAAGGTGAAAAGAGCACAGTTACAAGCGTTACGACGCGAATTTGAGGTTCTTGCTATGACAGAAACTGAATCTGTGAATGAGTATTTCGCAAGAACACTTGCAATTGCAAATCGCATGGTTTCTCAAGGAGAACGAATGGAACAAGTCACCATTGTTGAAAAGATTCTTCGTTCCATGACACCTCGATACAACTATGTCGTATGCTCAATTGAAGAATCCAACGACGTTACCAGTCTTTCTGTTGACGAATTACAAAGTAGTTTGCTTGTTCATGAGGGAAGGATGACTCACCAACAAGATCGTCGTGATGAACAAGCTTTGAAGGTTTCTGGTGCAGCACGTGGTAGGGGTAGAGGACGAGGTGCTGCAAGAGGAAGGGGTAGAGGAAGACTCAATAGAGACTCAGTACAATGTTATAAATGTCACAAACTTGGACACTTTCGCAACGAATGTCCAGAATGGGAGAATGCCAACTATGCTGAGATTGATGAAGAAGAAGAGCTGCTTCTAATGGCTGATACAAACCCCATTTGTGAAAATGTAAAGGAGGAAGTGTGGTATTTGGATTCAGGATGCAGTAACCACATGATTGGTACAAAAGAATGGTTACATGACTTTGATAGCAATTTTACAGAATCTGTAAAATTAGGAAACAATTCAAAGATGGCTGTGACAGGTAAAGGTAACATCAAACTTACACTAGGAGGAAAGATTCATGTGATCACTGATGTGTATTATATCCCTGGATTGAGTAGTAACTTGTTAAGTGTGGGACAACTTCAGCAGAAACAGCTTACAATCGTGTTCAAAAATGACTTATGCCAGCTTATTCATGATAAAAATGGCTTAATTCTCACCACTCAAATTTCTGCAAATAGGATGTACATGATCTTTGCACCAGTTGTATTACCACAAGATCAACAATTGAAAGCAACAAATGAATGTATGCAAATGAAGAAGGATGATACAGCTTACCTATGGCATAACAGATATGCACACTTGAACATCAAGGGTTTGAAAACTCTGTACAAGAAGCAAATGGTGAAGGGCTTACCTGAATTAACTGATCTAAAGGAACAATGTGAAGATTGTTTAATTAGCAAGCAACACAGAAAGAGCATTCCAAAGAAGTCAAATTGGAGAGCTACTCATAAGCTGGAGCTTATACATGCTGACATATGTGGACCTATCACACCTGCATCCAATGGAGGCAACAGGTATTTCATCACTTTCACTGATGACTATAGTAGAAAGACTTGGACTTACTTTCTACAAGAAAAATCAGGAGCTTTTGACATGTTTAAAAAATTCAAGTTGTTAGTTGAAAAGGAATCAAATTGTGTAGTACAATGTCTCAGAACAGATAGGGGAGGAGAATTTACTTCAACTGCTTTTAATGAATTTTGTAGCTCACAAGGTGTGAAGAGACAACTAACTGCAGCTTATACACCACAACAAAATGGTGTATCAGAAAGGAAGAATAGAACCATTCTCAACATGGTAAGAAGCATGATGGCAGCTAGAAATGTTCCAAAAAGATTCTGGCCAGAAGCAGTGAATTGGTCAACTTATGTCATGAATAGAAGCCCCACATTTGCTGTGCAAGAGATAACTCCTGAAGAGGCATGGAGTGGAAAGAAACCATCTGTTGGTCACTTCAAAATCTTTGGTTGTGTTGCATATGTTCATGTACCTGATGCACACAGGAAAAAGTTAGATAGAAAGAGCATCAAGTGTATTCATCTTGGCTTAAGTGAAGAGTCAAAAGCTTACAAATTATATAATCCCATTGAGAAAAGGATTATAGTAAGCAGAGATGTAGTATTTGATGAGTTCAAAAGCTGGGTATGGAATAAGACTGATTCAAGTGGTTCATCTGAACAGCCTCACATTGATGAAAGTGACACTAACTCACATCACAATGAAGACACTACTGAGGACATTATTGCAACTGCAGACAACAATGAAAATGTCAGTACAGGAACTGAAACTGAACAAGTTGATGACACCAGTGATGAAGGCAATAATGATGAATATGAACCAGTCATCCACAAGCCACCAGGTAGAACAAGGAAACCACCTGGTTACCTAGATGTCTATGATAGAAGCACTGAAGAAGCTGCAGAGCAAGTGAATGAAGAGAGTGATGATGAGTCACTTGATTTCTATGCTCTTTTCAGCTCAAAGGAGGACCCTGATACATATGAGGAGGCTGTCAAATATGATGTATGGAGGAAAGCTATGGAATTAGAAATGGATTCCATAAGAAAAAATGACACATGGGAACTGATAGACCTACCACAAGGGGTGAAGCCTATTGGAGTGAAATGGATATTCAAAACTAAATATAATGAAGCAGGAAGAGTTGAAAAACACAAAGCAAGACTAGTTGCTAAGGGTTATGCACAGAAGCATGGTGTTGACTATAGTGAAGTTTTTGCTCCAGTAGCAAGATGGGACACAATTAGAACAATTCTAGCTCTAGCTGCATCCAATAACTGGTGTATCTTCCAATTGGATGTGAAAAGTGCTTTTTTGCATGGTGAATTAGTTGAAACTGTTTATGTCAGTCAACCCCTTGGGTTCGAGATTGGAAAGAAAAACCAAGTCTACAAGCTGAAAAAGGCTTTATATGGTTTGAAACAAGCCCCTAGGGCATGGTATAGCAAAATAGAGTCATATTTTTGTGATGAAAAGTTTGCAAAGTGTTCTCATGAGCATACACTCTTTGTGAAACATGGAAGTAATAAGAGTAAAATACTGGTTGTGAGCTTATATGTAGATGATCTCATATATACTGGAAATGATGAGCAGATGATGAATGAGTTCAAGTTATCTATGAAAGAAAGATTTGCAATGACTGACCTAGGAAAGATGAAGTATTTTTTGGGAGTTGAAGTATGTCAAACTCAGAGAGGAATATTCATTCACCAACAAAAATATGCAACTGAAGTTTTGAGTAAGTTTGGAATGAATGATTGCAACAAGGTCAATAGTCCAATTGTCCCTGGTTGTAAACTTGTAAAAGATGGAAATGGTGTACTCACAGATGCTACCACCTACAAGCAAATGATTGGTTGTCTAATGTACTTGCTAGCCACAAGACCTGACATGACTTTTTCTGTGTATCTAGCTGCAAGGTACATGGATAAACCAACAGAAATACATGTGACTGCAGTCAAGAGGATTCTAAGATACTTAAAAGGGACATTGAGCTATGGAATCTGGTATAAGAAGAATAGCATTGACAATTTGATATTAAATGGTTGGACAGATTCTGATTATGCAGGTGATTATGATGACAGAAAAAGCACTTCTGGTTATGCTTTTACATTAGGCTCTGGTGTCATCTCATGGTCCTCAAAGAAACAACCCATTGTCACTCTTTCCACAACTGAGGCTGAGTTTGTGGCAGCTGCTGCAAGTGCTTGTCAAGCTATTTGGCTGAGAAGCATACTAAAGCACTTGGGACAAGAACAAACCAGCACTACTATCATCTATTGTGATAATAGCTCCTCCATAAAGTTGTCAAAGAATCCTATCATGCATGGCAGGTCAAAGCATATTGACATCAGATACCACTTCCTTAGAGATCTGAACAAGGATGGAATTATTGAACTACAACATTGCAACACAAGAAATCAACTTGCAGACATCATGACCAAAGCATTGAAGAATGAGTCCTTCTGCAAGCTGAGAAATGAGTTAGGAATGATTGACATAAGTTCTGTTAGCTGATTTGGTGCTGATAGTAATTGCCTTCTTTTGATAAGCTACTGTTTTATCAGTTAAGCTGTTTTGATAAGCTGCTGCTTATACAGCTTATGCAGTTTTTTTGTTTTTCTGCTGTTCTGATAAGCTGTTTCTGGTGTGCCTTTGTTATAAGGTTAGCTTATGTTAGGTTATACAGCTTATGCAGTTCTTTTTTCTGTTTTCTGTCATGTATTTGTCATAAGTTTAGCTTATGATAGTTGATACCTTGTAGGGTAATCAACTTAGGGGAGGAAATGTTAGTATAGTTTTTGGTGTTTTGTATAATGGGTCTTGTGTGTATAAGCCCAATCCATTGTATTAGACTTGCCTATATAAGGCCTTAGTAATGAAATAAGAGGTATTGGACCTCATTGCACAACAATGTTTGTATTTCTTTTCTTTTATATATGGTTGATGATAACGTAGACCGTAGTTATTTAATGAACATATTTATCTTTCAAATTTTAAGCTTTTTTTTTGACAAAATTCAAATTTTAAGCTTTGTTTAGAATCAGAATCCTAATAGTATTCTTAAAAATTGTGAGGCACGTGTCTGGTGGCTTATCCCACGTGCCTTTCCTAAGTCAAGGTGGATGAGCCCTCCGATCCTAAGGGTAAGACATAAGAGGTTGTAGGTAGTTGTTGTGTGTCACTATAAATTGAGGGACTTTGTATCTCAAATTTGAGACACACACACTATTTATGACTCTGACTCTCCCATTCATAACATTCGCACCTCAAACCTCGCACGCACTTTCTATATTTCATTCCGCACCCCCTTCTTTTCTTTCTGACGCAGTTTTCTTTGTATTTATTCATCCACTTTATAAAATGCACACTATCATGTGAGTGAGGTGGCTATATAGCTAGAGAGAAGAAAGTGATATAGATCGATCGAGTAGCGGAATCAATCTGGACACACACAACAAGAACAAAGAATCTTTATCTTTCTTTCTTTCTGCAAATTGCCTTGCGTACTAAATCTTTAAAGTCATGAAAAATCTTGCTTACGTTAAACAACACAAGATTTTGTTCTCTTTTTTGTTTGGACCTTTCCAACATTTTATCTTTCTCTAATCTCCTTTTTCTTTTTCATCTTTTCTAAAACACACATGTTCAATCTATTACATATGCTGCGCACATGCACGTAAAGCTTTGTTTTCCTTTGTATACATACTATAGCGGTTTAAAGAAAATAAAGAATCAATGGCATCCTTGAAGAACAACAACGTCAAGAAGTTGCAGATTATTGTTATTCTGTTATCATTCGCCATATGCCGTTTAGAGTTAACGGTGGGATTAACGGCGGACCGAACTATAACGGAGATCCTCCACGTAGGACTAGAAGGTGAAGTGAGCGTGGAAGCGTCCGAAGTAAAAGCGGTTTCATTGGATTTTGGAAGGTTAACCAGCAGAGGAGAAGCGGTGGCGGTAGTTCGGCCAGTATCGGCCAATGACGTTGTGAAGGTGGTTAAAACGGCAAATAAATGGCCGCCTTTCGCAGTGTCGGCGAGAGGGCACGGACACTCGATAAACGGGCAAGCAGATACAAGAATGAAAGGTGTGGTGATTGAAATGGGAGAAATGAAAGGTTATGTTCCTCCTCCTAAAATTTGGGAGAAAGAAATGTATGTAGATGTTTGGGGTGGTGAATTGTGGATAAATGTGTTGAAGGCAACATTGGAACATGGTTTAGCACCAATGTCTTGGACTGATTACTTGTATTTGTCTGTGGGTGGTACTTTATCCAATGGTGGAATTAGTGGTCAAACTTTCAACTATGGTCCTCAAATCTCCAATGTTTTTGAGCTTGATGTTGTTACAGGTAACTTCTTAATTGCTTGTAACTTATAATTGCTAGCTATTGACTATTGAGTACAAATGAAACTCTCTTTTTGTCTTTTGTGTCGACATGTTAATTAAATACTAGTAGTAGTACTATATATTGTTATGGATCTTATTGGTATGTCATGGTTGTGTAAAATAGGAAAGGGTGAGGTGTTGACGTGTTCAGAAGAACGTAACTCAGACTTGTTCCATGCTGTTCTTGGTGGTCTTGGACAATTTGGAATCATCACAAGAGCTAGAATTGCTCTCCAACCAGCTCCTCAAAGAGTATGTATCTCTCCTACCTACTTCATCATGATACGATTTCGCTCATTCTAACACACTCAATTTGTTCTTTCTTCGATTGTAAGTACACTATTTGCATAATTGCATGTTTCACCCTCATGACCCGCCACACACAAGTGTTTTGTCATTGGCTATAATAGTACTCACTCAAAAATATAATAGTGACATATTCAATCACTTTCATTAGTACACACACAATTTTTTACCTAGTTGTAATTTCCATCCACGCTATTACTTTTAAATGATAAAAAAAGATTAAAAAATAAAACAAATGAATACGTACACTTCAAAATATATATTCAAGCTAAGTCCAAATAAATGTCTAAAGAATTGTTTTTTGAAGTCGGTTCAACATGCATGGTTTGCAGTGTTTGTTGATAGGTGTGGTGTGGCACATGATATGTCTTTCATAAGAAATCTTTCTTCACATCAGCAAAAACCTAATTAAAAAGGGGTCGTTTTCAAGGACATGATTTGGTAGCCACCCCTATTAATTTCTAATAATATAAACATGGCAATTGATCTTGTTTACGTCTCACCTGCTTGCATTGCAAGTTGCAACTGGGCCAACTAAATTTATTTATTTTCGGTTAATTAACAAACTATGACTTTAGGCTAATAATTAAGGAATTTTGTACTAGTGATTGATGAGCTTTTTAAATTTAATAATTTAGATGTTCTATTTAAAAATATTACAAGATATATATTGTATATGATATATCATAAATATTTTCGAGTGCAGGTTCGTTGGATACGAGTTTTATACTCGAATTTTTCAACCTTTAGTAGGGATCAAGAGTTTCTAATCTCTCTGCATGGGAAACCAGCGAGCCAGAGATTCGACTATGTTGAAGGTTTTGTGATAGTTGATGAAGGACTCATCAATAATTGGAGGTCTTCTTTCTTTTCACCAAGTAACCCTGTGAAAATAAGTCCCCTTAATGCTGATGGAGGGGTTTTGTACTGTTTAGAAATTACCAAAAACTACGACCAAGGAAATGCTGATTCTGTTGATGAGGTACATACATACCCTTGTTTGTTTGCTTGCTTGCTTGTGTGACATTTACTACTACCATTGCTTTCGGTTGTTACTATTAATATTTAACCTTTAGAAACTCTTAGTACGCTAAAGTTAGGTTATTTTGTGTGTAATAATGTATCAATATTATTATATTCAACTCATTTTTACATAAATGTATTCAAATACATAAATCATTTTACATCAACTCAATATTAAATATACACAAAATATAAAGATGATTAATTTGTAGCATAAAAGTTGATTGATATATACTAAGTAGTTTAATAAAGGAGAATTTAAGTTAATTAGTTCTTCTTAAAGTAAAAGAGAATTTAAGTTAGTTAATTATATATGAATAATAGTACTCTATTGAATTAAAGTACGGGAATATTACTTTCTGCCCCCCATATATGTTCATGTGTTTTTTTTTTTTTGTGTGATGTGTTCATGATAAAACATAAAGATTTTGGTTTGAACTTTAAACTGCGCCGGCAACCCACTAGATTATTCTCTTGCTTTTTTTTTGTTGGTACATTTTCATTTATTTTTTTGGTACATTATTCTCTTGCTTTTAGTTTCCCTCAATCCATGCAAAATCAAATAGTAAAATACAATTAACTACTTAATATATAGACGCTCATCCATCCCTATATATGGACAAAAGTAAAATAATATAAAGAGGCTCATCCCAACAAAAGCAGCTGCTAATTAACAGCTTTCTTTTCCATTCATATACTTATTTAATTTGTAAGTGAATTTGTGATGTAGTATGTTAAAAATGTTTGGGTCGATAACAAAATATAAACTTGTGGTGCAGGAAATAGAAGGTCTATTGAAAAAGTTAGATTTTATACCAACATCAGTGTTCACAACGGACGTGCCTTATGTGGATTTTCTGGATCGTGTACGTAAGGCAGAACTCAAACTTAGATCCAAGGGTTTATGGGATGTCTCCCATCCATGGCTCAATCTTTTTGTTCCAAAATCAAGGATAGAAGATTTTGACAGGGGTGTGTTCAAAGGCATTTTGGGAAATAAGACAAGTGGGCCTATTCTCATCTACCCTATGAACAAAAACAAGTAAGTTTATTTCGTGAATAATAATCCATGTATATTGCTTAACTTGTCATTTTTCATGCTTCGACAAAAATAATGAAAATAGTATTCATGCATGTCTTAGTCATATAGAATAAAACCACTGCATGTTTGCAGGCGTGTATAAATCCACTCGTCTCATAAACGACATATTTGTTGCTGACAGCTTCTCACTAGGTGTCATTTGTTAATGTCTTTAAAATATACTATAAGAAAAAAAAAAGTAGAGGATAGTGAAGTCTTTTGATCTAAGAGAGAAAGAGTTTGAGCTTGTGCACCTTAATACAACTAACTAATCGTCTACTATTACCAATAATTGTGGTAATTAATGATAATTTGAGTGTGAAGATTCAACAAATGATAATGTATAGTATATACGGATACATATAATATGTGCTTGTTTGTTTGTATGTGCATATTATACTAAGTCATGTCCACAATAATTCATGAATTAGGTGATAGTATTTTACAAAGATCATCATAGATAGAGTAGTGTCGCTTAATAAAAGAATAAGTTCTCGTCAAAAAAGAAAGAAAGAAAGAATAAGTTGCAGCTTGGACTAAAGAATACTTATCCAAGTTGAAATGAACAAGCAATATGTGCATGTAGTAGAAAAGGAAGGGATGAAGACACGAGGGTTGTAAAGAAAATATGCATCAATGACAGCTAGGATATATGCTGCGCTTTTTCTTTCTCTTTGAGTAGACCAGAAGCAAACAAAAACGGACGGCCATGATCATCCAAATGTCCAAATGGGAAGATTCTACTGTCAGGAGATCTTCAATTGGGACCTACCCATGGAATGGTAGGGATAGGGAGGGATGTCCTCCTACTAATTAAAATTAAAACCTAGTAGTTCCATTGACACCACCGCCGTTTGTGCACCCAACAACCAAAATGTTCATGTCAATATATGAATAAATAAATCATACAATAATAATTGATCTTTTCTTCATTTTTTGTTGGCTGAGGGGTTAATTAATAGACATCATCTAAAAGTTCATACTGTACATCATCATCTAAGTCATTTATGATAAACACACATATATACAAGATGATTTTAGTGATGGTTTTAAATGAAATTTTGGTGTTAGGTGGGACCATCGGAGCTCGGTGGTGACACCAGACGAAGAGGTTTTTTACTTGGTGGCATTTCTGAGATCAGCTTTGGATGCTGAGACACTGGAATACCTGAGTAATGAGAACCGTGAGATAATGAGATTTTGTCATGATTCGGGGATGAAGGTGAAACAGTACTTGCCCCATTACACAAGAGTACAAGATTGGATGGACCACTTTGGAGATAAGTGGAGCCAATTCAATGCCATGAAGATGCAATTCGACCCTCGCCGAATCTTAGCAACTGGGCAGCGTATATTTGATTTTGAACAACCTTCCACCGTCATCACGTCTAAGGATGACATGTAATGAATGAATGCAGCAAAGCAAACAAAACAAATTTGGAATGACACAACACAAGTGTAAATAAAATTATTCAACAATGAGATTAGAACGTAGTAGTAAACATTAAATAGTTATGTACTATAATGCTTAGGAATTAGAAGTCGAGTAGAAGGATTATCTATCTATCACAGCAAAAATGTAAAGAATTACTACGAACAAGGTTATGTTTTTTTCTTCTTCCAAAGGTGGTGGGTGGCACGTTGCAATCTTGAGAAAGGTGGGGCCGTTTTTGGGGGGAAGGGGAGATGAGATGACAATACACATGACATGTCTGAGTGTAGCGCCCGTGATCCCGACCGCCCGTCTGATTTGGTTGCCTTGTCCTGTCCACATAATACATGCAGCTGTTTCCACTTTCCAGGGTCCACTTCTCTCAATGTGTTTTGTTTGTCATCCACCTTACCTTGTTTACAATTTTCACCCTTTAATCAGAGAAAGGCTTACCAAATCCACGTTCCTTGTACATATGATTTTCATTTGGTAGATTAAGCAGAGGGTGCATGCAAGAATGGTTCATATGTTATGTTAACAGGGTCGGACAACCATGTATTTGCGCAATATCTAATTAAAGTCTATGAAACAGAATGGTGTTCAGGTGCTATTTGCACAATGAAGGAAACTATTGTATTTGAAAATCATGAGGGTGTGCAAAGCAGGCTCCATGCATTTGATAATGTCTTTTGACTTGGCCTTTTGTAAATAATGTAATGTTATAATTCATTTGTCACTTTATTCACCGATATTTGTACAAAGACTTAAATGATATTTTCGTCTCTTTATGTATGCGTGTTTTTTATTTTAGTCCATGTATTTTTTTTCTTAGGAATTTATACTTGTATGTTAAAATCTTTTGGTTTTAGTTCATAAAGTTAAAATCTATAGAAAAATCTGCAGGTTTTTCCTTTAAATTTTCTTGCGGATTTTACCTTTAGAGACTAAAATCAAAATGATTTTCACATACAAGAATGAATTCTTAAGGAAAAAAGATACAGGGACTAAAATAAAAAATGCGCGTACATATAGAGACAAAAATGTCATTTAAGCATTGTACAAATAGACCAAACCAGAGAAGTGTGATTTCTAATCGAAACACCAATTATAGGCAAAAGCACAAATAATTGGCTCTAGGATGAAGGCCAACATATTTAAATATTGAGCAATTAAAATACTTCAGTACTGTCTTTCAATCTACAGTCTAATATTAGGCTACTCTCTCCAGTCTTGGTTATGCTAAAGTAAATTTCTTAAGAAATTTAGTGTAGTGCAATTAATCTTCTTGATCTCATAAAAAAATAAGTGCATTCTTAATAGGGTCATTCAGGAGAATCTGGTTCATGAGAGTAAAAGAGTTTTAAAAAATAAACATATATTAATTGTAGACTATTTTATGAATGACATCCATTAAATAGAGTGAAAGTAATTAAATTTGCTTATATTTGAGACCATCAAATATGAATACTTTTTTGCTTAAATTTGATATTTTAGCGAGTATTGAACAAAATTATGTATTATGTATCCTTGACATTTGATTTTGTAGTGATTCTCATCAATAGATGAGGCAAACTAGGCCGAAAGTGAGTAGAGGTATGACATATATCAATGAAGAGGCTCGAGTTGTGTATGTAAGCAACTATCCCTCTGTATGCATTTTTATGTCATTTTGTTCTAAATTTTCTATTAACATATACTAACTTAAATTACATCAGACAATTTCTGAGGTTAATAGTCAAGGAAGTACTCTCATGGCAATCTCGCCAAATGATTGACTCTCTTGGTCAAGATTTGGGAGTGGAGTTTGCTCATTTTAGGTTTTTCCTTTTTGGATTTAACAACCCAGAACTCTATAGTCTTCAATTTCTACATCTCAAGTGATCAAGTTAGTACAGTCGTTTTCGTTGCCCTATTGCCAAGTGTGCCTTCAAGATCTAAACAATGGGAAGCCAAGACAACAGTGTGAATGCCGGTATACCAACCCAACCATACATGATCAGCAGTTGTTCAACAACAAGTGGTAAACCATTCCTCTCAACAAGTGGTAAAACCCAAATACTTCTACTGTTTTACATGATGCCTGTCTCTGTTGATTAAAGAGTGCTTTTTGTTTTAAGGCAACAATTACTAACAAAATTTGGCATGGATGAAATGAACCAGAACAGTAATATCAAACTTACCTCCAGGAAGAATCTGCCATTAACTTGAACCATCTTCTGGTTCCACTTCAAGTTGCTTCCCAAATTTTCTTAATGCAAGTGAGTATATAGTTTTTCTACTCACTGAAGTTCTTCCAGTAACCAACTTGACAGCCTAAAAACAAGCAATCAAAATTAACAAATGCACTAAAACTAATGAAATGGAAAAAATGGATTGCAACAAATTAGTAAGAATGATTCGATCAACCTAGAGATAAAATATGTTTGGTTTGCATGTTTGGAGGGGAAAAATCAACTAATTCATATATGTTGTAATTAACATGAGCAGGCAAAATCAACTAAATGGGAGAAAAATGTGAGAACCATATTCACTTTGAAATGATTATTTTCCCATTATTTGATAGCAGAGTTGCACTAATTCATATATGTTGTAATTAACATACCATCTTTTTAGCTTGAACTGGCTGAACCATGAACTATCATATCCATAATTTGATTTATTTTAATCAATTTTCTACAAGAGCTACAATTGAACATGTCTATATACTGGGAAGCTATTACCGTGGAAAGACTCTCGCCGTTTTCAATTAATTCTCTTAGTTCATTCTCAAGCTCGATGTCTGACGGAGGTTCAACTTTAGAATTTCTCTGCCCTTCAATCAATATGGTAAGTTCTCCCTTTGGCTGACGAATAGAAAATACTTTGTTGGCTTCACTGATAGTACCGCGCCAAAACTACAAAAGGGATGTGCATTGTGTCAATTAAAACTACAAAAGTGATATCCTTGGGAACACTGAAAATATGAACAAAGAGCAATATCCATTTGTGTTTTGTGTAGACATAAAGAAGGCGATGTGTATTTGTGTTTTGACATGGAATAAACCAAGTTTAGTGTAGAATTTCTCAAGCTCTTGGTTTATGACATGAAATAAACTAAGTTTATCATAATAATGGTGTCTTGTTATAGCCTTCTTCTTTGCCATTATGTAACTATTTTTTTTGTCAGAAAATTAATGTCATAGTTTTCCTCTTTAAAAACTACATAAGCAATATCCATTTCAATTAACAAATTTCGGCGAACATAATAATTGCTATTTTCTGACTAGCATAAAGTCTCCATGGTGTATGCCCGAGAAGTTACAAATCCAAAATCATAAATTCCCAGCTTCGTTATTCTTGAAGAGAATATGCCGTTTAAATTAAATCCTGAAGTCAGACATAGTGCAGTAACCATGGTTAAGGAATAAAAGATAAATTTGGTGCTATAAAGCTCCCACCATGGCAAGATACAAGAAAGAAAGAGAACTACTGCAGATATATTGTAGGGAGTACTACCTTACATTAAAAAAAGAATGGTTTCACGACCTAACCCCATGACCTCCCAATCACTTCAGAGCTCCCTTCAACTAGTGTTAAAGAATTGTTAAATTTTTTAGCAAGAAAAATAATAAAATGATGATAAAGAAGGCTCAACACGACACCGTTGCTATGATCCAATTTAACTAATCCTGTTAGTATGGGCATATAAGGAGTCACAACACTAAAGACCTCTATGTCCTTGTTCCCACTGGTTTAATGAACAGTAGTATAATCAACAGCAACCACCACAGAAATAAGATAACTAACAAATTTAAAGTTATCTAATCATGTTTTATACTACCAAATATTGACTTCAGTAGGATGAATACAAATATTACCTCTTCGTGAATTTTGGTCATTTCTCGAGCGATAACGCATCTCCTGCAATATCGTCATATTGAAGAGTCAATCAATCTATGACTTGGTACTTACTTCCTCAACAAAAATGAGTATCACAGATGGAACTTATGTTTTTAGAGCTCTAAAAGATAAGATGAACAAAATTCAAAGTGGGGTTGAATGACAAATCAAATCAAACAGATTATGGTACACAAATTCACAATGTCAATGATTAACATTTCACAAAATAAACAAACAAATCAAAGGATTGTCCAACTGAATAATATAAAAGCGGTAGACGAGAAGGGTAGTGGTTGAAGACTTGAAGTAAAGATTGACAAGAGCATAGTACTGATATTCATCAAACTAAGCATTGCAAGTTATAACATCACAATTAAGGGTAAGGCAAAGTCTCAGTACCTTGTATCACCAAAAATTGACGAACCCTCTTCAAGAAACTGAGAAAGCTTGTGAGGAGGCACATAAAATATTTGTGTTGCTGTTTGCTCCGCCGAAGCCATGAGCCTTTTTCTTCTTGATCCCGAATGTTTTGGAAGAAAACCAACTAGAGAAATATATGTGATAGGCAATCAGGTTAGGTCCATAAATGCAAATGTTTATTTATATCGTCTGCCCGTATAGGTTAAGTCAGTTAGTTACCAAATGTAAATTCATCGGTGGATAAACCTGAGGCAGAAAGAGCTGATACCAAAGCACATGGCCCAGGGATTGGAACAACAAGAACATTTTCACTAACACATAATTTGGCCTGCATTAATATCACCAGACATAAAGTTATGAAATGAAAAGAATCGTTGATAAGAATAAACAAGCACAGAAATAGCAGAGCAAACTTACCAACTCCATACCAGGATCACTGATACCCGGTGTTCCAGCGTCACTAATAAGTGCCACAATCTCACCTTGTTTCAACCTCCTGAGCACAAGCTGTTCCCTTTGTGATTCATTGAATTTATGATAACTCATCTGAAGATCATGTGAAATGAAATTATAGAAAGCAATGACATGTGTTTGCAGAGATAGTAGAAGGAAAAGGAAGAGGCTTACAAGGGGTGTTTTGATATTGAAATGATGAAGCAATTTCCCAGAGTGCCTTGTATCTTCGGATAGTATAACATCTGCGGAGTTCAAAACACGGAGAGCCCTGAACAAATGGTGTGAGTTAATATGATGCACATAAGGTGTTTGAAGTTTAGTCCCATAAAAAAATGGTGCGTAGTACCTGAAGGTGATGTCTTCAAGATTTCCAATGGGTGTTCCTACGAGATAAAGACCGGGTTTGAGATGCTGCGGGGGACGATTATTATCGGTTTGGTGTTCCTGCAAGTGAAGAGTCAATCACAAATTAAGTGAATATTGCGGGAAAAATAAGAGAATGAGTAAACCCTAGAATAGAAATGGCGTGAAAATGAAATAACCTACCTGAGGTGGTTTATCTGGATGTTGAGTGAGATGGAGTTCGGAAGTGGAGCAGAAGGATAAAGAGGGGAAAGTGAGTTGCTTTGGGATGGAAGTGAAAGAATGCAATGAAAGTAGTGGTGTGGCAGTGGAAAACGCCATCCAGGGCAATCGCCGAAGCAACATTTTTCCTCTTTCTTTTTCTTATTGAGATTGAAACGCAACGCGAATTCACTTTAGAAGTCTGGATTGTGTTTTTTTTTTACTGGATTCGGATTGTTTTAAATAAGAACTAAGAAAGAACAGTGTCTCTATTCACCAACTCAACTTCTCAACGTACTAAACCATCCATAAACCCCCGTTCGTTCGTCGTTACTCATTTTGGATAAACAATGAGTTTTCTGTTTGGATATTTTTTAGGGTAAATAGCATGTTAGTATTATTTTCTCCTATTTTCATTTATTATTTTTGTTGATGTAGGAGTTGACTTTTACTTCAACTTAGTAAAAAATCAATATAAATAGGTAAATCTAAAAAATGATTTTGCAGGGTAATCAAAAAAAAAAAATATATGAGAAAAAGCAAAATTCGTCTACTTACAAGACAAAAACTTATTAACCCTATTTTTTATATAAAAAAATAAAATACTTTAATATTTTTAACTAAATGTAACATGGGAAAAACCGTCGAGTGTAAAAGTGAAATGTAATATAGATGTCGTTTTCTCATCATTGAACAATAAAGTTGGTATTGAGGTTTGTATTAGAGACGAAGATGGTGTTTATGTATTAGTTAAATATGAACAATTTACATTTTTATTATGTGATGTGATGATTAGTGAAGCGCTAGTATTACTCTCATCTCTCAATTGGGTGCGTGAATTGAATCTATGACATATTGAATTTGAGCTTAATTTCGAAGGTTGTAGTGGACAAATTTCACTCTAGTAAGGCTGATGATACTAAACTGAGAAAGATTTTCATATTGTAAAAGACTATTTTTTTTCTCATTATAACGACTCTAATGTGGAGTTTATTAGGAGACAAGCAAATGAGATTGTTCATATGTAGTTAGTCCCCAAATTATGATTGAAATACCTCATTATGTTTCTATTTCATTTTTTTTTAGCAGACTTAAAAGATATTTTAGTCTCTGTATATACGCACATTTTTTATTTTAGTCTCTGTATTTTTTTTAATGAATTCATTCATGTATGTTAAAATATTTTAGTTTTAGTCCCTATAGTTTAAATCCCCAGATTTTTTCTTTGAATTTTCCAGTAGATTTTAGATTTAGGGATTAAAATCAAAATAATTTTACCATATAGGGATGAATTTCTAAGAAAAAAAAATATAGGGACTAAAATAAAAAACACAGATACATACAAGGACGAAAATATCATTTAAACTTTATAGTATGAAATTTGAGTTAACTTTGGTCTTACATTACGCTTATGTTTGACATCATGGTGGGTTTTGCATACACCGCGTCAAAAAAGAAGAAAAATATGATACATTGTTTAAGAGATCTAGTGACTGATCAACATATATTAATTGGGCACTGTCACAATTGCTAGTTGTAATAGTAAAGTCGAAGTCAATATGTCCATTAATTTAACGATGCTATGTTAGAATCCATCACTATTGATATGTCTCCTAACGACGAGGTCTTTATTGGTCCTAGTTAACAAGGTCCTAAATCCTGCTTATGAGATTCAAAATGTTGAGTTGAGGTACAAAGCGTTGGTGGTCATGAAACCAAATCCTGTTAATGGAGCAGTTGACGAAAATCATGTTAATCTTGAAGATTATAACGTATATGATGATTAACATGTTCCGCTTGACATGTGAAAATGGTGCACCACCTCCATCATCTTTTCAAACCCATCTCACCTTCAAATCAGCAAATCAAAAAGGGGAATATTTTTAGGATTCATATTATAATTTGTTATGTTTGTTCAAATTCGGAACAATGAAATGAAAGTCTTCTATAAAAATCCGTATAATAATGGAATAAAATCTTAATTCCACTCCATTTTATTACGTTTCATTTTACTTCCATCAATCCAAATATAATCGGCTTAAGTTTTTTTTTTTTTGATAAGCACGGCCTAAGTTTTTGTCTCCACTCAACCTAAAACCTAATAATATTAACATGATTGAAAGTTTTTAAAAGAGTTGTTATGCCTTATTATTATCAATTGAGTTCTTTAAACAATTGAATTGAAAGCTCCCATAAATAAATAAAGAATTAAGTGCATATTTGGTATCACATGTGTCAGAATCACAGCGAGTGATTGTTTCTGGCATCTACCGTGATATCAAACATAGACGAATCGTAATTTGTGTATGGATGAGCACAAAAGCTGGTGGTATAAGTTAAGTTAACGTAGTCATTCATCCTTTCCTTTGGTTTGGTTTGGGTAGCATAGCAGTTGTGATAGAAGACAAGAAGCATGCATAGGGGCCAACGCGTGAATTTGTCACTTTCACCTACTCCTAATAGTGAATGCAGCCAACAGAGAGAGAGAGAGAGAGATGAGATTATTTAATGCTTAATGGTTGTTTAAAGTTGGTGTTTAAGAACGGTTACAAGTCACAGGTCCACCAACTGGTGGTTAGCCTTTGAACCCTTTTTTTCAAGCAACCTTAACTAAACAACCACCGCCTCTCTATCCACACACAACACACGCCCGCCATTTTCTTACATGCCCTTTGCCACACGTGACTAACTCCATAATCATTGGCGCTTCAAACTTACCAATTATTTATTCCTTTTCACCAATATATACATACATATATACCAACAAAAAACACACTGTATATCATGTTAAGGTTAAAAACATATCCATTAACACATATATCACATTGTAATCTCTTTTGACTTAACTAGAAATTTTGAGTTCCAATTCAATATATGAAATGATTGCAGTAAGGAGAGCTTTATCGTCCATTGTGATTCTACTATGTTCAAGAGATTAATATACGTAGTTGCGCGGAAAGGATATCGATTAAAAAAATACTACCTATTAGTAGTTGGTGTTAGCAAGCAAGTAAGTTTTCTCATTTAGTAATATTTAATTGGTTGGTACCGTTCTTCCAATGATAAGGTGGTCGGTCGGTCTGTCTTTTGTTTGAAATGAAAAACATATCTTATGTTGGGATTGCCATTTGTCTTGTGCCTTCTTCTTCTAACTACATTTATCTATATTTCTTCTTTTGCTCTAAACCTCTTCTCCTCTACCTCTGCTTTCACCTTGCCTTGGGTATTTATTTCTTCTTCCTTTTAATCTTAATTGTTTATTTTTGTATTTCATGTTCATTGATAATAATCATGAGGTAGTATTCTAGCTTTTATTTCTTCTTATTTAGAGAAGGTTGTGATGATGATGGGGTAGTGTTGTTTTTAGTATAAGATAATCTATTTGTAGTAAAGTATGAGTGATGTGATGGTGGGATTTGAATTTGATGACTGAAAAGCTGAAAATTAGGATGTTTGTGAAGGTTACTTACTGTGTGTGGGGTGATTGAAAAAACAAGGTTTCTAATTTGAGAGTCAATGTAAATGAGTGAGGTACTATAACTTGTGTTAGATTTTCCCCTCATGATTATTTGTTCTGTTCTGGATTGATTAGTACTTTCTCTGTTTAAGCTTTTTTATACTTAGATTTCTCACCAGCTACAAATCATGTTTCATGACGGAAATTGTGTGTACCGGACAAGTAGAATAGATGGTTTTTTGGCCTTTCTAATAATATGGGAGTACCTTGCATTTGGTAAACTATGAGAAATAATTTTTTTATATGTTATAGATAAATTTCAGCTGGTTCATCTGTTAAAGACAGAAATCCCCATAAACATGGACACAGCATTCCAATTCTTCATCATGTGTAAACTAATGCCTTGTATTGTAACTTTTTTTGATACATCTGAAAGATAAATTGCTCCCGCCAAGAATTGATCTCTGGACCTCCCCCTACCCAACCCTATGCCCCTCAGCTCTTACCACTTGAGCTATTCTACTGGGACAACCTTGTATTGCATTTGATGCTTGAAATTGCATTCCACCTTTTATATGCTATGCATTTTTTTTTAGTAAGACAATGTATATATGCTAAAAAAGACTAATGTCTTCTTTATGTGTTTTGTCATGATTAAAAAATTCTATAATCTCCCCCACCTCCTAAAACTGTTTTTGATTTTTGATTATTCAATCATAACATTAATGATCTTTTGATTGAAAATCATTGTTATAGGAAATGCTGCATATTGAGTTCATCATCGCCAAGCCAATTGTTTCCCAATCCTAGGAATTGAAAGAGATATCAAGCTGATTTCATTGTTGTGAAGAGACCAGACTTTGGGTTCTTGTTTGTTTCCGACAAGTATTGGTCTTGTCTTGTAACTTGCAATGTATCCCAATCATTCATTCTCTTCAGGGTCTTATATGGATATGTTCACCACAAATCCTCATAATTACTACAATGAATCTTTAGCAGGACAAAATGAAGCTAAGTTTATCATGGCTATGGGTGACACAGTGACCATGCAGTCCAATGATACACATTCCAATGTTTGCAACTCTCATGTAGATGGTGAGCAAAATATGCAGTGCCAAGAATTATCTCTTAGTCTAGGGACACTATTGCCTTCTACATCATCTGTCCCTCCATTTCAATATCAATATCACAACACCGGTTTCATATCGCTAATGAATGCTTGTCTTCCTGAGGGTACTGCTATATCTAATGATGATGAGTTGAAAAATGCCGAATGCATTGTGTCTGTATCTTCTGGAGGCTTTCATGACATTACCAAAAGGGAAAGTTTTCCCAACCCTGGTCAATCAGATCAATGCCTGCAAGGTTCACAAAGTTTTTCTAACATTTTCCTAAACTCCCAATATCTTAAAGCTACACAGGAGTTACTTGATGAGATTGCTAATGTCCGAATCCGAAAGCAATGTGGAATGGATAAACAAGAAAAAATCTGTGACATTGGATTAGATAACTCCAAAGACACTGATGGAAAATCTACTAGTCATTCTATGCAAACATCTTCATGTGAATTACTTCCAGCAGAAAGACAGACTTTGTTGAATAAGAAGACAAAGCTTTTGTCCATGTTGGATGAGGTAAACCTTAGAATCCATATTTTATATGATTGCGGTCTTTCTTTTATTCATAATTCCATATTTGGTCTATCCAGGTTCTTATTTGTTTTGAATGACTCCATTTGGTAAAAAATAACGGATAAGCTAGCTTATAAGTTATAACAGATTGCTGACTCGGTAATCCTTTCTTTGTGCTTGTTGTAGGTTGATAAAAGATACAGACACTACTGCCATCAGATGAAGACTGTGGTGTCATCTTTGGACATGGTTGCTGGGTGTGGTGCAGCAGAACCATACACTACACTTGCATTGCGAACAATTTCACGCCACTTTCGCTGCTTGCACGACGCAATCAGCAGCCAAATTCAAATAATTCAGAGGAGCCTTGGGGAACAAGAAGGAATTCCTCGTCTCCGGTATGTTGATCAACAGCTTAGACAGCAAAAGGCACTTCAACAGCCTGGTTTTATGCGACAAGCTTGGAGACCTCAAAGAGGACTTCCTGAGAACTCTGTTTCAATACTACGTGCTTGGCTCTTCGAACATTTTCTTAATCCGTATGTGTTACTTTCATACTAATATTAATAATACCCTCTAATCTTTTACTCAATTTTATTTTGTTCAGTTAATGCAATGGTGTCATATATTACTTTCATAATATTTTCTATTATGTTTATTTTAATAAAATTCCTTTTCAACTTTCATTTGATAATTGATACCAGTTACCCCAAGGATTCAGAGAAAACAATGTTAGCTAGGCAAACTGGTTTGACAAGGAATCAGGTACAATTATAATTAATTAACTTTTTATGAACTGTACTACATTATTTTCACTAATTTCTAGTTAGGATAACTTAAGTACTAACTTACAACAAAGTTTCAACTTGTTGCTATGCTAATTTTTATATATTCAGGTAGCGAATTGGTTCATAAATGCACGCGTGCGACTTTGGAAACCAATGGTCGAGGATATATACAAAGAAGAGTTTGGTGATTCTGAGATAAACTACAATCAATCATCTGGAAATACACTCATCAAAGGTAAAAGAGATTATACTCAAGAGATTAATGATCATAAGACAGAAGAGTTGCAACAGGACAATGTACAAATTACTAGTGATAGTATACAAGTCTATTCCACTAAAGAACATGTAGAAAAAAAAGTGATGAATTGTGATAACGAAAGTCTCAGCGTAAAAAATGGCTTTTATTCAGAAATAGGTTGTGATATTGCCACATATGATTTATCATCAGAGTTTGGTGGTGGCCACCACCAACTCAACCAACACAATGTGAATGTGTCTCTTGCATTGGAGTTGAGGAAGTGTGAAAGCGATGTATTAGCTATATCTGATGATTCCATTCACAAAAGACATAATAATCAGATATTGGCTTCTTCTTCTTCTTTACAGAATAGTACTGATGATCATTTACTAGACTATCATTTCACAGATTCAGGAAAGCAACAACACAGGTTTGGCAATACTCATCTGTTGCATGAATTTGTCGTATGAAATCTACCAAAGATATTTTTCATTTTTTACTATACTGATTTTAAAGGTATCTTATGTCTCTGGAAAGGTGTACCTTCAATAAGCAGAAAACAGAAAAAAGCATATGTTGCTGTTTTCATTCGCGTTACCCTCATTGTTCATAAAAGTGATGTAATTCATAAACGTACAAAATACTACTATACAGATAGGTATATAATATAAGTGTAGATATATTCATTTGCTTGTAATAAAAATAATAATAATAATATTAGAGATAATTGGTTTTATGATATCTGCAGACAATATTTTTGTAAAAATATAGTACTAAGGAACATGTCTTGTGCGCTAATGTTGTATAAGAAATTAATTTTGTGTGAAATATGAATATAAAAGGTAACAAGTACGATGATGTGAATGTTCTGTCTCTTCTCTTTGGTAAATAAGTAAATTCATTCACAACATGTCGTGTGGTCCATGTGCACACATTTGTCACTCAATAATAACTTCCTCAGAGGTAATTCAGCAAAGGAGGAGTACACATTTGTTTAACCTCTCCTTAGTTTCTGTTTGGATCTATGGTAAGTTTCTTGATATCAAGGTGTTAGTAAGTGCTAGCTTTTGTTGAAAGTGTGGTAATTCAATGTGATTTAGTCTAATTTATCGTTAATCCAAACATACACTTAGCATGTGTTTGGTTTTATGTTTGAGCCACCAAACTAATGTTTAGTTGTATTTCAGCCGTAATTC
Source organism: Trifolium dubium (assembly GCA_951804385.1). Taxonomy (NCBI): domain Eukaryota; kingdom Viridiplantae; phylum Streptophyta; class Magnoliopsida; order Fabales; family Fabaceae; genus Trifolium; species Trifolium dubium. The sequence continues at coordinate 43,062,684 of OX638063.1, read as the reverse complement.
ATTAGAAGCTACAAAACCAAATGCATGTTTAGAATCACAACGAGTTTTACACATTCATTTTGTCAAACTCTTTATGAATCTAAACATCTAAACATATATATATATATATATATATATACACACACACACGAAGCTTTACATGGACTTGAAAATGTTATCTTGATTTTGAACTAACTTGAAAACTTGTTGTGTAACCAAATACTATATATTTAGTGAATATTCAATTATGCACTTTAGCTGCTAGAAAAATAAGGTGCCTCTTTCTCAAAATTACATATAATAGTGACAAGAGAAAATAATAATTTGAGAGTGCAAAATGAAAAATATTAGTGGAAGTATTATATTGAAAGTTGACTGATTCAACTATTTTGACAAATGTTTGTTTGTCCTTACTTATAAGTAAAAGTAGGCAAAAAATTGTTGACATATTTAATTTAAATTTTGTGTTAAATACTTCATCTTTCATCCACATACTTTTGTTTATAAATAACTTAACATGAGACGGTGGGAGTAAAACAATGTCAATAGCAAAACATGGTTGAATTGAATGTAGAAAGATACTAGTAGTATTTTAAGCATGGTTGCATTAATGATAAAATATTTTAGAAATGAGTTGCTTTGATCAAGGTATGTAACAGAGCAAGGAGATAGTGACAAGTAGAGGAGTCCTCAAAGGAACAAAGATCGCAATCATTGTAATAGCATCCCAAGGGACCGATATCGATCCCCAAAATCATCACTATCCTCATCACATTACACTAAACACAGCATTTAAATGTCTGCAACACAGAATTTTATTCCATGCAATTTTAACTATTGATTTGAACACTATAAGAAAATTGACATCCTGCGGCGGTGGTCAAAATTGCAGTTTGCAACGGTTGTAATTGTCACAATTAGACATTTGCGACACTTGAAGAACCGACGACGATTTCCATGTCTCAACTATTGATGTGAAGTTTGAGCGTATAAATTTTAATTTTAACTTTATACAATAAAATAATTCCAACGGCTGATTTAAAATTGAACGGGTCAAATCAGTTATAATACTCTTATTGTTTGATTGAGTCTTGCTAACTTGTATTATACATTTATACTGTACTACATTACTACTAACAAGTTGTTAAATGAATCTAAAGTTATAAATTTTGTGTACATAAAAAAGATATCATCTAACAAATGCTTAGCTAAGAAATTTAGAACAAATATACACCATCAACTTTTTTTAACTAAATTTTAGTTATATTTGAAACTGAAGTAGTATAGTATAAACAAAGTATTGTCAAAAAGTATAGTAGTATTATTTTTCTATACAAAAGTATTTCTTTTGATTCCTTGTTAAAAGTACTACTAGTATTTTCCTTTATTTTATACTAGCAGTAGCTTTTTCACATAAAATGTGATAATCAGTGTTCTTTCAACATCCCTATACATATTAAACCTAAGGGGGAAAAAAGTAAGATATTCGATTGATAATGTATTTATATTGAATGATTCAGAAGCTGACAATCCTAGAACTGGAGTGTGTAAAAGATAGCCCACTTTTATCTTGTTTTTGCAGATCACAACAATACAATGAACAGAACAGTTTAAGCTATGGAGGGCTCCCCCATACAAATACATACTGTGATGAGAGAGAGAGAGAGAGAGAGAGAGAGAGAGAGAGAGAGGTATAGTAGTACAGTGCTTGCTTTTGAGTCTCCCAAAAAAATATAAGTGCAGGGACCAAAGCTAGAAAATTGATGCTTTTGCTTGTTGTTTTTATAGTCAGGAAAATTGGGGACCATTTTATTTTTCTGTCATTTTCTATGTTTTCAAACATAGCCAATTAAATTTCCTTCTTTAAGAAAATGGCCAGAACTGCCTAATAGATAGACTCTTAGGTCTGAGGGTAGATAGAGAGTATGTATAGATCTGCTAGCTAGCTTGCTAGGGGAGGAAAATTATTTCCTATTGTTAATACTTATTCATTCATTCATTCAATTATTTTCATCAAAGGTATTTTTGCATCATTGTTGAAACTTGAAACTGCAAGGGCTATAAAGGAGGTGTGGCTGCCCTTTGGGTCCACTTCCACACTGCCTTGAATTTGTACCCTTCAAATCTGTGGATAAATTAAATGGTTAATTGTATTTCTATTGACCATGGAATTGTCAGAATTATTTTGAGTTATTGTAATTTTGTCAAAAATTATATTTATGAGATTCTATAAATTCACCGTTCATCCAAATATATATCAAGTCTACATTTGGATGAACGTTTGTAGGAATTGTTTTATGTTCGTAACGCTATGTGAGAAGCAAGCATTTCTTGCTTTTGTTTAGACATGTGTTGACTTGTCTATAGACCGGTAAAATAAACAAATGCATGTTGAGTGTTTGTTTGAATTCACATTATGGATATGAAAAGGTCACAATGCCATTATAATTTTATTGAAGTTCCAAAATCACAGTGACTAGTTGAAATCCATACATTCACTAATTTGGTTGGTTGTTACTTGTTCTCTGGGGAGGATGAGGAGTTGCATTATTTTTAGAGGTTTGGCTGTGTGGGTTACCATTCCTTGGTAGGAAGACTGATTTAATTTAAAATATTGAGATTGGTGCACTTGCCCTTTAGGGTGTATCCAAGTTTTGTAACTCTATGTTGATGCTAGTTGGTGCACTTGCCCTTAAGGGTTGAATTACTCAAATGTTTGCTGCAGAGTGACAATGTACTATGTTTTTTTGCATTTCTAACAAAAAAACTATATAAAAAATGTTTTATCCATAAAAACCTTTTTAAAGCTATTACTACTAATTTTAATAATAATAAAAATGACAATGTTCCGGCCAGGTCCAATGCCCAGTATCGAGAGTCTCTAATCCAAATTCAGTAAGAGTCTAGTCCAAGACACAAGTTTTGAGGGAGGACATATTAACTAAAATGTACACCTCTTAACGGATTAGGCCCATCATTTAATCACAGTCGTTAGATCCATCTCAACGGCTCCCCGCATTCCTCGTGCATGAAGCGTCTATCCGTACACAAGTGTGGCTTGTAGCCACACCTAGGTTTGATAAATTTTACTCTAATTTCCATTTCACTCCATCTTATACTCATATTGACTTGGCTTGTCGCTGCCGTTATTTTTGCCGCGCAAGGAAACTGTTCTATTCGGTACATAATAGACATATTTTAACTGACTTTAAAAATATTACATTCTTAAAAAATACACAAAGAAATACTAATACAATATTGTTTCCAAACATTCTGTAAAGTGAAAACTTGTTAAGCACGAAGTATTTTGTTTGCATCTAAACTGTGTCAATGTCAATATATATAAGTAGTTTGAGTTAAATAGCTAAAAACAGTTCTGCAACCTAGCTTTGTTCTGTTTTCATGTCACTAACACATACTTTTTCTTAAATAATAAAGTTCTCTTAAATCCTAACACAATCTACCTTGTTGTGTTGTGTTGACACCACCTCTCCCATCCCAAGTAGTAATAATAAATAATAAATATATACATATAATATTACTCCGTATATCTATGTACTCCTCCAAGTTTTCTTTCTTTGTTACTGAATGAATATGAATATACTAGAATAGAATAGAATAGATAGATAGAGATAGAGAGAGGTGCAATGCAAACATGAAACTTGGGATTTGATTGTGACCACTGATTATCCTCACCAATGAATCTACTGCTGAATATCAATAGGGCTTCGTGCAACTTAGTACGGATTCACCACTTCTATGTTTATGTCTATTAAATCATGTCTTCAGAATATATACTTGCTTTTTTGCTCAAATAGTTTCTTCAGTACGTAAAAATAACAGTGTTGATTCGATTCCCTCCCTCACTCTTCACTTTCCTCTTTTATCTTTTTCCATAAACTCTCTTCTTTCACTGTTCTGTTCTAGAGAAGAGATTCACCATACAACAAAAAAAAAACTCTCATGCCAGCCTCATAATATATATATATTTCCAATTACTATAAAGTACTATTTCTTCTTCTCATATATACTAGCTAGTAGAAATTATTATTTAACTTGTTCATTCATTTTATTTAATCACTTTCTCTCTCAAACACACACAAAAAAGCTAGCTATGTCAAATTCCATGACCCATCAAAATCAGTTTGAGAACCAAGAGCTACTAGGTGGTGGTTATGTTTCATCTTCTTTAAGGAACAACAATGCATCATCATATCATGAATCACTTGGAACATTTTCCAACAACATTGAACTAACACAAGGTTCTGAGATGAGTCACACAAGACATTTGATGGATCTACTTGGAGCAGCAAATGAGAACAATCACCAAACACAACAGGGTCTATCACTTTCTTTAGGTTCTCACATGCTTGTTGATGAATACAACACAAACCGTTCTTTAAACCAAGGTCTTATGATCAACCCAAGTTACTTCATGTCTGGTCAAGATCAGACACGTAGTGAGCCTTGTAATCAAAATCAACCTGTGGTGGAGAATCTAACAAGTGATTATTTTTATAGTGGTGGAAGTGGAACTGGTAATGGAAATTTTGCTTCTGGTTCTAATAACTCATTGTTGAACCGTTCTACTTCTACTTCTTATGGAGGTGAGAGTTTTGGTTCTGTTATTGGAAACTCTAGATATCTTAAACCGGTTCAGTCACTTCTACAAGATCTTGTTGATGTTGGTGGAAATGTGATTGATAGAATGAATGAAAAGTATGCTGAAAAGTTGTTTCATGGGAGTAGAACTGGTGCTAGAACACTCTCCTCTGAGCTCAAAGCAGAGTTAAGGATTCATGGACATTTATTGGCTGACAAACATGAACATCAAGTCAAAATTGCAAAATTCATTGCTTTGTTGGATGAGGTTGGTCTTCTCTACTAATTGTCCTGTTCTGAATGATAAACCCCTTAATTAAGTGTTTTTAGCATATAAGTAATTATGTTTAAGTTGTTTTTCTGTAGCAATATATGAATAAAGTCAAATTATTTTTGCATATGTTACAAGTTGTTTTCATAAGCTACGTAGAAGCGCTTATGAAAATCAACATATGAACTCGTCATAAGCTGTTTTCATTAGCCCTTCTACATAGTTTTGCAGATTCTTATGTCAGTAGATAATTAGTTATTTTCAAACTTAAAGTATTAAGCTGGAAATAGTTTATGAACATGACATAAGTAGTTTCAGAATACTCTTATAACTACAAATATGCCAATTCAATTAGGCCAATTGTCTGCTTCAAAAAAAAATTAGGCCAATTGTAATTGAAGTGTTTATGTGTTGTGGACAATTTTCAGGTAGAGAGTAGATATGAGAAATACTACCATCAAATGGAAGAAGTGGTGTCATCTTTTGAAATGATAGCAGGTTTAGGAGCTGCAAAGTGTTACACTGCTTTGGCACTTCAGGCAATGTCTAGACATTTCTGTAGCTTAAGAGATGCAATAATGTCACAAATAAATGTGGAGAAAAGAAAACTGTTTCAGGATGTTCCAAAAATCAACAGTGGATTGTCTCAACTGAGCTTATTTGAGAAAGATAATATTAATACTAAACAGAATAGAATGTCTCTCCAACAACTTGGAGTCATTCAAAACCAACGACAAGTGTGGAGACCCATTAGAGGATTGCCTGAAACCTCTGTAGCAATTCTTCGTGCTTGGTTATTTGAGCATTTTCTTCATCCGTAAGCTTACATCCAAATTTTGTTCTTGTTTTTATATATGTTCTTATATGTCATTTTCCTGTTTTACTAATGAAATGCTAATTTGATGTCTCATTTTTGCAGCTACCCTAATGATTCTGAGAAGTTAATGTTGGCATCCCAAACAGGTTTAACTAAAAACCAAGTAATTCCTTATCCATTAACTATGCTACCCCTTTTCCTTTTTCTTAATATGTTAATTTAGCCTCTCAATTATGTAGTATCTATCTATTAAGTACTAATTCATAAGGTATATGAAATTTGTAATATTAGTCTTAAAATTTGTCCATTTAGACTCTAGTGTTATAATAGTGGAGACTAAAAATATACTTTTTTTTTAGTATGAACTAAACTCAGTATTTTAAAATTTACAACACTCACACACACTGCGCACCAATCACTTGCGCTAGATTTCGGTGGGGAATTACATATATGCTAAATTGAGGATTTTTATTGAAAAGAACATGTTTTTTCTAGTTATTTATGATGGTAATGTGAATGTATTGATTGTTTGTTCGTTCAGGTGTCAAATTGGTTCATAAATGCAAGGGTACGTCTATGGAAACCAATGATAGAAGAAATGTACAAAGAAGAGTTTGGAGACTCTTCCGAAGACTCCAACCCACCAGCTAGCAATTACTCCATGTCAAGGGAAGATGCAAATGACTGTGTGGAGGATTAGAATTTTAAAGAAAAACCAATGAAAAAAGAATTGTTGGAAAAAAATTGACCATGAAATGTTGGCTTTTTCTCCAAAATTAGGAGAGAAAATATTACTAGTACTATGTAACATGGCATGATGAGGCAATATTATATTGTCTTGAGGTGAATTTATATAGTTTACTTTTTGAAATTCATGTCTAGTAACCAGACATCATTGTTTTGACACGTATTAAGGATTTCCTTGTAGTCATGTCATGTTTGATAATGATATCCATACCCTGTTCATAGGAAAGAAAAAGCAATGGATTAACAGAAGAATCGCTTTACTTGTTACTAGTAACAGATTCTATTGCTATTGCTATCATAACCAGTTACATCCAGTAACTGTCACGTACGGTACGAGCAGCATGTTCATGTTTCATCTTGTCATCAATGAGATAGCGATTTCTTATCATTTCATTTCATCTTATTTGTGCTAAAAATTAAATTACTATATATTTTACTCATAAAAATCAAATTAACTGAACATACATAACTTTATGCTGATGATATCTAGAATGGCAAATTTTTTTTCTGTTAGGACTTAGAATTCTTGGACTAGTAATAATTGGAAATGAGTTAAATTTTATCGTACGGCAGATTTGTTTTGATGAAAAAACAATAAATATCCTATAAATATTATACAGAATGAGTTTACATATATATTCTTGAAATGTGCTGCAAAAGTGAAAAGGCACTCATCTAATTCTAATGTTAATAAAGTTAGGCAGTGTAATAACATAGTAGTAAGTACTGTAATTTTTAAGCGTGTGATTGTATTTAGAAGAAGACCTTCTAAGGGCTATGATTAAATTCAAGACATATATTATTTGAATGCTCCTACGATATTAGGAGCATTTAAATGTTCTAGTACTTGTCTGACTTGAATATATTTCTAGAGTTTTTTTTGTTGACAACATAGAAACCATGAAACATGCATGTGCTTCTAGATACATCAAAGTGAGTTGACATATGAAGAATACTTTCAAGGTGGAACTTCCATTATTGGGGATTTGGTTGTTTCTAGTTTGTAGTATTGACATTTTGATGTGAACTTTCTTACCAAAGCTGCCTGTAAAATAAATGGACTGAGTTTTTTGGCAAAGTCATTATACATTCATACATTTTTGTAATAAAGTTAGACCCTCTAATTTTATAAAAATAAAAATTAGACCCTCTTATTAAAACAAAAAAATTTAATTGTGTGGTTTTTAGGCTTTTGTAATATGAAAAACTTTAGTTTGGGCCAAATGCTTTAGATTTAGGTCCATTCTAAAAGGGTGCGCCGTAGAGCAGCGATACAATGCGTTGATGACGTGTGAAGCAACAATTCATTTTAATTTAGGAAGCAGATCTTCTAACATTTTTGCAGAAGACCTTCTAGTATTGTTTTTGAGCATATCATAAGATCCATTTGTTGTAGACCTTTTATATTTGGACTACTTATTGTCGATGATTTCACGTTCCAACTTGTATGTGAAGGGTGTGTTATAAGTTCTAAATTGGCTAAGAATGTGACATAGATATGGCATAAATATCTTTTATAAGGGGCGGCGCAAAACTCAACTTTTAAGCTAATTTTTGTAGTTTAGTATATATCTCACAAATTATAATATATGGTACGATTTATCTAGATTGACAAATTAATCACAACTATATGTCTAGAATCATGACATATTACTCTCTTCTTTTTTAAAGGGTTTAATTGCATATTTGACACTTTACATGTATTTTAGAATTCAATGTAGTTTCAAAGGTTTAAATAGTTTAAGTTAACCCTTTTAGTCAATTTTTTTGTTTAAATTGTT